>CM054060.1:134084056-134684056 GCA_028641055.1 Alopecurus myosuroides
CTAGCTGCATGGCCATTCAACTTTCCATATCCGAGGACTCGGCTATTCTGAATAGTTTTACTCTGCAGAGGTGTACACAGTCCACAAGATCTAGTCCATCCGCCGTGATCAACCATGGACTATCCGCGACAGTATGCGAACTTCAGATAACCGGTCCTAACTATCCACTATGCAAGTGCTAGTAAATGACTAACTCTTAAACTGGGTTTGTTCTTCCCGACACTGAGTGAGTCAGCCGTATCGATCCGGTTTCCCCTGACAACACACCGCCATGACAGGAGACCCAACTTTTGCAACCGGTGGCAAAATTAATCCCACACTCTGAATGTCCCGTTACTCCCTCCTAGCGACAATTCGGTTCAGGGGAGTCTAACCCCTATAGCACCTTGAGGTAGACACGGACTAACATTGGAAAGCTTCTAGTTAGACCCCATTCCCATATTCAGGTAATGTAGTAGCACGTATTGGTTGTGAGGTGAAGACTAGGTTATGTGTCATTTTGGAAAACAAGTTGAAAACATTCCTCCTCCACATACCTCCCTCGGACAAGGTCCCACCTTTCCTCGGGGTTTTTCCAAGGATTTTGTTTTCCAAAAACATCAAATTAAAATGTCCACAAAGGGACTTAAATAAATTAAGTGGTGATACTAAAATGACTAAAGGGCTTGGTAACACCAAGATTATACAGTGGGTATAGCATATTAGATACTTAATATAGATAGTGGTATAGTCCCCTTAAGGAAATAGTTTTTGAATCGAACTTTTGTAAAAATTCAGAAGTAAAACATGCATGACGGATAATGATAAGTAAACAACAAGCAAGAATTTAGAGTGGCTTTCCTTGGCATTGGTCCTGGTCTTGCTCTTGAAATAAACAATATTTGCAATAAAACCTTTCCGGGAATAATACCGTCTTCGTTATTTAACGTCGTAAAATAAAAAGGAAAACACTGAATCATAACCAAAAAAAGGCAAGCACTTGCTGACAAAGTAATCATACATCAAGCATTTCATCAAACAAATACACTAAAAAACAACAGGACTAGGGTACACACCATCAAGCAAAACATGCTCACAATATACAAGGACAGTAGAGATGATTCCATTAATCCTCAACCAAATTGGAATGAGTTCAGCGGGTGTGCCACTCTCATATCATGCACATATAAGGTTAAACGATTCTCTAGTCATTCATGAGGATGAAGAAAACAACAACAAAACAACTCAGGAACACATACACATAAATAGGAAAATAATAGCAAGCAATACCACAAGCCTATAGTAACACATGCTTTTCTAAACATGGAGAAATAATATAACCAGAGGCTCAGAAACAAAATAACAGGGACATATCTATACTAAACATGTCATGGCATCACTCAATGCATGAAAATACTCATGGAGCAAAACAAGTACTAAAATTAGGAATGGAAAATGACTATTTAGACATGCATACATGCATAACCATAATAGATCATCAATACGACTTATTCTAACATGCTAGATCTATAATATAGCATCCAAATAATTAGAGAAAACAACACCTAGGCATGCTAGTAATATAAGAACAACAACCTAAACAATTAATCAAGAATTAAACATACAAATAACAAATATGACGGAAAACACCTAAAACTAGCAACGCAAGCCAAAATGATCTAGGGCTCATGCAAGCAAGGATAATATGCCACAATATCAGTAGCTAATCTATTACAAAACAATACTAAAGCATTTATTCAAGTTATCATAATGACAAGCATAAAACAGACACTAATCCCTAAATACTAGGAAACAACTATAAGAGAAAAAGAAACTCTATCAAACAAGGTTTTCACAAACAACTTTCCTAACATGCTAGTGACATACACAAATCACAAAACAATGATGTATTACTAACCTACACAAGCTAGGAACCACATTTATAACAATAACATTATAACACAACAATTGTTAAAGGTCTAAAGGAATAGGCAGAAAGGGCCTAAACACTAGATAATTCACCAAACCTATTATGTAACACCTAAATCATGGACATCTAGGATTAGGTGCCTCTAATAACTAGCAAACAACACAATTGGATTCACATCAAAATTCATCACCAAATAAATTGAATAATTCACAGAAGTGATCTTTGGTCCTAATACAAACATGCATGACATTTTCAAACAAAATCTCAAGTCAACACAAGGTCAGTTTCTACAGATAGGTAACAATATTTGCTTCTCAGAACAATTTTATTTTCATGATTTGGATTCATAAAACTCAAGTTATGATTTTATTAGTGAAGATGACTACGTGTGCCATTTACTTTAGTACTCCTATAAAATACAACACAAAACACATATCTAAAAGTTGGATGTGGTTGAGAAAATGTAGATCTACTTTAGGTATGTTTGGTTTGGTAATATTTTCACCTTAAGTATTTTTAAATGGATTAAACCAAGGCACCAAGATTCAGCTCTGCGGGAAAAGAAAATACAATCTGCAGAAAAAACAATAACGGGCCGGATCTGCTGCGTTGAACCACACGGCGATTGGATTCGGCGAGTTGGGCCGGCCCACGAGGTTTTTCCCACGCCGGGGGAAAAGTCAAACGGAGGACAGTGGGCCACCGACGGGCCCGCCTGTCGGCGACTAGAGCCTGGCGAAGGGGTATTCTGCTGTCGGATTCAGATCCGACGGGCAGGGATGCTCCACGTCACCAGAGGCCGGCGACGACCAGTTTCTGGTGGCGGAATTAGAGGAATCGGCGGCCCGGGCCGAAGCTTCGCCGGAGGATCGCTAGAGTGTGCTCCCGACATCTCCTGGAACCGCAGAAAGGTCGATAAGGACCGGCGCGGCGACGTGCACTTGATGCGCCCACCTAGGCTTGCTGGAGAAGACACCCGGTCCGAGTTCGACGAGGACCCGTGGCGTCCGGCCATGTCACGGATGTCGGCAAATCTGCGAGGGACGGGAAAGAATTTAGGGTGGGCATGGGAGTAAGAGAGGGGAGGGGAGGCCAGGGAAGTAATCGTCGATGGCGTAGGGCCTCAGTACCTTCCTTTCGATGGTGAGGTCGCCGACGGAGGAGATGCGCGTGATTCCGACGATAGGCCGAGCAACAGAGAGGGGTTTTTATGCGAGGGGTCGATTGGGGAGGGGTGGAGGTGGTGCGTCAAGGTGTAAAGAAAGGAGGTGGCTCAGGGAGGTCTGGCCTTCGAGCTCGGCGCCCATGGTGGCCATGGCGGGTTCGTCTGCGGTTGAGATATAGGGGAAAAACCCGCGCACAAGGAGGGAAATGGTGAGGCCAATATGCAGAGCGAGACCGAAGAGGGAGAGGAAGCTCGGGCGGGCGAATTTCAAGATCTCTCCAAAAGTACCTGCAGGTGTCCGACGGTGAAATAAGGATGAAGGAGCGCGAGAGGAGGAAAATGAGATTCACGGGCGTGCTCCTCGATGTCCCATGAGGCTAGTAGACAAGGAGAGGGAGCGATGCGTGGCGGATGGGGGAGGAGGTCGACGTCCGCCTGTGATGTAGCTTGTCCTCTAGCAATGGAGGAGAAGGGAGGAGGTTTTGGGGATGGATATTTTGTCCATGGGGTTGAGGGAGAAATTGTCTCTGCCACGGAGCAAAAGAGAGTGAGGGTGTTGATCAGAACATACATGAACTCAAAAGTGGTCTAAAAGGGCAGGAAAGGTTTTTGGATTTTTCACAAGAATTTTGAATAGAACACACATACAAGATTATGACTATTGGATACAGAATGAAAAATGGAGTCTAGGGATGGTGGCCTCACAAGTGTTTGAAAATATTTGTTTCACAAAAGTTTGGAAATTCAAAAAGGGTTGAATCTGTTTTTAAATGTTTTCTTTGAAATTTTAAAACAACTTGCAATTTGTTTTGTATAAATAAGTCCCACATTACCATAGGCATGTTTGGTAATTTTTCCAAGACTTTAGGAAATACTTTTATTCACAAAATATTTAAAAGTCCATTTCTCGCCTTTTGGAAAATAAAATATATTAAATAGTAAAAAGCTTTTAAAACAAATATTTTTGAGTTGGGATGAGAGATTATATAATACAGGTATCAAAAGTGATTTTTAATAAATAACTCCTTTGAAAACATTTGAGGTTCGAAGTGAAAAAGGGTGAAAATAGGAGATTATTTGTTAGGCCAAAAATCTTGGGAGAAGACTAATCCAATGGCCAATGAAAAGTAAATGGACCAACTATATGTGATGTATAAGTCATGAATATGGCAAGGTGAGGTTTATGGACCTCAAAAATAGAGAGAAGTGGTTTTTAGGAAGACTGCTAAAATGCAACATGCAGGGTTATGATTATTATTTTGGGGTACCTTCAAAAGGACTTTGAAAGAGGATGCTAAAGAGTTCCAATATCCAAATTAGCAACTTGGATGGAAATTATAGATATGAAACATGAGATCCATGAAGGTGTATTGATGAATAGATCATGATTTTCAATTATGGCAGGAGGCCAAAGTTGGAGAATTTAGAGAGAACCAAATAGGAGACTGAAATAGAATTGAATCTGATACTGATGCCTGGTCTTGTTATTTATAGATTTTATTCATTAAAACAACTCACATTCATAATAAAACAGATATAAAAACTTGAAGGCAAACACAAGATAAGATCACACAATAAGCAGATAATAACAAGACTGAACAAGTTCACTCAATCAAGTCAGTTCTTTAATCCAATTTCCAAAGTGTTTTCTCAAGTGTTAAAGAAAGGTAGTGATCAAGCCATACCATGACAAGAGGATTTTAGAAAGGAGGTCAACTCAAAAGCTTGTTATTCTCAAAAGAATACAATTGAGGCAAAACACAGGGGTAAGGTAGTCCCCACTTATGGTTTTTGCAAAGAAGGAAGTGAGATGGGGTTTTTGAAATACTTGCAAAAGTATTTTGGTTGGAAAATAGGTAGGAGATGATTACCTCCATAATACTTTTCATATAGTTTTGGAAAATACCTTTTTGTCATCTAAAAAACTTGGTCTTTAGGTTGTTGCCAAAATCAATACATTTTTAAAAGTGTTTGGCCAAAATAAGGTGATAAAAGAAGGTGATAAGTTATCTGGTCATGGCTTGATCACAAGGGTTAAGTTTTAAGTAGGTTATGATCATTGGGTTTATTGTTAGGTGTTATCAAACACAAAAACAAACACAAGCACAAACACAAGCAACAATAAAATAGAAATGAAACACAAGTATAAGTCAAACATTTCAAAAAGTATTTGTTGGCCTTGATTTTTGGGTTATTTAAAATAAGTTTTTCCTGTCTTCCAAAAATTGAGTTGTTACACGCAACCTGTTCGACAAAATGCAAGACTTGTTCTAGGCCTTGACGTCGGCCCAAACGAGGGAGTACGTCGATGGGTTCATGTATGAGATGGTCAACGAGAACGGGTAGAGGGACAACGGCGAAGAGGAGGTAGAGGAGGAGGACAACGAGGAGGGCGATGAAGTTCAGGGGCCAGATGACCTCCACATCGGCGATATCTATTATTCGTGGATGGGCTCACTCAATAGGATGCAACACAGAAGAGGCGCAAGCGGGACGCTGGTTTCACCATGAAGGAGGACGAGTTGTTGTGTGAGACTTGGATGAGAGGAGTGCATATTGAAAGAGGATGTACACACAGTTCCATGAACGTGCAGTTCTCTCGCTACGCCATGGGGTTTACAAAGACCAAAGTGTCGATCCAAAAGAGATGGGGGCTGATATCATTGGAGTGTAGCAAGTTTACCGACTCCTATGATCACGGAGTGGCCCGGCCACAAAGTGGTGTTGACATCTCAGACTTGGTGAGTGTTCTACACTTCCCCGATCCATGCATTGTCCATTCTAAAAGTATGCATTTGATCCAATGTATTATCCCCTTTTCGCAGGCATTCAAGCATTCGAGGTATATGAGGCTTTGATAGCCTGAGCCGTGGCCTTGATGGTCTGAACCGTGGCCTCCTTTTATTATATTGTCGGCATGGCAATATTCTTTTACTACTATGTGAAATGCTAAATTGTTTGCTATTTTCTATTTTCTTTGATGTGTTGACCACTAAATAAGCAGCCAGTAGGGTGTACTGCCAAATTTTACCCAAAGAGGATCATGACATACTCCTCAAACAGACAAAAATGAGACATTTTAGTTGTCTCGTTTGACCAGGCCCATACCTAAGAAAACCAGTGTAACACACAGCTAAGAGAGAACGGTGTGGTCCTATGTGTTGGCGTGTGTCGCTTGAATCGTCAAACCAACGAAAGCACCATTGCTTGTTTAGGCAATGTCATTTGAAATTGTGGACGTGAGGAGCTTTCGTCCTATTGGCTAGATGAGACGGATGACGAGCTAGCTTATACTCACTCCTTCCACAAATAAATGTATCTATACTATTATACTTAGTCAAATTTTCAAAATTTGATCAACTTTATAGAAAATTGTAGCAACATATATGATATCAAAATGATATATTTTGAAACTTCGTTTGAAGACAAATCTATTGTTACTAATTTGGTGTGTTATAATTGCCGGTACATTTCTCAATAAAGTTAATCAAACCTTAATAAATTTAACTAGTAGGAAAGAAAAACGTACACTTATTCGTGGACGAAACGGAGTACGAAAGACCTTGACTTAAAAAAAAAACGAGAGTTGTTTTGTTCCCATCCAATGAATGGGCACAAATGTCTTCATGGCCCTATAGAGAAGACGAGAGCAGACTTAGGCCTAGTTGTAGATGGGCCAGAAGATGTGAAAGGGAGGGTGGAGAGGCCGCTTAACTTACTGCCATTGGGCCTCAAAGGAAAACAGTAGAATAAAAAATTGGAGATGCGGGGGTTCAACTTACTGCCATTGGGCTTCAAAGGAAAAGGTAGAATAAAAAATTGGAGATGCGGGGGATCGAACCCCGTGCCTCTCGCATGCAAAGCGAGCGCTCTACCATTTGAGCTACATCCCCAAGTACGGCAAAGCTTTGAAACACGAATTATTAACACAGCATCTTCCAAATTCACTGCAGTACACAATATGCCGCTGAGACTCGGCAACTACGACGTTCCAAGACAGAAAACGGGAGAGCAAGAGCAACGGAGTGCCTCCAAGTTCCCATAGGGGTCCAGATGGGAAGTTAGAAGTTGGAATACGTAAGAAAAAGTCATTGGAATTTGTGCTTTGCGCTCTCTAGCAAAATGGTTGAAGCCTATTGAACTTCAGAGAGACACCAAACAACCCTCCAATTTAAATTGTCTCGATTCTGCTTTCTTGGCTGTGTCTTTTCATCCGAGAATCTCATCATGTGGAGTGCCAAATTTGGATGGCCGGAACACGACCCATCGGGTGATAGCCAATCCAGACTGGAAGATCATACACTGATGCCAGTACCAAACAGACACCACAGTTCTGGGGACATTCCGCTACATATATAGCTCGGATCGCACACCTTCAAAAGCCAAGACTGCTGGAACGGCCGGCCCCAGCTCCCGACACAGTTTTCTTAGCGTAGCAATAGCACAAAAGATATCTTAGACCCTAGAACCATCAGTGCGTGCGTTGCATGTGGCCTGTTAGAGAGGCATAACAGCACAACCCACAACGTCTAGGTACGTCCAACACATAAAGCAGCCGATTAGCCGATGAGCTGAATCAGCAGTGACACGAAAACGGCAACGGCAAACTAAGCCGGGGACCTAAGCGCACCACGCACTGTCGGCCTCGCGATTACTACACTCGCAAAGACAGCTTTTGCATCGGCTACCAGTATCATTAGTTGTTTATCGGCAGCGACGTACGTCGTCCATGCTAGCTTTTCAACTGGAACGCACAAAGCCTAACGAGAAAAGGCTATGATACTTAGTATAGATATTACTCCGTATATGCTAATCGCGAGCAAGCAAAGCAAAGCATTACATGGCAATGCATTATTACGCGCAAATTAATTAATCCGTCCTCATCCGCCGCCAGGACCCAGGAGTGGAGCCCCCGCGCACGCATGAATGCACGATCGGTCTGATTTTAATTTGCCATCTATCTACGATCGTATCGCCATGCTTTTCTGCAGCGCTTTGAGCCCTTTACAACATGGAAGAAGCCCCTTTTGTCATCAGACTGCAACCGTGGGGAGTCAGTGGAGGTCAATTCGAAAGAGCTAGTCCGCTTCTTCAGTTTCTTCTTCTTTAGATCGACCTGCATGCAGTGGTAGTGCAGCGCGAGCGTCTGGGAAAGCAGCTAGGCCCGACCAGTAGGGCTGAAGAGTAAGTGCTTTCTGTCAATTGCTTGCTCCTCCTGATTAAGGAAACAACAGTGGGAAAGGATTGTCAGCCTTGTGCTTGCTGGGGCAGTGGGGGCTCCCATGGGTCACACGGTGCTTCCTGGATAACTACTGCTGGCCGACTGATAAGCTGGCTAGCTTGCCGCTTTATGTTGATAGTGCCAGCCTCATGTTTAACCTCATTCTTTATGTTATTGGGGATGATATATGTAATACCGGTTTATCATATGCAGGCTAAAATATGATATGCAAGAAATGATTGCACCCGCAGCTCTGAATTGGAAGAGAAACAGCATGTTTCCTGAACAGATGCTTTACGGGGACGACACAGTAGTTGGAATTGACAACATCTGTCTCCGCCGATGAACCAAAATATGTTCAGGACATGTCTAGATTCCATGCTAGCTAGCCGAGCTTCTTTCTTATTTGACTTTAATGCATTTAATTAAAAGTATGTAGTAGTAGTCCAGATTCTTCAGTCTTGGTGCTACCGCCGATGTACCTTTCACGACCGCAGCCGGTTACTGTCATGTCACAGGACAGGGGGTGCGCCGTGGTAGTTTCAGTCTAGTTGGAAGACGAAGCTGTCCATTTATCCCCTTCGTGAGCGAGATCCTTTCCTTGTATAGCTGGTTGACGGAGCCATGGACGATGGAGTGTCGTGCTAAGCTTTCACGCTACATTCCTCGATTCCATTCCCATTTCGTGCCCCCGCTCACAGCCAGCAAGACGGACCGCGCCGGGCACCAAATTAATAAAGCTCAGGTTGACCCTTTAGCGACATCAACGGCCAAGTATCCTAACAGTTCCGTATGAAAAGTATCCTAGCAGTTTTCCTACGCGGCGTGCACAAGTATGCACGACTAGGCAAGCACCATAGGGCAGGGGTACATAAAAAATTTCAGGACCAGTGAGGCCAACTCCAAGTCTTCAGCACACCAGATTAGAGCATGTCTAACAGACCCCCTAAATGGCCCAAACCCGTATAATAACCGCCGATATACGGGTTTGGGCTCTACCCGGCCATCTAGCAGACCCCGTAAATGGACCACCCCGGACGATTTTTGACAAGTTTGGGTAGGGGGCGGCCCGTCGACCCCTACATGTGCGGGTCGGGAGGAGATGTAGAGGGCCAACCCTCTACCTCGTGCGAGCTAGGGCGCGCTGAAGATTCAGGTTCGAATCCACTTTCGTTCGCCCCGCCGCCAGCCGCCGCCAGCCGCCGCCGCGTAGATCCGGCCGCCTCCGACGCACCGCACCCCCGCCGGACACCGCCGCACCCCCCGCCGGGCCCCCAGCGGTCCTCGGCGCCCCTCGACTCGCCGCGCCGTGTGCATCTCCGCCGCCTCCCCACGGTGAGTACTCGCCGGCCGTGTTTCCTCTTCGATTTCGCTGTTCCGCGGGGGCCTGATCTCTGCTTCGCGATGCCGTAGATGTCTGCGGACGCGACCATGGAGGATGTGGAGCATTCCGATGATTCCTTGAGCTGGTCTTCGGGGGATTCGGACCTCGACGAGCTGATGAGCGACGACGACATGGAGATGATGCAGTACATCTTCCGCATCAAAGACCTCGAGGACCGCGCGAAGCTGCTAGATCAGAGAAAGGGTTCCACGAAGGGCCGCATATGCATCCCGCGGAACCGCGCGCTCGGCCACGAACAGCTGTGGCAAGATTATTTTGCCGAGGTACCTACCTATCCCCCCCGTCTCTTCCGTAGGAGATACCGCATGCGTAGGAGTTTGTTCACCAAAATCGTGAAAGATTGTGAAGCAAACTCCGATTATTTTAAGCAACGGAGAAATGCCGCCCAAGTCATGGGATTTAGCCCATATCAGAAAATATCAGCTGCCATGAGGGTGATTGCATATGGTATCCCTGCGGATTATACTGACGAGTACCTTCGCATTGGGGTACAAACAACCACAGATTGTGTGCGTATGTTTGCCAAGATGGTGATCAAGTTGTATGGTGAGACGTATCTCCGAGCTCCAAATGAGGATGATACAAAGAGGCTCATGGAGATGAATGAAAAGAGAGGGTGGCCTGGGATGCTTGGTAGTCTAGATTGCATGCATTGGACATGGAAAAATTGTCCAAAAGCATGGCATGGAATGTATTGTGGAAAAAGCAGTGATGCTACCATTGTGCTTGAAGCTGTGGCATCCCAAGATTTGTGGATTTGGCATGCATACTTTGGACTACCGGGGACACTCAATGACATTAATGTCTTGAATAGATCCCCTTTATTTAAAAGAATAATTAGGGGTGATGCACCACCTTGCAACTACAAAGTTATGAACAATGAGTACACCATGGGGTACTATCTCACAGATGGTATTTACCCAGACTATGCAACTCTTGTGAAGGCAATTAAAGAGAGAAAGGATAGGCCTTTGACAAGAAAAGAAGCAAAGTTCACAAGAGAACAAGAGGCTGCTCGCAAAGATATTGAGAGAGCTTTTGGTGTTTTGCAAGCAAGGTTTGCCATTGTTCGGGGTCCTGCACGGTTTTGGGACAAGGAGACTCTTGTCGACATCATGACATGTTGTGTGATTCTTCACAACATGATCATCGAAGATAAGAGGGGGTTAAGATTGCCATGTTTCTATGATAATGTTGGCACCCGAGTTGTGCCCGAGAGAAACCCTGATCGGCTTGAAGCTTTTCTTGCAGGGCATCGCGGCATTGAATGTGCTGAGACTCATCACCAGCTCACCCAAGATCTGATCGATCACCACTGGCAGTTGCATGGCCAATGATTCATTTTCCTTCTCCTATGTGTGAAACATTGATTAGCAGTTCGGAAAACATTTTATTTGTGTGAAACATTGATTGTAATAATTAAGATTTTTATTGTGTGCCTTGAACATTTTATTTGTGTGAAAACATTGATTGTAATAATTAAGATTATTATTGTGTGGTTTGATAATTTTATGCAATGTGATGAGATATTGCGTTGATATGCAAAATGTCCAAAACCCTGTTTTGTGAGGGGCCAAAAGCTCGTGCGAGCTAGCAGACCCCCTACCCCCACCCCGTAAAACAGAATATTCTGTTTTACGGGGTGGGGGTAGGGGGTCTGCTAGCTCGCCCGAGTTTTTGGCCGGCGAAATGCGTATACAGGGCCCTCTACACGCGTTTTAGGGGGCGAAAACATAAAGGGTCTGTTAGACATGCTCTTAGTTCAGATACACCAGATTATATCCATTGGGGACATGCGTACAGTTAGCTCAGGCATGCTCTGAGCTCGTAAATATCCGATGCAAGTACAGGTTCCACATACAAGGATCTTTACCCAGCAGGGCCAAAAGAAGGAGCAAGTGCGCACCCTCTGGAAAGGAAAAGAAGACGACGTAGTGCGTGAAAGTAAAACAACAAGAACTACTATTTGCCAGTTCGTGTAAAAAAGAAAGAACTGCCAGTTGCTTCGTCGCAGCGGGATCGGGAGCCAACGAACCAGCGGCAGCACAGCGCTGTCGAAATTGTAAAAGAAACTAGGGGAATGGGCGGGGGTGACTGGGCGCGTAGTCGGACGCGACGCTGGGCGGGCCTAGTGACCCGGGCCTCCGTGGCCATAGCGAAGCAAAGGGGAAAGCATGTGGCCGAACTCGTGACGGCTGTTGCCCTTGCCAATGTAGAGTAGGCCATGGCGTCCCTTGGTGGCGATTACGGCGGTAGGCTCCACTGCCTCGTCGTCAAAGGCGTCCTCGTCCCTTTGGTGCTTCACGGCCTTTGGGGAGCCATGATTTTGATTCGATGCGGATCTAGGTGTGCCCCGGTCAGGTCCACCCATACACGGATTCAGGGAAAGAGGTCAAGCAGCACGAATCGCGCCTGGTTGGTATGTCATTCGGTCCGCATTTGTGGTTTCTTTTTATCAGTATCATACTGATGGAGTGATGATTGCAAGTTATACTGTCCTCGAGCAAAATGGGCAGGCAACTAGGCAGCCCCAAGGTGTGACCTAAAATAGACATTCGGACAAAATGCGAGGTGGATACATACAAATTCTATCAACGGGACGTCGACAGAAGCTCAAATAGCGGCGGTTTTGTCAAAATTAGAGTCGGCGTTTCTGGTCCGAACCCGCCGGCTGAAGGAAAAATGCGCGAAAACCACGCGCATTTTACCGCCGCGTGGACCCGTCCTGTCGGCGAGAGAGCTTCGCCCTCCTCGGATCCGGTGCGCGTTAATGCCGCGGCCGTGTGGACTTGCCGAGTGGAGTAGCCCAATCGACTACGCGACAGCGTAATGGCCATCTCCCTATCACTCCTTAAACCCCCTTAAACCTCCTTGCCGTGTGGACTTGCCGAGTGGACTACCGGCGTAACTTTCCCGCGACCCTTCCCATCGCCCTATCACCTCCTTAAACCCCCTCCACCTATCGTCGTCCACAGAGGACCCCCGCTCACCTACCATCTCTTCTGGCCATCTCCCTAGCCGTGCACAGACCACCCTCGCGCCCAGGCCACCCTCAACAACTCCGGCCGACAGTGGATCATTTCCCTGGAGATGGCTTCACGGTAAAGAAGCTCGCCTTCTTTACGCGACGGGCTACCTGATCCCGCTGAACATGCGCCTCCCCGATGAGTAGAGGCTGAGCGCGGGTGGCGTGCAATTGTCCCCCGTTTCCAAATGTGAGGACCTCATGGCGGCGATCCAAGCGACATGACGGAGGAGCAGCGCACCGAAGCGTGGTTCCACCCCGCCAATTACGGCGCCTAGACGGTGTACTTCACCAAGCGGCGCGCCAGGAGCTGGAGGCGTACGACGACCCCCTGCCGACACGGCGCGTGGCAACTCCGACGGCCGCCACCGTTGTTGGGGCGCCCCTGGCCACACACTGGCCGCCGTTCTCTCTCTCTCACATCGAGAACGGCAACAACCCACACCTGGAGTACCCCTATCGCGCCCACCGCGGGTCCTGAGCTTATCCTGGCGTCATGGCGGGAGCGCCTAGACGGCGAGGAGGATGGCGACCATCGTCGTCCTGCCGCCAGTCGTCCGGGGCGGTGCCACCGCCGGATCTGCGCCCTCTGAAGACCGAGCCTACCTCGGCTCCGCCTAAACGAGCGCGTGCCCGGGGCATCGTCATGGGGTAGAGGCGCACGCCATCGCCGCTTAGAGGCCACCCCGCCTCGTCCGGCCAAAGAAGGAGGAGGACGTCAAGGAGCTGGACCTGGAGGCGGCCCTCGCCTGGTCCCGCAAGGACCATATTGCCGACGAGGTGGCGAAGCAGCGTCGCGCACTAGAGGAGTTTGCCGCGCGGCGCCGCGGTCGCAAGGAGAACGACGTCATCGTGCTCAACGACAACAACATTGCTCCAGAGCCGAGCAAGACATAGAGTGGCGACGACTACGGCCAGTGCTGCAGCTACACCATCCCGAAGGAGGAGCCGCCGAGCGACTTCGACGACGGAGGCGGCGGAGACTACTCGAGCTTCTACCGCCTCCTCGGCATGGAATAGGCGTAGTTTTAGGATTTTAACTTTTGAAATGCCCCCTATGTAAATGAATCCGACTATATTTGGCCATATTAATATAGTCGCCTAAATTTTCGTTCAAATTTGTCGAATTTTCGTTCAAACTCGCCTTGTTACTTGGGGCACGGCTGGAAACCGAAGCCCCTCACGCCGAAATTAGCGCCGACGAACCCCCATGAGGCACTATTTTCCGCCGAAAACGGCCTAGGGGCGTCAACGGATGGAGATGCTCTAAGCATGGGATTCATATGTTTCACCCTTGCATCTCAAAGTATCTTTATATATCTTTCAAGTTTCATTGCATAAAGTTTTATTCTAGCAAAATGTTCATAAACTTCTATTCCTCCCCCTTTAGTCGTATATCTCGTTCCTTCAAATAACTGCACGTCTCCGCGGCAAATAGACCGCAAAGAAATAAAATTATACTGATACAAGTCAAATGGAGTTGGCCCATGAACATAGAATGAAAAACTCCACCGATTACTATTATGATTTCCTTGGCACTACTGTCACACCCTCCTGGAATCTGTACAAGATATCTACCATGAATTTATTCCACAATTTCTGATTAGGGAAATGATAAGGATCATCCGGGGGACGAACCCCCGGTTCCCATCCGTGGCCCACCACGTGCGAGTGCTTATCCCCTTTCCCTCGACTGAACCCACCCCAAACGGAACCGCATCGCGACGGAAGCAACGAGCTCCACTTCCTACGACCCCCGGCATCGGAGAGCGAGCGGCGATGGAGCCCAACGTCCTCCAGCCTCGCGCCACCTCGGCGACCTTTCGCCGCGCGCCGTCCCGCCGACCTCCCGCCTCGAGCCGCCCCGACGACCTTCCTCCACGCACCGCACGGCGACCTCCCGCCTCGCCGCCGCCGTCTAGCCATGGCCGAAGCTTTGGTCACCCCCACAACGACCTTCGGCCGTTGATTCCCCCGCCGCCGCCTAGCCGTCCTCCAGAGGACGACGAGCACCGCACCATCTCTGGCTGCCCCGCCACCGGCTGTCGTTTTCCAGAGGGCGGGGGGTGCTTGGTCGTGCTACAGATGTGTTCCAATGGCCGGAGTCTCCTCCGTCGTGGCTCCCGTCGAGGCCGCCGGGACGCCGTGGGATTTTTTTTTGTGCTACATACTCGTTTTTTTTTGCATTTTTTGTACACATTTTTTGCTAACAGAACCCCGGCGATATCTCCGGCGAGGTCGAATTTTTCCTATAATACAAGTAATATTTTGCTACAATTAGTGTATATTTTTGCTATATCAGCGTACTTTTTTTGCTATGAGATTCTCCGACGAGCGAGAGTCTCCCGGCCATATCTCCGGCGAAAATCGACTTTTGCTAATGTAGCCATCTTTTTTGCTACGGGTCTCCATGTAGTCTCCGGCGAGATTTTGTCTTTTTATATTTTTCTGAGGCGAAACGTTATTTTGCTACACGGGAGCAAAAGCAGGTTTTTTTTTTTTTGCTCCTGGAGCAAAAGCGGGTAATATTTTTGCTACCAGAGCAAAAGCGGGATTTTGAGGAAGGGAAAGGACACGTGTCATCATGGGGACCCGGGCGCTCGAAGTTTTGGAACCCGGGGGACGCCCAACACTACGGGTGCGTTTGGTTGCATTGCTTAGCTAGGCTATAGCTTCGTTAGCCCAGCTTGCTCAGCTAGGCAAAGCCGGCCTTGCCTCGTTCAAACGTTTGGTTGATTGCTTTTGCTGGCAAGGGCGTGGCGCATTTTTTATGGAATTGCTAGCTACAGTAATTTTTAATCAGTTCAGATGTATCTTCGGTTATTAGCAGCGTATATGATTAGCAGATTCGGGACTCATTTTCAGCTGTAGTCGAGGGAATTTAATTTCTCAGCATGATGATGTCTGATTCAGGATTTGTAGTGTGGAAATCAGACTACGGAGGCATGAGAGGTCGCATCAGCGAACATAAGCGTGTCAGACTGGTTCGTCCGTCCTTGGACAGTTGGACTTCCGTGAATTTTTTCCGTGTGAGTGTCAGGAACTGTGTCTATTCCGACAACGGGAGTATCGTACCGCTTCGTTGATGCGCTTCCATCTGGACCTTTCATCGAACGTCCAACGGCTACAGATACCAGCTGCGTCGCTGTTAGAACGTACGGGTTAAACCCCACTTTCTCACCTGCTCACTTGTTTGTCCGCTTCTAGTTTTCTCCTTTTTAAGCCATGGATCGGAGATCGACCAGGCATTATTGTACTCCTGGGTTAAACCCTAGCCGCCTCTGCGAGGTTGGCCTTCATCCCTCTGTAATTCGGCGACTCTGTTCGTAATATAATTCCCAAATTGCGTCGATTCTCTGAATTTCGTTCGTCAGTTCCTGTTCTTGTCGATCAAGTGATAGCTGATCGTATCAATTGGTATCAAGAGCTAGTTGTTCCTTGGAGGCGTTTTGGATCTCGAAAGAAACCGGAAGTTGGGATCTCTCGTAAAATCCTTCCGCGTTGATCGTGATCCCGGCGACGGTGAGTAAGCTTCTGGTGGCGGCTCGGTGACGGCGTGAGCACAGTTCGGTCGCAGATCAGGGGACGGGGGAGGTTGCCTCGGAACGATTCCTTGGTTGTAAAATCCCACCACCCACCCAGATCCGTGTGACTCGTGGCGGCGAGGAGGCGTAGGCGACGGTGACGGCGGCGGTAGAAGGACCCGGCAAGCTAGTACCATTGACACCGACGAGAACTCCACGGATACGGGAATGCTGATGATGGAAACAGTCCAGCTTGAAGTGAAGGAATTGCAGCGCTCCAGGAAGGATGATCGCGAAGAATTTCTTGAGTTCAAACAGCTCGTCACCAAGAACTTCTCGAGTATTCAAACCAATTTCGAGAATATCCACACCAACTTCGAGCGTTTGTTTGCAGCCAAGAAAGTGCAAACCTTGGAAAACTTGCAACACGCCGATGAGGTCTCCACACCAGATAACACCAACGGGGAAAAATCTGCAGGCTCAGTCAGGCAAAACCCGGCACCTACTAGGCTCGTTGGTACCCAAACCTTGCATGATCAAACAGGGAAGGAGCTCAACCTGGATGGCACGCCCAAGTACAGGCACCCCCACTTCGGCAAGGTTACCACGGTCGTACCTGAACATCAGCAGAAAGGAAATACAACAGTACACACTATCCAAGTGGATGAAGAGGAACAGGGTGACTCTGATGGCAAGAAAGGACACAACAACATACCAGATTATCGCAAAGGAACCCCTGCAGTAAAACCTGCCAAGCTAAATATTCCAGAGTGCGATGGATCAGATGTTGACTCATGGATAGAAGTCATTGAGTTATACTTTGAATCTGCAAGGACACCACTGGACAGTAGAACAGAGATAGCAATTACCTATCTAAAGGGGGATGCAATTCAATGGTGGAGAGGAACAGGGTATAGCTACAAAAACTTACCTTGGCACCGTTTCTGCAGATACCTGGGAGACAGATTTGCAGAGGCATCAATCTGTGATAATATCAAGCAATTCCATGCTATCAAGCAAGTATCCACTGTGGCACACTATGTAAAGCAATTTGAGAAGGCTATGAACTTGGTGAGAAGGGACAATCCAGCAATGCCAGATGACTATTATGTCCATAGCTTCATCTCTGGCCTCAGTGATTATATCCAGTCACACATCCAATGCCACAACCCCACAGACATGCAGAAAGCAATCTGGTTGGCTAGAAGGATTGAGCACGCTACACCTGCAAGGAAACAATTCACTCCTTACACACCAACAGTCAAAAGACAGGTGACATTTGAAAGCAGCAAAACTCCAACCACACCAACAGCAAATACAATGCAGGAAGCAATTGAAAAGAAACTCTGCTATAAATGCAAGGAACCTTGGTTCCCAGGCCACAAAAAGGTGTGCAAAATGACACAGCAACATCAAATTCACCAACTGCAGGCAGCTCCTATGGAAACAATCAACATCATCTATATTAAAGAAGGGGATAGTTCTGATGAAGAAACAGAACAGGAAGGAAATCCACAACTACAAATCTCTATGCATGCAGTTCTGGGACTCACCACACCCAACTGCACTTTCACCATCTCAGTACACATTGGAGAACACAGGGCCACTGCACTTGTGGACAGTGGAAGCACTGCCACTTTTATGACACCTGCCCTGGCCAAGAAGGCAAATTGTCCACTACTTCCCAGCAAAAAGTTGAAGGTGGTCACTGCTAATGGAGGAGTCCTCTACATTGAATTCTCAACACTTCATTGCAAATATATGATACAGGACACTACTTTCACTTCTGATTTCAGAATCCTTCCATTAAAAGGATATGATATAATCCTGGGAGCAGATTGGATACATACTTACAGCCATGTTGAGCTCAATTACAAGACAATGACACTCAAGGCCACCTTGGAGTCTGGAGAACAAGTAACATTCTATGATGAAACACTCCCCATCACTGGTAATATCCCTGTGAAACAGATGGGCAAGAAAAAGGCCCAAGACATCCTCTGTGGAGCAATGTTATGGATAAAACCTGTGGAAACTCCAGTTAATTCACCAACAGAATACCCACCTGCTATTCAAGCACTGTTGGAGGAATACAAGGAAATATTTCAGGCACCCACGGGACTACCACCAAAAAGAAATTGTGACCATACAATTCCACTCTTGCCTGATGCTAAACTGGTGAATCAAAGGCCCTACAGATTGCCACACCACCAAAAGAATATAATGGAGGAAATCATTAAGGACCTCCTCAAGGAGGGAATTATCAGAGACAGTATGAGCCCTTATTCCTCCCCTGCAATCCTGGTCAAGAAGAAAGATTTTTCCTGGAGAAAGTGCATTGACTACAGGAAGCTAAACCTGCAAACAATCAAAAACAAATATCCTATACCCATCATAGAGGACTTACTGGATGAGCTAAATGGTTCCTCAATCTTTTCTAAGATAGACCTCAAGAGTGGATACCATCAAATTCGAATGGCTGAGCAAGACATTGAGAAAACTGCATTCAGTACTCATCAGGGGCACTATGAATATTTGGTGATGCCCTTTGGCTTAACAAATGCACCTGCAACCTTCCAGCAGTTAATGAATACAATATTGGCTCCCTACCTAAGGAAATTTACATTGGTATTCTTTGATGATATCCTCATCTACAGCAGCAACTTACAAGATCATGTACAACATCTCAGGAAAGTGTTCCAAGTGCTGCTGACAAACAAATTGTTTGCAAAGCTATCAAAGTGCACTTTTGCACAAAAACAAGTGGAATACCTAGGCCACATTATATCTGGCCAAGGGGTCTCAACTGATCTACAGAAAATTCAAGCCATATCCAAATGGCCAAGGCCTGAAAATGTCACACAATTAAGGAGTTTCCTGGGCTTGACAGGATATTACAGGAGGTTCATCAAGAACTATGGCTTAATATGCAAGCCCCTATTTCAAGCCCTGAAGAAGGATCATTTCCTATGGAAAGAAGAACAAGACAAGGCATTTATTCAGTTAAAGGACAGAATGTGCACTTCCCCTGTTCTGGCCTTGCCAGACTTCTCCTTGCCATTTACATTAGAAGCTGATGCTTGTGATTATGGAATTGGAGCAGTACTCATGCAGAAAGGAAAACCTATTTCCTTCATGAGCAAAGCATTAGGACCCAGAGCAGCTGCCCTTTCCACATATGATAAAGAAGCAATGGCCATATTGGAAGCTTTGAAGCAATGGAAACATTACTTATCTGCAACAAGCATTATCATAAAGACTGACCAGCAAAGTTTGAAATACATACAAGAACATAAGTTAACAGAAGGCATTCAACACAAATTGTTGGTCAAATTATTGGGATACAATTATGTTGTGGAATACAAAAAGGGAAAGGAAAACAAGGTTGCAGATGCACTATCCAGAGTGAAACACTCCATATCTGCCCTCTTCTCTAGTGCTGCTACCCCCTCATGGGTTACTGAAGTGGTCCAATCATATCAGGCTGATGAAAAATGCAAGGAATGGATCACACAGCTAACAGTAACACCTGGCAGCATTCCTAACATCACCTTCTCAAAGGGAATTCTTAGATATAAGAATAAGGTCATTGTAGGCAAGACAACTGACCTTAGGCAAAAACTCATGGACACTTTCCATAACTCTGAGTTAGGAGGCCATTCTGGAGAAAGGGCTACCTATCAAAGAATCAAACTCATTTTTCACTGGCCTGGCATCAAACAACATGTCATTGACTTTGTCAAACAATGCCCTACTTGCCAAATCAACAAAACTGAACATTGCAAATCCCCTGGTCTCCTACAGCCACTGCCTGTCCCTGATTTTGCTTGGACCCACATAAGTATTGATTTCATTGAAGGAATGCCTATCTCTGAAAACAAGGATGTCATCTTGGTAGTGGTGGATAGATTCACCAAATATGGACATTTCATCTCAATGAAACATCCTATCACAGTTAAAACTGTAGCCAGAGCATTTGCAGACAACATATTCAAGCTACATGGGCTCCCCACTATGATGGTCACTGACAGAGACAGGTATTCACCAGTCACCTCTGGCAAGCCCTCTTCAAATCCTTGGGGGTCAAGCTCCATTTCAGCACTTCATATCATCCTCAAACAGATGGTCAGACAGAAAGAGTAAATCAGTGCTTGGAAAATTACCTGAGGCACATGGCTTTCCTGCAACCTAAACAATGGCACAAATGGCTCTCCACTGCAGAATGGTGGTACAACACTACTTTCCACACTTCTCTGCAGATCACACCCTTCCAGGCTCTATATGGTAGGGCCCCCCTTCAAATTGGAGAACAAATGTTGCCCCCTGCTGATGATCAGAGTGATCTCCTACCCTCTGCATCAACACAAGAACTAGCTCAACAGATCAAGGCTCGGTTACTGAAGGCGCAGGAAAGAATGAAACTTCAGGCAGATAAACATAGGAGTGAACGAACACTAAACATCGGAGACATGGTCTATTTAAAGATCCAACCATATCGCCATACATCCTTGAGCTTACACAGATGCCTTAAGCTACACTCTAAGTACTATGGCCCCTTCAGAGTACTGGAAAGGATTGGTAATACTAGCTACAAACTGCTCCTGCCGGAAGGATGCCAGCTACACCCTACATTCCACATTAGTCAACTCAAGAAACATCTTGGCCCCAAGGCAATTCCAACCATCCCTCTGCCACTGTTAAACCCTGATGGCACAATTCTCATTGCTCCAGAAGCCATCTTGGACAGGAAACTCATCCCGCGGCAACAAGGAGAGATTGCAATCCCTGTGGTCCAATGGCTAGTCAAGTGGACTAACTTACCTCCTGCCGATGCAACCTGGGAGGACTCGGCATTCATCCAGAAAGCGTTCCCACCGTTCCAGCCTTGAGGGCAAGTCTGAAGTCACCGGGGAGGAGTTGTCAGGAGCTGTGTCTATTCCGACAACGGGAGTATCGTACCGCTTCGTTGATGCGCTTCCATCTGGACCTTTCATCGAACATCCAACGGCTACAGATACCAGCTGCGTCGCTGTTAGAACGTACGGGTTAAACCCCACTTTCTCACCTGCTCATTTGTTTGTCCGCTTCTAGTTTTCTCCTTTTTAAGCCATGGATCGGAGATCGACCAGGCATTATTGTACTCCTGGGTTAAACCCTAGCCGCCTCTGCGAGGTTGGCCTTCATCCCTCTGTAATTCGGCGACTCTGTTCGTAATATAATTCCCAGATTGCGTCGATTCTCTTAATTTCGTTCGTCAGTTCCTGTTCTTGTCGATCAAGCGATAGCTGATCGTATCAGTGAGCAGAGTTTGCCGTCGAGAGCGAGCCGATTCGGCTCTCTCGAGCGAGCGAGGAAATCCTGGCCTAGCGAGGCTAGCTGGCCCCCAAAAGCCAAAAAAATTTACGGTACCAAACGTCTAGCCTTGCGCAGTCAGGCTATAACTGATTTTGCTGAGAAGCCAAAAAAAATTACGGTACCAAACGTCTCTCATTTCTGACCAAGAGCGTCTCGATTCCATCAATGATATGAACCACTCCGCTAGCCGAGGACCAGATAGTTCCGGGCCTGGCTTCTATAGGAAGTTCTAGAATGTTTGGCAAAAACTCAATAGCTAACATGTTCTCTAAATTCTACAATCGATCATCCGACACGTCAAACATTAACATAGTCCATATAACCTTTCTACCCAAGTCCAGTTACGCTCATATGCTAAAGGCTTTCATTCAGACAGTTCACACTCAAAATTCCTCGAAATAGACATTTCGCCCCGCTCTATAAATAAAACCACCATATGGCGGAACGATACAAGGTAGTAGTGAGGTAGCCCTCTTGCAAAGAAGATCTCGGGATAACCGGCCAACATAAGACACATCTATGAAGCCAAGCATGCACTCTAGAATGAATGAACACGCCACGTCACGCATGCTCTAGGGTACCTGAGCTCCACAACAGCTCCCTTAGGAGGGTGACGACTGAAAGTAAAGTATAGGCACCTAGAGGGGGGGTGAATAGGTGCTACGACCAATTTTAATTTTTCTTAAGATTTAGGCTTGACAAGAAGGTAAATTCTCTAGATTATGCAACTAGGGGTGAATTTACCTATATGACAAGGCAAGCAATTAAGGCAACTAGAACAACACTTAATGCAACTAGTACAAGAAGTAAATAGGGAGGAACGAGATAACCGATGGAGGCACACGGAGACACGATGTATTCCCGAGTTCCTCCTTGTTAAGGGAGTACGTCTCGTTGGAGGGGTGTGAGCTCGCCACGAAGGCCTACTCAACGCCACAAAGGCCTCACCCTATTCTCCGATGAACTTCGCCACAAAGGCCTAGTTCACCTTCCACTATAGAACCCCTTTGAGGCGGGGATCGAATCCTTTACAAACAAGTTTGGGGCACACACCCACAACTTAATTGGGGGCTCCCAACACTCACAAATCACCAAGAGTAGCAAGAAGCCTAGGTTCTCCACATGAGGAAACCCTAGGCCAAGATTCCTCAAGCAAAGGAGAGGGGAAATGAAATCCGGTTGGTGAAGACGTAGATCGGGGCCTTCTCCTTCAATCCACCAAAGATCTAGGCTTTTGGGTGGTTGGATTGGGAGATCTAGCAAGGTGGTTGAGCTTCAACAATGGAGTCTTTAAGTCTGGTCGAGCTAGCTTGAGGTTGGTGGAGGGGAGGGGGTATTTATACCCCCCATAAATGCAAAGAGTCGTTGGAGCTTTTCTGGCGAAAGTCACACCGGAGACTCCGGTGTAAAGACCGGAGACTCCGGTCTGGGCCGGAGACTCCGGACAGTTTCCGGTGTCCCAAATCTTCAGGGAAAATCCACTCCGGAGACTCCGGTCTGGTGGACCGGAGACTCCGGTCTTGGTGCTTCGAATATGCATAGAGTATGTCTGTGGTCTTGCGATCGAAGGAAACAAATACTCACACCGGAGACTCCGGTAAGTATCCGGTAAGACTCCGGTGTGGGTTCAGTGCGCGACACCACCAAGTCCTTAGAGAAAATCCTTGAAGAAAAGCCCACACAGGAGACTCCGGACAGTCTCCGGACACTCTCCGGTGTGGGTACAGTACGCGACACCAGAAATTCCTTAGCAAAATCCCTGAGCAAATATCCACACCGGAGACTCCGGTCTGGTAGACCGGAGACTCCGGCCTGGAGAAAATTCCAGAGAGCAGAGATATTGGACAACAGCTCCTTTTTGTACCTCATCACCACAAATGAAAATATGTTGAAGTAACCCCTGAAATACATCAAACACCTATTAGATTACATGTGTTGTTAACAAACACCAAAACAAGATGATTTAAGCGCGTTTGCACTTTCAATCTCCCCCTTTTTGGTGTTTGATGACAACACACATAAATTGGCAAATAGATCATAGCTAGGCTAAGTTTGTAAAAGATAGAGCACTCACAAAGTGAGCTCCCCCTATTTTTCACAAACAAAGCCCCACTTGAACAAACATTAGTGAACAATTACAAGTAGTAGAGACAAGGATATGATAGATATAAGATAGCTTCACCACAAGGTCTCTCACAAATAACAACCATAGTTCACTAAACACTTAAAATCGAAATCAACTAGGATAGTGGGAACACAAGCCATAAGAGGCAAATCAAGTTCAACGACTTGTGTTCCGAAGCAAATAAAGCAAAAAGGAGAAGCCAAGCCAAAGCTACTTCTCCCCCTTTGGCATCGAGACACCAAAAAGGGGCGAAGAGAACACCGTGGTCCAACAAGCTCAGTCCTCATCCTCGTAGTCCTCATCATCATCCTCCCCTGGTTCTGTGTCACCATCATCATCATCAGCTCCACTCCCAGCATCATCATCATCAGCTCCACTCCCAGCATCATCATCATCATCACCGGAGGCAAAGTCACCAAGGTCCTCATCCTCTGGATCATCCTCAGGCTGATCATCAACGAAGTCCTCCTCAATCTCCGGGGTCCCAGCACGGTGAGTCGAGGTAGAAGGAGCCGAGGTGACATCCTCAAAGTCACCCCAAGGAAACTGATCAATGTTCCACCCCTCATAGGACATAGTCACAGAAGCAGTGGGAGGGGTGGGTGGAGTGGTGGGAGGAGTGCCCATAGGAGGGGTAGCACCAAGGCCCGCATGGTCATGCAGCTTGGTGATCATCTTCTTCAGCTCGCGTCTCTCCTTATAAGCCACATGGTTCTCCTTGTGCACAGCCACAGTCATGCAAAGAATGTTACGCTGGAACCACGTGAGCTTCTTCATCTCATCCTGAGTCTCCTCCCTGCTAGAGCGGCGAGAGGGAGGATCGGCATTCTTCCTCCTAGAGCCAGAAGGTGCCTCAACATCCCCCATGGGAGTGTCATCATCATCACGAGAGCGTCCGGACAGAATCTGGAGGGAGCCAACAGGGTGTACAGTATCGTGGGCTAAGCCAGGCAGCTGGTCAAGAATGAGCCTCATCACATATGGAGCATAGACAGGCACCTTCTTGATCTCAATCATAGCACAGTAAATCTCCTCCTTAATAAAGTGCATCACGTCAATCTCAAACCCCTCTTCATCAGGGCTGGCAAGGTGACACTGGAAAGCCTGATACAGGAGGTTCACTAGGCCACCACGAATAGCATCAACATTCCCCACCTTGGGAGCAATGTTGCAGCGAAAGAGACGAAGGCAAATGTTGTAGACCCTCTTCAGATTCTTGGCAGTGCCGCAGCTGGAGATCTTGTCATACATAGGAGCCATGCGCTTTTTATCATAAGCAACTCCATGAATGTGCATACGCTCACCATTCCCTTCTCCCCAAGGGTAACCAAGAAGCTCAGCAAATCGTTCCATGGACGACTCGCACTCCACTGTCCCAGACATCCACTTCATAGTGACCTTCTCATCTTCAGCAAGAGTGACAGTGGCAAAGAACTGCTGGATAATAGGAGGGTTGTAGTTCTGCTGAATACCCACAAGCTGCTCGAGACCCAGCTTCCTAGTGATCCAGACTGCCTCCTCAAAGTACTCAGATCGTCCAAGTGCCTCTAAGTCAAGGACTTTCTGTGGACACACGGGCTGCCTGAACTGAGAATAGATCTCCTCCATGATCAACTCGGACTCCCTCCTCCAATAGTGGGCTGTATGAGCAGTGCGGGGCATCTCGAAGAAAGGACGACCCCTCATAAGCCTGTACTCCTTCTTGCTCAAGGAAGCCACTGAGGATAAAGAATCATATCTTGCCTTCTTTGCAATTTCAGCATTCATTCTGCTTTCGTGCTTGTTTTTCTGACGCCTCTCACTCTCAAAGGCACCCCTCTGACCATAACGACCGGTGGCTTCATCAACAACCATATAGTTGCGGGAGTGAGGGCGAGACTTTCGCTTGACCACGGCCTTCAGCTTTTTTCCTGAAATCCAACACAAACAGAACAACAACAGAGAAAACAAGGAAAATGAGCATACATGTCCAAGGAGGTGCAGAAACACTACAGATGCACCAGCAGACGCATCTGAAAGAACCACACCGGAGTCTCCGGTCTGAGACACCGGAGTCTCCGGTCTGAGACACCGGAGTCTCCGGTCTGATAAACAGCAAGGTGCAGGGTTCTTAACAGAGGATTCTACTGATGAATCTAAGCAAGTTCTACACACAAAAAACTAGCCAAAGGAAGTTCTACCAACAGAAAGTGCATCATCCCCAAAAAGGTCACCTAGGTTTTCAGATCTAGATGAAAAAACAGAGAACACACGAGGGGGAGAGGATGTACCCTTGCTTCCTTGGCCTGTCATTGTCCCTCCACGGATGGGAGAGGCAAGGGGAAGGTTGGGGGCGGAGGAAATCGCCCCGGGACGGCTCCTGGTGAAGGCGGCGGCGCAGCAGTGCGTTGGGGGGGCGTGGGGGAAGTGGGGAATGAAACCCTAACTTCCCTCAGCCCCCAGATTAAATAGCACCCGCAGCACACCGGAGTCTCCGGTGTTAACACCGGAGTCTCCGGCCTGACCGGAGTCTCCGGTATGGTACACCGGAGTCTCCGGTCTTTCACCAGAAAAACGACCCAAAAAGAACATGTAATGCTCGAAAACACCAAATATGAGTTTTTGGCACGAAACTCAGAAGCAACACAAGGAGGGAAAAATGTACTCAAAAAAAACAATGAGAAGGAAATGAAGAACATCAAATGGTGAGTACATCCCTTAGCAAAAAAATGCCAAAAGCTCGCAAATAAGAACCAATACTTGACGGAGGAGGTTGGTGGCCTAGGCCACCATGTAAGAGTTTATGGTATGCAACCGCGAAGATATATCTTGGGGGCATTGCCATTACTCAACATTGAAGCTCACAATTCAACATTAGAAAAAGAGAGTTTACAATGAATTTTTGCTTTGGGCATAATGGGGGGAGGGAGAACCCAATGTGTTAGGATAGCACTCCCCCTATGTCCATGCCTACATCTAGACTCAAAAGCGTTTCATCTATAGGGGTGTGTGCAAGATAGTCAAGTCAAGCTCCTTGAATCAATCACATTTAGCTCATTCCTCAAGAACAAGAATCTTGCATCATCAAGTGGCTTCGTGAATATATCCGCAAGATTGTCCTTGGTGGGCACATAACTTAGTGCAATGTCTCCTCTTGCCACGTGATCACGGATGAAGTGGTGGCGAATTTCAATGTGCTTCGTCCTTGTGTGTTGCACCGGGTTGTAAGCAATCTTGATGCCACTTTCATTGTCACATAAAAGAGGCACTTTGTCCAAATGGACACCATATTCCTTAAGAGTTTGCCTCATCCATAACAATTGGGTGCATGCACTAGCGGCGGCAACATACTCGGCTTCGGCGGTGGAGAGTGAAATGCAATTTTGTTTCTTCGAGGACCAACTTACAAGGGACCTACCAAGGAATTGGCAAGCCCCGGAAGTTGACTTCCTATCATCTTGATCACCCGCCCAATCGGAATCCGTATAACCATTGAGAGAGAATTGTGCCCCCTTTGGGTACCACAAACCGAATCTTGGGGTATGAACCAAATAACGAAAGATCCTATGAACCGCCACTAAGTGGCAATCCTTAGGAGCCGCTTGATACCTTGCACACACACCTACACTCAAAACGATATCGGGTCTAGATGCACAAAGATAGAGCAAAGAACCAATCATAGAACGATAAAGTTTTTGATCCACATCCTTACTCCCTTTAGGATTGCGTGATAGATGACACTTGACTTGCATAGGAGTGGTTTTGATCTTTGCCTCTTGGAAGTTAAACCTCTTGAGCATGTATTGAGTATACTTGGCTTGAGAAATGAAAGTACCACGGGCCAATTGCTTGATCTCAAAGCCAAGGAAGAATTTAAGCTCACCCATCATAGACATCTCGAACCTGTCAGTCATAAGCTTAGAGAACTCATTATTGAAAGCTTGGTTAGTTGAGCCAAAGATAATATCGTCCACATAGAGTTGGCATATAAAAAGCTCTCCTTTTACTCTCTTGGTGAAGAGAGTGGGGTCAATCTTCCCAACTTCGAAACCACGATCATCTAACAACTCCCTAAGGTGCTCATACCAAGCACGAGGTGCTTGTTTGAGACCATAGAGAGCCTTGTCAAGTTTGTAAACGTGGTTAGGAAAGTTGAGATTCTCAAACCCCGGAGGTTGCTTGACATATACCTCCTCTTTTAGAGGACCATTCAAGAAAGCACTTTTCACATCCATTTGTTGTAATTTGAAATTATGTGAGGATGCATAAGCAAGGAGGATACGGATGGACTCAAGGCGAGCCACGGGCGCGTAGGTTTCATCAAAGTCAATGCCTTCAACTTGGGTGTAACCTTGAGCGACCAATCTTGCCTTGTTCCTAATGACAATGCCATTCTCATCTTGCTTGTTCTTGAATATCCACTTGGTGCCAATAACATTGTGGCAATCCTTGGGTTTCTCAACCAATCTCCAAACCTTGTTGCGCTCAAAGTTATTGAGCTCATCATGCATAGCTTCAACCCAATCGGAGTCCTCAAGAGCTTCAAACACTTTCTTAGGCTCCACCATAGAGATATGAGCTTGATGCTCACAAAAATGAGCCAATTGCCTTCTAGTGGATCTTCTAGTTTGAACATCCTCCAAGACCTTGTCATCTTGGGCATCAATTAGCTTCAAAGCTCTTCTTATCCTATTGATGCGACGGGCTTCGATCTCCTCATTATTGCGAGGAGGAGATACTTGATCATCTTGATCATTTGGGTCCCCATCTTGACCATCATGGCCTTGATCATCAACATTGTCAACAACAATATCTTCAACACTAGCTTCATTTTGAGAAGAGGATGACGAGGAAGAATGATCTTGGCCTTGATCTTGACTCGCATTAGTGAGAGGAGTGGGTACGACTTGCGGAGTCACTTGATCAATGAGAGGAGGGTCTTGAGTATGTTCTCGGTTAGGTGTAGTGGTTGGCTCCTTGGCTTGATCTTCAAATGTAGAGGAGGGCTCCACTTGGGTAGAGCATAGTCCTTCTCGAGTCGCCATAAGGTGTCCCTCGATGGGGCGGAAGAATCCCACACCCATCCTTCCTATGGCTTCTTGAGGCATTTCAACATCTACATTTGAAACATGAAATTGCGCCACTTGGGAGCCGTCATTTTCCTCGAAAACCACACTACAAGATTCTATGACAATCCGTGAGGCTTTGTCATAGACTCTATAAGTGTGGGATTCGGCACCGTAACCAACAAAAATACCCTCAATAGTTTTGGATTGAAATTTCGACAACCTAATACCCTTGATCAAATAAAAGCACTTACAACCGAATACCCGGAAGTAGGATACGTTGGGCTTGTTGCCGGTGAGGATCTCATATGGGGTCTTGCACAAGCCTTTGCGGATGTAGAGGCGGTTGGAGGAGTGGCATGCGGTGGATATGGCCTCGGCCCATAAATATTGGGGAGAAGAGTACTCCGCCAACATGGTCCTTGCCATATCCAAGAGAGTGCGATTCTTCCTTTCGGCAACACCATTTTGTTGAGGAGTGTAAGTGGCGGAGTATTGGTGGCGAATGCCTTCTTCACTAAGAAATTCATTCAATGTGTAGTTCTTGAACTCCGAACCATTATCACTCCTAATAGCCATGATTTGCACATTGTGTTGACGTTGCACTTCGTTGGAGAAGTCGATGATGGTTTGTTGGGTCTCACTCTTGCACTTGAAGAAATAAACCCAAGTGTATCTTGAGTAATCATCGACAATCACCAAGCAATACTTCTTGCCGCCAAGACTCGCCTCGGGCACGGCACCAAAGAGATCAACATGGAGTAGCTCCAAGATCCTCTTTGATGAAATAATAGTCTTGGCCTTGTGCACAATGTCATGCATCTTCCCTTCAACACACGACCTACAAACACGATCCTTTGCAAAGGAAACATTTTCTTTTAGTCCAACAATAAGGCCACTTTTGTGAAGACTTTGCAAAGTTCTCATGTTGACATGGGATAGGCGGCGATGCCACAACCATCCCAAGTCCGCCTTCCCGAAAAGACACATTGCTTGAGTGTTGGTTGACTTCGAAAAGTCCACCACATACAACTCATTTTCAACATGTCCCACGTGAACGACGTCAAGAGTCTTGCTTCTCAAAAGGACCACAATATCACCATCAAAGAAGACGGAAAGACCCATCTTACTAAGAGAACGGACGGAAAGTAAATTGTAACCAAGGGATTCGACAAGCATGACGTTCACGATAGTGATATCGGGAGCCACCACAACCTTGCCAAATCCGGATACCTTAGACTTGGACGAGTCCCCATAGGTGACGGTTGCTTGGATGTCATTTGGTTGCAACTCCGTCACAAGTTCTTTGCTTCCGGTCATATGATTAGTGCATCCACTATCAAGAATCCATTTAGTCCCACCGGAAGCATAGTCCTGCAAGAGATCATTGACTAGAGTTAGGACCCAAGTTGGGTCCCTTCATGTTAGCAACAAGGGTCTTTGGAACCCATATAGTGTAGTCAATAAAACCCTCAATAGGACCAACATATTTATCTTGCACAACACCATAATAATCAACATATAAGAAATGGTGTGGGTTGTTAGTTCCCGCGGAGATGCTACGAGTAGTGTTGTCCCTCATGACATTGCTACTTGAGGCACCATTGCTTGCTTGTGCGGGTGTGCTATGAGTAGGATTGTCCCTAATGACAATACCACCCGAAGCACCATTCTTGTTCTTCTTCTTGTTCTTCTTTTTCTTGTTCTTTTTCTTGGCTATATAGCCAAGACCTTGCTTGCCCACTTGTTGCCTTGGAGCACTCAATTGTGATCTAGAAATGACCACATTAGAGCTTGAGGCAACCACTTGTGGGGTGGCAAGCACCACCTTTTCAACTTGAGTGCTTTTGCCCTTGAGCCTTGCTAGCTCATCCTTCAACCTAGCATTTTCTTCAATAATATTTGCATGATCACAAGAAGAAGTGGAAGTGCTAGGATGGTTAAATTGAGTAAGTTGAGTTTGAAGTTGTTCATGCAACTCTTTGAGGGATGAGTGTTCGCTTTCCAAAGCTTTGTGAGCAATGGTTAGCTTTTCAAACTCCTCGGTTAGTTTACCATGACCAACCCCAAACTCTACTTTGTCCTTTTTAGCCTTTTTATATTTAGCAATAGCAAGATCACGTTCCTTAATGATTTTAGAGACAAGTTCATTATGGGTAGTTTCAATAGCTTCAAGTTCATCTTCTAGAGAAACTCTACCATCATGTTCTTCTTCAAGAGTCATTGAGAGGGATGCAATTTCATCCGCATCCCTTCTCTCAATCTCACCTTTCTTCTCAAGAGACTCTTGGGCCTCTCCCAATTGCCTCATGAGATGCTCAAAGTACTTCTTGGTCTCCCCTTGCATGTTAGACATAAATCGGTCCAAAGAGGCCCTTTCCTCTTCTTCTCTAAGACTAGCAATATGTTCTAGTTCACTAGGGGTCTTAGAGTTAGGAGAAGATGATACCTCCGTGGTCTTAGCCATGAAGCACTTGGCATTGCGTTGAGGAAGATTTTCATTGGGGGATTCAAAGAGAGATGACGAAGATGGAGTGGAAGCAATAGCTAGAGCGGCCACTTCACTTGTGGTTTCTTCTTCTTCATCACTCCCGGAATCATACTCCTCTTGAGTCAAGAGCACAAACTTGGTGGGGGTCTTCTTGTTGAAAGGTTTCTTCTTGAAGTGAGGTTTCTTGTATTCAACCTTGGACTTGTCCTTGCGGATGAGCTTCCCGCTATGGTTCTCTCTATTCTCATAGGGGCACTCCGCAATGAAGTGGTACTTGTCTTGGCAATTGAAGCAAGATCTCACTCTTTGAGCCCCATCATTACCATACCGAGACTTGGTCTTTTCCTCAACAAATTTCTTGCCTTTTGGGGGATTGTTCCAAAATTTTTGCACGGTGAGAGCAATTAGATCCTTTAGAACGGGATCATATTCTTGTTCCTTCAAAGGAGGCAATGCTTCTTCACCATCTTCATCATTCTCAACTTCTCTTGCCAACACCTTGGCCTTCAAAGCAACGGAAGCTCCTTGATGCATCCCAATGGCCCTAGCACGGTTGTCAAGAGCATTCTTGGTTTGCACTTTGTAGGAGCTCAATTCTTGCATGACTTGGGTAGAGGTCATGATGGAGAAATCATGTCTCCCTTGAATGCTCTTCATATCCGTGCCCTCAAAAGGCATCACGGCAATTATGAACTTCCTCTTGATCCAAGCATCATCAATATGTGTTGCACCCGCATTAGAGAAAGCGGTGGCAAGAGATTTGAGCCTCCGATACATGTCAACGTGATCTTCTCCATCATGCATGAAAAATCCTTCGGCCTCATTGGTCAAGGTGTCATAGCGATTTCTTTGCATGCTTTCATTCCCAACAAACATGATGACAAGTGCATCCCATGTTTCTTTGGCGGTGGAGAAGTGTTGAAGATGCGGCATGTGATTGGGGCCCACGGCTTGATGAAGGATGGATAAAGCGGTGTAATTGAGTTGGCAATCTACAACCTCTCTTCTTGTGAGATTCTTGGGATCATATGGCTTGTATCCATCACGAGTGATTCTCCAAAGATCTATACAAGAAGAGTTCAAGTGAGTCTCCATGTAGTATTGCCATTCACGAAAAGAATATGCATCAATTTTAGGTGGATCTCCCCTAGGAATTATATGAGGAAAAGGAATGGGAGGATCGGGAGAATATGAGCCTTCTACGGCACGATATCCTTCCTTTCCACTCGCACCCTTCTTAGAGGATTGTTCGGCGGAAGCAGTTTTAGGTAGTTCACCATCAACCCCAATCTTGGCACCCTCTGTTTCCGGAGGGGATGAGTCGACCACCTCCGGTTCCTTGGTTTTGAGGAGTGTTGTCATGAGTAGACGCAACTCCTCAAATTTAGTGTCTATGGATGAGGTCAATGATTCTTTCAAAGCATTGAGATCATTCATGGACACATTTCCTTCGGACGGAGCGTCATCCTCATCACCCATACTTAAACTCTTAGGCGGTTAAGCCCGATAGAAGAGCCGAGGCTCTGATACCAATTGAAAGTAAAGTATAGGCACCTAGAGGGGGGGGTGAATAGGTGCTACGACCAATTTTAATTTTTCTTAAGATTTAGGCTTGACAAGAAGGTAAATTCTCTAGATTATGCAACTAGGGGTGAATTTACCTATATGACAAGGCAAGCAATTAAGGCAACTAGAACAACACTTAATGCAACTAGTACAAGAAGTAAATAGGGAGGAACGAGATAACCGATGGAGGCACACGGAGACACGATGTATTCCCGAGTTCCTCCTTGTTAAGGGAGTACGTCTCGTTGGAGGGGTGTGAGCTCGCCACGAAGGCCTACTCAACGCCACAAAGGCCTCACCCTATTCTCCGATGAACTTCGCCACAAAGGCCTAGTTCACCTTCCACTATAGAACCCCTTTGAGGCGGGGATCGAATCCTTTACAAACAAGTTTGGGGCACACACCCACAACTTAATTGGGGGCTCCCAACACTCACAAATCACCAAGAGTAGCAAGAAGCCTAGGTTCTCCACATGAGGAAACCCTAGGCCAAGATTCCTCAAGCAAAGGAGAGGGGAAATGAAATCCGGTTGGTGAAGACGTAGATCGGGGCCTTCTCCTTCAATCCACCAAAGATCTAGGCTTTTGGGTGGTTGGATTGGGAGATCTAGCAAGGTGGTTGAGCTTCAACAATGGAGTCTTTAAGTCTGGTCGAGCTAGCTTGAGGTTGGTGGAGGGGAGGGGGTATTTATACCCCCCATAAATGCAAAGAGCCGTTGGAGCTTTTCTGGCGAAAGTCACACCGGAGACTCCGGTGTAAAGACCGGAGACTCCGGTCTGGGCCGGAGACTCCGGACAGTTTCCGGTGTCCCAAATCTTCAGGGAAAATCCACTCCGGAGACTCCGGTCTGGTGGACCGGAGACTCCGGTCTTGGTGCTTCGAATATGCATAGAGTATGTCTGTGGTCTTGCGATCGAAGGAAACAAATACTCACACCGGAGACTCCGGTAAGTATCCGGTAAGACTCCGGTGTGGGTTCAGTGCGCGACACCACCAAGTCCTTAGAGAAAATCCTTGAAGAAAAGCCCACACCGGAGACTCCGGACAGTCTCCGGACACTCTCCGGTGTGGGTACAGTACGCGACACCAGAAATTCCTTAGCAAAATCCCTGAGCAAATATCCACACCGGAGACTCCGGTCTGGTAGACCGGAGACTCCGGCCTGGAGAAAATTCCAGAGAGCAGAGATATTGGACAACATCTCCTTTTTGTACCTCATCACCACAAATGAAAATATGTTGAAGTAACCCCTGAAATACATCAAACACCTATTAGATTACATGTGTTGTTAACAAACACCAAAACAAGATGATTTAAGCGCGTTTGCACTTTCAACGACGCAAAGCGTCGCCGCGCAAAGTTCAAACGGACATGAGTTTTCACCAAGAACCCTCGCACGGGAACGAGCACACATCCTCAAGAGGAAGAGAGGCACCTGCGGGCGTCATTGCCGTCAGTGCCAAATCACGGAGCATGTGCCCAGTAACTGAAGGGTTACATAGCCGAATAACAAAATTTTCCTAGCAACGATAACCGATAAATCCAAGATATATTACTATGCATATATGAAGTAACGAAAGGAATCAGTATTCATACCCTTGAAGAATGATAGCGGGGATTGCGCTCACGCACAAGCGTTGTTGAGGAAGGCGAACTTAGCCGACCTCAAGGTCGTTTAGTTGAAGCACCTCGTAGTTTTACACACATACGGTGTAAACGGCGACTTCCGGACTCCGGTCCACAAAAGCAGCGGAAGTTGGAGAAGTGGACCGAAGATACCATGGCACGGCGGTGTGAGTATGATGGAGAAAACCTCGACTCGTGCGCAGCTCCAAAATACGGAACCACGGTTGAGAGGAGAGAGAGAGAGAGAAATTGGTGCCTTTTAGGAGGAAGGGTGCGTCCCTATTTAAAGGAGGAGGAGGGGAGGCAATCCCCTTAGAGCATCTCCAGCCGTCCCCCACGAGCCCCCCAGGGCCATTTTTTGCGCCGGTACGCTGTTTTTCGCCCAGTCGCGCCCCCAGCCCGTCGAATAGCGCCGGTTTTGGCCAAATTAGCGTCCGGCGAGCTCAGCGCACTAGGAGTTGCAGCGGAAGCGAAATCACGTTTGTGGGCCAGCATAGTCAAGAGAAGGGCAAGTTTTCCACGCCCAGTTTCCCCTCCCGCTTCGCATACCGCCCAACCCCGCTCTCTCCCTTGCCGATGTCGGCGACACCCCTCCACCCCCAGCTGCCGCGCCGTCGCTAGAAGTCCATTCCGCCGCCGCAACTACCCGTCGTAGATCCATCGTAGACACGCCAACCTCCCTCCCTCCTCTGGACGAGATCGCCGCTTCCAGACGAGGCAACAGGCAGCCCACTATCCACCACGCCCGTGAGGTGTTCGGCGGTTTGCCTCTTCAGCAATGAACTCCGACGATGAGGAGATGTTCGCCGCTCTGATGGACGAGGAAGCCCAGGAAGCCGTCTCCGACGACGAGCACCTCATGTGCCTCGCCACTTTGTCCGCCCTGTTCGCGTAGAACGCGAAGCCCCGGGGAGCTGGATCAAAGTTCGGTCGCCGGAAGAGCAAGGAGAGGCAGCGGGTAGAGGGCTACTCCATCCTCTACGCCGACTACTTCCTCGATGCTCCATTGCACGGCGAGGCAGTGTTTCGGAGCCGATTTCGGATGAGCTAGAAGCTCTTCCTCGACATTGTGCATGTCATTCGGGAGTTCGACATCTATTTCATTTGCAAGAAAGATTGCACCGGGATGATTGGATTCACATCTATCCAAAAGTGCATTGTGGTTGTCGAGACATCGTAGTAAGGTTCATGGACGGGGTGCCATAAGCATACTGGTAGAACCGCGGGGGGACGTGGAAGAACCGTAAACGAGAACACCGACTTTACCCTGGTTCGGTATGACGCAACTAGGCGGCGTTCCTACTCCTGCAATCTCACTAAATCAAGGCTGGAGCCTGAAGTATACACGGTACAATTGTGAGTATGGTTTCCCTAACTCGGCGAGGATGAACTTCCCGGCGAGTTGGCTTCTAGCTAATTGTTTGTCTGTTCTTGCTCCCGTACGGCTTTATATAGATAGCCGGATTAGGGCTTACAGAAAGGAAACCTAGAAGACTATGGAAAGTATCTAACTTGGAAAGTAACGAATCCGCCATCTCCTCCAAGCCGCACCACTTTGGGTCGTGGTCCAGGTTCTTCTAGAATCCGGCTTCCTGCGCGTGAGCTTACTGGGCCGCCCAATGGACTACGTTCCATTGCCCGTGGGCCACCCTGGTAATCCGGCCTTTAGGCCAATACCGGATATACCCCTAATTGGCATATATCCGACAATAGCCCCCAAGAAGGATTAAGACTTCATTCTGCCGTTCCTTGTGGATTTGTATTCTTTTCTAGAATTGTCGGTGTTTTTTCTTGATTCTTCTTTCATGAGAATTCTTCAACACCAAACTCGGATTTACCGAAATCCGGCATTTCTTCCGCGAATCCTCGTGGAGAAGAAGGCAGTGATGCAAGCGATGAAATCTTGCTTACGGCACGAACATCAAGGGTCTGTCAAAAAGCCTGGACCCTTATCTCTGACATATTCTCGCGCGAGAAACAAGGAGATAGCAATAATCACCCAGCCCCCTCGTTTCCCGGATATTTAGGCGTTACACACGTCAATCATCCAACGGCTAAAAGAGTCGTTGGAGTTAATCTCCACGTATCCGGGATATAAATAGCCACCTAGGGGTCTCCGGCTAACCTTCCGCTTCCTCTTCCTCCTCGAGCCACTTGAGAACCAGACCACTGTCGCTCCCAGTTCCTCGAGCCAAAGCACTCAGAGAAAACGCAAACCCGAGCCCTCACCAGAGAAAACATCGGTGGTTCTTGCTCCCAGCCGCGCCGCCCGAAAATGGACACATGAAGCCCTCTCCGCGCCTCCGAGACCGTGAACGTCGACGCCACCATCGAGGATCTCATCGGGGATCTCGACCCCATTGTCGAAGCTTCCCCGAGCTTCTCTGCGCACGCATCGGAGGCTTCTGCGAGCGCACCAGCGTGCGGCAACCTAACTCCCGCCGCCGGATCCATGCCGCCGCCTTCGGGCACTCTCCCTCCTCCTCCTCCTCTCTTCCCCGACACCGAGGAGGGGGATACTTCCACTCGCGACAGCGAGGACACGGCCGTCGTCACCGCCGGAGGCGAGGAGGACGACGAAGGAGACGCCAACAATTGGAGCCACTGCAATGTGGCCCGGTCTTCTCCAGGCCATGGAGAAGGACATGTTCATAGTGAAGAACAAGTGGCAGCTAGAGGAGGATGACACGGAGCCTTCTCCGAAATCCAAAGAATGTGTGGTTCTGGCTTCCCATATCAACAGAGGTATGGGTTTTCCGCCATCCGTGTTTTTCCTTCAAGTCCTCAACCACTACAACATCCAACCCCACAATCTTCCTCCCAACGCAATTTTGTATATAGCCGGGTTCCAGGCCCTTTTTGAGGGTTACTTAGGGATAGAACCCGCCCAGACTTTTTACAGTATTGTTTCAATGTGAAACGCAACACCACCAAAGGTGTTCTCCCGATTTGCTGGACCACTTCTTATAATCTCCGTAGGAATAGAGAAGAATAGTTTCCCAAAATCTAGACTTCGGAGTCCGTCAAATTCTGGACGGGCTCGTTTTTCTATCATTCGGATGTTCCCTATCCTAGAAAGGATACGGGAATTCCGGCTTTCATCAATTCCGTGGCCACGCTCCAAGACAATTGGGCATTGGACGCGGTCCAGGTTCTGCCTCCAGACCTGATGAGAATCAAACGAAGATTCGCCAAACTCGTCTCCTCGAATCCTCCTTTGACCGGCATGGATACAGTTCTATGCTGACTCGGAAGGCGGGTTCAGCCTCTTGCTCATCATGGCAGCCGGCTTCTCTGCGAATACTCAGGACCCGAGGATTCAATGAGGACGACAAAGTCTGCTTTGTCAAAGAAGGAGTTCAAGAAGCGTGTCAACCAGATTGTGGCTACTCGTGACCAATACGAGGAAAGCCTACAAATGTAGAATGAAGCGAACAAGGTTCCCAAGGTACGTCTTTTGGGTTTTTGTTCGAACTTTGTTTTTCCTCGGATGTTTTTTTGATACTAATCCAGACTTTTCTTTTTTACAGCTTCTTGATCTTTCAGAGAAGTATCTCGCCACCGACGACGAGTTAGCGGCGCTAAAATCCCGCTTTCAATCAGTTAGAGGGCGGAAGTGCAAGAAGGTATCTTCCAGCCAGGAAGTTATCGATCTTGACGGTGTACCCGTCGCTACTTCCAGGTAAAAACCCAGGATTTCTTATTTGTATGCCTTTTCTTGCGTAGCTTTTTTCTCGGATTCTGAATCTCGGATTTTCATGCTTTTCTCCTTTCTAGCCTTGCTCCTTTCCTTTTGAGGGGAAAAGGCAGGAATAAGCTAAATTTTGTCGCTCTTAGGGGGCCGAAGCCATCCCCCGCAGCTACTCCAGATACTCCAGTAGCAGCTGGAGAGGAAAACTCGGCTTCTCTGGAGGAGTATCCCTTGATGTCCATCCAGCCTGTTGCGTCCGACAGGATGTGCGGGAAGGGAGGAACCAGAACAAGGCGGACGTTCAAACCCTCCCGAGGCGGAAACCATGCCGACTTTCGACGAGAAGTTGAAGGTAAAACACGAAGTCTGCTTTGACGAACGCGGATGTATCCATCCGTGGGCAAAAAAAATCTTTGCCCGAGCCCCCTTGATTCGCCCTTGGCCAAAAGACGGACTAATCGTACGGAATAATTACGTGTTCTCACCTCGCCAGGTCATCCAAGATGGGATCCATCATATGGGGATTACCTTCGCGGAATACGCCTAGGAATTCTCCGAGAATCTCAATGGTTTGCAAAGAATGAGCCAGGTAATATCTCTAGCCCCCAAGTATTAAGACAAAAACCATTCTTTCTGTTTTTTTACCTTAATGCTTTTCTCTTTTTCCTGCTAATTTTTTCTTACACAATCTTTTTCTTTGTATGTTTTTTAGCAAACTGCCGAAAACATCAACGTGGAAGTTTTCGAGAAGATGACCATTAAGAACTAGGAAGTGAGATCTCTTCTTGGTATTATTAGTGAGAAGGACTCGAAACTTTCCGAAGTTCAGAAACAGTTGAAGGAGGCCTCTTGTAAGTATTCTTTCTCCTTTCCTTGATCTTGATTCTCAAATGTTTCTAAGGAGTTTTCTGAGTTTTGATGGTTCTCCTCTTTTTCTCCTCAGCTTCCTTGGCTAAGGCCTAGAAAAATACTGAGGATGTTGGCAATGCTGAAACCCTCCAGAAGGAAAATTCAGAACTTTACAAAATGACTGTAAATCTTCAGAAAGATCTGGAGGCGAGCCAGCTAGCTCTGGGATTATCCGAGTCTCGCGGTTCTCTACAAGCCGAGAAAGATCGGAAGACAATCCAGGATTTGGAGATTGCCCTTCACCAGCGCCTTGAGGAAGGTGCTGAAATGAATAATATCCTTGGTAAGTTTTCTTACTTTTACCAAGTTTTATTCATTGTGTATAATGCATACTTTTACTTTCTTTAGTGTTAAAGTGGATCGAAAGTATGTAATCTTCACGCCAAGTGACCGGGTTAAGAAACCAATCAGTCAAACTCGGAATCATGGATTATACCTTGGCACTTTTACTTACTAAATCCACTGACCTAACACAACAAACAATCACATAATACTTAGTAATAATAAGGAATTTCAAAAGTATGAACCTCAGGCACGCAGGCACAATCTGGGGTTTTTAAGCCTCCTTAGGTAAAAAGCATTCAGTTTTATAACTCCGAGCACGCAAGCGCAATTCGGGTTAACATTGAAGCTAAATTGAAAGATCATTGAGAAATAGATAAGACGGAAACATGCTTGGAATAGGAAGTACAAAACAAAACAACAATGCATGAATTTTTGACAACTTTTGTCGAGACATCGTAGTAGAGTTCAGAGACGGGGGTGCCATGAGTCTACAGGTAGAGACGTGGGGGGACGTGGTAGTACGACAACCAGGAACACCAAATTTACCCAGGTTCGGCACGACACAACTAGGCGACGTTACTACTCCTGCAATCTCACTAAATCAGGGCTAAAGCCCGAAGTATACAAAGTACAATGTGAGTAGGGTTTCGCTAACTCGGCGAGGATCAACTTCTTGGCGAGTTGGCTTCTAGCTAATTGTCTCCTTATTTCTTCTCTCCCATCCGACTTTATATAGATAGCCGGGTTAGGGCTTACAGAAAGGAAACCTAGAAGACTACGGAAAGTATCTAACTTGAAAAGTAAGGAATCCGTCTTCTTCTCCAAGCCGCACCACTTTGGACCGTGGTCTGGGTTCTTCTAGAATCCAGCTTCCTGTGCATCAGCTTACTGGGCCGCCTAATGTACTGTGGTCCATCACCAAAAGGCCACCCTGGTAATCCAGCTCCTTAGGACAATGCCGGATATACCGCTAATCAGTATATATCCGATAGTAGCCTCTAAGAAGGATTGAGACTTCATCCTGCCACATTTCGTCACTTTGCATTCTTTTCTGAGAAATGTTGGCGCTTTGTCTCGATTCTTCTTTTCCCAAAAACTTCATACCTCATAACTCGGATTTCACCAAAATCCGCCTTTTTCTTGCACGAGCCTTCGTGGAGAAGGAATTTCCTGATGTATAACTCAAAACTCGGATGTACCAGAATCTGACTTTTCTTCCACGAGCCTTCATGGAGAAAGAATTTTGTGATGTCAGTGATGAAATTGTGCTGACATAACAGACGTTTGGATTCAGTCAAAACCCTACAACGTATCTCCTGACAGATTCTGGTAAATCCGAGGAGATAGCACTTATCACTTTATCTCTTCATTTCCCGGAAATCTCGGGCGTGACACACGTCAAGGATCTAACGGTCACATAGCCGTTGTGACTAATCTCAACGCATCTCCGGCTATAAATAGCCACCTAGAGGGCTCCGTTCTCTCTTCCACTTCCCCTTCTTCCTCGATCCCCCAGCGCCATAGCCACCAGAGCCAGAGCTCGAGCGAGAGAGCAAAGAACAAGTTTTTCCGCCTTCCCTGGAGAAACCATCGGAGGATCCGGCTCACGGCCACGCTTCCCGAGAATGGTTGACGGAGAATCTCCCCGCGCTGCGGACGCGACCAACGCTGCCCTGAACATCGAGACAATCATCAACGACGTCGAACCACTGCTAGACTCCCTCGCCCGCGCCACCGAAAGCACGCCGGAGGGAAACGCCGACAATCCGGCCCGCGGGGATCTTCCTCCCGCGGCCGAGAACATGCCATCATCATCTACCGCACCTTCTCCGCCTCCCATCACCGAGTCTGCGGAGGGAACCACCACTCTTGGCGGTGAGGAAGTCGCTGCCTCCGGCGCTGCCGGAGGTGAAGAAGACGCGGAGGAAAACTCCGGGAATTGGAGCCAATGCAATGTGGATCCATCCCCTCTTCCGTCAATGGAGAAGGAAGGATACTTGCTCAAGGACAAATGGCGGTACGAGGAGGACGACTCCGAGCCACTGCTGAAAGCCGGAGAAAGGGTTCTCCTTGCTTCTCACGTCAACAGAGGTATGGGTTGTCCACCTTCCGCCTTTTTCCTGCAAGTCCTTGACCACTACAACATCCAACCACACAATATTCCTCCAAATTCTATTCTCTATCTTGCCGGGTTTCAAGCCCTTTTTGAAGTATACTTAGGAATAGAACCTAGGTTAGACTTCTGGCAGTATTGTTTCGGAGTCAAGCGAAAACCTTCTGAGGGCGCTCTCCCCACCCGTGGGACCATCTCCTTCACACTTCGTAGGTTTAGGGAAGACTGGTTCCCAAATAAAAACCTTGGAATCCGTCAAATTCTAGACGGGTTCCTTCTTTTACCATGAACATGTCCCGTTTCCTGGAAAGGAGACGGGAATCCACCTTTCGATAATGTCGCGGCTACCCCCCAAGATAATTGGGCGGTAGACGCGGTCCAGACTCTGCCAGCAGATCTGATGAGGACCAAGCGGCACATTACCAAGCTTGTATCCGCCACTCCTCCTCTCACAAAATCAACGTGAAGCTCAAAAAAGATCTAGAGGTCAGCCAGCTGGCTATCGGTATTGCCGAGTCCAAGGCTTCCAGCCAGACCGAGAAGGACAAGGCCACCATCCATGACTTAGAGAATGCCCTAAATCAGCGCCTTGAAGAAGGTGTTGAAATGGACAGGATTCTCGGTAAGTTTATAACACTTTTACCGGACATTTTCCTTTTCCTCTTATGTTTTTTCTAACTCCTTTGTTGGTTTAAACAGAGGGAAGCCCCTTGCTTACCGAATTGATCGAATCCAGGCTTACGGGAGAGTCTTGGCCGCGCTGAAGTCCGCGGGGATGTTACTTATCAATAAGTACATTCCCGACAAAGCAGGAGAACTCTCGGAAGTTAGCAAACTCCCGGAGGCGATCGAGGAGGTGGCGAACCGGAAGGAGTTCTGGTTTCACTCTGCAGCTCGTGGTGGTGCACGCATGGCCCTTGGGCTCATGCGTATGCACTATACCACCGCCAAGTCTTGGCGCGTGGCGACCGGTATCCCCCAAGGGTACACGAACACTCAGCGAGCCATCATCTTTGACTCTGTCAAGGGTCATGCTACCAAGATAGCACAGATGGTGAACATCTCCACCTTCTACCCCGAGAAGGAAGTTCCAATAACTCATGAGGAATCCAGCACCGAGGAGGATGACTCCGATCCTGAAGAGGCCGCTTGAATCCTGGGCAGATGGCAGGAAAAAATAAAAGCATTACTATTCTCGCAATGCAATATCATTGTAATGATATCTATCATTTGTATAAACAAGCACCCGCTTTTGCAGTAAAATTTTAAGTCTTTGCAAGATTTTCCGGGTTTTTTAATTCCTTTGCCTTCTAAGTTCTCTGGTTTACATGTTGTGATTGTCCTTAGTGTTGAAATGGCTCAATAGTACTTAATCTTCATGCCAAGTGACTGGGTTTAACCTATCAGTTGAAACTTGGAAACATGGATTGTACTAAGGAATTTTTACTTACTAATTCCAGTAACCCCACACATAAACAATCAAATAATACTTAGAGAAAAGTAAGGAATTTTGAAATTGTATGAAACTCAGGCACGCATGCACAATCTGGGTTTCCTTAAGCCTTCTTAGGCTGAAAAGCATTTAGTTTTATAACTCCGAGCACGCAGGCACAATTCGGGTTAAACATTGAGTATTTTGAAAGATCATTGGGAAATAGATAAGACGGCCTTATGCTTTGTATGAAAACAGATAAAACAGTAATGCATGAATTCCGATAACTTTATTTCATGGTCTCAAAGATGTTTACATAGAAATTGAACTAAGTGTAGAATGGACGTAACTGCTGGATGCTCCAGGGTCTCTTTGTCTCTCCGAGTTCGACATCTATCTTTCTCTTTCTTTTGTGATTCGGATGCTTGGGATCATCTTCCGTGTCCCGAATATATACAAGATAGTAAGATCCATTTTTCATAGCCTTGCTAATGACAAATGGTCCCTCCCAGACTGGGGCTAATTTGTGCTTCCTTTCCTGCACCAATCTTAGCACTAGGTCACCTTCCTTGAAAGATCAATGCCTTATTTTCCGACTATGGTATCGTTGTAGTCCTTGCTGGTAAATGGCGGATCTTTGAAGCACAAGATCTCGTTCTTCTTCTAAAAGATCGACGACGTCCTGTCGTGCGCTTTCGGCATCCGAGTCATCGTAAGCCTGCACCCTTGGGCTATCATGGAGCATGTCGGTTGGAAGCACTACTTCTGTGCCATAAACCAGGAAAAATGGTGTTTGCCCTGTTGATCTATTTGGCGTCGTTCGAATACTCCAAAGCACGGAAGGCAATTCTTCTACCCATGCTCTAGCTGCTCAGTGAAGAGGAGATTCGAGTCTTGGGAGTATTCCTTGCAGGATTGAACTATTCATTCTTTCAACATGCCCATTGGATTGTGGGTGTGCCATAGATGCAAGATCTAGGCGTATTACTGTTTGTCGGCAATATTTTGACAACTCACCAATAGAGAAATTTGTCCCATTGTTAGTGATTATGCTGTGTGGAACACTGTATCTCATGATTACATCAATGATTAAATTTCTTGCAATTACACCATCAAGTTTTTTGATGGATTTCGCCTCCACCCACTTGGTATACTTATCTACTGCAACAAGTAGATGTATAAGTCCGCCTCTTGCAGTTTTGAATGGCCCCATCATATCTAGCCCCCAGACCGCGAACGGCCATGTTATAGGGATAGATTTGAGTGCTTGAGCTGGCATATTCGTCTGCTTGGCGTAATACTGGCATCCGGCACATGTGTTTACTATGTGTTCGGCGTCTATCTTGGATGTGATCCAGAAAAACCCTGAACGGAATGCTTTTTTGACTATGCTTTTTGATTAAGCATGATGTCCGCAATCTCCTGCATGGATTTCTTGCAAGATTTCTCGGCCTTCCTCTGGCGAAATACATTGCTGAAAAATTCTGATAGTGCTGTGTTTATACAGGCAACCATTGATTACCGTGTATCCTTTGCATCGGCACTGTATCTGCCTTTGCAAGACCTCGTCTGCTTCATCCGGGAACTTTTGATCAACTAAGAAGTTTAAGTATGGAATTGTCCAATCCGGGTTAACGATCAGAACTTCAATTGACTCGGAAACGAGAGGATAATCAACATCTCCACCTTTGATCGATGGTTCGTGCAAGTGTTGGACAAACACACCAGGTGGTAGGGTTTTCACTCTTTCCGATCCCATGCGGGCTAATGCATCCGTGTTCCAATTTTCTTCCCTTTTGATATGAAGTACTTCAAATCCTAGAAAGCAAATGGCAAAATCGTCCACAGTTCTCCGATATTCGGCCATTATGGGGCTTTTAGCATCCAATGTCTGGTTTAGCTGATACTGCACCAAATCCGAGTCACCATAACATAGTATGTGTTTGATGCCTATTTGTTTTGCAATATGCAAGCCATGAAGCAAGGCTTCGTATTCTGCCACATTGTTGTTGGCGTTGAAGTGTATTTGTAATACATACTCCATAATGTCACCTTTTGGAGATTTAAGCACTACACCAGCTCCGGCACCTTCTTTCATCTTGGATCCATAAAAATGCATGATCCAGTATTCCGACTCAGGCATTGGTGTGTTCTCCATTGCTTCTGTCCAATCGGCGACAAAATCTGCCAACAACTGGGATTTGATTGGTGTCCTGGGTTGGTACTTAATATCGAACGCAGCGATCTCGATACCCCATTTAGCAACTCGGCTTGTTGCGTCCGCATTGTTGATAATATCCCCTAGTGGTGCTTTGCTTACCACTGTTATGGAATGTCCTTGGAAATAATGGCGGAGTTTTCGAGATGCGAAAAACACGCCATATGCCAGCTTGTGATAATGTGGGTATGTTTGCTTTGACTCGGAGAATACTTCGCTAACATGGTACACTGGATGTTGATCTGGTATACTTTGTTCATCTTTCCGCCTTTCCAAAATCATCACCGCGCTGATAACCCTGTTTGTTGCTGTAAGGTACAATAACATGGGTTCTTCCTCTTTTGGGATGCCAAAATCGGAGCTTTCATTAAGGTTTCTTTCAGCTGGGTTAATGCTTTGTACGCCTCTTCTGTCCATTCAAATTTGTCGGATTTCTTCAACAACTTATATAATGGCAGAGCTTTATCTCCTAGCCGGCTTATGAACCTGCTGACTGCGGCTGCAGAACCCGTCAATCTTTGGACATCTTTTAGGCACGTAGGCCTTGTGATATTCAAGATTGCCTTGATCTTTTCCGGGTTTACTTCTATTCCTCGGTGAGAAACGATAAAACTCAGAAGTTTTCCTGAGGGAACCCCGAATACGTACTTTAATGGATTCAACTTCATTTTGTAAGTGCGCAAATTTTCGGAAGTTTCTTGTAGATCTTCAAGGAGTGTATCCTTTTCCTTGCAAACTACGGCGATGTCAGCCACGTAAACATGGACATTTTTGCCGATTTGACTACGCAAACAATGTTGCATGCAACGCTGGTAAGTAGCACCCTCGTTCTTCAGGCCAAAAGGCATGGTTATGTAATAGTATGCTCCATACGGGGTTATGAAGGAAGTTTTGATTTGATCTTCCTCCTTCATACGTATTTGATGATACCCGGAATAAGCATCCAAAAAACATAAAAGCTCAGAGCCAGCAGTGGCATCGATTATTTGATTGATTCGCGGTAACGCGAAGCTATCTTTTGAACATAATTTGTTCAAGCCGGTGTAAAAAATTACACATTCTAAGAACAGTACTTTCTTTCTTCGGGACTAATACTGGGTTTGCAGACCAATCAGTATGTATAAATTCCCGGATAAAATCAGCTGCTGAAAGCCGAATAATTGCCTTGCCTATAGCCTTCCGTCTTCTTCCATCAAAACGACAGAGACCTTGTTTGACGGGTTTTGAACCTGGAATCACTTTCAATTGATGCTCAGCAAGTTCCCTGGGTACTCCCGGCATATCAGCAGGACACCAGGCAAAAATATCCCAGTTTCACAGAGGAACTTGATGAGCGCGTCTTCCTATTTGTCGGTCATCCCAGTTCCTACTACGACAAATTTTGTCGGATCTTTGGGATACATCGTAGCAAGGTTTATGGACGGGGGTGCCATAAGCCTACTGGTAGAACCACAGGGGGACGTGGAAGAACCGTAAACGAGAACACCGAGTTTACCCAGGTTCGGCATGATGCAACTAGGCGTCGTTCCTACTCCTGCAATCTCACTAAATCAGGGCTGAAGCCTGAAGTATACATAGTACAATTGTGAGTATGGTTTCGCTAACTCGGTGAGGATGAACTTCCGAGCGAGTTGGCTTCTAGCTAATTGGCTGTCTGTTTTTGCTCCAGTCCGGCTTTATACAGATAGCTAGATTAGGGCTTACAGAAAAGAAATCTAGAAGACTACGGAAAGTATCTAACTTGTAAAGTAAGGAATCCGTCTTCTCCTCCAAGCCGCACCACTTTGGGCCGTGGTCCGGGTTCTTCTAGAATTGGGCTTCCTGCATGTCAGCTTACCGGGCCGCCCAACGGACTACGTTCCATTGCCTGTGGGCCACCCTGGTAATCCGTCATTTAGGCCAATACCGGATATACCCCTAATTGGCATATATCCGACAATGGCTATGAGGATACTTGCATATGGCGCTCCCGACCCAAGATGACTACATACACATGGACCAGTCCACCGCCTTTGATTATTTGAGTAGATTCTGCAAAGCAGTGGTGGTAGTGTTTGGCCCAAGATACTTGAGACACGCAATGCTGAAGACACTGCTCAAATCCTAGCACAGAATGAAGCAATAGGATTTTCGGGGATTCTTGGAAGCATCGAATGTATGCACTGGGCATGGAAGAATTGTCCGTTTTCTTGGCAGGAGATGTACAAGGGCGTGAAAGGAGGTTGCATTGTGATACTTGAGGTAGTGGCTATAGAGGATCTCTGGATTTGGCACGCCTTCTTTGTCATGCCTGGAACTCACAATGACATCAACGTCTTGCAGTGCTCCCTGGTGTTTGGCAAGCTTGTTGAAGGCCATGCCCCTCCGGTGAACTATGAGGTCAACATCCATCAGTACAACAAGGGATACTACCTAGCAGATGGTATCTATCCAAGATGGCCAACATTTGTGAAGACTATCTCCAACCTAGTACCAGCAGACAAGCAGTCTTGGTTTTCTCAGCTCCAAGACGCTTGCAGGAAGGATGTCGAGCAAGCATTTGGTGTGCTTCAATCTCGGTTTGCTGTTGTCCGGTACCCTGCTCTGACTTGGTCCAAGGACCAGATGTGGGAGGTGATGAACTGCTCTGTGATCTTGCACAACATGATCATCGATAACGAGCGTGACCACCCAGTGTTTGACAAGTAACCATATTTTAGACACGGTACTCTTGCAGCTGTTGATCACCAGGTGTCAGCAGTATGGAATGCATATCTAGCTATGCGACAACACATCCGAGACCCCTAGGTGAACCAAGAGCTGGAGCATGATCTAGCGGAGCATCTCTGGAGACTCAAAGGTAACGCCTAGTTTGATGTGTTTTTATTTGTGCTCAAAACTTGTTAAATTATGTGGAAATATTTGATTTTTATCGATTTGTGTGCCAAATTTGCGATAAAAAATATGTTATGCCAAATCTGTGCCGAAATCATGCCGAATTTGGTCGAATTTCATGGAACGACGAGTGTATGCCGAACGTGCGATGAATTTGTGCCGAATTTGGGCGAAAACCGACTAATCTAGGCCAAATTAGGTCAAAAACGAAACGGTTGGGGACTGCACATGGGTACCCAGCTGGTGAAGGGTATGTTGTATAGAAAACAAAAAATTTCCTACGCGACAGATACCCGAAGAGCCAAGATCTTATCTAGGAGATGAAAGTAACGGGGAGAAAGAGTCTTAGGAAAACATACCCTCGAAGACTCTAAGCGGTACAAAATCAAATCTCGTTGTTGGCATAGTCGTACTCACGTCAATCTCAAGACTGAGAAGATGAGCACCGCAATCCGGCGGTGCCTCCGTCATCGTCACACGTATGGCTTGATGACGACCTCTGTTCCCTCGATACAACGAGGCAGCGGAAGTAGAGGATCCCATGGAACCCCAACAACACGACGGCTTGGTGTGGTGAAAAATCCCACGGTCAGGGCTTCGCCAAGCGGATGGCCATGGAATGGAGCAGCGGGTGGAGAGAATGGAGGTGAGACAACTGTGTGAGGAAGGGGAGCCCTCACCCTCCGTTTATAGGGGAGGGGGAGGCAGCCCAAGCGCGGCGGGGGGGGGGGGGTGCGGCCAACACATGGTGCCCCCACCTCTTCCCCTCTTCATGTGAGTGGAAGCTCCACTCACACCCACTCATTCTTCCTTAATTTTTCATTTAGAAAATCCAAAGGTTTTTCTTTAATAAGCAAATAAAACATTTTTATTTCTTTATTTTAATATTTGTTAATTCTATTAACAAACATTTGCATATATCACCTTGAATCATTTGTTAATTCTATTAACAACCATTCGAAAAAAAAACCTTGAACTATTTCAACTTTACCCGAAACAATTTTGGTGCTATCCAAAGTATTCTTCTATATTCCGTATCCTCTCAAATGCGTCATCGAACCTTAAGTGTGTCACCCTATGGTTCACGAATAATACAGACATGATCGAGACACCTCTCCGATCAATAATCAACAGCGGGATCTGGAGATCCGCGATGACTCCTATATATTCAACGATGAATCTTGTGATCGTATGAACCATCACCGTCGTAACTAATTTCCTTTGTCTCGTGATATTTTACTTGTCAGAGATCCGATCATTGGTATCAACCATACCTTTTTCGATCTCGTTACGAACAAGTACTCTTTTACTCGTTCTGTGATATGACATTCTTGTGACCTAGTCACATGCTTACAAGCGGTGTCAATGTGATATCACCGAGAGGGCCCAGAGTACATCTCTCCGTCATTTTTGATGGACAAATCCCACTTTTGATCCATGAGACTCAACTAACACTTTCCGAATACCTAACGTCACATTTATAGTCACCCTATTACGGCGTGACGTTTGATGTCATCAAAGTACTCTTTCGGTATTAGTGATTGATATGATCTCATGGTCTAAGGAATAAGGTTACTTCGAATGCAAGATATAACAATATAAACTAAAAGCCTTGATTGTATTGTTATACTTAGTTTGGGTCTATGTTCATCACACCATTCTCCTAATGACATGATCCCGTTATTAACAAGATCCAATGTTCACGGTCAGGAAACATTGATCATCAGTTAATTAACGAGCTAGTTAAACGAGAGTCGTTACTAGGAATTATTGTTTGTTTATTAAACACACATGTATCAACGTCTCCGTTTAGTACATTTCTAGCATGAGAAATAAACATTTATCATAAACAAGGAATAAGATAATAGCCACTTTATTATTGCCTCTCGGGTATATTCACTTCAGTCTTCCACTTGCACTAGAGTCAATAATCTAGTGTGTAAGTACTTAACACATATGGTATTCCAGTGTTATTACCATGCTTCGCATGTGGTAAACTTCATCAAAAGATCTCACATGTTCAGGTCCTATTGTATTTGCATGTTCTTTGCGTCTACACGCATCACTCATTCTCTAATGTGATGGCTTTGTATATATTTGGTCAACCGATGAGACCTTAATTCCTCAGTTTAAACTAATGTTACTAACATTATGAAAATGTAGTTTTATAGTGTCAGCATTCTTGGAAATTCACCAAGTTCAATAAAGAACTGCTTGACACAAAATGCTCCTATTATTTGTTGTCAACACAACGATATACTTAGCCTTTGTTGTAGTATTCGTGATAATACTTTAATTTTGAAACTCATTTAAATCCAGCTTGGAACTCTCTTCCAGCCTATTGTGCCACCCTTCATCACATATTTTAATTGCGATAAAATTATTTGAATAGATGACGAGACTATTAGTGTAACATATTACAACGAATATTTTGTCATTACTACATAGGAAAATATATCCTTAGCATTTCTAAAATGGCATAAGAATCTCTCCCACTGTTGCCTAATCATCATATGAATTATCCTGCTGATGAAGAGTCCCACGACTAAGCCTAGCGGTGGGACTGTTGCCGATTCCCCTTATCCCACCTTATGGATCCAGCAGAGTTAGGGTACCACATGTTACCCCTCTGAGAGCTCGCACACATGCGTCCATCAAAGTTCTACAACGCTTCGCCGTCCAGGACTGGGAACCACAGCTTCACATTGAGGTGGAGAGATCCCAACACATGGGAGAGAGAGAGGGAGAGAGATTAGAGCTATGGCTAATCAAGAGATGATCCTCATCTCCCAATTTGAAGAAGTCCTAATCCAGTTAGAGAATCTCTAATCAGAAGCTCTAATCCTATTAGAGATGTTATAAACTTATAATTATAGGCTCTAATCTAATTAGAGAGGTTCTAATTAGAGGCTCTAATTCAATTACATGCTCTAATTCAATTAGAGGGTCTCTAATTAGAGTTCTAATTCTGAGAGAGAAAGAGAGAGATATAGGTCCAATTGATGTGTCTTAATGGAGGGGGAGGAGATTGGGGATTATATATAGTGGGACAAGGAGGGGGCTTTCCTTGTGTTTAGGTCGGTTTGGGAGACCCAAAACTGGCCACACCCCTCCCCCAAGTCCAATCCAAAATGGGCTTGGGCGTCCTCTCCAATCCCACCGAAAACCTGCCTTATTCATTTTTTCTCAATTTTGGGTTTTTCTATTTATTCCCAAAATCAAATAAGGAAAACCTGGGGAGTGTGTTGCGCCCTGTATATTACCCTTGGGCCCATATGGCATCCCCCCAAATATTAGGGTGCAACCCCGGGGCAGCTCTGTCCCCCTCCCGCACTATCCCTCTTTATGGAAAGTCCTCCAAAACTCTTCTAGAAACATGTGACCCCTATAGATAAAATCATCCACCTTATCTATTAATGTTAGAAACATATTTCTAACATCCCAGGACATGTCATATCCTCCGATATATCTCATATAACATTCTGCCTTAAACCGACATTATTTCTCTCTTATAGTAATTTCCCGAAACGACTCCGATTGACATCGGATTTGTTTCTGCGATATCGTAATGACATCGAACATTACCTATTGATATCATAAACATATTACCCTTGTTCAATCTCCCCCATTTTGGTAATTGATGACAATCCCTTTTTACGAGGGTTTATATGATGAATAAAGCAAACATGCTAAAATAAGAGCAAGGATGCAATAGCATGGAAAGGCAAATGCTTAAGAACGAAACTAAAGCATAAACCAAATTCCCTTAAACCCTCTAAACTTCTCCCCCATTGGCATCCATTGCCGAAATGGGAAAAAAGATTAGAAGGCCAATATAGTAAGAGCTCCCCCATAGTGTATGCATTCCTCTTGATATGAGTGAAATCAAGTGCATATCTCCAACTATGAATAGATGGAGGGAGATCAAACTATATTGAGGATCCAAAGATTTACAAGAAAAGTCAAATTGAAGGATACTTTCACAAAGAAGCAACCAACCAAAGGATCCAAAAAACCGATTGACCAAAATCAATAATTTGATAAGATCAACCAAGTGTTCTAGAAAATCAAGAGGGAACTCCCCAAGGTACATGCACAATGTTAGATTTGAATTACTATATAATGTGCATAACACGGAATAATTACTCCCTTCTAGATAATTTTGAACACAAATAAGTGCAATAGAATAGATTGGAAATGAAGCAAAGCAACTTGCAAACAAATAAAAGTTGAGCAATGAAGATCAAGAAGTGACAAATAAAGACTTACTCAACCGAAATAGATGCGTGTGACAAGGAAAAACATTTTTAGTAGACTAATAGGTTGATAGAATCATCAAGATAGTCTTTCAATATAAGAGGCACATAGTGCATATCATGTTTTTCCCATACACACAAACCATAAAATGATAAAACACATAGGTCCACAAGCTTATTAAGATACAAAAGGAATACCAAAACAAAAGCAAAGCTTGTGCCTTTTAGTAACCACCAAGGAATATAAAGCAATAAAAGGTGGTCACTAAAGAAATAGAATATCAATTAAAGATGTAACTATTATCGTGTGTATAAGTTTCTAAGTGGACAACAATCACAAAGATATATATCCACAAAGAAACATGCACACACAAAATAGGTACAAAAGTGAAGAACATGATATCCAAGAGAGGTTCATTAATATACCAATAAGATTTTTTGCTTGAAAGCAAAGCACTAAGCTTAGTTTAATCTTAAGGGGATATAGATGAACACACAAAACTCATCAAAGCATCACAAATATCACAAGGGAAAAGTGATAGTTGGAATGCTTCGAGAAAGGTAACGCATATCACAAAATATTCAAATGGTTTTTGAGAATTCATCAATATTGCATATGAGAGACTTCGAGTAGAAGTTGCTAGATTAATATACTTGGGATTGGTGAATCATAAAATGATTATAAATATCCCCTAGATATGTAATCATCCCGGCTTACTCATATTTGCAATAAAGATGTTTTTGATAAGACATTTGCAAGAACCAAATGAAATGCAACAAAGGAAATCATGCCAAGAAGCAACCTACACAAGGTTGAAATCTAGAAATGTATGCATGAGATAGATACTTGTTACCGAGACGACATTGGTGATGAAGAGGATGCGAGTTTGATAATCATCGAAGCTTGACTCCTATAATACCATGGTGAGAACACCTTCCTTATGAATGGAGCAAGCAACCAATGTATCTCCATTGTACCTAAAAACAAAATTCAAGTACAAAATGGTACCCAAACTCATTGGGTCCAAAGTAGTTAGAACAACTACAATACATAGGACAAACTCCACATAAATATGTGCATATTAATATGAATTTGAATTTCATGCACATCTTAGCCATTTAGGATTTTATGGAGTTTATCCTATATATTGGATCAACGAAAGTAAGCATGCCAAAAGATATACATAGTAAATATGCATGCACAAAACTTTCAAGAACCAAAACAAGATACAAATTGGACAAAGAACTAATTAAACCAAGAAGCCACTCACAAGAGTGAAAAGAAAGAGAATTGTCCAAAAAATATCAAGACCCAAATCAACACATGATTGAGGAAACCAACATAGAGAGGATACCAAAAAAAATATAAAAGAGTGAACAAACCCTCTACACTTTTCATGATAGCACACAAAGTACCAAGACGAAAGGAGTTTGTCTTCCAAAGAGACAAGTCATTGGGATAACAAAAAAATTTAAAGACAACAAGTGTTCAAACGCATATAGGATAGTTCTTCCAATAATAGTGCATTATTTATGATCTTGCATTTGAATACAAAATGCACACAATGGAATCATTACTCTCCATATATATTATTCAAACACTAGTCATGTTTAAATAAAATCAATTAGATGAAATACCAATTTAAAGAATGGTGATCTACTCAATGTAGGATAGCTTCCCCAAGAATAGTGCAACCCAAAGAAGTATGACTTTGAACACAAGTGCACAAGAATGGGATCATTGCTTTTCCTAACTCAAGAAAACATAAAACAAATTTTGAGTAGAGCAAGGAAGACACAAAGGAGTTTGAACCAAACAAAATCCTTGGCAAGAAACACGGCAATATTAGAGCAATGGCCAAAGTAAATATGATCAATAAACTTACCACAAATTATTATAACTTGTCAAAGACAAGATATGTATGAAGATATTTCTCGGTGGTAGATTTGTTCACAATCATATTCACAAAACATAAGCATGTGGTAAAAGATAGGAATAAAAAAACATGCTTAGATAGAGATTCTTGAAGGCTTCAAATAAAAACGAAATGCAAGGCAACAAGAAACTCTCTAACAAACAAGATACCAAAGAAGAGAGACACAAGATATTTTAAGCAAATATGGAACTTGTTTGAGCAACATGCCACATAGGAACAAGATAAATAATAATATCAACTCTAGGTGACAATACCTCACATGTTCACATTTTCTAGGATTGTAATATGCACATAGCTTATTACTCCCCCATAATGTGATAATCCATTGAAAACAACAAGAGGCAAAAATAAATCCAACTAGAGAAAGTTAATGGACATTTAGAAATGAATTTCTCATGAGAATGACATACCACATAGAGAATAGATAATATTGATATATCAACACTAAGTGGTATTCCTCATGTACACACATTTTAGGATAGTAAAGTGCAAAGCATATTACTCCCCCAAAATGGGATAGTACATTAATCTCCCAAAGAGCCAACTAAGATAAGCAATGAAAGCAATGAAGGCTCAACACAAGGAACACAAGTACATGGAGTGCAAACCAACAAACATAACTAGATTCCTCAAGATAGGTAAGTAGGAAGCACAACATATACAAACACATGCTAGAAACAAAACTAACATATGCAAGGGAGCAAGCAACTTTCAATGAATATATGATTTAAATACAAGTTACCGCTTGGAGGAACATTGGGTAGGAGATATATATAATCCAAGTGACTTGGCTTGAGGAAATAAAATTGATGAAGATCCCTTAATTCTTCATGAATTAGCCAAGTCTCCAATGCCCTCCATCACCACCTATTGATCAAGTTTGAGATTGTTGGTCCCCAACAAAGTTGGGTCCTAAGAGGTTAGTCACAATAGGTTTGGCAACCCAAATGGTTCTTTTCTTGACACCACTTGGAGTACCAACATATTTGGCAAACACATTGCCCACATTATCCTTCCGAATGGAATAAACATTATCAACAAGGATAGGGTTGGATAATGTACCATTAGTGCATGAAGAAGCAAAGTGTCCCTTCTTGCGACAAAGGTAGCAACATCGACTCTTTTCTTTCTTCTCAATAGGCTTCTCAACAAGAGGAGCATTGGCTTGAGTCTTCTTAGGAGGTGGCCGTTGTTCAACTCGTGGTTGAGCATGAGATTGAACAAGAGGCCTCTTCCCTAGTTGCTTCTCACTAAGAGGCTTCTTCTTCAAAGGGCAAGATCTAACATGGTGCCCTTCAATCTTGCACTTGAAGCAAATAATCTTGGCCGTATATTTGACTTGTTCTTGGCCCTTCTTCTTGTCAACCTTGGACTTGTTATTGATATTGGAGTTGAATCCAAGTCCACTCTTGTCATTGGGAAGTCTTCGCACTCTCAACATCTTGTCAAGGGTGGAACTCCCTTCATGACTCTTTTCCAAGTCTTTCTTCAAAGAAGTGACTTGGGCCTTGAGCTCTTTAATTTCCGCTACATGGTTAGAATCAACACAAGAGCTAGAGGAAGTAGATGCTTCATTGTTAGAGCAACAAGGCAAGGAAAGCAACTCATCACAAGATGTAGAAACATTATGAGAGGATGAGTTACTAATACTAGAACAAGGCAATATAGCATTAATAGAAGAGATTGTTCTAGTTACCACATGAGGCTCACAAGATGTTACCTTTGTAGTGATAACCTCAAGAGCTAATTTTAGCTTGGTATGGGATGCTAGAAGATCCTCATGAGAGCTAGATAGCTTTTCATGACTCTCTTCCAATTTCCCACACTTTCTAGTCATTAACTCAAGTTGAGCCCTTAGCTCCACATTCTCCTTCAAAATAGATGCTTCACAAGATGTGGAGTTAGTAGCACAAGCATCAATTGAAATAGAAGAAGATAACTTGGCAATCTCATTATTTAACCTAGAGTTTTCTTCAATTAGATTAGCATTGCCAACAACAAATTCAACCTTTTCATTTTTAAGCACTTTATATTTAGCATGGGTATGGTCACGTGCTTTAGTGAGATAGGCTATTTGTTCATTATAGTGCTCCTCAATAGATTCAAGTTTCTCCTCAAGAGTAACTCGGAGCTCATACTCTTCCTCAAGAGACATAGTGAGGGATGCCTTTTCATTTGCATCACTTCTTTCAATCTCACCTTTCTTTTCAATGATTTTAGCGCTATAAATAGCAAAAGCCAATATTTCACTAAAAGGAGTGATAGCTTTACTACCTTTAGGGAGATCAAGAAGAACCAACTCACCCTTCTCCATTAAAGAGTCTTCGTCCTCATACTCTCCATAAAATATATCCTCATCCTCATCATCACAAGATGTAGTGGGTTCCAAAGGTGGTGATACCTTTGAATCCCTAGCCATAAGGCACATATGAGAAATGGATGGCGATGAAGAAGATATACTAGAAGAGCCATTAAGGTCCATGTCTTGTTCCACAAAAAAGTGGGATTCCTCTACATTGTTAGCCACACAAGTACTAGAGGAAATGGAAGCATTATTTTCATGAAAACAAGACATAGGAAGCATATCATCATGAGATTTAGTTAAACAACTATTACATGATATGCAAGGTCTATCAACACTAGCATGTATGGAATTTTGAGTGCTATAAGATATTAAGTCCAAAGATAGATCATTGCAATGGGATAGAGATGAAGTATAGTCAATAGCAAATTCACTATTCACAATGCAATTTCTATCACCACTCACCATATCATTACCTTGTGACAAATCACATGTTGGTGGAGTGGAGAAAGATGTGAACTCATCACGGCCGGAAGTGGATGGAGAACAATCATCCTCGATAATATTGGACACATCATATATATCTTGAAGTTTTGTCCATAGCTCATGAGCGTTTCGAAAAGGCATGATTGATTTAATAACTACATCGCTCAAAATTCACAAGAGACCATTAGATACAAGAGTATCGAGATAAGAGTTTTCCTCATCCTGTAAAGATAAATCTTGAGAATCCTTTGGAGGAGGAAAATCCATATCTACAATTCTCTTAATATACTTTGGACCCATGTCCTCAAGAAAATTAAGAATGCGAATTTTCCAAGCATCATAATTTCTACCATAGAATATAAAAGCGGGATCATGTTCTATTTCTCTAAACGACATCGTACTCTCTAGGATGTAAAGCCTAATAAAGAGAGACGAGGCTCTGATACCAATTGAACGGACAACGACGTCGCCTAGAGGGGGGGGTGAATAGGCGATTAAAACTTTTCCGGTTAAAGCTTGCTAAATGCGGAAATAAACTAGGTGTTTAAATTAACAAGCATACAACCTAAATATTCTATGTCCAACTAGATGCACCAACAACTTATGCTAAGCAATACGAGTAACAAGGTGATAGCAAGATATATAACTTCAAGCTCGAAGGCTATCACAATGTAAATTGCATAAGTAAAAAGCTCGGGTATAGAAATAACCGAGGCACACGGAGACGAAGATGTATTCCCGAGTTCCTCCCACAAAGGGGAGTACGTCTCGTTGGAGGGGTGTGAGCTCACCACGAAGGCCTACTCAACGCCACAAAGGCCTCACCCTATTCTCCGATGAACCCCGCCACAAAGGCCTAGTTCACCTTCCACTATTGGCAACCTTCAAACCCGAGGCACGCATCCACAACTCAATTGGAGGCTCTCGGTGTCACCACAATCTTGGGGCACACATCCACAACTCAATTGGAGGCTCCCAAGAACACCACAAGTCGTCTAGGGTCCAAGACCCAAGAGTAACAAGCTCACAAACTTTCACTTCCACGAATCCTCGTGGAGAGAGCAAACCGATGCAACCGATGCAAATGGCAAGAGCACAAGTGCTCAAATCCTTCACTCTCAAATTCCAACAAAGCAACAAATGCTTATGGGGGAATAAGAGAGGAAGAACAATGGAGGAGAAACACCAAGAACTCCAAGATCAAGATCTACTAGGTTTCCCTCACTAAGAAGGAAGATGGATTGGTGGAAATGTAGATCTAGATCTCCTCTCTCTTTTACCTCAAAGATATGCAAGAATCATGGGAGGAATTGAGAGAGGGGCAAGCTTTCCAAGGTCAAAAATGGAGGAGAGAGAGGGGAAAAATTCGTGCTTAGAAGACCTAGCTCTTTGGGGAAGAAAGGGGCCTTTTATAGGTCCCCACGAAAAAGAGCCGTTGCAGGAAAAACTCACACCGGAGACTCCGGTGTGAAGACCGAAGTCTCCGGTCTGAACCGGAGTCTCCGGACACTCTCCGGACCCTATACAGTACGCGACACCAAGGGGGCAACCCCTGGGGGAGTTTTTGGTCCGGAGACTCCGGACTGCACACCGGAGACTCCGGACTACCGGAGATTCCGGCCCTAAGTCCGGAGACTCCGGACTGGCGAAAACTGCAGAGACACCAATACTAAAACACTCATAACTTTTTCGTCCGGACTCCGTTTTCGATGATCTTTGGCTCGTTGAGTTCGCAATGAAAAACTCTACAAGATCATGCAGAGAAAAATCACTGTCCAACAATGGAAACTAAAACCAAATGTAGAAAGGTGTAACCTCTCTAAAAGGAACAACCGGTAAAACCTCCATCACCGAGACGAACATAACTTTTGCGGATGAACTTCGAAAGGGGTGAATCCAATTGGGTTGGAAAGATAACAGCAAGGAGTATCCAAAAAAAATGAATGGAGAAGTTACCACACATGGAAGGTGTGGAAACATTCTCAAAGCTGAACCGGATATTTTCTCCACCGAAAACGCAACAAGTTTTTCTTACGAAATCCGTTTTCGAGAAACCAAGGCTTGTCATAAAGATCACGACAAGCACTAAAACCCAAAGGAGACAAAGGCCAAATAAGAACCAAGAAAGATGATATGCAAAGTATGCAAAGGTTTGAGCTCTCCATAATGATTCGATCGAGTTACTCACTTGAGAGCCCCTCTTGATAGTACGACAATCTATCCTATAACCCGGTCTCCCAAAGACACGAGACCGGTAAAATAGAAAACCTATCAAGATTATACCTTTGCCTTGAGCATTCCACTTGAGCTAGATGATGACGATCTTGACTCTCTCAAGTTGGATCTTCTTTCTTGATTGCGCTTGCTAGCACAAACTCCGCTTGATGAAGACTTGCAAGTTGCTCCCCCATACACCATTATGGGAGAGACTAGCTCCCCCATACACCATTATGGGAGAGACCCTTCGGCAAATCTTCACAAGGCCACAATCTCCAAAAGGGTGGCAAGCATCAAGCATAGGATATCTTCTAGATGCTTCACTTGAGCTTCCACGTCAAGCTAGATGACGAACACCGCTTGACGACGACAAAGACCATGGGCTATAGGAAATCTTCCTTTTGGTTCATGCCCATGGAAAGATACCTAACCACACATAGAGATGCGACACACACATATCATGGGTTAGTTCACAAAGCTATATTTGACAATTGCTTACCATACCATGAGATACACAATCCCACTTGGTACAACTTGTAGCTTTGTGTGTTGATCGCTTGTTTGATCAACCTTGTATCTTTGCTTAACACTTCTAAATATGATGTCTTGAAGATGATAATGAAAGATCACCTAATCCTTTTATTCAAGACATACTAGCAATAAGCTCAACTCAAACCATGACCATTCTTCATATAAATCCATGAGAATAACAATGGCCATCAAGGAAGCTAATAGAGTTCAACACATGAACTCCATTATTTCCTATGGACAAGATCTACAAGGATAACTCAATGCAAACATTAGTCCATAAAGGATTGTCATTAATTACCAAAACCACATATGGGGGAACCATGCGCTTTCAACTGTTGGGTCCCACTTACCTATGGCGTGGGCACCGTAGTGACACGCCCGTGGAATTTTATTATTACTAGCGGGCAAAATGTTTCACGCCGGTGCTATTTTACAAAAAGTGCTCCCAAGATACCACTGACGTGGATTTGCACTACCTCGCCACTAATACGGTTTCAGTTATCAGTCTTTCCCTTGTAGTGAGCCCTTGAGGAAAAACACAACAATTGGCCCTCGCGCCTCTCTCTCTGGTAGAATTAGAGCCTCTAATTAGTGCCCCTCTAATTGAATTGGAGCTTCTTCTAATCAGGGTTTTGAGGTGTCCTCTCCCGGTTAGATCTTGCTCTAATCTCTCTTCTCTCTCATCTGTTGAGAACTTCCAGAATCATATAGCTCTAATCACAATTGATTAAATCTACGAATTAGCAATGCCGAAAGGTTGACTCTCTTTGTTAGTACCGAGTCCTAGACGATGCTAGCCAACCAAGTGGGATATATGGAAAACAAAGTGTCAATTACACGAAGTTGGTAGACCTTTGTTTGATCCAAGCATGTGATAGTTTGTGATTTGATGCGGTTGCCTGCGGCGGTCAAACCGACAAAAAAATATTGGCAATGCATCAAGGACAAGTATCATTGGATCATCCCTATCCCATCACCCGCTCGATTAGATCACTCAAAAGCCGATATGATGCGATCAAGACAATTTTCATCCATTGGATTGGTTGTTCGATAAAGTGAGAAATTCACCTCCTAGTGGATGCACAACCGATGACTATGTGAGTTCATGTCATTTTCTTGTCCATATTTGTTCTTGTTTGATTTGAGTGTGCTCATCCTTTCCTCTCTTGCAACATGCAGGATCACATTGCTCACAAAAGGTACAAGTAAATGTCGACATACAAAGGCAAACCATTCATACTCCAACATTGTTGGAAATTGCTTGAGTTTAGTGAGAAATATAGGGTGAGGGATCAGGAAGCTCCCTTGAAGAAGGATCCATTGTTGAACATAGATGACGACGAAGATAGTGATGCAGCGAGAGGTGGATGAAACAAGGGAAGAAACGATGGAAGGAGGATGGAGAAGAAAAATGCGAACAGGTCGACCAAGGCTGCAAGCTTGAGGGATAAACTCAATGCAATAACGAAATCCTAGGAAACATTGATAGACAAGACATTCCAAGCCAATATAGCCATGACCGAGAAGAAAAATCAACAAAAGGAGGAAGTCTCTCTCAAGGAGCAAAAGAGGACGGAAGACAAGATCTCCGAGGAGGACCGGTTCACGATGATGGACCTGAATGCCATGGATCAAATGAGAAGAGAGTTTTGGGAGATGGTACATTTGGAGATCATGCACCAGAGGAGGCAAGAGCTTCTCGATGCCATGGCCGTTAGTGGAGATAGAGGTGGTGGGTGGTCTTGATGTTGGTGGCGATGGTGGTGTTCATGGTGGTCCTTCGACCGTGGTGATGGTGGTGGTGTTGATTCTTAGGCGGGAGGTGATGTTGATGCGACGGCCAGTGGTGTTGATGATGATCTTGGTGTTGGTTGACCGTACCATTGTCTCTTGTGTTTGATTGCGCATTCTTTTGGACAACTCAAATTACTATCTCCTCATTTGCGCAATATTTTGGTTGTGAATTATTGTTATATTATTATTACAACATAATTTTGTATTGATTCGGTGCATTCCATCTACCACATGTCACTTTTTGTTAAGTTCAATATGCAATCCAATACTTGTTTTCTCGCGTCAAAAACTCATATGACAGAACAGATCAGCCGGATTCGTATATATGGTATGTGTTCCTTTGGACGAGTTTTCGACCCGAAAAACATGTTTTGGTGCCCTCGTAATGACATGTCCACTTACGGATTCAAAGGGTCAAGCTATAAGTAACGCGATCCTTTCCAGAAGTGGTGTTTTGGCTTCTGGGTGCATATGCACCCTTTATTTGAAATGTATTTTAAACGTATTTTGAAATGTCAAAAAAATTGGCGCGTAGATTTTAACATCTTATGAGTTCACAAAGTTGTTTCATGAAAAACCGATATCTTTTGTGACCGGTGTAAAAAAACAAATTTGGTGCTAAAATAAGCCTTTTAACACGGCATTTTTTGTCTTTTTATATTGGCCACAAAAGAGGTCTGTTTTCCATGAATCCACTTTGTGAACACATAGAATCTGAATATGTTTCCGCAATATTTTATTTCGGATTTTTTTTCATTTCGAAATTTAGTTTTTAAATATAGGATGCATATACACGGTGCTAAAGCGGATTTCACATTCTTCCATGCCGACAAATGGGAGGCCAGCTCCTCCTCCGACTCGAGGTTCACCAGCGGGCGAACCATCAACACCGATGGAGCGTGGGAGCTGTAACGGTACGGGCTACTTGCTCCTCCGGATTGCCGCATTCCGAAGGAGTGGCGCGTCTCTGCCGACGGACTCGTCATGGCACCGATGGTATGAACGGCGGAGAAGATCCACTATTACATCGCTCGTCGGCGTAGCTGGATGACACTGGCAGAGCATCGCCTCTCCGAGAACGACGACGGCCAGCACAACTGGGACAGCTGGCTCGATCAGTTCGAACATGAGAGAATGGCAGTCATCGACCTCGTCAACAACCTCGACTTTCTCCTATCGCGACACAACGCCTCAGGGAGTCGTCACTGGTAGGATGCGACTAGACACACCGTGGCCAGCGCAATCGAAGCCGAGAGGCGACACACCGCCACGGGGAACGTGCTGCCGCTCCGGCTACTCCTGCTGCTGCCGCCTTCATCATCTGTGATGCCCCACAGCCGCCGCTCCCCATCCCGACGCCACTCCCAACCCCCATACCGCCTTTTCCTCCGCCCGGAGCCGTTGCAGCCCCACGTCGCTGTCAAGGAGGAGTCACAGGAGGACGACCTTTAGAACCTGCCGTCGCCGCTGCGCGTCCTGCTCGACGACGACAACCCCGACCTTCTCGCAGAGATGGCCAATTTGATGGCCACACTGGAGCAAGAGACTGCGGGGTTGCTGACGATGATAAACTACATGGCGATGGAAGCCTCCAGGAGCCGTGGCGCCTCGAGCAGCGTGGCCAATTCAGGGCCCTCCAGGAGCCACACCCCTTGCGTCGGCCGCTTTTCAAGTCATGCCGCCTCCTCGAGCCACGCCGCCACCTCCTCCTCCAAAGTCATCGTTCTTGTGGACAACGACGACGTCGTTCGACTGGAGCAGCGACGAGGAGTAACCTAGGGTTAAGTTTAGGCGGCCGCTCTTGGCAAATTTCATTCAAATAATGTAAAATAATTCAAAAATTGAATGAAATTTGCAAATTTTAATTACATTTTTGTGTTCAATGTTTTTTTATAGTGAGCGCCGCTGTGGGCGACACACACCAAATTCGCGGACACACGCCCGACGCGATCAAAGAGGGCTCCATTGAGGGTGTCTGACACAAATAAAACAAGTGCCCTGTGGAGATACTCTTAGAGATACTTTTAGGAGCACAAAATACATACGCTATGATTTGATTTTCGATATGGATCTAGGTGTGCGGTTTGCCCCGTTAGGTCCATCAACGGATTCAGGGAAAGGGATCAAGCTATAAGTAATGCGATTCTTTCGTGATTGGTATAAGTTCTGCATGCATTTCCGTGGATTTTTTCCCCAATGCTACTCTCCGCTGCAAGTTTTATTCTGTCTGCGTGCAAAAACGGATACTTCCAATGTTTTTTCCCCAATGTCTGCATTTCTGTGGATCGGCCATTTGGCACCCTCTCGTGAAACTCTGGCAGATACCTAACCGAATGCATGGTACTTGCTTCTCGCATGCGGATTGAGGGATAGTACATTATGTAGCGTGGAGCACAAAACTCATATGCACTTAACAGAACCGGCTAGACGAATTCGCGACTTTCAGAGGAAAAAGAAAAGACACCGTGCACAAAAACACAAATGGATGACACTACCGAAATACAGTACTAAAAGCAGAACCCAGCACACGGGGGGTCCCATGCCCTCGCAAAGTTAGGTAGCCACCAAACTTTTTCTAGCGCCAAGCTTTTTATCATGATGAGCGGATGGATGAGGACTGTTCCATCCATTCCCCATTCCAAAGCGCAAGCTCAGTAAAATACTGCCACTACTAGAAGACAGCCACCGAGGCTCATCGGCAGTAGGCAGCAACCCTATAAAAGAGGCTTTCGGCTCCCTCAATTTGGACCTGAGCTTACCGGCAACAACAACCACCGCACATTAGGAAGGAAGGCACGACCGAGGCGCAAAGAACTCTTCTGTTCCTTTTTCTTTCCTCGCAAGGTTCGCCCATGGAGGCATCAACGAATCGGGACCATGTGATCGGCATCCCGGTGAACAGCACCGCGTATGGGATCGAGGAGCCCGACTTCCCGGCGGAGGAGACGACGACGGTAAACCCCGGCCACCACGCTGGGTTCGTCGGTGGTTCGTTCCAATCCGCTAGCAACAGCGACGCCAACAGCTCGACGGCGACCGGTCACCACACGAGCCACCCTCGCAGGAAGGGGGGCAAGATCGCCCAGGGCATCAAAGAACACGGTAATTAGCTAGTGGTCTCGTTAATTCTTGTTTAATTCAACGCGGAAGAAGAACAACCAGAGAGTTTTTCTTGGTCGTATCTCGTATGTACGCTGCCTTGGAAAGTCAGACTGAACGCGTCCTTGTTCCCGACGTTTTGCAGTGACCCTGGGGCCGAAGCTATCGGAGACGGTCAGGGGGAAGTTGACGCTGGGCGCGCGGATCCTCCAGGCCGGCGGCGTCGAGAAGGTGTTCCGGCAGTGGTTCTCCGTGGACAGGAACGAGAGGCTCGTCAGGGCGTCGCAGTGCTACCTGTCCACGACGGCGGGCCCCATCGCCGGGATGCTCTTCGTGTCCACGGAGCGGGTCGCCTTCCGCAGCGACCGCTCGCTGGCGGTGGCCACCCCCGACGGCGACAAGATCCGCGTGCCGTACAAGGTGACGATACCGCTGCGGAAGGTGACGCGCGCCGTGCCCAGCGAGAACAAGCACAGGCCGGAGCAGAGGTACATCGAGGTGGTCACCAACGACGGCTTCGAGTTCTGGTTCATGGGATTCGTCAGCTACCACAGGTCGCTGCAGCACCTGGAGCAGGCCATCGCGCAGGCCAGATGACACACGCGCCCGCGTGGCGACGGGCGCAGATCGTTCTTGCTTCTCTTCGATTCGATCGTCTCTGTAGTCTGTCTGTACACGCCTTGCGTTTTGTGATGTTTAATTAGAGAAGATGTGGTTATAGGATCTGTGTATGTGTAGGGGTTAATTACAAGTACAACATGTCGTTGTATGCTGCTCGTGCATGACGACTGGGCAGCTGATGTTTTCGGGGTAGGGGAAGATGAAATTCATGAACAAATCTGGGAATGGAATGACTGGGTTGCAACGAGCAAATGAGCCTTCATTCATACGTGTGCAGTGGGGAACTTTCAGATATCCATTATTTTTTTCTAGAGTAAAAAAAATGATATATCGAAACTGTATTGTACTAGTGCCACTGAGCTTGGCAATCGTCTTTTTCCGATGGCATACGTAGCAGGCATATTCCATATGGATACTTACATAACTATGCCGTACACTCTGTCCACTTGAGATTGTTTGCAACTTGGTCTGCAAGGCAGAAATATCATGTCTATTACCGTTGAGCTGATTCAGTTCCTTAACATTCTGAAATTTAACTAAGAAAATATGAAGAAGCGAGTTGGTGATGTATTGCTTAAGTTGATGTCTCGGAAATTCCGACACTAAACGTGTTCATGGCACATCGATATCTAACTGTTCAAGTAGCATTTACACAACAATCTCTGCAACGTATCTCACTGAAAGAGACTAAGTTTAATTCTCTGCTTCGAAAGAAAACACAGTCAGAACCAGATTTAATCAGGTCGCGGAATTGCTGTAACGAGTAGGCTTGCTAATCTAAGACATGAGAAAGATCATTAGTGGGTAGGATGATCTTGTAATGTCAGACACAAAAATAAGCAACAACTTGCAAACTAAGCTTTCAATCGTCAGTGCCAAGCATTCTTGTGGTGCCATTCCCAGTACTCGCAGGCGATAATTGTAGTTGTTAGTACCTATAGAGTGCTAATGATAGGTATTAGTACCCCTAGGTTGTTGTAGTTCCATAAAATTCTGATATTTAAGAAGAGGTGAAGAGGGGATTGTAGTTATGGTACTACTGATTTATTGCTTGGAGACGATGTCTGAAGAATTCCGACACCAAACCAAACCTGTTCACGGAATATCGATATCAAACTGTTCAAGTGGCATTTACACAGCAATCTCGACGCCGTATCTCAATGAGAGAGACTGAATTCAATTCTCTGCTTCCGCAGAAAACCCAGTCAGATCCAGATTTTAATCAGGTCGATAGATTGCTGTCACAAATAAACAGTCCAGCTTGCTAAGTAGTTGCTAATAAGAAATCATTAGGTAGCATATTCCATATAGCAACAACATTGATCGTTGACCTGCACAATCGATAAACCTTCCAATTCCAACTGAGCTTTCAATCGTCAGTGCAATTACATTATTCTGTTGCCATTCTGACCCACCATATCATCACATTTCAGAAGTACTCGGTAGGAAAAATAAACCACACAGTACTCAGACAGGCTGAATCAGTCAGATTTGGAGATCCCTTTGACTCTGCCCAAAGCCGGCCATGCATATCCCTGGACACTCTGCATGGTGCTCAAACCTTAGCTACGAAGCGCCCAATGGCAGTCTTTTGTGTCTGGGCCAAGGAGGGATACGCACCGTGGCTTTTACATCTGCCTTTGCATGGTCCTTTCTTACAGTTATTTCCCTTCCATGTTTGGCTGAACAATTTGCTCTGCCCTGCCGGATTGGACCATCAGATAGTGCCATTTTAGAATCTTTACGCTGTTATCCGATCAGGTAGACCTTTGCCCTTTTGTTCGGTCTTTCACCCCACTTGAAAGAAAAGCACCGGGAGGCTACATGGAGCCGTATCCATGTCTTGCCTCCGAAGTTATCGCCTGCACTACAAGCCTACCAAGAGCCCAACATCAATTCGTCGCTTCTTCCTGAACGACATCAGTCTATCACTTGAGAAATTTACCTTGGACACTCTTTTTAAATGAAAGGCCCATAAGCCTGGCTTTAGATTAGTAAAACACGTGGTAGCCGCGTGTAGAGTCGATATGGAGCAGTCACAACTGTGTGCGGATGCCACGAGAGGAGTCGGCATAGAGCAGCGAGTCGACATAGAGTGGCATGTGGAAGCCACCGGTGAAGTCGGCGTAGAGCGGCTACAACCAAGTGTAGAATGTCATAGGTCTATCACTTCATAAACAGAATCCACTGAGTCTATCTTTTACCCTGTTTTTAGCAGCTCAAGGGACGTAAGCCTGGCTTAGAACACGTGGAAGCCATGGTGTAGTCACAAGTGTTCACGGAAGCCATGAGAGGAGTCGACGTAGAGCAGCGAGTCGACGTAGAGTGACATGTGGAAGTCACCGAGAGAGCCATCGGAGAGCGGCTACAATTGTGTGCGCAAGGTCATCGGTCTATCAGCTGCTGCGAAACAGAATTTAGAGAGTTTACCATGGACCCTTTTTCCAACTAAAGACCATGAGTGTGGCTTTAAATGAGTAAAACCCTAGATGACGCGTAGTACAACCAATATTTAATATTATGGATAACATCTTACATTGAACGAGCGCATGATGAGACAAAAGAACACCCAAATACCACCGAATGATCAGAAGGACAAAGAGATGTATAAACAATATATTACGAGCACAATTAGTAGAAAGAGGATTAGCTCGATTGGAATAAGTTTGTTAGTGGTTTTCCTACTCGGTTAATTTTTGAACGATTGTTGTTAACACATGAGACCCTGAGAGGTCAATGGCGAGCTCGATGTTGAGGCGGTGGTGAAGGATGGCGTCAATGGTCTTGACGATGAGGAGGTGATTGTCGAGGATCATCACACCCATGAGATTGTATAGATCGTGGCTACGGAGGGTTTCATGTTGTTGGATGTATGCCCTGGAGGTAACAATATTAAGTTATTATTTATCTTTGGTTCATTATTAATATTTATATCTTTATGCTATAATTGGTGAGATGCTTGAATAAGGTGTTCAAAGGAAAACTCATATGCACGTGTAGAGAAATAAACAAACAAATGTTTCTAATCTTGCATCTAAGATTAGTTTATTAGTTGCGCGATGATCATATTTTCCTAATCATGAACTTTGTACAAGTTAGCAAGCGTGAAGATATATTGTTGGCAGAACAGTAATACCGAACCGACCAAATTATTAGTTCTTGCTATGAGATATTATTTGTTGTTTTCAGATAGCAATGTTATCACGAAGTTATCATTTGCATAAATCCCTAGAACATGATAATGTTGATATATGTCTCACGTATCTATAATTTTTTATTTCTGCATGCTTGTTCTATATCATTGCTACATGTTTCAACTACACTTTTATATAATTTTAGGTCATTTTTTGGACTAACCTATTAACAAGATGCCAAGTGCCAGTTCCTGTTTTATTTGTTATTTTAAGTTTCGGAAAACTGTTAAAGAGAAGTCTTTACGCGAAATTCCAAGAAAACTTGAGGCTACGTTTTTACGCGAAATAAAGACGGAGTCCAAATGGGAGCCGAAGGGGGCCACCAGGGAGTGAGGGCAACCCCCACAGGCGTGGGCTCTGGTGGGGCCACGCCCAACACCCTCCTATGGCCACTGGGACTCCCCCAAGTCGCCTCTTGGCCTATTCGTTTCCCCTGACCTAAAAACGTTAGGGCGAGTATTATTTTTTTCGAGAAAACTTTGTAGATCCACGTCATCTCGGAACCCTGATTCGGGGTTCCTGGAGTCTTGTTCTCCCGGAGGGTGAAATCGTCGATCGAGTCTTCTTCGTCGCGATGATTGCCTCTGAGGTGATGCGTGAGTAGTTCATCCTTGAACTACGAGTCTGTAGCAGTAGCTAGATGGTTGTCTCTTCTCCTTGTTCTACCATGTTATGATCTTGTGAGCTGCCTAACATGATCAAGATTGATCTTATGTAATTGTTACATGTTGCGTTTGCGGGATCTGATGAGTTTGCAGTTATGATCAAACTGTTCATGGTTCTTATATGATCTTGTTCCTATTATCGTATTCATGTTTTATTTAACTTCTTGCATGCTCTCCAATGCGAGTGGTTACTTTTGGCCAAGTGATTGCATGTATCTCTAAGAGAGGGTTTTGTGGTAGATAGTAGGTTCATGCCTCGAGTGACAGAAATGTCTAAGCATGAGGATGTGTTGTTTCTACTATGGGTAAAACAATGGTGTTTATGTCAACTTATTATATTATGTGATTAATGCAATTATCTGTTACTTTGCAACTCAATACCAGTGAGAGGCACACGTAGAAGTGATCTCAAGGCGGATTATTAGTCATAGATGCAGCTGGATAACGGTTTATGTATGTTTGGCGTGATTCTACAAGAATATCACAATAAATTTGCGCGTCATAATTATTCGTTGTTCCAATTCTGTCAGTTGCCTAGTTGTGATTCATTCATCCAACATATATCCTTATTTATCTTTGGAGAGATACCACTAGTGATACTACGACCGACAGTTCATTATTTTACATTGATTATAAGCTTGTTGGTCCATTTTATTCTCATGACTACTTTCCACACTATACGTTTAATATTTTTTCATCAAGACAGGAAGTTTGACAACCTTCCTGACACGGTGGGGCAAAGTGAGTTTGTGTTTTGTGTGTAGGTCCACGCTCGTTAAAGAGCCAGTTGACAAGCACCATGTTGGAGATCTCTAAGTCCTACTGGTTCGATAAACCTTTGTCTCAAAACTGAGAGAAAACTTCCTGCTACACTAAATCACTTTCCCCTTGGGATCCCCAACGAGGTGGTGAAACTTTCATTGTCACATGTAGAAACACAGACACCAGGAAGGGAGAACCTTCGCCGGCGTCACCCCCAGCTGCCATGTGTCGCGGGCGAGAGTCCTCGCGAGCGGGCGTTACAAAGAGCTGATACGTCATAAACGTATCCTTAATTTCTGATGTTCCATGTTGTTTTCTTATTGTTTTCCACATGTTTGCTATACACTTTATGTCATTTTTATCGATTTTCCGGACTAACCTATTGACAAGATGGCATAGAGTCAGTTCCCTGTTTTCTGCTGTTTTTTGTTTCAGAAAAGTTATTCTGAAAATATTGTCGGAATTAAAAAATCCGAAGCCCGGAAGTCTTAAAATTCTCAAAGGTTCCACGGAGTCCCGAAGAGACCCAGAGGGGGGCCTCAGGGGGCCCACACCATAGGGCGGCGCGCCCACTGGCCGCGCCATAGGGTGGTGTGCCCCCCCGGCCTCTTTCACCTATTTATACCCCCTAAGACTTAAACCCTAAATGGATCCCACTTCGTCCCGAAAAACACCCGAGGCCACCGTCATCGTCATCCCGAGATCGGGAGGGTTATGGAGCTCTCCCCGGCACCCTGCCGGGAGGGGAATTCATCACCGGAGGGGTCTACACCACCATGCCCTCCTCCGAAGTGATGCATGAGTAGTTCATCCCTGGACTACGGGTCCTCATGTTTAGATCTTGTGAGCTGCCTAACATTATCAAGATCATCTTTATGTAATACTACATGTTGTGTTTGCTGGGATCTGATGAATGTTGAATGCTATGTCTTCTGATTATGAATCTATCATGTTATCTTCATGCATATGTTATTTATGATCTTGCATGATCTCCGTTATTAGTAGATGCTCTGGCCAAGTAGATGCTAGTAACTCCAATAGGGAGTATTTATGCTCGATAGTGGGTTCATGCCTCCTTTGCATCAGTGCTCGAGTGACAGAAACGTGACGGATGAAGGATGTTTTGTTGCCATTAGTGAGAAAACAACGGTGTTTACCTAGTTTACATTGTTTACTTTACACACTTTGCTTACTGCGATAATCTGTTGCTTGCAACTTAATACCCAACGTTTGTTCGGATGATATTCGGAGGGTGGATTATTAGACATAGATGCAGTTGGATGACGGTCTATGTATTTTGTTGTAATTCCCGCATGAATCACATAGTAATCTTTATATCTTGCATATGCACTACGGTGCAACCTTCATTTCTGTCAATTGCCCAGCTGTAATTTGTTCACCACACATGTTATTTATCTTTCACAGAGAGACACCACTAGTGAGCTGTGGACCCCGGTCCATTTTCCTCATATCGATAAAACACCTACTGCTTGCAAACTGCTGCTACTGCTTTCATACTGTTCCTACTGTTTTCCACACTATACGTTTAACCTCTTTGTGTTCTGCAAAACCGGTGAGATTGACAACCTCACTGCTACGTTGGGGCAAAGTGATTTGACTGTGTTGTGTAGGTTCCACGTTGCTGCTGGTAGGCGCCCTGCCACCTCAGATGCATCAACCTCCAGAGATTGCGTTTCCTCCTACTGGTCGATTCAATCTTGGTTTCTTTTTTGAGGGAAAACTTGTTGCTGCACTATTCATAACGTTCCACTTGGGGTTTACCAACGTTTGCATCAAGAATTTTCTGGCGCCGTTGCCGGGGAGGAAGAGAATTTCTGCAAGGGGAGTCTCCCACTTCCAATCTCTTTTTTTTTGCTTAGTTTATTTTATTTTGTCTTGTTTGGTTCTCTTTATCAAAAACATAAAAAAAAATTAGTTCTTATTCTAGCTGTAGTTTTATTCCTGTTTTTAGCCTTGTTGAAATGACTACTCCTGAGAACACTAAGTTGTGTGACTTTACTAGCACCAACACTAATGATTTCATTAGCACACCTATTGCTCCACCTGATCCTACTGCTGATCTTTATTAGATAGAACCTGCCCTGTTAAACCTTGTTATGAGAGAGCAATTTTCTGGTGTTAGTACTGATGATGTTGTTTCCCATCTTAATAATTTTTTTGAACTATGTGAGATACAAAAATATAAAGATGTAGATGGAGGTATTATTAACTGAAATTGTTTCCTTTCTCTTTAAGAGGAAGAGCTAAATAATGGTTGTTGTCTTTGCCTAGAAATAGTAGATTCTTGGACCAAGTGTAAAAATGCTTTCATTGGAAAATATTATCCTCCTGCTAAGATTATATCTTTATGAAGTAGCATTATGAATTTTAATCAACTTTATAATGAGCATGTTGCTAAAGCTTGGGAAAGAATGAAATCTTTAGTAAAGAATTGTCCCACTCATAGACTGACTACTTGGATGATCATCCAAACCTTTTATGCAAGTCTGAATTTTTCTTCAAGAAACCTTCTGGATTCAGCTGCTGGAGGAACCTTTATGTCCATGACCTTAGGGGAAGCAACAAAGTTTCTTGATGATATGATGGTAAACTATTCTAAGTGGCACACCGAGAGAGCTACAACTAGCAAGAAGGTAAATTTTGTTGAAGAAACTTCCTCTTTGAGTGATAGACTTAATGTTATTATGTCTATGCTTATGAATGGCCATGCTCCTATTGATCCAAATAATGTTCCTTTAGCCTCTTTGGTTGCTCAAGAAGAGCATGTTGATGTGAACTTCATTAAAAATAATAATTTCAACAACAATGATTATAGGAATAATTTTGGTAGCAACAATTATAGGCCATATCCTCCAAATAATAGCAATGCTTATGGTAATTCCTATAACAACAATAAAATTGTACCCTCTGGTCTTGAGAACATGCTTTAAACATGTATTAGTACACAAACTGCTTTTAATAAATCTGTTGAGGAAAATTTTGGCAAAATTGATGTTCTTGCTTCTAAAGTTGATAGTCTTGCTCTTGATGTTGATTTTCTAAAACTAAAGGTTATGCCTCATGATTTTAAAGAAAGTAAAACTTTAAATGCTAGCCAAATTCAAATTGATGATAATGTTAGGATGTTAGCTGAATTGCATGCTAGATGGGAAAGAGAAGATGAAATAGCTAGAAAGAATAATATAGTTAATGTTTGCACCATTACCACCACTAGTAAAACGGAAGCTTCTCATGCCAGAAAACCCTCTACTATCAATGGTAAAGTAATTGGTGTTGGAAACACTCCCACTTCTGCTTTAAAAAATACAAAACTGCCTGAAACTGCTAAAAATGTTCCTGATAAAAGTGCTGAATTTTTTTGAAACATGGGAGACAATGGTCCCATTATCTTTGATAAAAATGATCTTTATTTTGATGGTTGCAACATAAATGAAGTGATTAAGTTCTTACAAAAACTTTCTAGTTGTCCTAATGCTAGTGTTATGAATATAGCTTTCACAAAACATATTACAAATGCTCTCATGCAAATTAGAGAGGATGAATTAAGATGTGAAGTCTCTATCCCTAGAAAGCTAGATGATGGTTGGAAGCCTATTATTAAAATGAAAGTGAATGTTTTTTATTGCAATGCTCTATGTGATCTTGGTGCTAGTATCTTTGTTATGCCCAAGAAACTCTATGATATTCTTGATTTACCACCATTGGAATCTTATTATTTGGATATTCGTCTTATTAATAATGTTAAAAAGAAATCTTTGGCGAGAGTTGATGATGTTCTTACCATGGTTAATAATAATCTTGTCCCCGTTGATTTTGTTGTCTTGAATATTGAATGCAATGCTTTCTGTCCAATTGTTTTGGGAAGACATTTTCTTAGAACTGTTGGTTCTGTTATTAATATGAAAGAAGAGAATATTAAATTTCAGTTCTCACTCAAGAAAGATATGGAACACTTTCCTAGAAAGAGAATGAAGTTGCCTTTTGATTCCATTATTCGAACAAGTTACATTTTTTATGCTTCGAACACTTTCCTGTCTTGGGGAAAAGTGATTTGATTGTGTTGTGTAGATTCCACGTTGTTGATGAACCGCTAGTGCACCCTGCCACCTCAGCTGCATCAACCTTCAGAGATTAATTGTCCTCCTACTGGTCGATTCAACCTTGGTTTCTTTTCCGAGGGAAAACTTGCCGCTGCACTCTTCATAACCTTCCACTTGGGGTTTACCAATGTTTGTATCTATAGCCGCTCGGCCGTTTCCAAGCCAATACGGAGGGGGCGACCTCCGTGTCGCTCGACTCGTTGCGGAAGGGCGCATGACTGGACTCGGAATTGCAAACCGTTTCGGCTGCCCGATACCGTGTGCACCCAAACGTCCGAATTCGGGACGTGGAATACCAGATGACTGATTCCGAGGCCCAATTCCAACATCCAAACACAAACTTAGATCCAATTTGAGTATTATTGGTCCTAGTTGGAGCACATTTTTATTTCGTTTAAATTGAATTGAGTAGTGTAAATTTAATTTTAAACTAATAGTTTAAATAAACTAGTTTCTTATCGTATATTAATGGGTTAGTTTAAAAATGAGCATATCACTAAGTTGTTGAAAGAAAAGAAACTGACCGAAAAAGGAAGCGACTTGTGTAGGGAAATTCTGGAGGATTGCTTGGCATGGTTTTCATTTTATTTTCTACTCTAGAGATACAATATAGTGCCTCTTTGATGGACAGATTTTTTAAATGAAAGTTTGAAAATATTTGATATGTAACAAAATTTGGATAAAAAAACGTGTATGTACATGTCGACGTTCTATGTGCTCACGAAGTTGTTTCACACAAAACCGAAATTTTCGTGTCGTGTGTAAAAAATATACATATGTGCGCTTAAAAAGTCGTTTCAGGAGACTTTTTTTTTGTCTTTTTACAAAGACTATAAGAAATGTCGTTTTTTCGTGAAACTTGATACGGGCACATAGAATATCGAGATGTTCATGCCAAATTTTTGTTTCAATTTTTTTGACACTTTTAAAAAATTTAGTAGCAGGAGGATATGATCCCATGTGCCAAATTGAATTTTCACTCTTTGATGTGTCGTATGAAGTGAAAACACATTATCACAAGTGTCCTAAATAGGTACAGAAACTACATGTAATGACACTTTTGAGACAACATGGAAAGTGTCTCTAAAACTATGTAAGAGCAATTTAAGTGTATGGAGAACAAAAATAGTACATGCTACTTCTCTTGTAGTGCATCGTGCTTTTCTCAAGAAGACGCAGGGCACGAGCTCTAGTGCACTCCATGACTGCATGGTGCAGATGTGGAGGTAGAGGCCATGCTAGGAAGTCTTTTGCTAGATTAACTTGGATTTCCAGCGTCACTGGCTAATTTCCTTAAGAAGACTTTGACTTTTGGAGGAATACTTTGTTTTCCAGATTGTATTCCACACAGATGTATCTCCATTTGCACATATGTTTTTATTAATATCTATGGCTAGCTTTTGATTTTTTCTTCTAAATGGGCTATTTTCTGATTGATGGCAAGACTCAAGCTGTACTAACGGCGGGGGGGGGGGGGGGGGGGGGGGGGGAGAGATTCCCCACCTGATGATCTGATTTTAACACTTATGGAACATCATGAGGCATGAAAAAAATCCTCACAATATCTTCTTTCCATTCCATTCATTCGTGGTCAATGATGTATTTGAACCTCCTCAACCGAGAGTTTGTTAGATTGCGGATAGTCACTCGATGCAATTTTGACACGGACTCTGAGCAGTGTGGCTTATTTGTGAGGGTTGAGTTCATAAAAGGGTATATGATGTACTCAGTGGGACATGTATGTTCGACCAAGCCAACTTCTCTCCCCTGCCATCAACTCATATTTGGTGCTTTGCCGCCTCCACGGTTGTGCTCCGCTCGCATTGCCGCCTTCACCATGGTTTCCTGGAGTGATGAGAGACCTCCGACATCAATTTGGATGAAGAAGTGAGTTATCATGTAGTTTGGGGCCAGGGTTTTGATTTCGGGATTTTTTGGCGACTTGATGAGTTGATTTAGTTTTTTTTGCTACTAAATGTCCCCGTCTCTGATTACCACGGCAGATATGGTCATAATATCCGCCTTTTCTTTCATTGCACTGTTTTAGAGAAGGGTGGCGTTTGAAGGCACTGGCATGTGGAGAAGCCATTTGGGATGTCGATATGATGTAAAACTATTTGTGATAAAACTACAATAAGATTTGGAGAGTGGTCTAATTTTTTTTTGTAAAATAAAACGTGTGGGAAGGAGTTATTTGCGACTATGAATAGTGAGTTGATAATGAGTGGCCGACTGCACAAAAGAAATCACTTAGTAATTTTTGAGAGCTATACGGAGAGAGTAAATCTGGTAGATTGCATGATGTGTGTGTGTGTGTGTGTGTGTTAGATGAAGATAGGAACAACATATGCGGATAAAAAAATTGTAGAGAGAATTAATAAAGGATAGGATGGATCGAGGAATCGATAGGAAAAGTCGAAGAGTGTATAGAAAGGAAGGAAGACGGGCAAGGAATGATATGCGGACACATAGCAAAGGAGGATAAGAAGATGGTGATGGAGAACGAAACAAGGTTGATGAAGATATGTTGCAATTGGAGCTTTGGATTGTAAATATAGTCAATGAGCATAAATTGCTAGTAGATGTAGCCAAGTTCAAGCTTACGAAAATCGTAAAAATATGTTATTTACAAGAAAAATGGTTGATGTCTGCAATGAAATGCAGAAGTATAATGTACAAATGTTTACGGGTGGTGTAAACTATATGCAATATGCAATGAGTTCTTGGAATGATCTGTTCAAGCAAATGTGTACAGCTAGCATGGAAATTAAATTTGAAACCGACATCATATGCCTACATTGACAACATGCATGTAATCTACCAGAAGTTGTTAACATATATTTACAAGGCAGCCATCTAAGAACTCACTCGTTCTCAACATTTGAAATGGGTTGTAGAAGTCACTCCTCCTTCATCAACATCATACAAAATTGATTCCTCGTCAACATATACATCTGGCTTTGTGTAGATTATTATAGTAGCACCAATGTTGATTGGTTTTGTGCTTAGTTTAGCCTTCTCAGACTTAGATATTCACGATGTTTTGCCCCTCGAGAAAATCAAGCTCAAGATCCTAGTGTTCTCATATTTCTACAATATTTCATCTACCTTTGCAAGTTTGCATTGTTGCCTATCAATTCCACCCCTCCTAACATTTCCGCTCTTCCTTGAAATGATATGTAATCCATCATACTGTAATCATGAGTAGTCTCAATGAATGCTAACAAAATCATGTATCTGCCATTTGGATTCAAACTGACATAAATTGCTTTCAAAACTATATTCTAATATCCTAGATTCCATGGTCCAAGCTAAAGAAAACATCAAAATGTAGCAAACTTAGAGCATGTGTAACAGACCCCTTATGTTTTCGCCCCCTAAAACGCGTGTAGAGAGCCCTGTATGCACTTTTCGCCGGCCGAAAACTCGTGCGAGCTAGCAGACCCCGTACCCCCACCCCTAGCAAGCCCGCCTCCAAATCCACCGCTGAATCATTGAGCATGGCCATGTAGGTTGTTGCAACGGGCGGCGCGGGAACTTCATCGAGCACCTCGCAGGCGTCAGCAGAGGAAGGCGTGGGCGCAGGCGGAACGGGCGGCGCGGGAACTTCGTCGAGCACCTGCGTGGGCGGAACGGCCGCTGCAGGCGTCGCGGCCTTTTTCGCCTTTGGCGGCGGCCCCCTCATCGCAGACTTCTTCACCCGGCCCCCTTTGGCGGGAGCAGTAGTGGTCGCCGCCGCCGCCGCTACCGTTGCCGGTGTGTCGAAGAAGATCTTCGGGGTCCTCTTCCTCTTCATCGGCATGGTGGCGGAGATGACGGCCGCGACTTCGGCGGAGGTCGGCTGACCACTCACGATGTCGACGGGGATGTTGGGAATATGCCCTAGAGGCAATCATGTATGATGTAATTCCCACTGTATTCATAAAGTTATTAAGTTGTCCTTGTTTTGAACATCTGATATATGTCATTGAATATGTGATTCGATTGTGGAACCATATATTCACGTTGTTCATACTAATTGTCCTTGGTCGTTAAGGTTGTGCTGGACACACATCCTAGACTAATGTGAGTGTTGGCTGATGACACGGTTCCACTTGTCATGGGCATGGTGATGCCATTCCAACGTTCACGGACTTGGCTAAAGAGTTTAGCAAGTCGGACTGACCCACATTGAGATGCAACGATCAAGTCGTCATTTGCATGTCTCAATCAATGTAATCCTTAGACCTGAGGTTGTCGCACAATCCGAGTTGTGGATCACCGACTTAGGTTCTGTCAAACGTTGTTCTGTGACAAGGCAACTATAAAGGCAGAGTTCGGGTCGAATGAGAAGCAAGCTGCGTGATGTGGATAATCAAGATGGGATTTTGCCCCTCCGATTGGAGAGATATTCTCTGGGCCCTCTCGAGTGATATGATTCAGGAAGCATGGCCATGCGCGACTCAGTTAAGTGTTAACTGTGTCTATTGACTAAAGAGTTAGTCAGATGAATCACATATCACGGATCGAGAAGAGAGTTGAGCTATTTAAGGGATGACGATAAATCGCCTATAGCTCGACAAGGTATATCGTGAGGCAAAAGGGACTAAGATGAATATCGCATTGAAAGGTATGTCGTCATGACTCAATGGGACTTGGGAGTCGGCACGTTCTGCTAGGAGCCGCTACCGATTGATCGATTGGGAGTAGGACTCCAATCGTGTCCATGTCGCCATGAGCCTGCAGGGTCGCACACTTAAGAGCGGGAGCAAGCATTGGTTGGGTTGGACCCGAACCGGAAATGGACTGAGTTAGTGAGTCGGACTCACGGAGGGAATGGGCCACAAGTGTTGTGAAGCCCATTACCATACGCTATATAAAGAGGGGCGCAGGTTGCCCAGCGGGCACGTTAGTCCACTCTCCCATGCGTTGGGAACCCTAGCCCCACTCAGTCCAGCCGCCGCACCGGACCTAGCAGTCCGCCGTCGGAGCTCCTCCTCGTACGTGTGGATACCGGCAGAGGTGCTGTACGTTCAGCACTTCGACGTTCGAGGGATTGGATCGGCCGGACCGGATCGTGGGACTGCACTGCCCCGACCCGACGCGCTACATCGATAATCCGCACCTGCGCGTCTAGTGGTAATGCTCGTGGCCTTCTACCTCGGCTAGATCTTGGGAGTATCGCGTAGGAAAAGTTTTTCGTTTATCTCTACGCGCCCCAACAGGGGACATTATTCACCACCTCAGACATGGGTGGTGCATCGCCGGTGGTCGGAGGGGCTTGTGAGAGTTCCATGCCGGCGAGATCTGGCCACGCGGTGGCCGGGGAGGGCGAGGCGGCGGAGATCCGACGGCGGCGGCGGTTGGGCGGGCTGAAACGGGTTCGCGCGCAGTTGGGGAAATGGTGAGGGGTTGGCCCTCTACATCTCCTCCCGACCCGCACATGTAGGGGTCGACGGGCCGTCCCCTACCGAAACTTGTAAAAATTCGTCCGGGGTGGTCGATTTAGGGGGTCTGCTAGATGGCCGGGTAGAGCCCAAACCCGTATATCAGCGGTTATTATACGGGTTTGGGCCATTTAGGGGTCTGTTAGACATGCTCTTAGATTCTACTCTAGATAGCCCTACAAATACTCCCAAAACTAGTAAAACCTAACCTCATACCGCCCAAGCCAAACACAAAATTGCATCTAAATTGAGGATGAGGATGGTTATTTACTTCACATCACCTACATAATCTAGCCGTCTGTTCCGCCACCGGAATTTGAGATAATTTAGTCGTCACCAATAATGAATGTGATGTGAGGTTTACACTAGAAGATCCACATAAATATTTGTGCTCTCCCTCTAAGTCGTCGATGATGGTTGCGCCACCAGTGACGACAGCCTGGGTTCAAGCCCACGACTAGTCAACACACTTGTGTATTGTAAATTACGTATCATCCCTAACATATGGGCCACATCATCAAAACCGTAATCGAACGCTTGGTATTATTAATGTTTTCCTGAGAAAATTACAAAAACATACGTCATTTGGGACAGGTGTGATGGGTCAGTGTCATTCTTGAAAAAAAATTGCATGCCAGTACCATCTCTAGGACCAACGATAACAGATCGCACTGATTTCTGTCTAACTGCATTTTAACAACGGCGCTGACGGATGGAACCCACCTGTCAGGGCTGACTAGGAAGCACACGTGGAGTGTGAGATGACGTGGCCATGGGGCCCACCTGTCAGCCCTCATTTTCGTAAAAAGAAAAACTTTTTAAAAAATCCGAAAAAAATCACAGGCAAACATGAGTATGTGTTTACGTCTGTGTGAATTTTCGTAACGAAATGACATTTTGGCTGCCCTGTGCAAAAAAGACAATTTCTCATGGAAATGTCCAAAAAATTTGAATGTAGATGTGTGATTTTTTTTTTCATAGGGTAGCCACAATGTGATTTCATTACGAAAATTCACACATGTGTAAAAAAACATACTCATGTTTGCGTGTGATTTTTTCGGATTTTTTTAAAAAGATTTTTTTTTATTTTTCCGTGGGCTGACAGGTGGGCCCCACGGGCCACGGCCATGTCATCTCACGCTCCAAGTGTGATGCCTAGTCAACCTTGACACGCGGGTTCGATCCGTCAGCGCAGCTGTTAAAATGCAGTTAGACAAAAATCAGTGTGATATTGTTACCGTTAGTCTAAAGATGGTACTGACATGTAAATTTTTCCAAGAATAGCACTGACCCGTCATAGTTGCCCCAATTGACGTATGTTTTTGTAATTTACTCTAATTTTCTCCAAACTAGTGCTTTCTTTGCAAAACCTAGCCTCGTGGAGTTCTCTGCAAACCTAGCCTCGCTTGTGGTTGATTTTTACGGTCAACTTGGAAGGAAGATGCGAAGTGCAGAAGTAGAGGCGCGACTTTGTGACCGTCTAACACAGGCTGAGCTACAAAGGGGCGAAACCGGGCCATGGCCCACCCATCATTTTAGGCAACTGGCTATTAAATCACGGCCCAACTGATTATCTTAAATGGACGAATACCATTTTCTTACGACCGGCCCGCCCGTCACCGCTATTTGGATTTCTTAGTGCGGAATATTTAATTGTACAACCGAAAAGGTATTTTTTTATTTAATTGCAGAAAAATATTAGTCCTTGTGTTCTCTTTTGCTACTTGTATTATAAGTGATAAGTGAAAAGGTTCATTCAATTTCGAGAAAATGATTGGAGCAACTTGGGCTCCTGGACACAGTCTGGAAGGTGGGAATGCCACTCATTATTCACCCCTTTCCGTTGAAAAGACAGCATTGTTGGATAGAAATGGGTACCATTCCGGATATCCTGAGCAAAGCTTAGCGACCCCAGTAGCAAGCGACACATTCGCCATTGCTGATACTATCTCGGATACGCAAAACTTAGCTCGTCGCTGCATGCGCGCGCTTTCTCCATCACGTAGTACACGACGACCAGAGCCCGTCGATATGCATGATCTGCCGGGCGTAACTGCGGACGGGGACAGCGGTGATTCTGCGTGATGCGTCCATGTGGGACACCGGGACGAGCACGTAGTCGTGGTGACTCGGTGCCGCGCCGGACGCGACGCGGACGCGGCGACTTCTTGGGCTGTGGCAGAAGCGAAGATGGATATGGCCGGCCGGCGCGTCGACCGGCCGGAGACTTCGGCTGGGAGGGAAAAACTGGATATGGGAGGGGTGATCCTCCTCGCCAAAAGGAGGAGACCGGTCGACTACCGGCGCACTTGCGCCCCGGAAACCCGAGATTTTTTTAGCTGGAAAGGTCGATCGCTGTTTTACACGCTGGATCGTCCTGCTTCCACATCACCCGCGGGGCCTCATCACTCCCCATCTCCCGTGGTTGCAGGCAAAACCATTCGTGTAACCACTCCCGATAATATGAAAATCTACCCGTGGGGCCTCACTCTCCAAGCAGCAAAAACATGAGCTGCTACACTCTCCAAGGAGTGTTGGAAGCCTGTCGACCTGTTCATACGATCGAGTACCACTAGTAGCTTCTATAGGTTCCGAAGCTAAGATGTTCCTGAAAAAGCCTGCTAGCAGTAGTAGGTACCGGTCCCGAGCACCAGATTATCCGTATCTGCATATACTAAGATCCCTGGGCCACCCTCCGTGGCGCCCCACCACCTCTTTTCCCACAGCAAGATTGTGCGAGCACATGGGCTGCTCCTCCTCGGAAAGCGGCAAGCCATCCGCCGCGCCACCTGGCCCTGCACCGGCCGATCAAGAGCTCACCATCAGAGCAAAGGCTTCCGTTTCTCCCACGCCGAAGAAGAATATCTAAATCTACCTACGAGTATCCATCCAGCGGTAGCATCGCATGCAAGCGGTTGGCCGGTCGATCGCGTGACTGTTAACCCCGGCGCGCCCACGATCGAAGCGGACGTGACGCCGCCCCACGCTAAAGCTCGCGCGCTCGGCCCTTTTGGCGAACGTGAACCGCTGCTTTTCCGGCGCCGATGAGCAGGTGCTGACTCGATGCGAATCCTCTGCCTGCCTTTCGCTCCAGATTTCATCACCCCGCAGCCTATAAAACCCGGCTCTGCCACACAACCTACCCCTCCCCCTCTCTTCCTCCTCTCTCTCGCTCATACACACACGTACGCACAGAGGATTAACCATGAGGAAGTCCGGCTCCAGCTGCGGGCATGTGATCGGGGTGCCGGTCACCTCCAAGGCCTACGCCATAGACGAGGCCACCACGAGGGTCACCTCCAAGAAGGACGGCGATCGCCTTGCAGTCTCCTTGACGCACCCGAGCCCCTACGCGTCTTTCGGCTACAAGCACAGTACGTCTTCGATCCATCCATCTCACAAACGTCGATTGTCTGTCACAAAATGACCCATCTGATCGGATGCTAATAACTTCGTCTATATATGGTTTCAGGTAGCAAGGGACAGGTGATCCATTGGGTGAACAAGCTGGGCAGACGCGCACAGGGCTTCAGGGACCACGGTGAGCGAACCTTCACAGAAACCAGAGCCTCAAGTAATGCAAAACAGACAGTGCGCTAAGTGCTAACGTGTATGTTGCCTGCCAGTGACCTTGGGGCCGAAGCTGTCGGAGACGGTGAAGGGGAAGCTGAGCCTGGGCGCGCGGATCCTGCAGGCGGGCGGCGTCGACCGGGTGTTCCGGCAGGCCTTCACGGCCGAGAAGGGCGAGGCGCTGGTGAAGGCGCTCCAGTGCTACCTCTACACCACCAGCGGGCCCATCGCCGGGATGCTCTTCGTCTCCACCCGGAAGATCGCCTTCCGCAGCGACCGCTCGCTCACCGTCACCTCCCCCGCGGGCGACGTCGCCAGGGTGCCGTACAAGGTGGTGGTGCCGCTCAGGAGGATCAAGATGGTCAAGCCCAGCGAGAACGCCGACAACCCGGACCACAAGTACATACACATGCTCACCGTCGACGGCTTCGAGTTCTGGTTCATGGGGTTCGTCAGCTACCAGAGGTGCTGCAAGTACATGCAGCAGGTCATCTCGTCCGAGCTATGATCCCCATCGCACTAGCTGCCTACCCTACAGTGATTTCTCTGGGGCTTCCTGCTGCAACGCCTTGTTGGAGCGCGCCTAGAACAACCTCTGCTCCACCATTTTTTGATGAGAGCATGTTCCTTCCTCTCGCGATTTGGATTCACAGATGTCGCTGTTGCAATTTCTGTTTGTAGGACCGAGGAACTTGGTCTGAATGGAAGAAAAATTGTTGGAAAAAATGATGAAATTGATTGCTCTAAATGTCAGAAATTTCAGGACAGGATACATCTCACGCCTGTACTTGAGGGCTCTTTTACGGTACGGACAAGCAAACGGCGACCGTCCAAGCGCCCAGATCCAATGGCTGAGGTTGATTAATGCTCCCTCCATATCGAAATATAAGATGTTTTGCCATTTTCTAAACAATATGTATCTAGACATGTTTTAGTGTAAGATGCATATGAATCTACACACTAAAACATGTCTAGATATATTATATCTACAAAATGGTAACCAAACAAGCAGTATTTTTTCACCCAAGTGTAAAATTGGTAGATTGGGAAATCAAGTCCCCCACAACAATTCTACGTCTAGAACGGTATTTTCGCAAGTTTGACCACCCGGCAAGGACGGCAATGGGAGATCAGCGGTGAACCGAAAGAAGCCTCGTGTGTCAGATTTCTTCCTAAGCACCCCTTTTATCCTCTCTAGCTAGGATTGATTGGTCGATCTGCGTGTGTACGGGCATCCAGAGCACGCATCTCGTAGACCTACAGCGGCATGGTGGCGCAGCCGCAGACGCAACGGAGGCCTGCAGCGGCGGCTGACACGAACCTCTAGACAGAGCACCAGTGGGCTCACAGTGGACGGGCTGGAAAGACATATACGTGCAGCTCTGGCACAACATGGGCTAGAGTGCAAAGGCGGCGACATCGGCTCGACCTTCGGTGCCAGCCAGGTTCCGGAGGTGCCGGCGGGACACAGGAAGGACGGGAGCGCCGCGCTGCTGTCGGAGGGGACGAGCACGGCTGACGGTGCCACCAGCGCCGATACATCGTCATTGGGTGACTCCGGGAGCAATTTTGGGGGCACAAGTCATCTTTCTCCTGTCGACGAATGGAGATGTCGTTCGATAGTAGCGGGGATTTGTCTCCTGTCGACGATGGTGCCAAGGAAACATCGTCTTTCTTCTATCGACGGCAGCGCATGCGATAGCTCAGTTGAAGAGTTGATCCGTCTCCCGACGACGGGCTCGATTTCCTTTTTTTCTGGACTAGAGTCTGTTTTCTCACGCTGAACACAGTCATTACCCATTTAGGCCCTTACAATAGTAAAATTTAAATCTACCCAAAAAACTCAACAGGGGATATGGCTTAAATACTACAAGCCCATAGGACTAGTAATTTGCACCGTAAAAGACCCCGTACTTGAACATGGTAATGCCTATAGATTTTATGTAGAAGAAACACATATAATTATATAGGAATTAAACGGTGTGTCTAGTCGAAGATCACAGGGAAAATATTTCTTATACGTACGCGGGTATATATTTTCGCATAGTATATTTGATGTAACATTCTGTGGTATGATCATAGCTCTGATATTCTGAATCCATGACAGGATATAATGTTTTCCACACAGAAAAAGTATATTGCGTGAAACTTGTTGCACAATGAAAAAGCATCCTTTGAAAACAAAATTTCTAAGTACATATTTCATGCTATATGTGGAAAAAACAATGTTGAGACAATTTGATTATGTTTCCACAATAATTTCTACTCACCCCGTTCCATAATAGGTGTTATGATTTAGTACAATTTGTGCTAAATAAGTTGAGAGCTATACTATGAAAATGAGAGAATAGATAAGAAGGTGAATCATACAATTTCCATCTTCATGTTTACTGTACTGTCTAACGGACTAAAGTTGGTGAGGCACAAGTCATCAACCCTCCCACATGGGCGGACCTAGCGGGTGGGCCTTGCCCCATCCGGAGCTTTAGAAAAAAATTAGGTATCCCTAAGTTGGAGCTTGATACAAAACAAATTTCAACCCATTTTTCTCTGGTCTCTCCTATTTTTCGAGTCCTACTTAGATGCTATCGACCTAATCATTTGTCTCATCTTTGGACGTCGAACGAATCCTTAATTCTAGCGGTTGTCACGGTGCCGTAGGCCCCTCGCCTCCTCCCGGGCATGCCTCCCCCCTCACCCCCTCCCAATTATCGTCGTTTTCCAATGTGCATCGGTGGGGACGCACATCAGGCTACACCACCACGCTACAGGTTCAGGTGCTTGCTGCTCGGCCAGAGCATAAGCAGACCAGGAGCAACACTGCATCCGAACGAAATCTAGCGGAGACAAGGTTAAGCTCATCCATGCCATTAGCTGCTTGTTGAGCCTGGTTGGCTGCCCCCAATGCCCATCACAGGTGGGAAATGCATTGAGCAACTTTTGGCCAATGCAGTTGACATGTGATAATGCCCTAGGCGGAGCTAGAATCAACACATCATTTCAACTGAGGTGTGTAATAGGGCAGGACGACAACAATAATGAAATCGGTATTACTAGACAAATAGAAGTTTAACCATCTTTAAAAACTTATGGCCATCCAAACACTAAATCGCTATTATTCAAATTCCACAGATTTTTGGATAAAAATTGAAGTTCTTTGAAAATGTAAAAAAAATAACCAGTCATAAATACGTTAGTGACCATTCTAGGAAAGTTTCATATCATTTGGTTCTTTCAGTAATCACAAGTGGACCCGGTAGATCAATATTGACATTAGATTTGGTATTTGGCCATGATAATCTATGTATATCTCAGATATAGCAAGACCCTACTAACATGTATTATTATTTTTATCTCAACATGCAAGCTATTCACATCATCAATTATCTTAACCAATCAATTGTCTATGTCATCTCCAATAATATTTATTAGTCACTACATCAAAGCTATACATCATATATTACTTAAACCATCCAATTGTTCACATCAATAATTTATAATACACATTCATCTCATGTCTATTAAATTTAGTATATCTTGATCAATTGAGTTTTGCATATTCCTTTAGACACCATAATGTATCATACCTCTTATAAATCTTTGTTTACGCAATAAAGTTTCTAAAGGTAACCCCTCTGCAACGCACGGGGTATGTCAAAAAAGGCACAAAGTTAGTGGTAAATTATGTGACGCATAAATGCACCGTAGGTATACATTAGTTGTATCCATAATAGTAAGGATATGATGTCTATGTGCATACAAGTAACAAAAAACAAAGAGGATACAACCAATTTTACTGATGTATACCGCTCTTGCCACAACTATCAAGCACACATATTCTTCACCGTCAGCGGAGAAGCAGAGCACCAGTAGCAGGTTAACATTTAATGCTAAAAAAACCTTTCAGTAGATATGGAAGGTTTTTTGCGGGAAAATAGATAGGAGATGTACTCCCTCCGATCCTAAATAATTGTCGGAGGTGTAGTTTTTTTTTTTTTTGAATATCAAAACTATATTGAGCAAGCAAGCCATCTCATTAAAAAACTTCTAGTCCCCTTAGGTACCGTGGTAAGGAAAACAGAGCTATGAAACTTGGTGCTCCGAGAACAAACCAAAGTTACATCGTTGATTACATCGGAGATAATAAAACTAGGGGGAACGCAGTCCCAAAAACAGAAGAAATTGGAATAAAAACATGACGAGCTAACTTGTGCGCTACCTCGTTAGCTTCTGTGTAACAGTGTTGCACTGTGATAGACCCGATCCTATCTTATCTCAAGAAACAATCCACAAGGATTTCCTTGTGAGGGTTCTAGATCTCGATAACACCATTATAAGCCTGGCAAAGTTCCAGTGAATCAGTTTTAGTTGTAACCGGCACGCATCCAAGGTCTTCAATAAGCCCGAGGCCTTTCTAGAGAGACATTGCCTCGGCCATAGCAGCATCTAGTAGTTGGACAGAGGCCAACCTCCACCCTCTATAGCTCCCCTCTGTCATTACTGTCGGGGGGTTACCCCCGAGTAGGGTAAAGGAAAGTGCTAAAGGCAAGATCAGAAGGGATGTTTGGCCGAGTAGCCGGCTACCCGGTACTTGCTACCCGGTCGACTGCTACTCGGTCCTACACATAGATGGCTGGAAGGACGAATCAAGAAAGTTATGTTCCTCCGAGTCGAAGAGTTGGCCCGAGTAGAAATGGCGGGATCCTACTCGGGCCAGAAGTCAAAGGAGCCGTTCTGACACAGGATCCCGCATATCCTGGGTCCGTACTTTGGCACTGTTCACAGCACTGTTCATCTGAGGACGGCGTGCCTGATAGCAACAGTGTGTCAGCAGGGCGTCGCAGGATAGAGGGGACCTACTCTGTGTTCGTGGCAGTGATAACAGATCGGTTACTTGGTTTTGCCCAACGACTTTCCGCACCGGACAAACTTAGAAGCCAAAGCTGTCAGCGGGAGCTCGGAAGAAGGACGGTGTGCACACTATGTCGACATCTATTTGTATTTGGCTGTATCCGGCTGGGCACCGGGTATATAAGGTGCCCTGCCCCCTTCTGCGCGAGGGACGACGATCCGATCCCAGAACCGGTTCACATTCTTGACCTAATTCCTCACGTAGAGAGAAGGGTGGCTACTCGGTAGCAAGAACATTTGTACTGTGGCTACTCGGAGAGACACTAATAGACAGAGAGAAAGGCAGGAGTAGGGGTTTTACCTCCTCACGAGGGCTCTGAACCTGGGTAGATCGTGTTGTTTGCAGTGCTTGTTTCATACTTCACGCGGCTACTCGTCGCGTGATCCCTCCCCGAGCGCCTCCAGCGTCCATCGTCCCCACAACTTTAGCCATCCTATGGCATCTGCCGTGACACCACCACGACAGTTGGCGCCCACCGTGGGGCAACCAGCGGCGCTGGCTGGAGTTTCCGTTCGGACGGGATCGATTTCTGCTACCGGAGAGCGCGTGTTTTGCGGCCTCGTCCACAGATTCGGCTCCTTCGACTTCGTCACCGACAACGCCGGCGATTTCGGCGGCAGGGCCATGCCGGAGGGCGGCTCGGTGCTTTCTTTCGGCGCGCACCTCGTCTACGTCGCTACCGTCATCGACCGCGAGTACCCCGAGCTGGTGCATGTCGCGGAGGATCCCCCCGCCGTCATCGCTGCACGCGGGAGGCCTATGGGCCGCTCTATGGACGTCGCGGAGGTGATGGTGGCTGGCCTAGCTGCGGACGCCGGAAAGGGCGCGGCTGCCTCCGCGGTCGTCGTCGAGGATCTCGCTGGCCCGAGTGCTGGCGGGAAGACGCACAAGCCCTACGAGAAGGAGTGCAACCTTCCGCTCTCCACTACTCCGACAATCCCTGCGTCTGCTGCGCGGACGGGTATGCCGCCTCCCACCGATCTCGAGCTCCTGACCATGAAGGCGCAGCTCGACCGGCAGTGCCAGGAGCTGCTCGCTGAGCAGGCGGAGTTGGAGAAGATTAGGCTAGAGCTTAGCCTAGATCAGATTGAGTACAACAAGGCTCACGGCTTTACACCAGTTGTTAGGAGAGCTAGCAAAGTGGGTGCTACGCGTCGCAACCTAGGCGCCGAGATGGCAACGGTTGTAGAGGCTCCCAGTCAGTCTGTCACCGCAAACACCTCCACTAGACCCAGATACAGCACACCCGCCAAAACACTTAGAGCTGCTGAGGCCGTAGCTGCCGAGTTGCTGCATCTAGCTGGCGACGCGCGCGTTAGGCAGCAGGAGAGGCTAAACGAGCTGGTGCTAGAGGCTGCTAGGCAGAACGAGGAGTTCCGGAAAGCCAACCCGGGTGCTGGAGCTTCTCAGGTGGTGCACTCGCACGTGGCCAGATCTAACGATCAGGCGTCATCACCGCATCCTAGCCGTGAGAGAAGCCGAAGTGGGCATTCCGGCAAGGGTAGGCAGATGCAGGTGTACGACCCGGCTGTCGCCACGAAACAGCTCGATGTGCCGCGACAGTCCGGTCAGAAACACAACACTGCAGGAGCAGGCTTTCAAGCCCATAAAGCTCAAAGCCAGGCTCGAGATGGAGAGCGTCCAGGCCCTTCTCAGCATCCAGTTGCTCAGCCTACTCGGCAGAGGCAGCAGCCGCGTGCGGTGGCGCCAGCCGCCAACCCGGTGGAGCAGCCGGCAGCTGTGCAGGTGGACATATATGATGATGGCTATTCGGCCATGGGTTTGGCTGGCTATGACATCCTGGATCGTGTGGGCGAGCGCGTGCTGGCGCCTAGAGATGCAAGGCATCAGTTGGACCGGATCAGTCTATCTGCACGGCTCGAGAACACGGGGCCTCTTGGCCCTGAGTGCTTTGGCCCGCGCATCATGAACGAGCCTTCCGTGAAGAACTTCCAGCTCGCAAGGGGCACCAAGAGCTACAATGGTAGCACCAAGCCGGAGGATTGGCTCAATGACTATGTCACCGCGGTTCATATCGCGAACGGCAACCGGAGATGGGCAGTGCGGTACGTCCCGCAAATGCTAGAGGGTCCAGCTCGCACTTGGCTCAACAACTTGCCCAAGAACAGCATCAATTGCTGGCTGGACTTCTCGGAGGCTTTCATCAGCAATTTCACCAGCACTTACAAGAGGCCGAATAGGCCACAGCAGCTGTCCGCTTGCAGGCAGCGGGAAGACGAGACGGACCGCGAGTACCTTACTCGGTGGAGCACATTGCGGAACACCTGTGAAGGTGTGAATGAAGCCCAGGCCATCACTTGGTTTGCGCAGGGTTGCAGACATGGCAGTATGTTGTGGCAAAGGTTGCAGAGGGAGATACCAAACACTCTGGCGGAGACCATCAAGATCGTGGATCAGTACGCACTCGGTGACCCTACTCAGCCCCTGATGGATTCCTCCGAGCCGAGAAGAAACTTCAACAGCAACAAGCGCAATGAGTTCCACAATAAGCGCAGAGGTGACCGAATAGATACTCGGTACGACCCTGAGGAAGTGAATGCAGTGGCTGTTGGAGCTGGGGGCAGCCAAAGGCAAAAACCTGCTGGAGCCTACGGGCAGAACCAGAACCAGGGCCAAGGCAACAAGAAACCATACCGCGCTCCTCAGTCGGGTAGCGGCAACTCGGAACCGACAAGGAAGTTCGTCTTCGACGACATGAGGGATGGCCCATGCAGTTTCCATACTCAGCACCCCTCGAGGCCTGCTAACCACACTACCCGACAATGCGAGTGGTGGGATCTGATCAGGAATGAAGGCTTGCCTCCTCCTCCTCCTCTGCCAGCTGCAAACGCCAATGTGCAGCCTGCTCGCGCACCCGCAGCTCGGCCTCCAGTGTTCCCGAGAAGAGAAAACGTGAACCAAGTGGCTTTAGGAGCCAATCGCCACTTCAACAATGAGGGCTACCGCAACAACAACAACAACCACAACCGCAACAACAACAGAGGCAACAACAACTACCAAGGCAACAACAACGGCAACAATGAGGGCGGAGGCCGCAACCAGTACCAAGAGCACCACGAGAGCTACATTTATCTTCACTTCTGAGCCTGTCGACAAGCAATCACAGGCGTGCCATGGAGGTCAATGCCGTGATCCCTGCTGTTCCTCACTATATGCATTGGTGCAACCAAGAGATCACGTGGTCCCGAGTAGATCATCCCAAGGTGATGCCCAACCCGGGAAGCTACGCCTTGGTGCTGGATCCAACCTTCCTGGGTCCTGAGAAGAATGTGAGGTTCAGCAAGGTGCTGATCGACAACGGCAGCAGCATCAACATTGTGTACAGAGACACACTCGAGAAGCTTAGTCTGGCCGAGAACATGCTGCTACCTAGCAAGACCACTTTCCATGGCATTGTGCTGGGAGTCTCGTGCAACCCGATTGGCCGAGTGTGGATATATGTGCTATTCGGCACCAGGGAGAACTGCCGCACAGAGAGCCTGCAGTTCGAGGTGGTTGATCACCAGAGCCCCTACCATGCCCTACTCGGCAGGCCTGCTCTGAGCAAGTTCATGGCCTCTACCCACACTGCATATCTGAAGATGAAGATCCCTGGTCCCAATGGCGTGATTACCATCTCTGGTGATTACAAGAAGTCCATGGAGTGTGCCTCTGCTGGTTCTCAGTTGGCGGAGTCCATGGTGATTGTTGCCGAGAAGAAAAAGATGTACGAGGTGGTGGCTATGGCGCAACCCGCGCAAGCTGGCGCGCAGGGCGTGCCGAGTACCCAGCACGGGACCGCGTTCCAGGCATCTCAAGAGACAAAGAAGGTCCAGGTCGACCCTGAGTTACCCGACCGCGTAGCCATCATTGGCTTCGGGTTGGCGGAAAAATAGGAAAGCGAGCTCATCCACTTCCTCCGTGAGAATCGGGACGTGTTCGCTTGGTCCAATGAAGATTTACCAGGAGTCCCGAGGGGGTTGGTTGAGCACTCGTTACATGTGCGTCCTGATGCCAAACCAGTGAAGCAGGCTATGCGCCGTTTTGGAGATGAGAGAAGGAAGGCCATCGGTGACCAGATCACCAAGCTGCTGATAAGCAATTTCATCATGGAGGTGCTGCATCCGGATTGGCTAGCCAACCCGGTCATGGTCGAGAAGAAGAAGGAGGACCCCAAGGCTGCTACTGCATGGCGCATGTGTGTCGACTACACCGACTTGAACAAAGCATGCCCCAAGGATCCTTTTCCGCTACCTCGCATCGATCAGGTGATCGATTCCACTGCTGGTTGTGAACTGCTGTCTTTCATAGATGCCTACTCTGGTTTTCACCAGATAGCTCTCAATCCTGCTGATCAAATAAAGACTGCCTTCGTTACCCCGTACGGGGCTTATTGCTATTGTCATGTGTTTCGGGTTGCGGAATGCGGGTGCCACTTATCAGCGGTGCATGCAAAAATGCTTGCACAACCAGCTCGGCAAGAATGTGCACGTGTACGTAGATGACATTGTCATCAAAACGAATAAAACACATACTCTGCTTGCCGATCTTGAGGAAACCTTCGCTAACTTGCGCAAGTATAAAATGAAGCTGAACCCGAGTAAATGCACCTTTGGCGTCCCGACTGGCAAGCTACTCGGCTTCCTGGTGTCTAGTCGGGGCATTGAAGCCAATCCTTCAAAGATAAAAGCTATTGAGAGCATGTCTTTACCGAGATCCCTGAAGGATGTGCAAAAATTCACTGGTTGCTTGGCATCTCTGAGTCGTTTCCTGGGCCGAATGGGCGAGAAGGCCCTGCCTCTGTACCAGCTGATGAAGAAAAGTGACAAGTTCGTCTGGACTCCGCAAGCGGATGTGGCATTCAATGAGCTGAAGGCAATGCTGGGTAGCGCTCCCATCTTGGCTAGTCCGCTACCCAAGGAGCCAATGCTGCTGTACATTGCTGCTACCAACCGAGTGGTCAGTGTGGTGATTGTGGTGGAGCGAGAAGAAGAAGGCAAAAGTGTGCAACACCCAGTATACTACCTCAGTGAAGTGCTGTTCAGCTCCAAGCAGAACTACGCGCATTACCAGAAGATGACCTATGGCGTGTACCTGGGCGCCAAGAAGCTGAAACATTATTTCCAAGAGCATCCTATCACGGTTGTGATCTCTGCTCCCATCTCGGATATCATGGGCAACAAGGAAGCAAGTGGCAGAGTAGCCAAGTGGGCGATTGAGCTGGCCGCATACGCTCCCGCATATGCGAGAAGAGAAGCCATCAAGTCTCAAATCCTGGCAGAATTTCTGGTGGACTGGGCTGAGGTGCAGTATGAACCTCCTGCTCCAGTTTCCAATTACTGGAAGATGCATTTTGATGGCTCGAAGGTGAAGGAAGGCCTTGGTGCTGGCGTGGTGCTTACATCACCCAAGCGAGATCAACTCAAGTACGTGTTGCAGATCCATTTCAAGGCGTCCAACAATGTTGCAGAGTACGAGGCCGTATTGCACGGCTTGCGAGTAGCCAAGGAGGTTGGCGTGCAGCGCATTATATGCTATGGCGATTCAGATCTGGTGGTGCAGCAAGTCTCTGGCACTTGGGATGCTCTGGATGCTAACATGGCATCATACCGCTTCCTGGTACAGTCTATGACTGGATTCTTCGAAGGCTGCGAGTTCCAGCATATTCACCGGGCAGAGAATGAAGCAGCAGACGAGCTGTCCAAGTTGGGGTCTTCTCGGCAGTCCATCCCGGTGGGGATTGCCTTGGAGCATTTAAGGAAGCCATCCATCAAGCCATCTCCCAACTCGGAATCCATATTTGTTCCTTCTCTCCCAAGTGAAGAATCCGTTCCCATGGAGATTGACTGGGAGAATGCAACAGAGAACCCGGGGACTGCCATTCCCTACTCGGGGACTGCCATTCCCTACCCGGGGACTGCCCCTCCATACTCGGGGACTGCTGTCCTCAGCCCGGGAACTGTCGCATTCATTGAGGAGGTTCTTGCCAATCGTTCAGGGCTTCAGAGAAGTGCTCCCAACCCTAAAGAGCAGCCAGAGGTGCCTATCCCGATGGAAGTGGACGAACCAGTGTTTTCTACACGAGAGACATCGAGTTGGGCCATGCCCATATTATCATTTCTGAAGGACGGCACTCTGCCAGAAGATGAGGTGATCGCAAGGCAAATTCAGAGAAGATCCAAGGGCTACACCATATTCAGAGATGTGCTGCACAAGAGAAGTGCCATCGGCGTGCTGCAACGCTGTGTGGGCCCAGAAGAAGGAGGAGAAATTCTGTTGGAGATACACCAGGGAGAATGCGGGCACCACGCCTCTTCTCGGCTTTGGTCAAGAAGGCTTTTCGGCATGTCTTCTACTGGCTCACAGCTCTGCAGCAAGCTGAAGACATCGTGAGGAAGTGCAACGGCTGTCAGGTGTTCGCGAGTAAGATCCACATGCCGGCTTCCGAGTTGAAAACCATTCCCATCACTTGGCCGTTTGCTGTATGGTGTTTGGACATGGTTGGCCCCTTCAAGCCAGCTAGAGGCAACATGACACACATCTTAGTCATGGTGGACAAGTTCACCAAGTGGATTGAAGTGAAGCCTATTCGGAAGTGCGATGGAGCTACGGCTGTGAAATTCTTAAAGGATGTGATCCTGAGATACGGCTATCTGCACAGCATCATCACGGATAACGGTACAAATTTTGCTGAAGGAGCAATGGTGCGGTTCTGCAGAGATAAGCACATCCGACTAGATGTCGCATCTGTTGCGCATCCCGCCTCCAATGGGCAAGCGGAAAGAGCAAACGGCATGGTGCTAGCAGGCATAAAGCCAAGGCTGATTGAGCCATTGCTGAAAACACCTGGGTGTTGGCTAGACGAGTTGCCAGCGGTGTTGTGGAGTCTAAGGACTACCCCTAACCGGTCAACCGGCTACACGCCATTCTTCTTGGTATACAGGGCTGAGGCCGTGTTGCCAATAGACCTAGAGCATGACTCCCCCCGAGTAACCCTCTACACTGAGGTGGAGGCGAGAGAAGCTCGAGAAGATGACGTTAGCCTGCTCGAAGAAGCAAGAGAGCTTACTCTGTCACGTTCAGCTATCTACCAGCAAAACCTGCGGCGTTATCATAGCCGAAAGGTGAACCCAAGGGTTTTCCAAGAAGGAGACATGGTCCTTAGGCTTGTGCAACGCACAGCCGGGATGCACAAGTTGTCTCCTCCATGGGAAGGGCCTTTCATTATGAGCAAAACGCTGCACAATGATGCCTATTATCTCGTGGACGTGCGTCCATCACAGGAGAACAGGGCAGATAAAGCTGGAGAGGAATCTAAGCGCCCCTGGAATGTAGCCCTACTTCGTCGCTTTCATCTGTGAGCAAAGATGTGTATGTACTCTCTTATCCGAGTTAAAATTCTACTCTGCAATCTGAAATTGAACTCGGGGACTGCCCTCGTCCAAAATTGCTCTGTGTGTTTCTACTCGGCTTCTCTTTTGTCCACTCGGTTGCTCTGCTTAAAATTTCACGAGTACATTTAGTACTGTGTTTAAACCTACGTGCCAACTCTTCGACTCTGCTGCTGTCCGAAACCCGGCTTCATGGCAAGCAAGAGAACAAGCAAAAGGTCAATGAGCACAAGAAAAATTACTAACGAAAGAAAAAGTGCAGGAACCGAGTAGAGAGTCTTTTACTATTGTTTTTTGTTAACTCCTTTTCGGCTAAGTGGTGGGCTGCGTTACTATGAGTGTTTCTAAGTGGCTAAGTATTTGCAACTCCAACTTTGAATTCTTGTGACTCGAATACCAAAAAAGCAACAAGTTGCGGGTAAGAGCTGAGATAAAAAGGAAGAGCGAATAAGAAACGCAACTCGGGGACTTGCATGATAACGCAACCCGGCATCGAGCCAAGGCTGCTCAAATTGACTAAGTTGAAAATATCGAACGTGAATAAAACTGAGTAGCAAGCGACAAACATAGTTGTTTCGATACATCTGCACCCGGCATCCCGGGGATCTGATAAAAGTTTTAAGGACAAAGTTGCAGGAGGTGATCAGGTGGAGGTAGCAGCATCCTCGATGTTGGCCTTGGCGACATCAGCTTCGGTGTTGGTCCTGGCGGCATCAGTCTCGGAGGTGGCCTTGGCAGTGTCAGCTTCCGAGTTGGTGGCGTCAGTCTTCGCCGCATCAGCTTCTGGGTTGGTGGCAGCCTGATCAGAGGTGGCCGTGGCCACCGAGATGACGTCCGTTGCCGAGGTGGAGGCAGCAGTTTGGGTGCGGAGTAGCGTCGTGTCGTCGAGGGCAGCACCTGATGAAGTGCCGAATTCGAGCGCCGCGGTGTCAATAGTCATCTTCTCGCTCTTGGCCTCATCTTTGCTGTCCGCGACGACCGCGGCCTTCCCCTTCCCGCTCTTGTTGTTAGCACTGTCGAAGCAGCTCAGGCCTTCGGACTCGGTGGCCTCCTCGTCATCATCCTCATCCTCGTCGTCGCCCTCGCCTTCCACATCCGTGTCGGGCTCGGTGACGCCTTCGATGTAGCCCGCGGTATCCGCGTAGGATGCGATCTCGTACGCAACCAACTGGCGGCGAGCCACGCAGTCGGTATCCTTCTCCCACCTCGAATCCTGGCGCATCTCGAGGATGAGGTTGAGATCAAGATTATCATACCAGCTGCAGACGAAGAGGAGCAGCATGTCCGCGCCTGCCCGAGCTCCGGATGCCCGCCACTTCTTCAGCTCGGCCTTGACGCCATTCAGATTCTCGGCGAGCCCACGAATGGTTGCTGGCGCAGAGTCCCAAGGCCAGAACAGGTCATGGAGTTTGAAGGCAGTGCGCACCAGATCGGTGCCCACGCCCCTTAGGCGCTGGAGCTGCCCCTGCATGTTTGTGAAGCAGTCTTCAATCGAAGCTTTAGTATCCATGGGCTGGCCCTTCTCGGTGCGAGCTGCTTGGGCCTTTGAAAGAGCAGGTTTGCAGGCCGAGCAAAGGTTGGGGAAGATTTCTGAAAAAGCTATCAAAAGATTAGAGAAAGAGACAGAGAAGAGAAGCGAATCAGGCAGCAGAGAAGCAAAAGGAACAGCGAAGCGCAGGGAAACGGGTACTTACTGTTCAACTCGCAAAGTAGCGACTGCAGCGTCTTCTCCCATGACTCCTCGTCGGCAACGTGCCTTTCTTCCACCCTCCGGAACTGGGCCAGCTGGAGCATGAGATCCGAGTTGCTCTTCCTCAGCGTGTCGCACTCCAGCTCGAGAGCCCGTTTCTCGGCCTTGGCAGCTGCTTCGAACTTTTTCTTCTCGGCTACTATTTTGTTCTTCTCGGCAGCTATATCGACGGCTTTTTGGAGAGCGGTTCGCAGCTGGAGTTGGAGAGGTTCCAACTCGATGGTGTATTCTTTCTTCAGCTCCACAGCCTGGCTCGCCAACTGCTGCTGCACCTCGGCGGGTTTGAGGCAGTCGAGATGCTCCTCGACAAATTTCTTGTGGTCTTCTGTGAAGAGCAAAACACGGTCAGCAGAGTAGCAAAGATGGGAGGAAGGAAAACAAGCCGAGAAAAACACCAACTCACCTTCCAGCCTTTTAATCGTAGTCTGACCGCTCTCAATAAAAGCGCGGCAGTTCGCATGCTCCTCTGCCAAGGTCTTAAACTTGCCTACAGGAAGGAATCGATTAGAGCAGAAAGCAAAAGCGGGCGTAAACACAAAACGCAGGAACCGCGTAGCTAAAAGCTTACTTTCGATTTCGGAAATCTAGAGGGTGCGATCCATGACCTCCTTTTCCGTCGCTTCATCAGTCTTGCGCTCCATTTCGGGGGCCTCAAGGCGCCTTCTAGCGATGCTGTGGTTCCAGAGCAATCGCCGGAACAAGTTTGTTCTCTTCAAGAGGCTATTCTGAGAAGCAGAAAGAAAACGAATCAGACACAAATCGTGAAGATTCAACCCGAGAAGACGGCAACTCGGTTGAGTATCCGTCTACTCGGCCAGAATCTCGGGGACTGGGTGATGGATAAGAAGAAGGAGAAGGGTAGAAGAGAAGAAAAATGCAACTCGAATTGGGTGAGCGAAACTTACTGCATAAGCTTGTTCGATATCCTCTGCGGCCTTGCGGTGGACGAACAGCTTGGCGGCAAGCGTGCTGGTCTTGGACGAGATGGTCATGGGATTGTAGCCCATGTCCGCCTTTTTCCAGTCAATGCGCATATGATCCAGATCGCCCAAAGCCAAGCCGTGCCAGGTTTTGTTGCCGAGGATGTCGCTTTTCCATTCGGCGTCGATGAAGCCTACCCGGTCAATCATCTCCTCGAGCCCCCTGGACGTCACCTCGGCCTCCTGGACCTCGCGCGAGTAAATTGAGAGGGATTTGTCCTTGTTCCTGGCTGGCGGCTTGGAGTCCACAGCCGTGGCCTGCTTGCCCTTCCTAATAGCAAGTTTCTTCTCGGCCGCGGTTATCGGTATGTTGTGTTGTTTGCTCATTTTCACCAAGTAAGGCGGATAGGAAGGCGGGTCTAGCAAAATTGATCCAGCGGCTGCGTCAGCGGCCGCGCCGGAATCGCCAATGATGAGCTGCCCGGCCTTGGCAACAGGTTTTACAGTTGGTTGGGGCGGCGGCATCGTGGCAGAGTCTTGCGCAGCGCCACGAGGAGGATTCCTACGGACGTTGGCGTCAGGATGGCCAGTTTGCTTCTCAGAGGCCCGCTTCTCGGAAGCCTTCTTCTCAACGGTTTTCTTGTCGACGGCCTTCTTCTCGGCAGCCTCCTTCTTGGCTGGAGGGCTCGCTGTAATCTTGGCCTTCTGCTCGGCAGCCTCCTTCTTGGCTGGAGGGCTCGCTGCAATCTTGGTCTTCTTCACCGGCGGGGAGCTCGGCGCGGTGGATGAGGTGCCCTGCTGGGTAGGCGGCACCAAGGGCTCGCTACCCGGCGCAGCATCCGGCTGCGCGTGGCTCTGCAGGTCCTGCTCCATCTCGTTAACTATCTCAGCCCGCTGCTCGGCAGCGGGACTTTGCTGTGTTTCTTCTAGTCTCTCTACCCGCGGCTGGGCCGCGGGGTCAGTTTGGTCAGCAGCCCCTGTTCCTGGCTGCTCTTGGTTCTCCTCCTGCCGCTCAAGGGCGGCCTGGTCGTGCTGCTCGGTATCTTTTTCTGTGTTCTCCCCGGCTGTGGCAGCTGGGGGAGAAAGCGGTCTCTCGTCGTAAGCAGCGTCCTGCGCTTCTCGTTCTGCGCGGGCCCGCTGCTCCTGCTCGGCGTCCTGGGCGTCAGTATCCATGTACTGGACGTCGTCCTTGTCTTCTCCTTTCACAGGAGAGGGCGCACGCGCCCTGTCCCGTGCCGCGATCTCATCCTCGTCAGAAAGCTCGATGAGCGCATCTACATCGATGGCGGATCTCTTCTTGGACTTGGACTTGATGGGTGCGGCAGCTGCATTAGCATCCAAGGGGGCGCTGAAGAGAAGATAAAATTCAGAAAAGGAAGAAAGGCAGAAGGAACCAAAAAGCAGCAACAGTGATGCGCAACTCGGGAGAAAGTTACTTACCCTGCACGGGAAGGGGGTAGCCGTCTCCCCCGCTTGACTTTCGTCACGGCTTGCTTGGGCTTCTTGCTGGGGGGCTCTTGAGCACCGCTACCCGCCCTCTTGCGAGTAGCGGGAGCAACAACCGCGAGCGGATCGACGGTAAGGGCGTCCTCGTCCTCACCCTCGTCCTCGCCCTCCTCTTCAGCACCAGCATCAGCATCAGCATCGTCTGTAAAGTTGAGAAGAAGAAAACAGTTAGGAAACAGGAGGAAATTGGGTTGCCCTACTCGCGACCGAAAGAGGTGAACTTAATCACCTTCGTCGTCGTCCTTGGACCAGTCCCGAATGGACGTGTCGACGTGGTGCTTACCCGGCTGGACGGCATGAGGGATGCAGAGGCTATCCGCGGTGTCGAAGGAGACCTCGTCGTCCTCCTTTCGGCCCTCTTCCCAGTTAGCCTCGAAGAGCTCCTGGCTTTCAGCAATCTGGCGAGCAAGGACCTGGAAAATAGGCAAGCACCACAAATCGATCGAGTAGCATAACGGCATCATACGCGGCAGGGCGTGCAAACACAAAGCACAAGAAGCCTAAGCAAAACTGCTAAGTGTGCTACTCGGCAGGGCGTGCAAACACAAAGCACATGAAGCCTAAGCAAAACTGCTAAGTGTGCTACTCGGCAGGGCGTGCAAACACAAAGCACATGAAGCCTAAGCAAAACTGCTCAGTGTTCTACTCGGCACAGAGTGCGGATACTAGGCACAGCAAGTTAAGAAGGCTAGCTACTCGGAATTTGTACACAGGAAACGAGAAGAGAGATACTAACCCGCTGGATGGGCTTCGTGCGGCTGTACGGCACGAAGCCGTACTGCCAGTGGCCGTGGAGGCCGGTGCTCATGATGGAGCGCGCCCAGACGGCCACGTCCGCATTGCTGAGCTTGAACGTGGTCGTCCGAGTGCAATCTCGGTGGCCGCTCATGTAGCACATGAGATGTGCGCGACGCTGCAGCGGGAGCACCCGCCTGGAGATCCAGCAGGCGATGGGGTCGTCACTCTTGAGCCCCTCCTCGATCAGCTCGGCAAGGCGCTCGTCCATCTGCTTGATGTCGGAATTCACTGGCGGCTTGGTCCTCCAGTTCTGCCCGGTGGGAGCGGTGTTGGTCCACCGGGGCAGATTGATCTGATCCACCACGTTGGATCCCTTCTCGACAGGGATGTTCTTCACGTAAAGGAAGGTTCTCTGCCACTTGCGGACAGAGTCCAAACCTTTGATCCGCGGGTGGTTGGTCCCGCCGCGCTGCACCATCATGGCGCTGCCAGTCTCCGTCATCCCGCGGCTGCTCTCCGCGCCATCTTTCCTGGCCTTGCTTTGCTTCCTAAAGAAGAAGTACCGGGACCAGGTCGTCGAGGTGGGCCGTACGCCCAGGAATGCCTCGCATACCACAACATGGTATGAGAGCATGACGATGGCGTTTGGCGGGAGGTGGTGCGGCTGGAGGCCGTAGTGGTTGAGAAAGGCGCGGAAGAAATCTGAGACCGGGAGCCCGAATCCTCGCGCGAAGTGCGCGAGGAAGACGACGTGCTCGCCCTCCTACAGAGTGGGGACGAGCTCGCCGCCAGGATGCCGGCAGCGAACACCGGGAGGAACTCGCCGGGTGTTCACCAGCCATTGGCACTCCTCAGCGGTGACCTCAGATCCGGCCCAGCCGGCGCGGGCATCGTCGTCACGAGCCATCACGGTGGAGGAGGAAGTAGCTGAGAGATTGGTGGTTTTGGGTGGAGAAACTCGCAGCAGCGCGGTGAGATGCGTGACAGCGAGGTGCTCTGCGGCGGCGGAGAAACGAGGAGGCGAGGGGAAAGTGAAAGCAGAAGAGGAAGAAGGAGTTACCGAGGGGGTATTTATACCGCCCCTCGGGTTGCCGTTACGAGTTGAGGAAGTGGGATCAATCGTGGCAGAAATCGTGCGGTGTGGGATCTGTGGGCCGGTTAGAAACGCACACAGCGCGGAACGCGCGCGTAACGGCCGCATTTGATCCCACGACGCGATCGTGGGCAATTATTGCGCTTGATGAGACATAACGGGCCAGTGGGCCCAGGCCGTAAAAACTGGGCACGTGGCCTGACAGACCCCGGGCACCGAGGCGTCGGAGTCATGGCTGTGTGACACGTGCCCAGTTGCAGTGCGGAAAGCCGGATTGTGCTCTGCCACACAGATACTCTAATTGGAAGTTTCACCAAGTCCTTTTACTCGGCTACAGAGAAGAGAAGTGGTTCTATTCGGAAGAAGCTTAAGACCAAATCAGGGGCTACTCGGAGATCTTGCTCGGCATCCCAAGGTTCAAAGGCGATACTGTCAAGGTTGGTTTTAAGCTGGCAGAGCTCCGTGAACAAGTTCGTAGGACTCTACCAGCTTCGGGGACTGCTGTCGGGGGGTTACCCCCGAGTAGGGTAAAGGCAAGATCAGAAGGGATGTTTGGCCGAGTAGCCGGCTACCCGGTACTTGCTACCCGGTCGACTGCTACTCGGTCCTACACATAGATGGCCGGAAGGACGAATCAAGAAAGTTATATTCCTCCGAGTAGAAGAGTTGGCCCGAGTAGAAATGGCGGGATCCTACTCGGGCCAGAAGTCAAAGGAACCGTTCTGACACAGGATCCCGCGTATCCCGGGTCCGTACTTTGGCACTGTTCACAGCACTGTTCATCTGAGGACGGCGTGCCTGATAGCGACAGTGTGTCAGCATGGCGTCGCAGGATAGGGGGGACCTACTCTGTGTTCGTGGCAGTGATAACAGATCGGTTACTTGGTTTTGCCCAACGACTTTCCGCACCGGACAAACTTAGAAGCCAAAGCTGTCAGCGGGAGCTCGGAAGAAGGATGGTGTGCACACTATGTCGACATCTGTTTGTATTTGGCTGTATCCGGCTGGGCACCGGCTATATAAGGTGCCCTGCCCCCTCCTGCGCGAGGGACGACGATCCGATCCCAGAACCGGTTCACATTCTTGACCTAATTCCTCACGTAGAGAGAAGGGTGGCTACTCGGTAGCAAGAACATTTGTACTGTGGCTACTCAGAGAGACACTAATAGACAGAGAGAAAGGCAGGAGTAGGGGTTTTACCTCCTCACGAGGGCCCTGAACCTGGGTAGATCGTGTTGTTTGCAGTGCTTGTTTCATACTTCACGCGGCTACTCGTCGCGTGATCCCTCCCCGAGTGCCTCCAGCGTCCATCGTCCCCACAACTTTAGCCATCCTATGGCATCTGCCGTGACACCACCACGACAATTACGAAGAACAGCACCCACAACCCCATCACTGTTAGCAGCAAAAGCCGCATCAATATTCGGTTTAGATGAGTTTGGTAGAGGTTTTGACCACTTGTTCACTCTTGGCTCCTTACACGTAGCAGATCCTTGGAAGTTTGCAGCCAGAGCAAGAATAGCGAAAGCTGAACGAGCTGGAAGTGCTACCTTCTCTCCTTTTTACCGCCTCCCTCCAGTCCACCAAATATACCATGCTCCCACCGCAATTGCCTCCTTAAAAACTGATGTGTCCAAGAGCAGGAATGTCGGGGATTTTATTCCTCAAAATTTGTTCTAATATAACTTAACTCGGTCTATAGAAAGGAAGGATCTCTTCAATAGCCGGGAGTAAGCTGAGAGAGCGCCACACCTTCCGAGCACGCTGGCATGTGAATATCAGGTGGTTTATATCTTCCGGCCCTCTCCCACAAATAGGACATTAGGGCGATGATTTTATATGTATGTCAGCGAGGATCGATGAGCCTGGTATGGTTCCATGTAGAGCCTTCCACACAAAAATTTCACCTTCGCATGCAGTTTGAGTTTCCAGAAGATCTCCCAAACAGGATTGCATCCCTGGGTGCCAGCCCCATTATCTCAATTGATTTTCTGGCCAAAGCTATGAGTCCATTGGGCATAATAAGCAGACCGTACCGTGAAGGAGTACGTCTTGGACAGGTGGCATGCGACGAAGTCGTACGTCATGTTTGCATTAAGTGGTATCCTGAGGATTTGAACATATAGTATGGTCACATAGAGGGGGATGAATATGTGCTACTTCCAAATTTTAATACTTTTAAAATTTAGACTTGACACAAAGGTAAATTCTCTAGATATACAACTAAGGTGTCATGATGGTGTCACGGCAGATGCCATAGGATGACTTAAGGTTGGGGCCGATGGACGTTGTAGGTATTCGGGGAGGGATTGCCCGCTAAGAAGCACGCTGAGAAAACTGCAAACACCACGGTATACCCAGGTTCAGGGCCCTCGTGACGAGGTAACACCCCTACTCCTGCTTGTCTGTCTCAATATATGTGGGTAACCGAGTTACAACTCTGCTCCTTGACCTCTCCGAGCTAGAGGAATAAGAAGCTACCTATCTTTCTTTTCTCTCTTAGGATGGAAGAATGAATTACTGGGATTTTTAGGTCGTTCCCCGCGCAGGAGGGGTGTGGCCACCTTATATACCGGTGGCCACTGACAGGAAGTACAAAGTTAGGCCAAAGCCAATGTGGCGTATCGCACGTTGTAGAGCACGGTGGCGAAAGTCTCCTCTACGGTATGTCATGTGTGTCATGTCCCCCCGTGTCAGAGACAGGACGTGGCCTCGCCCATACCTCTGTATTGTGCCCGTGTACGCTCTATGTCACCCGCCTAGTAAGTTGAACCGCACGCTTGTACTCCTTCGTGATCTTCGGGATTCACCTACTCCATTGACCTTGGTCCGGAATAAAAGGTTCTTCGAATAACCTGGTTTCTCTAAGTGTAACTCGGATAACCCGAGAGAACATCCACCTGCAAGATGATACACAAAATATCTCATACCGAGATAGCTTATGTCGGTAAGCATATGGCGGTTGGGCTCTTAACCCGGTCAACATTAACTCGGTGTCCACTCCTTGGACATCATTTGTCACCAAGATTTACCCTACCCGGGGGTAGCCCCCCGACATTAGTCCCCGAAGCTGGTATGATCCAGCAGACCCAGATGATGGGTGATGGTGCAGATCTTGCACTCGTTGGGAAACCCCAAGAGGAAGGTATGATGAGCACAGCAGCAATTTTCCCGCAGTATGAAACCAAGGTTTAATCGACCAGTAGGAGGAAGAAGTAACTTTAGAAGGTTGAAGCAGCCGAGATGGCAGGGCGCACTACCGGTTAAGAAGCAACGTGGAACCTACACAACACAATAACGAAGTAGTGAGGTTGCCAATCTCACCGGTTTTGCTAAACACAAAGAGGTTAAACATATGGTGTGGAAAACAGTAAGAGAACGGTATGAAAGCAGTAGCAGCAGTATGAAAACAGTGTGAACGCAGTGTGTGTATTATCAGAATGAGAAAATGGACCGGGGTCCACAGTTTACTAGTGGTGTCTCTCCGTGAAAGATAAATAACATGTGTGGTGAACAAATTACAGCTGGGCAACTGACAGAAATGAAGGCTGCACCGTAGTGCATATGCAAGACATAAAGATTACTATGCGATTCATGCGGGCATTACAACAAAATACATAGATCGTCATCTAACTACATCTATGACTAATAATCCACCCTCCTAATATCATCCAAACAAACGTTGCGTATTAAGTTGCAAGCAACAGATTATCGCAGTAAGCAAAGTGTGTAATGTAAACAATATAAACTAAGTAAACACCGTTGTTTTCTCCCTAATGGCAATAACACATCCTCCATCTGTCACTCGAGCACATATGCAAAGAAGGCATGAACCCACTATCGAGCATAAATACTCCCTCTTGGAGTTACTAGCATCTACTTGGCCAGAGCATCTAATAATAACGGAGAGCATGCAAGATCATAAATAACATATGCATGAAGATAACATGATAGATTGATAATCGGAATACATAGCATTCAACATTCATCAGATCCCGACAAACACAACATGTAGCATTACATAAAGATGATCTCGATCATGTAGGGCAGCTCACGAGATCTAAACATGAGGTACAAAGTGGAGAAGAAAACCATCTAGCTACTGCTATGGACCCGTAGTCCAGGGATGAACTACTCACACATCACTTAGGAGGAGGGCATGGTGGTGTAGATCCCTCTGGTGATGAATTTCCCTCCCGGCAGGGTGCCGGGGAGAGCTCCAGAACCCTCCTGATCTTGGAGCTCTCCCCGGCACCCTGTTGGGAGGGGAATTCATCACCAGAGGGGTCTACACCACCATGCCCTCCTCCAAAGTGACGCGTTAGTAGTTCATCCTTGGAATACGGGTCCATAGCAGTAGCTAGATGGTTGTTCTCTCCACTTTGTACATCATGTTTAGATCTCGTGAGCTGCCCTACATGATCGAGATCATCTTTATGTAATGCTACATGTTGTGTTTGCCGGGATCTGATGAATGTTGAATGCTATGTCTTCTGATTATCAATCTATCATGGTATCTTCATGCTTATGTTATTTATGATCTTGCATGCTCTCCGTTATTATTAGACGCTCTGGCCAAGTAGATGCTAGTAACTCCAAGAGGGAGTATTTATGCTCGATAGTGGGTTCATGCCTCCTTTGCATCTGTGCTCGAGTGACAGAAACATGACGGATGGAGGATGTGTTGTTTCCATTAGGGAGAAAACAACGGTGTTTACCTAGTTTACATTGTTTACATTACACATTTTGCTTACTGCGATAATCTGTTCCTTGCAACTTAATACCCAACGTTTGTTCGGATGATATTAGGAGGGTGGATTATTAGTCATAGATGGAGTTGGATGACGGTCTATGTATTTTTTTGTAATGCCCGCATGAATCGCATAGTAATCTTTATGTCTTGCATATGTACTACGGTGCAACCTTCATTTCTGTCAGTTGCCCAGCTGTAATTTGTTCACCACACATATTATTTATCTTTCACGGAGAGACACCACTAGTGAACTGTGGACCCCGGTGCATTTTGTCATTCTGATAATACACACACTGCTTTCATACTGCTGCTACTGTTTTCCTACTGTTTTCCATACCATGCGTTTAACCTCTTTGTGTTCAGCAAAATCGGTAAGATTGACAACCTCACTGCTACGTTGGGACAAAGTGATTTGATTGTCTTTTGTAGGTTCCACGTTGCTGCTGAACCGGTAGTGTGCCCTGCCACCTCAGCTGCATCAACCTTCAGAGATTGCTTGTCCTCTTATTGGTCGATTCAACCTTGGTTTCTTTTCCGAGGGAAAACTTGCTGCTGCACTCTTCACACATTGCACTTGGGGTCTACCAACGTTAGTCATCAATATCCTCTACCGTTAGCTTCAGTTGATCCGGGCGAGCAGGTCTTCGACGTGCTACCGGTGGCTGTGGCCGGCCCTACCGAGACGAGGAAGCGTGCCGGGATCAATACTTCGGCTCCTCCCCCCAAGAGGACAAAGAAGAAGCCCAGAACCGAGCTGAACAAGATTGCTCGCAAGGGCAGGGGTAGGCCCACCTCAGACGGGTAAGTAATTCCTCTGAGACACATTCTCTTTGCGGTTTTCCTTTCTACCTTCTTTTGCCCGAGTTACCTCGGTTTTCTCGATTCTCTTTTTCTTTTGCAGCGCGCCTCTGGAAATTGCACAGAGCGCGCCCTCCGCGTTTACATCAACACCCAGACCTCCAGTCTTGGTGAATCCACCTCCAACACTTCCTCCTGTGATCCAGCTTCCGGGACCAGGAGGTTACATCGACCTAGAGCAGGATACCCCGGACGTCCAGTCCATGGACATGCTGGAGAGTTTTGCTCCCGAAGCTGAAGAAGATCTTGGTGCAAGCAACATAAGCACCAAGATGGAGAACACCGAGAATCCGGAACGCTCGAAGCAAGTCCCAGAGCAGCAGCAGCAGCCTCCGCAGGCCCCACCACAGCAGCAATCTCCATCGCAAGCTCAGCCACCAACACTGCTTCCAACACAGCAGCCCCCAGTGGCCCAGGCAGTACCGACTCCTCCAACTCAGCCGAGAGAAGCCCCCGCGTCGGATCAGACCAAGGGTCTGGCAGAAGATACCAGAAAGGTGCTGTCACATGCGCCCCGGCCGAAAAGAGCCTTTGTGCCGAAGAAGATCGCGTCGAAGAAGACGGGCGCTAGCGGGATCTCAGCGAGCACAACCAGTGCCGGCAAACAGATCTTAGAGGCAAAGGTATAATTTTTATCACCGAGATATCGCGTATGCTTTATATTGCATCGATTTATTAACTCATATTTTCTTTTGGCCCATACAGATCTGCTGGAGCATCAATTGGTCGAGTCAGTGACCAAGATATCGATGCTCGAGAGTAAGTTATTTTTCTTCACTTGTATCTTGCATTCGTGCATTCTACTACTTTCTAACCTTGTTATCCCAACGCAGGCGAGCACAAGGCCTTTTCTGAGCAGCACCAGGATTGCCTTACCCTGGCAGAATCGGCCCAGCACCTAACTGATTGCATGGCCAAGTTCAGGATGAACTCCAAGCAGAAAAGGCCGAGGTAACTCGGCTGAAGGCCAAGCTTGCCGAGATGCAGAGGGAGAAGGCCAAAGCCGAGTTGGCTAAATCCGCAACTACCGAGAAGGCCCGCCGGGAGGTAAATGATATAGGAAACCTATAACGGAAGCACGCAGAGACAAGGATGTAATACTGAGTTCCTCCCTTTGAGGGGAGTACGTCTCGTTTGATGGGTGTGAGTTTTGCCACCAAGGCCTACTCAACGCCACAAAGGCATCACCCTATTCTCTGATGAACTTTGCCACAAAGGCCCAGTTCACCTTCCACTATTGATTCCCTTCGAGGCGGAAATCAGTGCCTTTACAATGAGCTTGAGGCACACACCCACAACCGAATTGGGGGCTCCCAAGAACACCAACAATTTTGCTACAATTAACAAGTGAGAAACAATGGAGTCTAGGTTATCCACAAGGAAATCCTAGACTTGAATCCCTCAAGTGAATGAGGGGGGAATGAAGAACAGCTTGGTGAAATTGTAGATCGGGGCCTTCTCCTTCAATCCTCCAAAGATCAACGAGTTTGGGTGGAGGGATTAGGAGAAATCTAACTTTTAGTGAGCTCAATAAATGGATCTTAAATGCTTGGACGAAGTAGAGCTCCTGGGGAAGAAGGAGGGGTATTTATACCCCCTCAATAAATGTGACCCTTGGAGTGCAGGAATGAACCAGAATTTCCGGTTCAAACTTGAACCAGATATTCCGGTTGCCTGGACAGCTTCAGATCTGAAATCTTCGAGGGGTTGAACAAACCGAATATTTTGGTTGCTAGAAATTTCCGGTTCCGTCCCACTTTTGTCTCAAAACGATTCTTGTACTTAGCCATTTATCGAGTCCATCTTCTTCAATCAGATATTTCGGTAGCCAGGAAATTTTCGGCCACTTCTGTCCCGAACTAGTTCTGGGACTCAGCCATTTTTCCTAGATCTTCTTGCTGACCAGATATTCCGGTTACCAAGAAATTTCTGGTTGAAATTACCACTGTTCCAAATATCATCCGATATGCCGAGTTATCAGCCGATTTATCGCTTACCGGGTGGTGACCGATAAGATAATGAATATCGGTGGAGTTTATCATTCAGGCTATTCTTACAAGCGATTTATAGGTCGATATGACGATAAATTGTCTGATTTATCGATTTTCCATCACTGGAACATGTGATTAATGACACCCATCATAGAATTTTTAGTGTTATTGAATACAATATATCTATATATCATAGTTTAGAGATTTTAGTGCTGATATGATATATTTTTGTAGCATATTTTAGATGTTTTAGTGCTAAAATTTGGGATTTACAAGAAAAATGGACGATAAATGGTCGACCGATAAAATCGATTTATCGGCCGATAAGCCAATATATCACTTATGAGGGGCTTCCCGATAAGTTAACGATAAGCGGTATACTGAACATTGGAAATTACCGGCTCACATCTCTGTCGGGGTCCTTTAGTCCTTAGCCGTTTTCTCAGGTCCTGGAACAAACCTGTCCTTTCGGTGTTAGGACCATCTGCGAGGGGCTATTAGGAACCCAACAGTCCTCCCAAATGTTTATTGATTCACCAAATCCAACACCCCATATATGTCCTCTCTTGAAAGTATTCAATCCCCGCCTTCAGAATATATCCATCAGGGTAGTACTTAGCTCTTAATACCCTTGCACAAAGTGAATCAGGTTTTGTAATTAACCTCCAGGACTGTTTTAATAACATAGCAAGATTGAAAGAGTGAAGGTCTCTAAAACCCATTCCTCCATCCTTTTTCGGAATACACATTCGCCACCATGCCATCCAGTGCATCCGACGACGATCAATAGTATCTCCCCACCAGAAACTTGAAATAGCATCTATCATCTCTTTGCACAATTTCGTTGGGAGTTGGAACACCGGCATAGCAAAAACAGGAATGGATTGAATAACATCTTTCAACAAGATTTCTTTACCTCCAAGTGACAAGAATTTTTCATTCCAATTTGTGAGTCTTTTTATAATTCTCTCCAGTAGATGTATGAAGTTATCACTCCTATCTAGACCTACCATGGATAGTAGGCATAAATATTTATCAGAAATGGCCTCTGTCAAGAAATTAAACTCCTCACACATTTCAGCCTTTGTATCAACATGCACATTAGGGATGAAGAAAATACTACACTTTGAATCACTAACCATCTACCCCGAACTTGCACAATATTGCCCAAGAGCCTGTCTCAGTGAGGTTGCATTAATCATATCAGCCTTCATAAGGATTAGAGAATCATCGACAAAAAGTAAATCTGAAACCGATGGTGCATTCCTGCAAACCCTAGCTCCTTCAATGCCATGAACCTTCTCTCTATGATCCCTTAACTCCTTCAATGCCATGAACCTCCTCTCTATGAGCCAGGAGACTTGAGAGTCCCTCTGCACAAATAATGGGACAAAGGATCACCTTCTCGAAATCTCCTACTAGGAATAAAGCGCTATGTCTCCTGATTGTTGAATCTAACTTTATAAGAGACAGGTCGAACACCAGCCATCAGTAACTCAACAAATGATGGAACAAACCCTAGCCTCAAAATCATACTTTTCAGAAAATTCCATTCTATTCGATCATATGCTTTATGCATATCAGCTCCACCGCACAATAGCCCCACTTCCTTTTCTTCTTGTTTTTTTATTGTGTGGAGGTGTAGCATTAAGTTGTACGTATGTAGTTAGTTTTTTTTTGATAAAGGGATTTTATTACTAAAATTACACCCGGCATCTACAACGTAAAAATGCACACAGCCAAAAACCAGTAAAAATAAAAACAAATACGGCATGCCTAAACAAATCCTTATGATGTAGACTGTCAACATGTATGGAGCTGCTATCCGAAGATCAAGCGGTCATCCATGTGGGATAAAAATATTCCTCGCCACCCGCTCCAGTCGTGCACAAGCCTTCGTAAAAAGGCCTCGAAACTCCCCCGCTGTAATATGAATCACGAATGGAGAATACATGTGCATCGGAATAGAACCTGTATAGAAGAAAAAATTATCATTGAAAATCTTGTCATTTCTACATAGCCAGAGCGACCATTTAACGGCTAGCGCTGCTACCCTAATAATAGTTTTGAACTGATTATCAACCCCATATAACCAGTTACCTAAAATATTCGCAACGGATGTGGGCTGATAAAGGTTCGAAGCCATTTGGATGGCGGACCAGATAGAACACGCAAATGTGCAATCAAAGAATAAGTACCTAATTGTCTCATCGTGACAACAAGAAACACACTTCGTACTTCCATGCCAATTACGCTTGATAAGATTATTCTTTGTTAATATGACCCCTTTAGGAAGGTACCGAGCAATTTTTTTAATCTTTAGTGGTACCTTCATCCGCCATATTTTATTATTATTACCGACTGGTAGATCTGATTGGACCATAGCCCTATAAATGAAATGCACCAAAAACAGACCGTTCTTGGTTAACTTCCAACAAAACTCATCGGTTCCTGTGTCAAATTGACCAAAGTCAATCTATCCACAAACGCATTCCAGGACAACAGTCGTGGACCAATGACATCTCGTCTGAACGTCACATTAGAAGGTGATGTTTGCATAACCGTAGCCAGCGTATCACCCTTGTGCTGCACAATGTTGTATAAGGCCGGATACTGTTCTCGAAGTGTGGTATTACCCAACCACATATCCTCCCAGAACCTTATCTGTGATCCATACTTAATCTTAAATACCCCATAATGAAATAAATTATTCTTAGTCGCCATTAGACCGGCCCAAAAGTGTGAATCACCTGGTTTCCACATAACCTATGAAACTGCTTTGGAGCCAATGTATTTTTGTTTAAGGAGCGTTCGCCAAATGCTTTCTTCGATTAGTAGTTTGAAAAGCCATTTACCTAGAAGGGTTGAGTTCTTAACCTGTAGGTCATGAATACACAACCCTCCGTGGTCTTTTGGTCGACAAATTACGTCCCACCTGGCCAGTCGATATTTCTTTTTCTCGCTGTCCCCTTCCCAAAAGAATCTTGATCGGAAATAATCTAATTTTTTAAGACTCCTTTAGGTAACTGGAAGAAAGATATCATATACAGTATCATATTAGAGAGCACTGAGTTTATGAACAATCTTCCACCAGGGGACAACAATTTTTCTTTCCAACTAGTTAGTCGTTTCTGCAAACGTTTTTTGATGTGGCTCCATTCTGTGTTGTTCAATCTCCTATAGTGTATTGGTATACCCAAATAGTTAATAGGAAATTGACCTTGCTCACATCCGAACAACTCGGCATACTGAGCTACAACATCCTAGACCTCACCAAAGCAAAACAATTCACTTTGTTGGAAGTTGATTTTTAATCTGGATAGCTAATCGAACGCCAAAAGAATTAATTTCAAGTTCGTAGCTTTATCCAAATCATGTTTCATAAAGAGTATAGTATCGTCTGCATACTGAAAGATATAAAGTCCCCTATCAACAAGATGTGGAATTACTCCCTCAATTTGGCCATTTTCTTTGGCTCTTTCAATCATGATCGCAAGCATATCCGCCACAATATTAAATAATATGGGCGAAAGCGGATCACCTTGCCTTAAACCTTTTTTGGTCGGGAAGTATCAGCCTACATCGTCATTGACTTTAACGGCCACACTACCTCCAGACACAAAACTGTGAACCAAAGCACACCACTCTTTTGAGAATCCTTTCATTCTTAGAGTTTGTTGGAGGAACTCCCAGTTCACTTTATCATAGCACTTATCAAAGTCTATTTTGAAAACCACGCCATTAAGTTTTTCCGCGTGCATCTCATGTACGGTTTCGTGTAAAATCACGGTTCTGTCTAGGATATTCCTACCTTGCGTAAAAGCCGTTTGTGTAGGTTTTACCGCATGACCAGCCACCGAATTTAACCTGATAGTTGCAACTTCCGTAAAGATTTTGAAACTAACATTAAGGAGGCATATTGGTCTATACTTTTGTATCCTCTCCGCCTCCAAAATCTTAGGTAACAAAATGATTTCCCCAAAATTAAGGTGATACAGCTCTAGATGTCCATTATGTAAGCATCCAAACAACTCTATGAGATCATTTTTCATGACGTTGGTAAAACTCTGTTGGACATCCATCTGGGCCATGTGTCTTATTATGCTCTATTTGAAACACCGTCTTCTTGATCTCATCTTTCTTGAAGGGAGTATTAAGAAAGACATTTTTCTCATTGGAGACTTGGGGAATATCATCTGTTCGGGACTCATCCATAGTAATATTACTTACTTCAGGAGCCCCAAACAGACCTTTATAAAACTTTATAATATAAGCCTTGAGATCTTCCTACCCTTCGATTAGACCTTCATCCCGGTGAAGAAAATGAATACGCTTTTTTCTGATGTCTCCCATTGGCGATATTATAGAAATATCTTGTATTCGAGTCTCTTTCCAGGAAGAATTGAGCCTTAAATCTTTGGTACCATTTGAGTTACTCTTCTCGCAACATGTGTGCTACCTACGCATTGGATTGACGTTTAAGTTCAATCTCTTGCGTAGTTAGCAACCGAGTCTCCGCGATCCGATCCAGCCCGTCAATAATGGAACACAAGCGTTCTTTTTTATTTTTTCAGCATCCCAGTAGTGTGTCTAGCTCAACCTCAAAGACACTTACGCACATTGCGTATTTTATTATTTCATCTTCGGATTGGGCTGTCACCTACCACTAGTTTGCACCATACCTTCTTAACCAACTCGTCAAAACTATCACGCAACATCTAACCTATTTCGAACTTGAATTGGGGTTGTGCATGAGGTTTCGTCGTGCCGGTAGACAAAAGGAGGGTGTGGTCTGATAAAGCCTCAATAATGTTACCAATGGGAATTTATCATCCCAATCGGTGCTCATCAATACGCGATCTAGTTTTTTATATGTAGACTCTAGTATACTATTAGCCCAAGTAAACTGCCTTCTGGTCATGTGAACCTCTCTCAAATTCAAGCTATCAATGACAACATTAAACAAGGAAGGCCAATGCCCACCAAACCGTCCCGACTCTTCTCATGTGGAAATCTTGGCATATTAAAATCACCCCCAATTAAAATAGGGTGTGGATTATTATTAGCCAAGTTCATCAATTCACGAACAAAAGACTCCTTATACTGTTCCTGAGCAGCACCATACACAGCCACCAGACTCAACACGAAGTTATCAGCACGATTACGAAGGTGTAATTTTATATGAAAATCACCATTAGTCCTTGTTAAAACATCTATGAAATTTGATTTAACACATAGTAAAATGCCGCCTTACCTAGGTATGTACTCCCTCCATTTCTAAATATAAGATGTTGTAGCTATTGCTCATGTTGTCTAGATACATGCTAATAGGAAAACACTTGTTTTAGGAGGACCTAAAGCTGGCTACCGTAGGTCCCCTGCTGCTCCCGCTCGCTCGCTGCGTGTTCGTGGTTGTTGCACACTTTGGGCCGGCCCGTTACAGCGTATACGGGCCCAACAAGCAACAATTTGGTTTTTAGCCTAATTTTCGTGTCATACTACGTGCAAGCATTATATGCTAAGTGTTCTTTGATATTTTGGACAATGTTGCGTACGTGTTCAAAATTTATAACAATTTCACACGTCTTTTGTTGAGAAAATACAAATGAGATGTTGCAATATTTTTCTGGATTACTTTCTAGGAAATGCATATATGTAGTTTAGAATTCATTTGGAATGATATGTTTATGCGCTCCTTCACATGTTGTAAACATGTGATTTTATTGTTGCTATCGATTTACTTTTTTTGTTGAAATAGGTGATGATTTTTGTTGCAACTGAAACGGTAACAAATTATTCTGTTGCTTACCAACTTTTTGATTGATGCAATTTTTTTTTGTTACAATAGGTTATGATTTTTATTGAATTGTTTAATTTTTTTGTTGCAACGCAATAACATATTGTTTAACTGTTATTTGTAACATTACTTATTTTTCGAAAAAGATTTGAAAAAATTTGTTGCAATACTTTTTTTTGTACACGGGGCGATAATTTTTGTTGCGATACCAGTGAATTTGTTGCAATGGCAGTTTTGCTGTAATTATCGAGATGACCAGGGGCAACACAATATACCCCTTCGCTTAAGTAGGGCTGCCGTGGAGTGCGGATTCTATATCCGAAAAACAGAGGGCTAAAGTGCAGAAGTGCGCTGTGCTGATTTCTGCGCGTTGGATGACGATCGGACGGCTCACGAGGGAAACTATATTTAGCAAATGTATGGTCATGCTAATATGAGTGAACGTGTGGACTAAAAATTGTCTAGATACATGTAGATATGTATGTATATGAAAAATAGCTAAAACATCGTTTAGGAATGGCTAAGGGCCCCTTTGATTCAAATGAATTCCATAGGATTTTTGTAGGAAAGAATTCTATAGGAAATTTTACTTTAGAGCTTGTTTGATTCATAGGATTGTACGCTATAGGAAATATTCCTATAGGAATTTTGTAGTGTAAATGCTATAGAAAACTAACATGAGGTCCAACCTCATGGAAAAATTCCTTTACACAATCAAAGAGAACCACTCTTTCCATAGGATTCAACTTGACGTGTCATTCCAATCGTATAGAATTCCTATTCCTGTGTTGCCCTAAAAGTATTACAAAGACGTAGGCCGTGTGTAGCTTCTAAAGTGAAATGGAGGCCTAGAGGCCCAGATCCAACTAACTACCGTCTGACAGATGTAGAGCCCACCCCATCTATTTCCACGTCAACACTGCAAATTGAAAAACTAATGATCCTCCACTAAAAAATCCGAATAATTCCCAACTCCTGCAATGTCTGCATCACCATCGGAAAGCGATGAGGAGCTCATCAACAGCGTGCTCACCGACGATGAGCTCCGTACGGTGCTCGCACGCCTGGGACCGGAGTCGGAGCGCGACGCGTTCGGGCTCGTGTGCAGGCGCTGGCTCCGGATCCAGAGCTCGGAGCGGCACCGCCTGCGCGCGCGCGCCGGTCCGTCCATGCTGCGCCGCCTAGCGGCGCGCTTCCCGGGCGCCCTCGAGCTCGACCTCTCCCAGTCACCATCCCGCTCGTTCTACCCCGGTGTCATCGACGACGATCTGGACGTCATTGCCGGGGGTTTCCGCAATCTGCGAGTCCTAGCCCTGCAGAATTGCAAAGGTGAGACCTCCTCTTTAGAAAGCGATTCACTCGCGCTGTTTGTGTGCGTGAATTTGCAAATGCAGAAAGCTCGCATTCTTAGTACTCCCTCCGATCCATAAAAAGTATCGCTTAGTTAATAGTACAAAGTTTATACTAACTTAGTATAAAATAAGCCACACTTTTTATAAATCGGAGGGAGTACATAACATTTACCATTTCCTTGTTTCTTACCCTGGAAAGATGGGAGATGAATGGTCCCTTCAGAATAAAACAAGATGGGGCAGAATAGATATTTTTGGGCTTCTGAAGAACTTTTTTTTTAGATAAAAGACATTTTGGTTCGAGAAGATAAAGGTATACATGATACTGAGGCATACAGTTTAGCCAAACTAGGGAAAACAACTAGGATAACCAGAATATCAAGTAAGGCTAGGCAGGCAGGCGGAGTGAAGCTTCTTGAGTTCGCCACAAAGCCTTCTAGCGCCATCCTGATCCTCAAGCTTCATTGCGGGCGTCCAGAGCTGCAAGAATAACATCGTTTTGATTTTTGAAGATAATGTCAGCAGGGTGACGAATAAGCTTCCCTTCAATAGCAAGTTTGTTTCTAATGTTCCAAAGCGCCCAAGACTGCGCACTAAACAAAGCCCATACAATCCTACGCTGCTGGCCCAAGAGCGTGGTCAGGAGGGAGTGAAATTGGGCAAAGTTGGCCGGGCACCAAGCTCTCCCTAGAGCCTGGTGGAGGGCGCTGCAGGCAAACATCGCAAAAGAACAAGTGAAGAAGATATGCTGGCATTTTCTGCCGCTCCATATAGTGGACAGCAGCCATCGGACGGGCCAAAACGAGAAACAAGCTGCATCCCGGCTGGCAACCTTTCGAGCATCAGCTGCCATGAGAATACCTTCATTTTTAACGGAAGTTTCAATTTCCAGATCTCCCTAAAAGGGGCAACAGCCACACCTTGAGAAAGCTTCTCATAGATAGATTTGACAGAAAACAGGCCCGATGGCTCCAAAGCCCACCGGATTGAGTCGTGCTCCCCCGAGAACACCATAGATCCAATAAGGGCATTGAGCTCCAGCCATTGGATGGCTCCAGCAGGGTCTTAAGATCTTCGAAAGCCCCCCCCCCCCCCCCCCCCACACACACACACCACCTCGGACACGGAAATCAAGGTGTTGAGACGCTGGAATCGGTGGCAGAAAGGCCCTTCCCCCTGCCACCAATCAAGCCAGAACACTGTCCGCAGAACGTTGCCAACCAGATGCTTGGCCCCTGATTTGAAAAGGTGTTTGATTTTGTGGAGACTTTTCCAGAATTGTGAGCCCCCATGGCTCGCACTGGAGAAGATATCCCTGCTCGGCGTGTACTTAGCTCTGATGATTTTGTGGAGACTTTTCTGAAGAAATTTGTCGCTGCATCATTTTAACTTTGTTATTTTTAAATTGTTTAATCACTAACATGCGAACCGATGAATTTAACGAAATACAAACTGGTAAGACACATCATATGCATGTTCAATCCTGCAAAATAAGCCAGACAGCTGCAGCTATTGCTCTAATTCGAAGTGAGAAGTACATACATGAGAATTTTCCCAAATTCTGTGGAAGGTCGTTTCCGATGCAGGTTATATTTCACTGTGTTAGACCAGAGAACTCGACTCTAGTGGAGATGTTAGTCTACTGTGGGGCTATTTGCAGCCCTGGTATGCTATGTTTGTTCGATATGTCAGGTCTGATGAAAATGTTCAGCTGTCCTCAATTTTGTTTATTGAATATGCTTATTTTTGTCAAGTGGAATCCCATATTACTTCTTTTAGAGCTCTGTTTTGTACTTTGCTGTGGTAATAAGCCATCAGTTCAATTCGGATTAGTCTGACTAGAGAAGTATGAGCTGGGCAAAAGGGTACTTCTGATAAAATATTTATTCACACAACTTACGATCCTATGTAATATTCTCTGACACAGTGATACAAATTGCTAAAGATATTCAAGGAAAATAAATATTGCTAGTCTTCAGCGCTGTAAACTTATTAGCACTTCTAGAGGCTCTGAGTTTTGGTATTTGATGCATTCATGTAGTTCAGAACTGTAACTAACACTCTGCATAGTTTCAATGCCAGTTTGGCTTTGGCATACCATTTTTAGCATGGACCGTAACCTTTTGTTTTGGTATGTTTTCTTCAACCTAAATGACACTTTGCGTTGTAATGGGGACTCGATAAGGGGCATCGGTAATCTTATTTAGGTGTGATATTGTTGATATTTCCTTAATCTAATGTTAATTCATTTACATTTTTATTGTTTATATCTCTTAGGTATCACTGATGTTGGAATGACCAAATTAGGAGATGGGCTGCCATGTCTGCAAACACTAGATGTCTCTCACTGCAGAAAGCTTAGTGACAAAGGCTTAAAGGTGGTTGCATTGGGATGCCGGAATTTGAGACAGTTGCACATCACAGGTTGCAGATTAATAACTGATAATTTGTTGCATGCTCTATCAAAAAGCTGTTTAAACTTGGAAGAGCTTGGAGCTGCGGGATGTAACAGCATAACAGATACTGGAATCTCAGCTCTAGCTGATGGTTGTCATAATATGAAGTTTCTGGACATAAGCAAATGCAATAAAGTTGGTGATCCTGGACTTTGTAAAATTGCTGAGGTCTCTTCATCATCTCTGGTGTCACTGAAGCTGTTGGATTGCAGCAAAGTGGGCAATAATTCCATCTATTCGGTAGCTAAATTCTGCTGCAATCTAGAGACTCTTATCATCGGCGGATGTCGGGTTATTAGCGATGAGTCCATAGAAGCACTAGCACTTGCCTGTTGTAGCAACCTCAGGAGCTTAAGAATGGACTGGTGCTTGAAAATAACAGACACCTCATTGAGAAGTCTGCTGCGTAACTGTAAACATCTTGCAGCTATCGATGTCGGTTGCTGTGACCAAATAACTGATGCGGCATTTCAGGGTATGGAAGCAAACATGTTTCGGTCTGAATTGCGAGTTCTGAAGATCAACAATTGTGTTAGTATCACGGTGGCGGGAGTGAGCAGAGTGATAGAATCATGCAAGGCACTCCAGTACCTAGATGTCCGGTCATGTCCTCAGGTTACAAGGCAGAGCTGCGAGCAAGCTGGGTTGCAGTTTCCTGGTGGCTGCAAGGTGAACTTTGAAGGTAGCTTGTCGGAGTCTGATCCATCTGTTGATAAGTTCTTCTAGGATCAGCCGTGTGTGAACTACCATCCAAGATTAAGAGTAGTTGTGCATTGCTCAACTCATGGCCTGTACTCTTGAAAGTGGCACTTGGGCTCATGCTGTGGGCTGTATTGAAGGAATACGAAATTGTATGATTTGTATCAACTTAAAACAATTCTTCAATTGAACAACGCTCCCTGCGGTTGAGATATGCTTCTTGTGTTTTTCAGTTTTCCACAAGGATTAAAACTATGGTGTTGTACTACAAAATGCAGCGAAAAGTAGCTCAAGCTGTAGGTTTATATAACAAACTCATGATCCAAATTCGAGTTTACTTACAAGAAGAAAATGACCATCTGAAAAACACTACGAAAATACTTGAGATTGTAAGTCACCGTCAGACTTCAACGGAAAAATACCTACTCCCTCCGTTCCAAAATGTAAGCCTTTTTAGCAAACTGTTTTAGCTCGCTAAAAAGGTTTACATTTTGGAATGTAAGCCTTTTTAGCAAACTGTTTTAGCTCGCTAAAAAGGTTTACATTTTGGAACGGAGGAAGTAAAGAATAAGAATCCAAATTAGCATCGGTGAGGAATTAAACCTGAGTGGTTAGGTTTTACATCCACTCCCCTGACAAACTTATTATACTGCCATGATCTCGTTACAAGCAATAAGATGATTCAAACATGCCACAAAGTGATGAACAAGAATCCACTATTGGTTGGATGATTAGGAGGGTGATTGTGCCTTCAAAGCTTGGGTTTGACAGCATATTTGTTTCACTAAGAGCATCTCTAGCAGAGCCCCTAAAAGGTTTCAAACTGAAAAATAACTGTCGTACGGTTTGCGAGTGAAAGAAAGCGGACAGACCAGAGCCCGTAAAGGGCGACGACCCATAAACGATTTCTCGATCGACCGAGAATTTCGCCCTCGAACCCCTGAAGGCACATGTTTCGGCGACGACCCGAGGGTGCTCTCGATTGGGGAAGAGCGGTTGGTGGGTGGGTCATTTCAGCACCGCGGGGTTCCCTCCCCCATTTCCCCATTTCCGCTTTGCCCTACCACACGCTGCCACACTCCCTTCGAAACCAAAATCTACTCCTCCGTCGTCGGGAAGACGTCACGTAGCCACCGCAGCCCCAGATCCGGCGGCGCCGCAACATTAGACCTGCGCCGACAGCCGCCGGCCCGGAATCTGTCGATGAGTTCGTTTCCACGCCGAGACCCATGGCCCTAGTCCGCCGCCTATGCTTTCCGTCGATATATAGTTGACTAGGAGCTAGATTTCATTTTTGTAGATGGAGTTGAGCCCATGTGAGCAGTTTTTGTGGGAGGATTCTTCCTCCTCCGACCACTCTGATGTGGAGACGATGATGGCGACGCGGCGACAACAAATGCTGGTGGTGGTCCTCGCCGTGAAGGAGTTCGAGGAGACAAGGAAAAGAGGCACACATGATCCATCCTTGGCCACCTCTGCATCCCCCGGAATCGAGTTTATGGAAACGAGATGCTGATGCGGGACTGCTTCGCCGACGCCCCAACCTATCCGCCGCACATCTTCTGTAGAAGGTATACAATGCGTCGCTCCCTCTTCGTGAAGATAGTAGAAGCTTGCGAGACCAATTGTCCCTATTTTACCCGTCAGAGAAATGCCACGGCTTTGTTGGGGTTTAGCCTGTACCAAAAAATGTTGGCGGCGATGAGGGTGATTGCCTATGGTATCCTGTCTGACTATACCGACGAGTATCTTCGCATTGTGGAGGACACTACCATCGATTTTGTCCGACGTTTTGCCAAAGTGATCATCCGTGTCTTTGGCCCGGAATATCTGAGAGCCCCCAATGAGGAAGACATGGTTCGATTGATGACAACGAATAATCAGTGAGAATTTTCGAGCATGCTGGGCAGTGTTGACTGTATGCACTAGAATTGGAAGAACTGCCCCAAGTCATGACATGGGCAGTATTGTGGCAAAGGTGGTGATGCTACAATTGTGCTTGAGACAGTTGCATCACAGGATTTGTGGATATGGCATTGCTTCTTTGGTTTTCCTGGTACTCTGAATGATATCAATGTATTACACCGTTGTCATCTATTCAAGAGACTTGTTAATGTTGATGCCCCTGCTTGCAACTACATAGTCAATGGGCCTCCCTACACGAAAGGGTACTATCTTGCAGATGGTATTTATCCGGCTTGGTCAACTTTTGTGAAGACCATATCAAACCCCAGCAATAGGAAAGAATCTGAGTTTGCAAAGCAATAAGAGGCTTGCCAAAAGGACATTGAGAGGGCCTTTGGTGTTTTGCCATCTAGATTTGCCATTGTTCGAGGTCCAGCTCGTTTTTGGGACAAAAGATCCCTCACAAACATAATGATATGTTGTGTCATTCTACAAAACTTGATCATCGAAGATGAGAGGGGCTTGATCTTGGAGTTGTCCTACAATAATGTTGGTAACCGAGTGAAACCTACAAGAGACCCATATCGTATCCAAGCATTCCTTCAAACATACCGGAAGGTTGAGGATGCCACCATCCACACCCAGCTTCGGAGAGATCTCATTGATCACATCTGGAGTTTACACGGGGAGTAAATTTTCATTTTTCATTCCTTTGATGTCATTCTTGTGTGATTTGAAACATTTATTTGATCTCATATTCGAGCGACCGAGAACTTCACCCTCGAACCCCTGAAGGCACATGTTTCGGCGACGACCCGAGGGTGCTCCCGGTTGGGGAAGAGCGGTTGGCGGGTGGGACATTTTAGCACCGCAGGGTTCCCTCCCCCATTTCCCCCATTTACGGTTTTCCCTACCACACGCCGCCACACTCCCTTCGAAACCCAAATCTACTCCTCCGCCGTCGTGAAGACGTCCCGTAGCCACCGCAGCCCCAGATTCGGCGGCGCCGCAACATTAGACCTGCGCTGACAGCCGCCGCCCTGGAATCCGTCGATGAGTTCATTTCCACGCCGAGACCCATGGCCCTAGTACGCCGCCTATGCTTTCCGTCGATATATAGTTGACTAGGAGCTAGATTTAATTTTCGTAGATGGAGTTGAGTCCATGCGAGCAGTTTTTGTAGGATGATTCTTCCTCCTTTGACGACCCTGATGTGGAGACGATGATGGTGACGCGACGGCAGTAGATGCTGGTGGTGGTCCTCACCGTGAAGAAGTTCGAGGAGACAAGGAGAAATAGGCACACAGGATCAATCCTTGGCCGCCTCTGCATCCCCCGGAATCGACTTTATGGAAACGAGATGTTGATGCGGGACTACTTCGCGGACGTCCCAACCTATCCGCCGCACATCTTCTGTAGAATGTATACAATGCGTCGCTCCTTCTTAGTGAATATAGTAGAAGCTTGCGAGACCAATTGTCCCTATTTACCCGTCAGAGGAATGCCACGGCTTTGTTGGGGTTTAGCCCGTACCAAAAAATGTTGGCGGCGATGAGGGTGATTGCCTATGGTATCCCGGCTGACTATACCGACGAGTATCTTGGCATTGGGGAGGACACTACCATCGTTTCCGTCCGACGTTTTGCCAAAGTGATCATCCGTGTCTTTGGCCCAGAATATCTAAGAGCCCCCAATGAGGAAGACATGGTTCGATTGATGACAACGAATGATCAGCGAGAATTTTCGGGTATGCTGGGCAGTGTTGACTGTATGCACTAGACTTGGAAGAACTGTCCAAAGGCACGACATGGGCAGTATTGTGGCAAAGGTGGCGATGCTACAATTGTGCTTGAGACAGTTGCATCACAGGATTTGTGGATATGGCATTGCTTATTTGGTTTTCCCGGTACTCTGAATGATATCAATGTATTACACCGCTCTCATCTATTCAAGAGGCTCGCTAATGGTGATGCCCCTGCTTGCAACTACATAGTCAATGGGCCTCCCTACACGAAAGGGTACTATCTTGCAGATGGTATTTATCCGGCTTGGTCAACTTTTGCGAAGACCATATCAAACCCCAGCAATAGGAAAGAATCAGAGTTTGCAAAAGCAACAAGAGGCTTGACAAAAGGACATTGCGAGCGCCTTTGGTGTTTTGCAATCTAGATTTGCCATTGTTCGAGATCCAGCTCGTTTCTGGGGGGAAAAAATCCCTCACAAACATAATGATATGTTGTGTCATTCTACAAAACATGATCATCGAAGATGAGATTGGCTTGACCTTGGAGTTGTCCTACGATAATGTTGGTAACCGAGTGAAACCTACTAGAGACCCATATCGTATCCAAGCATTCCTTCAAACATACCGGAAGATTGAGGATGCCAGCATCCACACCCAGCTTCGAAGAGATCTCATTGATCACATCTGGAGATTACATGGGGAGTAATTTTTCATTTTTCATTCATTTGATCTCATTCTTGTGTGATTTGAAACATTTATTTGATCTCATATTTGTTGTAATATTTTAACCATTTGAACTTATTCATGTGTAATTTGAAAGATTATTTGATGTAATAATCGGAAACATTATTTGAACCATTTGATATTTATATTTGTGCTGCGATATTTATGTTTGAAATGATGTAATGTGTTGAAAATCTATAGCGGAAAGCTGGTTTTACGGGTTGAAAATTGTTGCACCGTAGCAGAATATTCTGTTTTACTGGTCGGGTTTACAGGGACTGCTGTGGTGCGCCAGTTTTCAACCCGTAAAACCAGCTTTCAGCGACCCCTATCTCGCGTTTACAGTTCCGCGGGATAGGGGTCCTGAACAGATAGTAAGGGCACCTTGAGAGGGTGAATAGATTCTACTTCAAAATTTTAATACTTTTTCGATTTAGGCTTGACACAAAGGTAAATTCTCTAGATATGCAACTAAGGTGAATTTAACTATATGACAAGAGCAACACTAAGCAAGATACAAACACAAAGTAAAGGTAAAGGATAGAGGAAACTGATAATGGAAGCACGCGGAGACAAGGGTGTAATCTCGAGTTCCTCCTTTTGTGGGGAGTACGTCTCGTTGGAGGGGTGTGAGTTTTGCCACGAAGGCCTACTCAACACCACAAAGACTTCCCCTATTATCTGATGAACTTTGCCACAAAAGTCTAGTTCACCTTCCACTATTGATTCCCTTCGAGGCGGAAACCGGTGCCTTTACAATGAGCTTGAGGCACACACCCACATCTGAATTGGTGGCTCCCAAAAACACCAACAATCTTGCTACACTCAACAAGTGAGCAACAATAGAGTCTAGGTTATCCACAAGGTAACCCTAGACTTGAATCCCTCAATTGAATGAGGGGGAAATGAAGAACAACTTCGTGAAGTTGTAGATAGGGGACTTATCCTTCAATCCTCCAAAGATCAATGAGTTTGGGTGGAGGGATTGGGAGAAATCTAGCTTTTGGTGAGCTCGATAAATGGATCTTAAATGCTTGGACGAACTAGAGCTCTTGAGAAGAAGGAGGGGTATTTATACCCCCTCAATAAATGTGGTCGTTGGAGTTCAGGAATAGGCCGGAATTTCCGGTTCAAACTTGAACCGGATATTCCGGTTGCTTGGTCTGCTTAAAATCTGGATTCTTCGTAGGGTTGACCAAACCGGATATTTCAGTTGCTAGAAATTTCGGGTTGGAAATTTCCGGCCCACTTCTGTCCCGAAACGATTATGGGACTTAGCCATTTCTCGAGTCCTTCTTCAATCAGATATTCTGGTAGCCAGGAAATTTCTGGATGGAAATTTCTGACTCAATTGGTTCTGTTCCTTGCCAATTTTCGATCTCTACTTCCTAACCGAAAATTCCGGTTGCCAGGAAATTTCTGGTTGGAAATTTCTGGCTCACTTTTGTGCCGAAAACCTTTAGTCCTTATCCGTTTTCTTTGAGTCCTGGAACTAACCGGATATTCCGGTTGGAAGGAAATTTCCGGCTGGTTCCAGAACCAAAAACCTTTTGGTCCTTGGTCGTTTTTGGTTGGCTGCTTTAGAACCGGATTTTCCGGTTGGACCAAAATTTCCGGGTGGCTTCTGAATCTGAGAAAGCTGATCTACCTTCACACTTTTTGGTGTTTGATGCATATGAATAAATTTAACAACATGCATCACTTAACACCTGATTAAAAGTATCACCAGTATTGTTAACTAATACATAAAACACTAGGGGTCAAGAAATGCTCTTTCAATCTCCCCCTTTTTGGTGTTAGATGACAATACTAGGATTTGAAAATAAAACCATACCAAGATCATGTTTGTAAGAGAAATGGAAATTGCTCCCCCCTTGTCGGAAGTTACCCCCGAGTAGGGGTAAGGCAAGTGCTAAAGGCAAGGTCAAGGTGCTGTTTGACCGGGTAGATGGCTACCCGGTACTTGCTACCCGGTAGGCTTCTATCCGGCCGTACCAACCAATGGCCAAGGGGAGAAATCAAGCAAGTTATGTTCGTCCGAGTAGAGAAGTTGGTCCGAATAGAGGGAGTGCTTTCCTACTCGGGCCAGAAGTCAATGGAGCCGTTCTGACAAGGGATCCCGCGTATCCTGCGTCCGTACCGGCGTGCGGTTCAACTTACGGAGCGCGTGATTATCCGTGCTACGGCGTGGCTACAGTGCGGTAGGCGCCTGTCAAATCCTGTCACTGACAGAGGGGACAGGACATGGCTAGGGGCCTACCCTATCTCACTGACAAGGTGGACAGGTCCCATCTCCGAACGGCGCGACGACTTACGGCACCCGCGTCAGCGAGAAGCCGAAAGCGTGCTCTGTTCTGCAGTGCGTCTGTCCCATCAGTCGTACCTTATAGTCTTTTTCTATTCGGCTGGGCACCAGTATATAAGGTGCCCTGCCCCCTCCTGCGCGAGAGACGTTGCCTTATGATCCAGAACGTTGCTTCACTTCACATAGAGAGAACTAGAGAGTTAGAGTGGCTACTCGGATGAAGGCCTGATTTGTACTGTGGCTACTCGGTTACACACATATAGAGAGAAAAGGCAGGAGTAGGGGTGTTAACTCCACACGAGGGCCCTGAACCTGGGTAAGATCTGGTTGTTTGCAGTGTTTGAGACATCCTACACGCGGCTACTCGCCGTGTGATCCCTTCCCGATCACCTCGAGCGTCCATCGGCCCCAACACTTTAGCCATCCCATGGCATCTGCCGTGATACCACCACGACAGTTGGCGCCCACCGTGGGGCTACCAGCGGCGCTGGCTGGAGTCCATGTTCGGACGGGACTCATTTCTGCTACTGGGGAGCGCGTGGTCTGTGGCCTTGTCCACAGATTCGGCTCCTTCGACTTCGTCACCGACAACGCCGGAGATTTCGGCGGTAGACCCATGCCGGAAGGCGGCTCGGTGCTCTCCTTCGGCTCGCACCTGGTCTACATCGCCACCACCGTCATCCGCGAGTTCCCAGAGGAGGTGCTCGTCGCGGAAGATCCTCTTGCTGTGCTCGCTGCCCGCGGAAAGCCAACTGGCTGCTCTGCAGACAGCGTGGAGGTGATGATGACAGGCCCGTCTACCGATGCCGGGAAGGGCGTGGCCGCTACCGCGGGAGTCATCGAGGAACCTGCTGGCCCAAGTGCTGCCCAAAAGGTTCACAAGCCCTACGAGGCGCCCCACAACATCCCGGGTTACATTCCTCCTTCCACGACATTGATGATACCGGCATCCGCCGTGCGGATGGGCATGCCGCCTCCCACCGAGCTTGAGCTCATGAACATGAGGGCGCAGCTCGACTAGCAGCGTCAAGCGCTACTCGTTGAGCACCTAGAGCTGGACAGGGTTAGGCTTGAGCTTAACCTAGACTAAAATGAGTACAACAGAGCCCACGGCTTTACTCCTGTTGTTAGGAAGCCTAGCAAGCTAGGCGCTACTCGTCGCAACTTAGGCGCCGAGATGGCAGTGGTTGGTGAGGCTCCTAGCCAGTCTGCTAGCTTAAACACCGCTACGAGGCCCAAGTATAGTACCCCCGCCAAAACTCTTAGGGCTGCAGAGGCTGTGGCTGCTGACTTGCCAAACCTCGCCGGCGACGCGCGCGCTAGGCAGCAGGATAGGCTCAATGAGCTAGTGCTAGAGGCCGCTAGGCAGAATGAGGAGTTCCGGAAAGTCAATCCGGGTGCTGGTGCTTCTCAGACCGTGCACTCGCGTGCGGTGAGATCTCATGACCAGGCGTCATCGCCGCTTCCCGATGGGGACAGAGACCAGAGTGTGAACTCTGGTAAAAACAAACAGATGCAGGTGTACGACCCTGCTGTCGCCGCGAAACAGCACGCTGTGCCGCGACAGCACGGTCAGAAACACAACTCTGCAGGAGCGGGCTATCAAGCCCATAAAGCTCACAGCAAGAGGCAAGATGGAGGCAACGAGGGACCTTCTCGGCGTCCTGCCGCTCAGCCTACTCGGCAGAGGACGCAGCAGCCAGCTGCCGCACAGCCGCGTGCGGCTGCGCCAGCAGCCAACCCGGTGATGCAGCCCGCTGTTGTGCAGGAGAACAGATATGATGATGGCTATTCGGCGATGGGGCTAGCCGGCTATGCTGACCCAAGAGATGTCACTGACCGTATGGGTGACCGCATGTTGGAGCCCAGTGATGCAAGGTACAAGATGGACCGGATCAATCGGTCTGCGCAACTCGAGAGCAAGGGGCCGCCTGGCCCAGATTGTTTTGGTCGCCGCATCATGGAGGAGCCCTTCGTGAACCATTTTCAGCTGGCTAGGGGGACCAAGTGCTACAATGGCAGCACCAAGCCAGAAGACTGGTTGAGTGACTATGTCACAGCCGTGCACATCGCAGGCGGCAACCGGAGATGGGTTGTGCGGTATGTTCCGCAAATGCTAGAGGGTACAGCTCGGACTTGGCTCAACAACCTGCCCAAGGACAGTATCAACTGTTGGTTAGACTTCTCGGAAGCCTTCATCAGCAACTTCACCTGCACCTACAAAAGGCCGAATAGGCCGCAACAGTTGTCCGCTTGCAAGCAGCGGGAAGAGGAGACCGACCGCGAGTATCTTACTCGGTGGAGCACTTTGAGGAACACCTGTGAAGGTGTGAATGAGGCTCACGCCATTACTTGGTTTGCTCAGGACTGCAGGCATGGCAGCATGTTGTGGCAGAAGCTGCAGCGAGAGATGCCGAGTACTCTCGCTGAGACAATCAAGATTGCAGATATGTACGCATTAGGTGATCCTACTCAGCCTCTGATGGACTCTCCTGAGCCGAGAAGGAACTACAACAGCAACAAGCGCAATGATTTCTGCAACAAGCGCAGAGGTGACCGGATTGATACTCGGTATGATCCCGAGGAGGTGAATGCTCTGACCACGGCTGCTGGGAGTAGCCAAAGGCAAAAAACTACTGGAGCCCAATACGGGCAAAACCAGAATCAGGGCCAAGGCATCAAGAAGCCGTACAGTGCTCCCCAGCAGGGTAGCGGCAACTCGGATCCTGCTCCGAACTTTGTCTTTGGGAACATGAAGGATGGGCCATGAAGCTTCCATACTCGGCATCCGAGTAGGCCAGCCAACCACACTACCCGGCAGTGCAGCTGGTGGGACCGTATCAAGAACGAGGACCTGCCTCCTCCTCCTCCTCTGCCAGCTGCGAATGCCAATGTGCAGCCTATTCGGGCAGCTACTCCCAGGCATGCAGTGTTCCCGAGAAGAGAGAATGTGAACCAGGTGGCTTTAGGAGCCAACCGCAACTACAAATACAACAACAACAACCGCAACCGCAACTTCTACACCCGTAACAACAGAGGCAACAACAACAACAACAACAACAACAACCAAGGCAACTACAACAACAACGGCAACAATGGTGGTGGAGACCGCAACCAGTACCAGGAACACCATGAGAGCTACATGATATTCACCTCCGAGCCCGCCGACAAGCAGTCACTGCACAGGCGTGCGATGGAGGTCAATGCTGTGATCCCCGCTGTGCCTCATTACCTGCACTGGTGCAACCAAGAGATCACGTGGTCCAGAGCTGATCATCCTAGGGTGATGCCCAACCCGGGTAGCTATGCTTTGGTGGTGGATCCCACATTTTTGGGTACTCAGAAGAATGTCAGGTTCAGCAAGGTCCTGATCGACAACGGCAGCAGCATCAACATTGTGTACCGAGACTAGGGATGAAAACGGTACGGAAACTTTCCGATATTTCCGCGGAAAAACGGAAACGGAATAAAAATACGGAAACGGAAACGGAATTTTGCGGAACGGAAGCGGAAACGGAAACTTTTATGCGGAAACGGAAACGAAAACGGAATAGCATATTCCGGCGGAACGACCACGGAAACGGAAATTCCGTTTCCGGCAATATGGAACTTTCCGTTTTTACTGCATTGTGCTAGCATAACCTTGTATGCCCAAACATTCTAGTCGGATATTTAGGCCCAACCCAAAACTTGAAGCAATCTGTCTAAAAAATATGTGAAGTGACCATTCTTAGGACCTTCGTACTCGCATGTTATCTCCCACTCGACATGTTCCCAGCTCGTTAGTTCACCGTTGCACTAGGGTTGCGTCCGGTAGTAGGAATTTTGATGTTGCCAAAGTTGATTTGTTGTGCACACTATATTATATAATCATGATATATCCTTATATTTGATTTCATCTTACAAAATTGACAATTTTAACAATTTTCTTGAGGTCTCCTACATGATTCAAGGGTTCTCTTAATTCCGGCAAACATCTGTTTTAAGTTCCGTATCCGTGTCGTATTCGTTCTGTATCTGGTTCCGATGATATCTGTTTTCGTATTTGTTTCTGGGGTTTCTGTATTCGTTTCCGCTTCCGCATAAAAATGTGAAAACAAATGTGGCACCACTCAGTCCGTCTATATCCGCTCCGTTTTCCTCCCTAACCGAGACACACTAGAGAAGCTCATGATGGCCGAGAACATGTTGCTACCCAGCAGGACCACATTCCATGGCATTGTGCCGGGAGTATCTTGCTCTCCAATCGGCCGCGTCTGGATAGACGTTCTATTAGGTACCAGGGAGAACTGCCGCACCGAGAGCCTGTCGTTTGAGGTAGTTGATCATCAGAGTCCCTACCATGCCCTACTCGGTAGGCCTCCCCTCGGCAAGTTCATGGATTCTACCCATGCTGCATACCTGAAGATGAAGATCCCTGGTCCCAATGGAGTCATCACCATCTCGGGTGATTACAAGAGGTCTTTGGAGTGTGCCTCTGCTGGTTCTCAGCTGGCGGAATCCATGTTCATTGCTGCCGAGAAGAGGAAGATGCATGAGGTGGTGGCTATGGCGCAAGCAGCGCAAGGTGGTGCGCCTGGCATGCCGAGTTCCCAGTACGGGACCGCGTTCCAGGCGTCCCAGGAGACGAAGAAGGTCCAGGTTGATCCTGAGTTCCCAGACCATGTTGTCATCATTGGCGCCGGGTTGGGAGAGAAATAGGAAAGCGAGCTCATCTACTTCCTCCGTGAGAATCGGGACGTCTTTGCCTGGTCCAATGAGGATTTGTCGGGTGTCCCGAGGGAGTTGGTTGAGCACTTGCTACATGTGCGGCATGATGCCAAGCCTGTTAAGCAGGCTATGCGCCGCTTTGGTGATGAGAGGAGGAAAGCTATCGGTGATCAGATCACCAAGTTGCTAATAAGCAACTTTATCATGGAGGTATTGCATCCGGACTAGCTAGCCAACCCGGTTATGGTTGAGAAGAAGAAGGAGGACCCCAAAGCGGATACCTCATGGCGTATGTGCGTGGACTACACCGACCTGAACAAGGCCTACCCCAAGGATCCATTTCCGCTACCCCACATAGATCAGGTGATCGATTCCACTGCTGGTTGTGAGCTTTTGTCTTTCATAGATGCCTACTCTGGTTTTCATCAGATAGCTCTCAACCCTGCTGATCAAATAAAGACTGCCTTTATTACCCCATACGGGGCTTATTGCTATCGTGTCATGTGCTTTGGGTTGCGGAATGCTGGGGCTACCTATCAGAGATGCATGCAGAAATGCTTGCATGATCAAATTGGCAAAAATGTGCAGGTGTACGTAGATGACATTGTCATCAAAACGAATAAAACACATACTCTGCTTAGTGATGTTGAGGAAACTTTTGCCAACTTGCGCAAGTACAAAATGAAGCTGGACCCGACTAAATGCACCTTTGGCGTCCCGGCTGGCAAGCTACTCGGCTTCTTGGTATCCAGTCGGGGCATTGAGGCCAATCCTTCAAAGATAAAAGCTATAGAGAGCATGTCTTTGCCGAGATCACTGAAGGATGTGCAGAAATTCACTGGTTGCTTGGCTTCTCTGAGCCGCTTCCTGGGCAGAATGGGCGAGAAGGCCTTGCCTCTGTATCAATTGATGAAGAAGAGTGACAAGTTTTTCTGGACACCGCAAGCTGATGTAGCATTCAAGGAGTTGAAAGCCATGCTGGGTAGCGCTCCCATCTTGGCTAGTCCGCTACCCAAAGAGCCAATGCTGTTGTACATTGTTGCAACTAACCGGGTGGTCAGTGTTGTGATTGTGGTGGAGAGAGAAGAGGAAGGCAAGGCTGTGCAGCGGCCAGTATACTATCTCAGTGAGGTGCTATCCAGCTCCAAGCAGAACTACCCGCATTACCAGAAGATGACTTACAGCGTGTACCTGGGCGCCAAGAAGCTGAAGCACTATTTCCAAGAGTATCCCATCACTGTGGTGAGTTCTGCTCCCATCTCGGACATCATGGGCAACAAGGAAGCAAGTGGCAGAGTAGCCAAGTGGGCGATTGAGCTAGCAGCGTACGCTCCTTCGTACGCAAGACGAGAAGCCATCAAGTCATATATCCTAGCAGATTTTCTGGTGGATTGGGCTGAGGTGCAGTATGAGCCTCCTTCGCCAGTAGCCAACTACTGGAAGATGCATTTTGATGGCTCCAAAGTGAACGAAGGACTTGGTGCTGGCGTGGTGCTCACCTCACCCAAGCGAGATCAACTCAAGTATGTGTTGCAGATCCATTTCAAGGCATCCAACAATGTAGCAGAGTACGTGGCCGTGGTACACGGCTTGAAGGTGGCCAAGGAGGTTGGCGTGCAACGCATCATCTGTTATGGCGACTCGGATCTGGTGGTGTAGCAAGTATCAGGCACCTGGGATGCTCTGTATGCCAACATGGCATCATATCGGTTTCTAGTGCAAACCATGACTGGTTTCTTTCAAGGATGTGAGTTCCAACACATACACCGTGCAGAGAACGACGCAGCTGATGAGCTGTCCAAGTTGGGGTCTTCTCGGCAGTACATCCCGGCTGGGATTGCCTTGGAGCATTTGAGAAAGCCATCTATCAAGCCATCCCCCAACTCGGAGTCTATATTCGTTCCTTCTCTGCCTGGCGAGGAAGCTGTTCCAATGGAGATTGACTGGGAGGCTGCAAAAGAGAACCCGGGGACTAGCACCTGCAACCCGGGGACTGTCCCTTCTTACTCAGGGACTGCCCCTCCTAACTCGGGGACTGTCGCATTCATCGAAGGGGTCCTTGCCGAGTGCTCGGGGGCTCGTGACCTCGTCCACAACTCAGAAGAGGAAGTGGTGGCTGATCCAATGGAACTGGACGAACTAGTGTTTCCCATCCGAGAGACATCGAGTTGGGCTCTGTCCATATTATCCTTTCTAAAGGACGGCACCTTGCCAAGTGATGAGGTTACCGCGAGGCAAATTCAGAGAAGATCCAAGGGCTATACTATCTTCAGAGATGTGCTGCATAGAAGAAGTCCTACTGGCGTGCTACAGCGCTGTGTAGAGCCAGAGGAGGGAGAAGAAATTCTGGTGGAGATACATCAAGGGGAATGCGGGCATCACGCCTCTTCTCGGGCTCTGGTCAACAAGGCTTTTCGGCATGGTTTCTTTTGGCTCACTGCTTTGAAGCAAGCTGAAGATATTGTGAGAAAGTGCAACGGCTGCCAAAGATTTGCAAGTAAGATTCATATGTCAGCTTCCGAGTTGAAGACCATTCCCATTACTTGGCCATTTGCAGTTTGGAGTTTCGATATGGTGGGTCCTTTCAAGCCGGCTAGAGGCAACATGACTCACATCCTGGTCATGGTTGACAAGTTCACCAAGTGGATTGAGGTGAAGCCTATTCGGAAGTGCGAAGGAGCCACTGCTGTGAGTTTTCTGAAGGATGTGATCCTGAGATATGGCTACCCGCACAACATCATCACGGATAATGGCACAAACTTTGCTGAGGGTGCTTTTGGAAGGTTCTGTAGAGAGAAGCGCATTCGGCTAGATGTTGCATCTGTTGTGCATCCCGCCTCCAATGGGCAAGTTGAAAGAGCAAATGGCATGGTGCTATCCGGCATAAAGCCAAGGCTGATTGAGCCACTGCTGAAAACACCTGGGTGTTGGCTAGACGAGTTGCCAGCGGTGTTGTGGAGTCTAAGGACTACCCCTAACCGGTCAACCGGCTACACACCATTCTTCCTGGTATATGGAGTTGAGGCCGTGTTGCCCACTGACCTAGAGCATGACTCGCCCCGAGTAACCCTCTACACTGAGGCAGAGGCTAGAGAAGCTCGAGAAAATGACATTGACCTGCTAGAAGAAGCAAGAGAGCTAACTCTGTCACGTTCAGATGTTTACCAGCAAAACTTGAGGCGTTATCATAACCGGAAAGTGAACCCAAGGGTTTTCCGAGAAGGAGACATGGTCCTTAGGCTCGTGTAGCGCACGGCCAGGATGCACAAGCTTTCCCCTCCGTGGGAAGGGCCTTTCATTGTGAGCAAGGCTTTGCACAATGATGCCTACTATCTAGTTGACGCACAGGCACCCCAGAAGAACAGGCCGGATAGAGCTGGATAAGAATCTAAGCGCCCTTGGAATGTAGCTCTACTCCGACGTTTTCACTCATGAGCAAATTGTGTATGTATTTTCTTATCCGAGTTAAAATTCTATTCGGTAATCTGAAATTGAACTCGGGGACTGCCCTCGTCCAAACTGTTCCTTGTGTTTACTCTGTTTTACTTTGTTTATTCGGTTGAACCACTTAGAATTTCAAAGGCACGTAAAGTAGTGTGTTTAAACCCACGGGCCAACTCTGCGACTCTGTTGCTGTCCGCAACCCGGCTTCATGGCAAGCCAGAGAACAAGCCAAAGGGTCAATGAACACATAAAAAAATGCAAAGGAAAGGAAACGTGTGGCAACCGAATAGAGTGTTTTTTACTGTTTTTTCTTTTCGGCTAAGTGGTGGGCAGCGTTACTATGATTTTTCTAAGTGGTTAAGTATTTGAAACTCCAACTTTGAACTCTTGTGACTCGACTACCAAAAAAGCAACAAGTTGCAGGTAAGAGCTGAGATAAAAAAGAAGAGTGGATAAAAAATGCAACTCGGGGACTTGCATATTAACGCAACCCGACATTGAGCCTAAGTTGCTAAGAACTTCAACTAAATTAAAACTGAGTAGCAACGAAGACTTAATAGTATGGATACATTTGCACCCGGCATCCCGGGGATCTGATCAAAGTTCAAGGTAAAAGTTTTTCAGGCATCACTCTTTGGTAGCGGCGGTGTTGTCCGCCTTGGCGCTATCAGCATCAGCTTCAAAGTTGGCGTTGGCAGCTGGTTCTGAGGTTGCAGTGGCAACCGAGATGGGATCCGTGGCAGAGGTAGATGCAGCAGACTGGAAGCTGGGCATCGGGAAGACGCTAGTCGCGCCCAGCTTGGGAGTCGCTTGCTGGATCACCATATCGGTGGTGATGGTGGCCTCCTGGGCGTTGGGTTGCGGCTTCTCGGCTTCTGCATCAACCTTGGCCTTCTCCTTCTCGACGGCTCCCTTTGCTGCGTCCTGCTCAAACACGCTCAAGTCCTCCGACTCGGTGTCATCTTCATCGTCCTCGTCCTCGTCTTCGGGCTCGGTATCTGGCTCGGGGAGGCCGTCGATGTAGGTGGCGGTGTCAGCATAGGAGGCTATCTCATAGGCCACTGCCTTCCGGCGAATAACGCACTCGGGCTTTTTGGTCCACTTGGAGCCTTCTAGGATGGTGAGGATCCTGTCAAGATTGAGGTTTTCGTACCAGCTGGTGATGAAGTGCAGCAGCTGATCAGCTCCTTCCCGAGCTGCATAGGCACGCCACTTCTTCAACTCGGCCTTCACGCCGTTCAGCTTCTCGGCAATAGCACTGAAGCTGTCTGGCGCAGCTTGATCCGGCCAGAACAGATCGTGCAGCTTGTATGCAGTGGACACCATGGTGGTGCCCAAGCCCTTGAGGGAGCGGAGTTGAGACTTAATGCTCAGAAGATTATCATTGATAGTGGACTTGGTGTCGATGGGCATTCCGGATTCAGCTCAGAGTTGCCTCGCTTTCGCCAGAGCGGGCGTGCTAGCGGCGCGGAGATCAGGGAAGATATCTAAAAAAGAAACCAATAAGAGTTAGAAAGGGAGGGAGAGAAGAGATGAAACCAGGTAGAAAGGTGGCAGAGAAGAAAAACAGTCAAGGGCAGAGAAGAGAAAAGCAAGTCAGGTGCAGAGAAGAGATAACTTACGTTCAAGATCCACCAGCAAGGCCCACAGCTTGATTTTCCAGTCCTCCTCGTCTGCGATGTGCCTGTACTCAACACTGCGCGCATTCGCGATCTGGAGGATGAGTTGCTCGTTGTGTTTCTTCAGAAACGAGATCTCCATCTCAAGCGCTTTCTCTTTGGCCTTGGCATCTGTCTTGATCTTGTCCTTCTCGGCAACCTGGTCGAGAGCGTCCTGGAGAGCAGATTTCAGCTTGACCTGCATTTCTTCAAACTCCGCCCTCCCGGCGGTGCGCTCTTTCTCGAGCTCTGCATCTCGGGTCTGCAACTGTTGCCGCACCTCGGCAGGCATGAGGCAGTCTTGGTGTTGCTCCCGGAATTTCTTGCATTCTTCTGCAAAGAGAAAAGCAGTGTCAGCAGAGTAACAGGGTAAAAAGAGGCAATTATGCAGAGAAGGAAGGCAACTCACCTTCGAGAGTGGCAATCTTGCTTTGGGCAGAAGCAGCAAAAACTTCGCAGTCGCGATGCTTCTCCATCAGTTCGTGGAGCTTGCCTACAGAGTAACCAAGTTAAAGCAAAAAAGCAAACAAACGGGCGTAAACACAAAACGCACAAACCGAATTGCTGAGAGCTTACCTTCCACTTCAGAAATCTGGAGAGTTTTGTCCAATGCCGCCTGCTCCATCGTTGCACTATCCTTCTTCTCGGCTTCAAGAGCCTCGAGGCGGTCCTTGGCAATGCGATGGTTCCAGAGCAGCCGGCGGAACACTTTTGTCCTCTTGAGGAGGCTATTCTGCAGAAGAGAAGAGAGAGAGTTTGAGAATTTTGGAAGATTTGGCCCGAGAAGACGGCAACTCGGTTGAGTGTCCGTCTACTCGGCCCGAATCTCGGAGACTGGGAAGAGGCTAAGAGGAAAAGAAGAACAGAAGAGAAGAGAAGAGGAACAGAGAAACTGCAACTCGGAAAAGGCAAGAGAGGAAAAAACACTTACAGCATATGATTGCTCGACGTCCTCGGCGGCTTTGCGGAGGCAGAACAGCTTCCCGGCCAGAGTGCAGGTGGGGGAGGCGATGGTCATTGGAACAGAGCCAATATCGGCTTTGTTCCAGTCAACGCGGTAGTGATCAACTGGACCCAGCGTAAGGCCATTCCACTTTGGTACGCCATGAGCATCGCTTTCCCAAACTTTGTCCACAAATGCTACCCGGTCCAGGACCGCGGTCAGGCCCTCCGATTCAATCTCATCCTCTTCGGCTTCGCGCGATATGAGCGAAGGAACTTGTGCTGGTCCCTTGCCCTTGGACTTGACGTCGACAGCCTTGGCCTGACCTCCCTTCAAGGCAGAAAGCTTCTTCTCGCCTTTAGCCAGTGAGATATCATGTTATTTGGACACCTCCAGCAGGTATTGCGGCCAGCTGGCTTGTGCGCGGATAGCACCTCCGGCACTCGGCCCTTCGCCAGGGCCAGCAGATCCAGCAGCAGCCGATTTAATGCTAGAGGTGGGCCCGCCGATGGTGAGTTGTGTGCTCTTTGTTACCGGCTTCCCGGCTGGCGCAATCGGTGGCTTGGGTGGTGGCATCTGGTCTCCGGCCTGTGCGACTTTGCGTGGTGGATTCTTCCGTGTAGGCGCAGCGTCAAGCTTAGCAGTTTTCTTGGGGCTAGGAGCAGTGTCCGCCCGAGAAGCGAACGGAGGCATTTGGCGTGAAGCAGTTGGCGGAGGCGATGGTGCAGTCTGTGTTGATGGAGGAATTGGCGCTTTCGGTGGAGTCGCCTGCTGGGTAGGCGGCACAGGGGGCCGGCTACCCGGCGCAGCATCTGGCTGCGCTCGGATCTGGCGGACGGGCTCCACCACGGTTTCTTCTACCCGTTGCTCGGCAGCGGGATCAGGTTGGACATCAGTAACTTCTTCTACCCGCGGCCCGGCCGCGCGGTTGTCTTGAGCTGCAGCTTGAGTGTCCTGCTGCTCGGTGGTGTCATCTTGCCGCTCCAAGGCGGCACTGTCTTGTTGCTGGAGGTTTTCTTCATTGTGTTCCCCAGCTGTTGCAGCTGGGGGAGATGGCGGCGCCTCGTCGTGAGCAGAATCTTGCTGCTGTTGGAGGTTGGGATCAGCATCGTCACCAGCGCCAGTGTTCTCGGCGCCGGTATCTTCTTCCACTTTAGTAGGAGAGGACGCATGCGTCCTGTCCTGCTAATCTTGCTTTTCCTCGTCGTCTGAGAGCTCGACGAGTTTCTCGAGGTCCACAACGGCTTTCCTCTTGGACCGAGTGGGGACTGCAGCGGCATCAGCATCCAGAGGGGCGCTGGAAGAAGGAAATAGTTCAGAAAGGGAGAAACAGAAGGAGAAGAGCACGACGAGAAGCGGTGACGAGTTGGTTTTCGGATGGAGTAACTTACCCTTTGCTGGTGGGGGGTTGTCTTCTGGCGGTGGTTTTCTTGTCACTTGTCTTCTTGGCTTTCTTGGGAGGAGGCTCCTGGTCGCCACTGCCCACCCTCTTCCGAGTTGTGGGAGCAGCCACAGATAGAGGCTTGACCTCCAGGGGCTCCTCGTCTTCGTCCAGCTTAGGATCCTCTGCAGAGCATAAGAAGGAACAGATTCAGAGACACGGAAAAGGAGATCAGAGTGCGCTACTCGCAAGCAGAAAGGTGAACTTGGTCACCTTCGTCATCCTTGGACCAGTCCCGGATAGACGCGTCAACTCGGGGCTTACCAGGCTGATTGGCGTGAGGAATGCAGAGGGTGTCTTGGGTGTCGTAGGCGGTCTCATCGTCCTCTTCTCGGTCATCTGACCAATTGCCCTCGAAGACTTCAGTATCTTTTTCTCCCTGGCGATTGATGTGCTGTAGAGGCAAACAGATAGCACAAGTGAGTTGAGTTCTCAGCTAAGAAGTTCTACTCGGCATATCATGCAAACATAAAGCATATAAAGTTAAGGAGTTCTACTCGGCATAGCATGCAAACACAAAGCATATTCAACTAAGGATTTCTACTCGACATGGCGTGCAGACACAAAGCATATAAAGCCAGAAGGGTATTTGTGATACTCTACTCGGTGCAGCATGCAAAGACTAAGCATACAAAGCTGAGAAGCCACCTACTCGGTATCAATGTACAAAAGCAAAGCACTGAAGGATAACCTTTCCAATGGGCTTGAGGCGGCTATACGGCACGAAGCCATACATCCAAGTGTCAGTGAGCGAGGTCTGCATGATGGACCTAGCCCAGATGGCCACCTCGGCTGTGCTGAGCTCGAATGTCGTCGTCCTTGTGCAATCTCTGGGTCCTCCCATGTGGCACATCTTGTGCGAGCGACGCTAGAGTGGGAGCACTCGGCGTGATATCCAGCATGCGATGGGATCATCCGGGCGGATCCCTTCCGAGACCAACTCGGTCAGGCGCCGCTCAACCTGGAGGACATCCTCGATGGTCTTCTTGGGGTCGTAGCCCCAGTTCTGCTGGGTGGGCCGCGCATTCTTGAACTTTGGAAGCCTGATTAGGTCCTTGATAGGTTTCCCCTTCTCGGGAGCAACATTCTTCACATACAAGAAGCTGTGCTACCACTTGCGCACAGTCTCCAACCCCTTAACTCGCGGGTGGTGCCCGGTCTTGCGCTGTAGCATCATGGTGCATCCCGTCTGGGTCATCGCGCGAGCGCTGTCGGTGTTCCCAGGATTGGGAACACTTTGCTTTCGGAAGAAGAAGTACCTAGCCCAAGTGTGGATGGTGGGGTAGACGCCTAAGAAGGCTTCGCACACTACGGCGTGGATAGAAAGCATAACAAGGGCGTTGGGTGGAAGATGGTGTGGCTGGAGGTCAAAATGACGGAGGAACTCGGCAAAAAATTCGGAAACGGGAAGGCCGAATCCCCTTTTGAAGTGGGCGAGAAAGACGACGTATTCATCCTTCTCGGGCTTAGGGATGATTTCAGTACCTGGGGGCCTGCACATGACGCCGGGAGGAACGCGGCGCGTGTTGACGAGCCACTGGCAGTCTTCTGCCGTGACTTCTGATCCTTCCCAACCGGTGCGGGCGGCGGCATCATCGTCTCCGTGAGAATCCATGGAGGCGGGGGCCCTCAGGAGAGATTGGAGGCGGATGTGAGCGGAGGAGTTTCTCTCTGTCTCTCTCGTGGTGCGTGGAGCAGCGGCGCAGCAAGTATTTGCGGTGGCGGTGTGCTCGACGGCGGCGGAAAGACGAGGGGGCGCAAGATTGGGAAGAACTGGAAAGAAGGGAACGGAGCGTCGCGGGGGTATTTATCTCGCCCCCGCGAGTTGCCGTTACGAGTGGATTAATCATGGATTGATCGTGCGCAGAGATCATGCGGCGTGGGTTGCACAACCGTTAGAAACGCACACAGCGGATATCGCGCGTGTAACGGGCGCAGTTAATCCCACGTCGAGATCATGGGCACTTGAGTACGGTTGAGGTGACTTAACAGGCTAGTGGGCCAGGGTTGCAGTTATTGGCGCGTGGCCTGCTGCATCCCAGGCATCGAGGCGTCGGGGGCACAGGGGTGTGACACGTGCCCCGTAGCGACACGGAGAGGTGGATTCGTTCCGATTCAGCGGGAGCGAGTTCGAAATTTCACTAAGTCATTTTACTCGGCATCACAGAAGAAAGATATTGCTATTCGGAGAAGTAGAGATGCAAGCAAGAATTGAAGGGCCGTGTGGAGGTGCTACTCGACCCCTTTCAGTTACAAAGACAAGATTTGTTTTAAGCTGGCAGGGCCCAGTGAACAAGTTCGCAGGACTCTACCAGCTTCGGGGACTAATGTCGGGGGGTTACCCCCGAGTAGGGGTAAGGCAAGTGCTAAAGGCAAGGTCAAGGTGCTGTTTGACCGGGTAGATGGCTACCCGGTAATTGCTACCCGGTAGACTTCTATCCGGCCGTACCTACCAATGGCCAAGGGGAGAAATCAAGCAAGTTATGTTCGTCCGAGTAGAGAAGTTGGTCCGAGTAGAGGGAGTGCTTTCCTACTCGGGCCAGAAGTCAATGGAGCCATTCTGACAAGGGATCCCGCGTATCCTGCGTCCGTACCGGCGTGCGGTTCAACTTACGGAGCGCGTGATTATCCGCGCTACGGCGTGGCTACAGTGCGGTAGGCGCCTGTCAAATCATTTCACTGACAGAGGGGACAGGACGGGGCTAGGGGCCTACCCTATCTCACTGACAAGGTGGACAGGTCCCATCTCCGAACGGCGCGACGACTTACGGCACCCGCGTCAGCGAGAAGCCGGAAGCGTGCTCTGTTCTGCAGTGCGCCTGTCCCATCAGTCGTACCTTATAGTCTTTTTCTATTCGGCTGGGCACCAGTATATAAGGTGCCCCGCCCCCTCCTGCACGAGATACGTTGCCTTATGATCTAGAACGTTGCTTCACTTCACATAGAGACAACTAGAGAGATAGAGTGGCTACTCGGCTGAAGGCCTGATTTGTACTGTGGCTACTCGGTTACACACATATAGAGAGAAAAGGCAGGAGTAGGGGTGTTACCTCCACACGAGGGCCCTGAACTTAGGTAAGATCTGGTTGTTTGCAGTGTTTGAGACATCCTACACGCGGCTACTCGCCGTGTGATCCCTCCCCGATCACCTCCAGCGTCCATCGGCCCCAACACTTTACCCATCCCATGGCATCTGCCGTGATACCACCACGACACCCCTAGAAGTGTGCATAATTTAGTCTGCCTTTAGAATGCACATACAAAATTATGAGGAGAGCAAAATCCAAAAGGTAACAACATGATAAAAATTGAGACAAAGGCAACAACTATATTGAGACATTTGAGTTGAATACCATACCTTTTGCATAGAATAAATGTGTAGATAATACTAACGCACAATATAATATAATCCTCAATATAGACAACCGCAATAGATCCTAAATCACCATAGTCTCACAATAACGTAACATAGTTCCACAAACGGAATAGACAATAGTTCGAAATGAGAATAAAAGGGACACAAGCTCTCAGAGAATGATAGAAGAACATGCTTGTGCCTGAACCCATGCAAATCCCACGTAGACCTAATAAACTACTTCTCCCTCTTTGGCACCAAAACACCAAAAAGGAGACAAGGTGATGCTAGCGTCCCATGACGAACTAGTCGTCAGACTTCTCTGAAGACTTGTCAGGTGAGCCATCGGCCTCTCCATCTTCATCATCTTCCTCATTGTCATCAGCAGCACGAGCACTGAAAGAAGCAGTAGGAGCTGTAGAGAAGAGCAGTCTCGATCTTAGCCCAAGGAGTGAGGTCACTAGAGGACCACTGAGCATAGGAGTCAGGGGCTAAAGCTGTGGGAAGAGTGTTGGGAATATGCCCTAGAGGCAACCATGTATGATGTAATTCCCACTGTATTCATAAAGTTATTAAGTTGTCCTTTGGTTTGAACATCTGATATATGTCATTGAATATGTGATTCGATTGTGGAACTATGTATTCATGTTGTTCATACTAATTGTCCTTGGTCGTTAAGGTTGTGCTGGACACACACCCTAGACTAATGTGAGTGTTGGCTGATGACACGGTTCCACTTGTCATGGGCATGGTGATGCCATTCCAACGTTCACGGACTTGGCTAAAGAGTTTAGCAAGTCGGACTGACCCACATTGAGATGCAACGATCAAGTCGTCATTTGCATGTCTCAATCAATGTAATCCTTAGACCTGAGGTTGTCTCACAATCCGAGTTGTGGATCATCGACTTAGGTTCTGTCAAACGTTGTTCTGTGACAAGGCAACTATAAAGGCAGAGTTCGGGTCGAATGAGAAGCAAGCTGCGTGATGTGGATAATCAAGATGGGATTTTGCCCCTCCGAATGGAGAGATATTCTCTGGGCCCTCTCGAGTGATATGATTCAGGAAGCATGGCCATGCGCAACACAGTTAAGTGTTAACTGTGTCTGTTGACTAAGAGTTAGTCAGGTGAATCACATATCACGGATCGAGAAGAGAGTTGAACTATTAAAGGGATGACGATAAATCGCCTATAGTTCGACAAGGTATATCGTGAGGCAAAAGGGACTAAGATGAATATCACATTGAAAGGTATGTCGTCATGACTCAATGGTACTTGGGAGTCGGCACGTTCTGCTAGGAGCCGCTACCGATTGATCGATTGGGAGTTGGACTCCAATCGTGTCCAAGTCGCCATGAGCCTGCAGGGTCGCACACTTAAGAGCGGGAGCAAGTATTGGTTGGGTTGGACCCGAACCGGAAATGGACTGAGTTAGTGAGTCGGACTCACAGAGGGAATGGGCCACAAGTGTTGTGAAGCCCATTACCATACGCTATATAAAGAGGGGCGCAGGTTGCCCAGCGGGCACGTTAGTCCACTCTCCCATGCGTTGGGAACCCTAACCCACTCAGTCCAGCCGCCGCACCGGACCTAGCAGTCCGCCGTCGGAGCTCCTCCTCGTACGTGTGGATACCGGCAGAGGTGCTGTACGTTCAGCACTTCGACGTTCGAGGGATTGGATCGGCCGGACCGGATCGTGGGACTGCACTGCCCCGACGCGCTTCACCGATAATCCGCAACCGCGCGTCTAGTGGTAATCATCGTGGCCTTCTACCTCGGCTAGATCTTGGAAGCATCGCGTAGGAAAAGTTTTTGTTTATCTCTACGCGTCCCAACAAAGAGTGCCGGTAGCACCACTCACATGGTGAAGAATCTGCTGATGTGAGCTGGACATAGCAAGATCTCTGCAGTAAGCCTTGTATTGCTCCTTGTGGATGTCCACCTTCATGCACATGATCTTGCGCTAAAACTAGGAGAGCTTCTTGACATGAGGCACAAAGGAGGTATCCACAAGAGGATCACGAGGGGAAGAAGTAGAGCTAGTGCGAGCATCCCTCATAAATTAACCACTATTAGGAGCAGAAGTAGGAGTAGCTGGACGTTTCTCCCTCGTCATATAGAGCTTCTTGAAGTGATGATCCTCCATAGGCAGCTCACTGAAATCTTGATCCTTTAGAGTATCCTTGATGAGCATTGATACGTCATAAACGTATCCTTAATTTCTTATGTTCCATGTTGTTTGCATGCCATATGCTACATGTTTTCCTTACACTTTAAGTCATTTTTATCGATTTCCCCGGACTAACCTATTGACAAGATGCCACAGAGCCAGCTCCTGTTTTTTGTTGTTTTTAGTTTCAGAAAATTTGTTTTGGAAATATTCTCGGAATTGGAAAATTCGAAGCTCGGAAGTCTTAGAATTCCCGAAGGTTCCACAGAGTCCCGAAGAGGCCCGGAGGGGGGCCACGCCATAGGGTGGCTCCCCCTGGCTGCGCCTGGGGTGTGGGCCCCTCGGGCACCCACCGCCATCGCCCTTTCGCCCATATATCCCCCCCCCGATGTGTGAACCCTAAAATTATACCACTTTTCCACGAAAAACACCCGAGGCCACCGTCATCGTCAACCCGAGATCGGGAGGGTTCTGGAGTTCTCCCCGGCACCCTGTCGGGAGGGAAAATCATCACCAGAGGGCTCTACACCACCATGCCTGCCTCCGGAGTGATGCGTGAGTAGTTCATCCTTGGACTACGGGTTCATAGCAGTAGCTAGATGGTTTTTCTCTCCTCTTTATGCCTCATGTTTAGATCTCGTGAGCTGTCCTACACGATCGAGATTATCTTATTGTAATGATACATGTTGTGTTTGCTGGGATCCGATGATTATTGAATGATATGTCTCTTGATTATCAATCTATCATGATGTCTTCATGTGCATGTTATTTATGATCTTCTATGCTCTCCGTTGTTAGTAGATGCTTTGGCCAAGTAGATGCTAGTGACTCCAAGAGGGAGTATTTATGCTCGATAGTGGGTTCATGCATCCTTTGCATCTGTGCTTGAGTGACAGAAACGTGATGGAGGATGTGATGTTGCCATTTGGGAGAAAACAACGATGTTTACTTTGTTTACATGACACACTTTGCTTACTGCGATAATCTGTTCCTTGCAACTTAATACCCAACGTTTGTTCGAATGATATTTGGAGGGTGGATTATTAGTCATAGATGCAGTTGGATGACGATCTATGTATCTTGTTGTAATGCCTGTATGAATCTCATAGTAATCATCATGTCATGCATGTTTATTTATCTATCAATTTCCCAACGGTAATTTGTTCACCAAGCATGTTTGTTATCTATGGAAAGACACCTCTAGTGAACTGTGGACCCCGGTCCATTTTCTCATACTGATAATACACACACTGCTTCCACTGTTTTCACACTGCTATTGTTGTTTTCATATTGTTCTCATACAGTTTACCACACCATACATTTAACCTCTTTGTGTTCAGCAAAACCGGTGAGATTGACAGCATCACTGCTTCGTTGGCGCAAAGTGAATTGATTGTGTTGTGTAGGTTTCACGTTGCTGCTGAACCGATAGTGCGCCCTGCCACCTCAGCTGCATCAACCTTCAGAAGTTGCTTGTCCTCCTACTATTCGATTCAACCTTGGTTTCTTTTCTGAGGGAAAACTTGCCGCTGCACTCTTCACAACTTTTCTCTTGGGGTTTACCAACATCAGCCATGAACAAGTTTTTGGCGCCGTTGCCCGGGAGGAAGAGAATTTCTGCAAGGGGAGTCTCTCACTTCCAATCTCTTTACTTTGTTTTAGTTTTGCTTATTTTATTTTATTTTGTCTTGTTTGTTTCTCTTTATCGAAAACACACAAAAAAATAGTTTGTATTCAAGTTGTTGTTTTTATCCTGTTTTTAGTCTTGCTAAAATGAGTGTTCCTGAAGTTGAGGTTCATTCTTTTAAAAAAACAAGTTGGGGAAAGTTTGAAAGATGCTTGGTATAGAATAAGTGATGCTCATCATATATGCACTAAGAAATATTTGTTGGGTCGCGTATAGATAAACGAAAAACTTTTCCTACGCGGTACTCCCAAGATCTAGCCGAGGTAGAAGGCCACGAGTATTACCACTAGACGCGCAGGTGCGGATTATCGATGTAGCGCGTCTGGTCGGGGCAGTGCAGTCCCACGATCCGGTCCGGCCGATCCAATCCCTCGAACGTCGAAGTGCTGAACGTACAGCACCTCTGCCGGTATCCACACGTACGAGGAGGAGCTCCGACGGCGGACTGCTAGGTCCGGTGCGGCGGCTGGACTGAGTGGGGCTAGGGTTCCCAACGCATGGGAGAGTGGACTAACGTGCCCGCTGGGCAACCTGCGCCCCTCTTTATATAGCGTATGGTAATGGGCTGCACAACACTTGTGGCCCATTCCCTCTGTGAGTCCGACTCACTAATTCAGTCCATTTCCGGTTCGGGTCCAACCCAACCAATATTTGCTCCCGCTCTTAAGTGTGCGACCCTGCAGGCTCATGGCGACTTGGACACGATTGGAGTCCGACTCTCAATCGATCAATCGGTAGCGGCTCCTAGCAGAACGTGCCGACTCCCAAGTCCCATTGAGTCATGACGACATACCTTTCAATGTGATATTCATCTTAGTCCCTTTTGCCTCACGATATACCTTGTCGAGCTATAGGCGATTTATCGTCATCCCTTAAATAGCTCAACTCTCTTCTCGATCCGTGATATGTGATTCATCTGACTAACTCTTTAGTCAATAGACACAGTTAACACTTAACTGAGTCGCGCATGGCCATGCTTCCTGAATCATATCACTCGAGAGGGCCCAGAGAATATCTCTCCAATCGGAGGGGCAAAATCCCATCTTGATTATCCACATCACGCAGCTTGCTTCTCATTCGACCCGAACTCTGCCTTTATAGTTGCCTTGTCACAGAACAACGTTTGACAGAACCTAAGTCGGTGATCCACAACTCGGATTGTGCGACAACCTCAGGTCTAAGGATTACATTGATTGAGACATGCAAATGACGACTTGATCGTTGCATCTCAATGTGGGTCAGTCCGACTTGCTAAACTCTTTAGCCAAGTCCGTGAACGTTGGAATGGCATCACCATGCCCATGACAAGTGGAACTGTGTCATCAGCCAACACTTACATTAGTCTAGGGTGTGTGTCCAGCACAACCTAAATGACCAAGGACAATCTAGTATGAACAACATGAATACATGGTTCCACAATCAAATCACATATTCAATGACATGTATCAGATGTTCAAAACAAGGACAACTTAATAAATTTATGAATACAGTGGGAATTACATCATACATGATTGCCTCTAGGGCATATTCCCAACAATATTCCACTTTAATCCTTCTTAGGAATTTTTATGTCGGCATACTAGCTGGTATAGGTATGTTCTAGACACTCTTACAGGTGGTAATTATCTAGGAACTCCTGCTCTAGAATCCTGTAATTTAATTGAAAGTTTAGTTGGAACACCACCCACTAAGGTTGTTAAAACTGAGATCACTTTAGATGATGTTATTAAAATGTTAAACTCTATGGAGAAAATTTTGCCAAACTTCCTCGATAATGCTAGCAAAATTAATGAATCAATAGTAAGTATCAACAAGAGAAATACTGTTTTAGAAGCTAGCAATATCCATGATAGTCAAAACATGAGGATTGGTTAATTAGAGGAGGCTATGGAAACTTTAAGCTCAACTTTTTCTTCTCTTAAGTTTAAGAGGGAGAAACCTTCTATGGGAAAGGAGAAAAAATTGATGTATGTCCCCAAGGTGCCTAAACCAAAATCTCCTAATGTGCTTAAAATTAATAAAACTTTTAGTGAAACTAAAAGTGATTTGCATGTTGAATCATTTTCAGGGGTACCTAAAGTACCAATTGCTACAAGTGGTATTTTAGAGGAAATTATTGATTTGTATGCTTCTTCACTTGAAAACACTTGATTCCACTTTTCTGGGCCCAGCTAAAAGGCATTAAAGAAAAGCACTTCTTGGGAGATAACCCATGGTTCTATTTTTGCTTTGTTTTCTCTGTTTTCTTTGAGTCAATGTGTTGTTTACTTATGTAGAAAATCCTTTGTATCTTTATTTTCATTTACTATTTGTGCCAAGTAAAGTTTTTAGCGAAAGTTGGAGTTGGTTTTGGATTTCTGTGCAGGAAACAGATTTCTGGTGTCCACCGTAAAAAATCGTATAAATTCCAGAAAGATCCAAATGACCTAAAACTTTTTGCACTTATTCCTCAGATAATTCTGAAACTTATTTGTTCCTTATGTTTTTCGATCTGAGCGACGTAAGTGCCCCAAAAAAATTCGTCTTTACAGATTGTTCTGGTTTTGACAGATTCTGCCATTTTTCTTGCATTTGCTCTTTTACGATGCCAAGTGGATTTCTTTGCTTCACGAAACATCAGTGGATGTACCTAATGTTTAAAAGTATCAATATCACTTATGCCCATGCATAACCCGTGAATTTTTTATTGTCGCACTAACCCTATAATGCGAATTACTTTGAGTGTGGTGTGAAGAAAGTTTTCAAGGGTCAAGAGAAGATGGTGATATGATGTGATCAAGAAGAGTGCAAGGTAAAAGCTTGGGGATGCCCCCATATTTCATCCTATAGAATTCTAAGAATACTCAAGAATATAAGCTTGGGGATGTCCAAGGCATCCCCTTGTTCATCAATAATTTATCAGGTCACTTCTAGTGAAACTATATTTTTATTCGGTCACATCATATGAAATTTACTTGGAGCGTCTTTTTGTTTTTGTTTTGTTTTCCTTTGTTTTTTTTGTTTTTTTTTGCTGCAACTATATAGTTGGAACCTAGCATTCTTTGTGTGGAAGAGAGACACGCTCCTCTTTTTTCATATGAATACTCGTTATGCTCGTATTCTTAGTTTTTCTTCTAGCCGCTACAAAAAAAATCTTGGTTAGCTCCTGTTTTTCTTGCATCTCTTATTCAGAGCTGTTAGTTTTAGTAGAGTTGTGTTAGTACTCTCTTGTTTCATTGATGTATCTCTTCGAGATTTTTTGTTTAGTATGAAATGCTTGGTGTTCGAAAGTAGTAGTACAGTTTTCGTGCTTATAACGGTGCAATTAGAAGCTTCTATAGACTGGTGGCTAGATATTTTCATGTCGTGCTAGATGTTATTTTAATTCTAAAACCTAGTAGTTATTTTGTAGCATGATTTGTATCAAATAGCTAAGAGTGTTTAATGTGCCTTTGAAAGAATCATGAGTTGTTCTTGTCATTTTGAAGCATAAATTTGTGGTGTTCTCCCTTGAATGTTTTATTTGGTTGACTTGGCGCATTCTCACACCATATTTATGACTACAAACCAGTCACTTATAGCCTCTATGATCATTTAGTTTTTTAACTTGTAGTACCACTTATGCTTTGATTAATGACGTTTTTGTCGCTATGCATGATTATGTCCATTATTGCTCTCTTGATTTGTCGCTCCCAATCTTTTGCCAGCCTCCACATGTACTGAGTATGAGCTCTACTCGTGCATCCAACTCCCAAAAACCAAAGTTTGCCAAATGTTTCCACCATACCTAACTACATGTGGTATTTAACTGCCACTCCAAAGTAAACTGCTCATGTGTTACCTTTAAAACCTTCAAAATTACTCATGTTTTGTGCTCCTGTTTTAGCTCATGAGGATGTAAATAGAGAATCTTTATCTCACTTGTTGATTGGAATTTCACACCCTCGACTAGTGGCTTCATCCGCTTATCCAATTGATAGAAGAGCTAGCAGCGGGGTGCCCAGCCCCAAATTAACACAACAAATTCTCTTCACTATTTTTGCCCCTGGTTTACCAGTCAAAGCATAATTTTGTAAACAAAAGAGAAAGAGGGATGACCTTCTACCCAGATTCGTCCTTCTATGGGAGCCTCTCTTGTGAAGTCTAGTTGGCTTGTGATGGTGCTGTATTTTCTGTTTAACATTCGTTGACATAAGCATACACCTCTCTAAAAAATGTTTCCAATACCTATGTTTAACAAAATAAAAGCTCTAGCACATGAGCGATCCCTGCTTCCCTCTGCGAAGGTCCTTTCTTTTACTTTTATGTTGAGTCTCCATCTTCTAACTTTATGCACAGTTGAGAGAGCATAGTTGCCATTCTGAGTTTAATGTGCATTTGTCCCAGAAACGTTATTAATTGATTCATGATGTGTTATTGTTTGTTCTCAAATTATTTGTTCTAGTCTTCCTCTTAAACTTTGAAGGTGTCCTGGCATTTATATTTTTTCCCACTCTTAAGGACAAGCGAAATATCACTTTGCTATGTTTTCTCTGTGCTTGAAATAAATGTATAACTTTCGAGTGCATTATTATTCATGATCTTTTGTTTGTGTTACTTCTCATGATGCAAAGTGATTGCTATGTTTTATTGTTAGAATTATATCTATCATGCTTTTGTTATAGTTCTATGATCTTAGCTATGCTTATGCTTTTACAATTTTTATGATCAAGTTTATGTTGGTAGCATGTCATCTCAGAAATTATGTGTTTTTACCGTTTTACCTACTCGAGGACGAGTAGGAACTAAGCTTGGGGATGTTGATACATCATAAACGTATCCTTAATTTCTGATGTTCCATGTTGTTTTTGTGCCATATGCTATTTGTTTCCTTACACTTTATGTTATTTTTATCGATTTCCTGGGACTAACTTATTGACAAGATGCCACAGAGCCAGTTCCTGTTTTCTACTGTTTTTAGTTTCAGAAAAATTGTTCAAGAAATATTCTCAGAATTGGAAAATTTGAAGCCCGGAAGTCTTAGAATTCCCGAAGGTTCCACAGAGTCCCGAAGAGGACCGGAGGGGGGCCACACCATAGGGCGGCATGCCCCCTGGTCACGCCTGGGGGTGGTGTCGAATAGTCATCTCAACAAGTCCCTAGGATGATCTGGTAGGGTTTCGATTCAGAGAACGTAAAGGTGCTGGTGACAATCGTCGGCTAACGGGGGCACGATTTACCCAGGTTCGGGGCCCTCATAGAGGTAAAACCCTTACTCCTGCTCTTCGATCTGTATTATTAGTAGATCGATTACAATGGGGGGGTGCTCAAGTCGAGAGTACGATCTCGAGCTTAAGGCTTGTGGTGGCGAAAGTAGATTGGACCCCCCTCTCGGTGGTTCTCCTAGCCTTATATAGATGGCCAGGTCTCAAACCGTGTCGGGGGGGGGTTACAAACCCTAGTTCTAGGTCGGTTAGGTTTTTCCTTCTTGACCCGCAAGTCTTGCGGGTGGGCCTTTTAGTAGTGCAGGACAGCACCTCTCTTTGGGCCTAAGTCTTGGGCCTTGGACCGGGTAGGCTCACCCGATAGGTCTAGGGGTCATCCCCATGTCAGTAGCCCCCGAGTGTTTATTCGACTAAGAATAGTCGAGTAAGCACTCAAAGTTCATTCTTGATTTCTTAGACTGGTCATTCAATCGTCTGGTTTGTAGGGTGTATACCCTGTGCGCGAAGCAATCATACACTCATGCATAGAGTGATAAATGTGCCTTGTGTTGGCTGTTTTCGCAGAAGGATGTGGCTCAGTCGCTTGGCTCTCCCGAAAGATCAGGGCCAATTAATTGCATCTAGGGCAAAAACGGTTCTAGCCTACACGACTTCAAGACCTCCGACTCGAATACGGCGAGGTGATCGTTGCGACTGGGCCGTGGAGGTCTTACCGAGTCGAACGTAACCTAAAGGGCTACCCGACGCGTCCGCTAGAATTTTTCTTTGTGTTGTTGACACGGAAAATATACCGAAGGACGCAGCTTGAGTGCGATTCCAGGCCCACAGGAGAGATCCTTGGGTCTTGCCTTCGTATTCGAAAGAATACGGCATCCAGATGTTCCTAGTCGGTCGAACGATCCAGGATAAGGATGTGTAAGTACATCATGTGGTAGAGTTGCGGGAGTCGCACACTCGCAATTTTACCTTGATCATGTTCCCATGATTCTTCGGGTGAATGAATCTTCCTTTTTCTTGATCTTATGCGAAAGAGATTTCGCGTCGTGAAGTCCATACGAAAGAGATTTCGTGTCAGAATGTTTATGCGAAAGAAATTTCGCGTTTTGATGCGCCCATACGAAAGAGATTTCGTGTCAGGGTGTTTATGCGAAAGAAATTTCGCGTTTTGATGTGCCCATACGAAAGAGATTTCGTGTCAGGGTGTCCACTCGAAAGAAATTTCGAGCATTAAAGCTTACGCGAAAGAGATTTCGCGTGTCGTTAGGTGCGCAGTGACGTCCTCGCGCACTCGATTGCTCTGACTACTACCAATGGGACGTGACGAAGTGGGGCAGAGCGCGCGGGCCCACCGTGTCGGCTTTTTGACCGGAAACGATCGGTCGTGTCCCGGTTTTCCTGCTGGTCGCGCGCTGTAAATACGCACGATCTTTTCGTAAAGATCTTGCTAGGGTAACTGTCCCTCGTTGCTTCGTTTCCGCTTCACGCGTGGCATCCGTGATGGATGCCACGTTGCTATATCTACGGCTTGGATCCATCTTGCTTGGGTATAAATACTGGGACTTAGGGTAGGAGTAATTTTTTCGGCTCTCATTCATCCTTTTCCCCTTCGCGCACACATTCTTCCTCCTCGAGCACTGACAGCACTCTCCAATGGCGGGGGCAAAGAAACTCGGTGCTTCCGCATCGTCCTCCAAGAATGTGGCGAGCGCATCCGCTCCGGCTCCCACAAAGAGGACCGGCGACTGGCACTCGGTGAACACCACGCGGAAGAGCATCGTCGAGCTGCAAGGTGAGGGGCTGTTGCCCCCGGACACGGACAGGCGCGTGCGTATGTCTGTGAAGAAGGAGGGGACGCCCAATCCTCTCACCAACGAGTGTGTCGTCTTCTCGGAGCACGTCGCCCGAGGTCTATCCTTGTCCCTTCATCCATTCCTCATCGGGCTGCTGTATGTCTATGGCATACAACTGCACGATCTTCTTCCAAACGCGATTCAGCACATCTCGTGCTTTATCGTGATTTGCGAGTGTTTCTTGGGGATTCGCCCGCACTGGGGTCTCTGGAAGGCCATCTTCAAGATGCGGGTCTTCCGGGAGAAGCCGCAGCCAGGCGTGAAGACTAGCGAGCCGTTGAGGACCGGCGGCTTTGAATCCAGTTGAATAAGGACATCCCCTACATGGATATGCACTTCGTCGACTCGGCCCAAGGATGGCGCCGAAAGTGGTTCCACGTGTAGGATGATAGCGCGGGTGACGTCCCCGAGTTTCAGCCATTCGCCATTCTTAAGCGGCGTAAATCTTGGACGCACACCCTCTCACCCGAAGAAAGCAAGATCGTCTCCCCTCTACTCGCAGAGGTGCCACGCTTCCTCGAGAAGGAGCAGGGAACGCCGCTGAACGGAATTCATTTGGCGGGTGTTTTCCTGCGCCGAAGGATCCAGCCTCTCCAGGCGAGGCCAACTTCCATGTGGGAATATAATGGCGTCAACGATTTGAGTCGCATCCGCGACAATATTCAGTTGAATGTCGAATTTGACAAGAAGATCACGGCCATCAGCAAATTGAAGAAAGGGGAGAGCTACTCGGCGTGCCCTCTCGACCCATTCGAAGCTTCGAACCCTCCCCCTGCTGAGGTGAGTTTTTGTTTTTTGTCTCTTCCAATTCGGATTTTCATCTGTTGAAGATTTTTTTTCTTCTTTCTCTCTTCGCCTCCGTAGAGGTTGAGTGTGGCGACGTGTTACCCGCTAGTTTCTGCAGACGATGTCTCAGATCTTTTGGCGAGTAACATCGAAGTTCCTCCCGAAACCAGCGTCGCGGAGGCTGACTCGAGTTCCGAGCGGGAAGACGCGGATGAGGAAGAGGGGTCGGATGGCGAGCAGCTTTGTCAGCGCAAGCGCCGCAGGCAGGGGCAGGAGAAGGAAGAGGAGAAGGTCACTTCGAAGGACAACTCTTTGAGTGATGCTCCCGTCAAAGTAGTTGAGCCTCTTCGGGTGGCTCCTCTTAATGTTCTTCCTCCTGTGGTTTGTCAGTCGAAGATCTCCACTGCCTGGAGTCCTGACAACCTCGATGACGATGATGAGGACGAGTAAGTTCCGCAGAATCTTCGTAGATTTTCTTCCATCTTTCCTTTGTCTGATTTTGTCTTCTGTAGCAGTCTCACGACCATCAGTCCAAGCCAGTTCACTTCCTCGATTCCCTCTATAAAGAGGAAAGAGGTCATCGTAGATCCCGCTCCCGCCGCAGATCCCTCTCGAAGATCTCCGAGCCCAGCCAAAGCAACTGAAGCTCTGGAGTATGGGATGCCCAGCTTTGAGGGTGGACATCTTGTAGATGTCGGAGTGTCTGCGAGCCGGGAGGTCTCGGGTAGCTCGGCGGATCCCTTGTCTACTGCCCAGGGCAAGGTGAATTTTTTTCCTTTTCTTCTCATGTTTTCCTTTATCGGGTGCATGGCAGTGCTCCCGATAGGAGTAGCCCCCGAGTCTATGGTAAATTGCTTGAAGTTGGCCATGGAGTCAAGTCGAAGTTTCACCTTCTCTCATTTGTATGTTGACCTTGTTTTTCATCGGGTGCACGGCAGTGCTCCCGGTGGGAGTAGCCCCCGAGGCTATACTTGACTGTGTACAGTCGTGTATAGGCTCAAGTGATGTCTTTGTGGTTTTTTGACTTTGAGTTTCTGCAGGCACTTCTCGACTCTCTTGCTGCTTTCGGGCGCCGAGTTCTTTCGGCTGAGGCGGATTGCTTTTCCCTTCGGGGAATTCGTGATCAGCTCGTCCAGGACAGCCGCTCCCTGCAAGGTAAGCTAGCATGATGTTTTGCGTTCACCGTTTCTTCCTGGTTGCAATTGTTGTCCTAATCGTGTCCTTTCGAACCGCAGATGAAGTTACCCGCTTGAAGGCTGAGAAGGTGGAGGCTCTTTCTCGGGTGAAAACCCTTGAGGCGGAACTGGAGTCCACTTGAAATGAGTTGGAAACCACACGCAAGTGCTCGGATGACAATCTCGCGGAGGCCCAGGGAGCTCTGAAGCAGCTGGAGGAGGCAAGCTTGAAGCACGGCAATGATCTTGTCGGCATCATCCGTCCTCTGGCTCAGAAGCTTGCTGGTGAGTTTGTGCTTTATCTTCCTTCAACTGTGGCTTGTCCTTTTCCTTTTCTGATACTTGTTCTGCCCTTGTCTTAGACACCATCAGAGTTGGGTTGGAGCTGCCCGGACAATTCGAGTTGATGTTGTCTCCGACTCGTGTGTCCAGCTTCAGGAGCATGCAAATAGGGTCTGCTCCCTCATCCATGACGCTACCCGAGTGCTGACGCAGTTCCACGAGCTTCTGCTCACGGATGTGGCGGTTCCGCCAACTCTGAGCGGTCTCCTGCAAGCTTTCTTGGGCGATGAAGATCTCCTCCACGAGTACTCGCTTGCGCAGACGGAGTGTGGAGCCAAGACAACTATCCAGTTTTCCCTGGCGCATGGTGTCTCGGGTGACCTGGAGAAGGTGTACTCGGAGGTTCCACGCGACGCCCTGGGCAAAAGGTAGCACTCCGTCCTTTTGGCGATCGTGCTGAGGAGCTTTCGAAGAAGCTTTCCGGGGTACTTTCCCGCGCCGGGCGTAAAGGACAGCCTGCTGCTTGTGGAACTACCTCCGCATCTCCATTGAATAGTTCTTGTTTCTGTATGCTTTGATATGTAATGAACCCAGGGATGTATTCCCGTACTTTATTTTGTCTAATCGACATGTTTAAAAAAAGTTTTGGCGTTTTATCTTTACGCCTTACTTTGTATTCTCCCGATGGGAGTAGCCCCCAAGCACCCGAACATCTTGGGTGGTATTTTCTCGAGTGGGATATTGTACTGTCCCTGAATCTTTGTTGTTCTTTCCAGGTGATTGATTCTAGCGGAGGTTTGTCGAGTGGAGCTGCTTCTCTGGTTGATCCGTTAGTTGCTGCTGCCAGTACATTTGCATCACTACATGACCGTGTCGTGGATGGCGATCGTAGGCTGAAGGCTCTATGAGGCGTGGCTGATGTGGCCAAGTCGAAGCAGAAACTTGCGGCGGAGCGCGAGAAATTTGTAATGGAGGAGTTGTCGAGTGTTGCAAAGAACATGCTCTTTAAGTTTTGCGATCCCCCGAGCACTTGTCGATGATTGTTGTTTTTGTTTTGACATGCTTGCTATCTGTGCAGTTGTTGAGCCTGATGTAGTCTGCGAGGGTCATTGGGTGGATACCCATATTGTTCACGAGTCGAGCAGCTCTAAGCCTCACGCGAGCAACTTCTGGTCTGATCGGAACCGGGGTTTTATCTTGGCTACCTTGAAGTACCGGGCGAGTCAGGCGCAGATACTCGCTGAGTCTTGTCGAGAGGCTCTCTCGTCTATCTGTCGGGCGTTTTACCCTTTTGGAGTTGTCCCAGACAGCTTGAGTGGCTTGTTGTGGATGTTTCGCCGGGTGGGAGAAGTTCGCGAATGTGTGCGCCAACAACTCATCTGTGGAGCTCAGGTGCCACTCGCCTTCGTGCGTTTGTGACACCCTGAGGTTAACTTCAACTCTGTGGCGCGGCTCCCTGATGGTCAAGGTCTTCGTGTAGATTTTGTTCCTCGCTACGAGGTTGTTCGTCCTTCTGCTGAGTGGATTATTCAGTTGACAGCGGCGGAGACCGAGCGGTTGTTTCAAGAGGCGGACGCCCGCCAGTAGCTGTAGGTCCCCAAGGTGTTTGTACCTTGTGTGTTGTAGCTTTTTAAGGTGTTTGAAGGTGTATACCTTGTGCCCTTGTATGTATTAATCGATTGATTTAGGGTGTTTGTAAGGTGCGAACCTTGTTTTGCCCTGTATAATTTTTTATCGAGTGTAAGTGCTCAATGTCGTTGACAATGCTAGTTAGGCATAGCCCCCGTGCGTTTGGGGGTGTGACCTGTCGTTTAGCATGTAGGAAAAAATGAACGATGACAATTGCGAGTGGATAACCTTTGTAGATATGGTTGAGAAACCATGTTTTATTGCTATGGCTGAGAAGCCATGTATTTGCTCGAGCTACAAAGTGGCTAGTACAACCTTATTTCTTGCGAGTAGAAAAATAAAAACCCTAAGGATAAAACTTGCGGAGGTGTGCCACGTTCCACGGGTTGGAGTAGATGTCGCCTGTCTTCGGTTTCTTCAAGTGATAGGCGCCTCCTGGCATAACTTCGTGTAGGATGAAGGGTCCTTCCCATGGTGGCTCTAGCTTGTGCCCCTCCTTTTGCTTGAGTCGCAGTACCAAGTCTCCTACCACGAAGGACTTGTGGCATATGCGGCGACTATGGTAGTTACGCAGCGACTTCTGATAGACTGCGGATCTTGCGAGTGCGATGTCCCTGATCTCATCCAGTGCGTCAATATCATTTGCGAGAGCCTTGTTCGAGGTTTCTTCGCTGTATGCCACGACTCGCGGGGCGCTGAATTTGACGTGCTCGGGTAGCACGGTCTCGGCACCGTATACCATGAAGAATGACGTGTAGTTTGTCGACCGATTTGGTGTTGTTCGCAGGCTCCATAACACCGATGGTAATTCTTCGGCCGAGTGCCCTCCTGCTGGGTGTAGCCGATTGAGTAGCCACTTCTTTAGGCCAGCCGCAACTAATCCGTTGGATTGCTCGACTTGGCCGTTAGTTTGCGGGTGAGCTACCGAAGCGAAGCTGAGAGTTATCCATTTTTCCATGCAGAAGTCTGAGTTTCTTTGGCTGTGAAGTTGCTCCCATTATCTGTGATGATGTTGTGCGGGACACCGAATCTGCACACGATGGAGTTGAGGAATATCACGGCGCACTCGGCGTGTTGTGAGGTGACTGGCGTAGCCTCTATCCATTTCGTGAATTTGTCGACAGCTACTAGCATGTGGGTGTATCCTCCGGGTGTCGACTTCCGTAGCGGTCCCACCATGTCTAGCCTTCATTGAGCAAAGGGCCAGGTGATAGGGATCATGTGGAGTTCCGTGGCCGGTGAGTGTGGCTTGGGCGCGAACCTTTGGCAGGCATTGCATCAGTCGACTAGGTATTTAGCGTCTCTAGCCTCGGTGAGCCAGTAGAAACCTGCGCGGAAAGTTTTTCCTACGATTGATTTCCACCTTGCGTGGTGCCCGCAGTCGCCTTGGTGTTGTTACGAAGCAGCTCCTTGCCGTCTTCGGGTGCGATGCATCTTTTGAGTACTCCTGATATGCTTTGCTTGTACAGCTCTCCTTGGATCACCCGAAAAGATTTTCTGCGACGTACTATCTGTCTAGCCTCGCGAACGTATGTCGGGAGCTGTTTATTGGACAAGTAATCGAGGTATTTCCGCATCCAGGTTGGCTCGAGCAAAAAAACTTGCCTTGAGATGTGATGTGTAAGCTCTATGAGGGTGATTAGCTGGTTGGCCACCATTTTTGTTGTTGCGGGTGTCAATGCGGGCTTCTTGACCTTGACTGATCGTTTGCTAATTCTCTCGAGGTAGATTCCTGGTGGAACAGGGGCGTTTGTGGACCCTATGTTTGCCAGTTTGTCTGCCTCCTCGTTGCTTGATCGTGCGATGTACTTCAGCTCGCACTCTTTGAAACTTCCTTCAAGTAGGTTGTACATGTCGCGATAGGCGATCATGTTGTCTGCAAGAGCGTCGCACTCCTTCATGGTCTGTTGCACGATAAGGTTCGAATCTGTGTATATCATCAATCGAGTGGCTCCACAGGCAATCGCCATCTTCATGTCGTGCAGGAGGGCCTCGTATTCTGCATCATTGTTGGATGCTGGGTTGTCAGGAGGGAAGTCGAGTCGCAGGACGTACTGTAGCTTATCACCCCTTGGCGATATGAGGATAACACCGGCTATGTCTCCCTCATTTCTCTTCAACCCGTCGAAGTACATGATACAGTTGCTCGTCTATTCTGGAGGTCTAGGGGTTTGCAACTCCGTCAACTCGCTCAGGAACTCCACGACGACCTGGGATTTTACAGCGTTGCGCCCTGCGTATATGATGTCCCAGGTGCCTAACTCGGTGCTCCATTTTGCGATTCTTCCGGATGTCATGGGGTTGTTCATGATAGTACCGAGTGATGCGTCATTTAGCACCGTGACGGTACGCTCCTGGAAGTAGTGTTTGAGCTTGCGGGCAATAAGGACCACTCCATACGCGAGTTTCTGGTAGTGTGGGTATCGATGTTTGCACGGCGAAAGCACCTCACTGATGTAGTATATTGGTCTCTGAACGCCGTATGTTTTTCCGTCTTCTGGCCGCTCAACGACAATTACCATGCTGACGACTTGGTTTGTTGCGGCTAGGTAAAGGAAGAGTGGTTCCTTTTCCTGTGGTGTAGCCAATATGCGTCTGCTCTGCAACACTCTTTTCAAGTCGATGAACGCCTTCTTTGCTTCTGGCGTCCACTCGAACTTATCTGTTCTCTTCAGCAGCTTATAGAAGGGGAGCGCCTGCTCGCCTAATCTTGCGATGAATCTGCTCAGAGCGGCCAGTCACCCTGCGTGCTGCTGTATGCTGCGAAGATTCATTGGCTCCTTCATCATCAAGATTGCCTGTATTTTCTCCGGGTTGGCCTCAATTCCTCGGGCGGAGACCCGATAGCCGAGGAGTTGTCCCGCGGGGACTCTGAAGACGCATTTTGCCGGGTTGAGTTTGATTCTGTAAGCGTTGAGGGCGTCGAATGTCTCCCTGATATCCTCGAGGAGTGTTTCCTCCACCCGAGTCTTGATGACAATGTCGTCAACGTAAACTTGTACGTTCTTGCCAATGATCTTGGCGAGTCATTTTTGCATGCAACGCTGATATGTTGCGCCTACGTTTTTTAGCCCGAAGGGCATTGTCGTGTAGCAGTATACACCGTGTGGCGTGATGAATGCTGTCTTCTCCTCATCCTCTTGCTTCATCCTGATTTGATTGTAGCCCGAGTAGGCATCCATGAAGGAGAGGCGCTGACAGTCTGTTGTAGAATCCACGATCTGGTCGATTCGTGGTAATGAGAAATTATCCTTGGGGTAGTGTTTGTTCAACAAAGTGTAGTCGATGCACACACGAAGGATGTCAGTATTTTTCTTCGGGACTAACACTGGGTTTACTAACCAGGTAGAAATCTTGATTTCTCTGATGAATTTGGCAGATAGCAATCTGTTCACCTCTTCTCCGAGTGCCCTTTGTTTTGGCTCGGAAAAACATCGAGTGGTTTGCTTGACTAGCTTGGCATCTTTATATACTTCAAGTGAGTGCTCGGCGAACTCCCTGGGTATCCCTGGCATATCTGAAGGCTGCCAGCGAAAATCTCTCGGTACTCACGGAGGAGTTCGACGAGCGCGCCTTCCTATGCGGACGATAGGGTGGTGGACACCATCGCCGTCTTCGCGGATTCTGTCAGGTGTACTTGATACTTTCGAGTGTTGCTGTTTGGGCTGAACTCGAGTTCTGGGGCATTCGTGAGTGGCATCACAGAGTGATCCGTGGTTTTTGCCAACTCTTCGAGCTCCTCCTGCATCCCGAAAGATTTCGCGATCTCATTGAACTCAATATCACACTTGTCTGACTTTTGGAAGTCGCCGTTTATGGTGATCATGCGTGATTTCCCTAGAAGCTTGAGCTTCAGGTAGGCGTAGTGAGGTACTACCATGAATCTCGCGAACGTTGTTCGGCCGAGAATGGCGTGGTACTATGATGGCCAATCGACGACCTCAAAATCGAGAAATTCCCTTTTGTAATTTTTTGTGGTTCCTGGCACCACTTCCAGGTTGATTGTTCCGAGTGGCCGGATGGCTTTCCCTGGTACTATCCCGTGGAAGGATGTTTTCGATTTTGCAGTCCGTCCAGGTATTTGTTCGTCTTGCGGAGTGTGTCCGCATATATGATGTTGATTCCACTGCCACCGTCCATGAACACCCGAGGGAGGTCATAGTTGCCTATTTGCGCCTGAATGACAAGCGCGGCGTGCCCTAGTCGATAGACTCATGGGGGGTGATCCTCTCGCGAGAAAGTTTTCGACTGCTCTGGCATCTTCAGGTATTCGGGTGCCGATGGTGGAGCTTGTACTGCCATGTTGACTTTGCGTGTGTTTGTCTTCTGGACTCTTCGAGACGAGCAGACCTTTTGTATCATTCCTAGGAGCCCTTGTGGGTGCGGGTACCCATTGGCTCCCGGGTTTGCGGCGGGTGGCGCTGGTAGCGCGCTAATACCGCGTTCTGGTGTCTTGGTGGAGGTAGGGGCTGTGGCGGGTGGAATCCTCTTGGGAGTTGCGGGTATCCCTGGTTGACTGCGGCTCTATTTTTCTTCGTGTAAGCCTCGTGGATGTCCTGGAACTTTTGGCAGTCCTTGAGGAGATGGGTCTCCTTGGTCTTGCCCGTGCACTTATCTATGAATAGATGTAGTGTGCAGTAACCGTCAAGGTCTTCCTCGGGAGTTTTGTCATCTGGCTTTGGCTTCCAGTCGCGGTTTCCACGAGGCCCGCCGTCACGATTTCTTGTGAACTCTGCTGCCACCAGTTCCTCTCGATCGTCGTGGTCATAGTGTTTCCTCTTCTTCTTTTAACCGTTGCGATCCTCCTCAGGCGCGGGTGAAGATGCTTTCTCGTTGCACACAGAATCTTCGTCGTTAGCCCATGTGTCGGCTATTGCCATCAGATCCCCGATAGTTTTGGGCACAGCTCGTCCCAGCTCCTCTCGGAAGGAAGGGCGTCGAGCTCTTTTGGTGAAAGCCTCAACTACGACCTCCTCTGACATGTTTCCCGCCGTATTTTTGAGCGTGGTCCACCGCTGAATATACTCGTGAATAGACTCGCCGCTCTTCTGCTTGCAAGCCCGCGGCTCCTCGATAGATGCGGGTCTTTTGTATGTCGCCTGGAAGTTCTTGAGGAAGTCGTAGGTTAGATCATCCCATGATCCGTACTGTGCTCGCGGTCTTCCTTCGAGCCACCTGCACGCAGCGCCTACAAGGTGTAGGTTTAGGTACTGCATGGACGTTGTCTTGTTCCCACGTTGGCTTTTTACTGCCGTGAGGTAATCTGATAGCCAAGACTTGGGCTCCTGCGAACCGTCATATTTCGGAACCTTCGTGATAAGCTTGAATCTCTTGGGCATCGGTGCCTCGCGGATGTCGCGGGTAAAACACAATGCACCGCAGGCTTCCTCGTCGGAAGAGGTGGATAGCGACCGTGCGTGGTTCCTGATTGCTCGGGCTCTGTTGACCTTGTTTTGCGCGATGTCTCCTCGCGCGTCATATTCAGGCCGTTCGCGATTATCCTCTCTCCATAGTTCTCTGTTGCGGTGTCGCGATCGGCTTCCGTGGTGTCGTGGGCTGCAATCGCGATCTCGCAGGTTATCATCGTCGCTACCCGAGCTATCGCCGCGAAGCCGGGCTTCTTTCCCTCGGGCGCGACGAGGTGACTCCGTGTCTCCCCTTCTAGCTGATGTGCTCCCGCGTCTGCGAGGTGTTTTGTCTGCCCGAGGGGTTTTTTCACCTTCGGGCGTTGTCGCGTTTCTGCGGGTTTGAGCGGCGATTCTTGCGGCTACCATGCCTAGCCCCTTCTGAACCTGTCGATGTTGTTCCGCGCGGGGATCGTTTTCAGGCAGCTGGTTTGCCTGTAAATATGTGGCGGCTGCCAAGAGTGCTGCGGCGGGAGTCATCGGATGTATGTTGCCCTCGTCATCGACATGCATGAGGGATGTCTCAAGTGTTTTGCTGATTCCGCTGAGGGATTCGCAATCCATGCGGGCGGTCTTCGAGACGTATCTCTTTTTCGGGGGATTGCTTCCTACCAAGTGAGTCCTAGAGAGAGCCGTGGGATGCGCACTTGACTCGTATGCCGCTTTCTTTCATTCGTCCAGATTTTTGCAGGCTTCAGCAATCAGCCGACTCGCCCGTACCAGGTGATAGTGGTATGCGGTTAGATCATCTCGGAAGGCTCCTTCTTCGAGTGAACCACCAAGGTGTACCACCGCTTTTGCTTAGAGCCAGGCGGCTCGCGATACTTTGATACACTCTCGCTCCTTTCGACTGTCCTCTGTTTCTTCGGGTGCCTCCGTTGATCCTGCCATGCAGACCTTGGCCAGATATGGCTCGTGAGTCCTAGGCGTGGGTCGATAACTTTCACCAGATCTAGAGGGTTCCTTGGTTGCGATGGTGTGGAATTCGCGGATGTTGCGGCGAATGGAGCCACCACTGGGCGCTAGGTCGCGACCAGCGTCGTCAGATGGTGAGTCGGGTATCACCGGGCTCGAGACAGACTCGGAGTCTGATTCGCCGAGATCGATCTTCTCGGGAAAGCACAAGATTCCTGCCTTGTTGGCACGAAAGTGGAAGCTCCCGAACGTCAAGTTGATGCTTTTCTCCAATCCGCTGAACGCCGGGCGTGATTCCGGCGATTGGGGCGCGTATATGAGCGACCCAAAACAGATCGGTTCCGCTGGAGTCGATGTCCCGGGGCTCCAGCTGAAGGTTGGCGATAACGAGGCCGAAGATGTCGTAGATCCAGCGCCCGCCGTTCCCACAGACGGCGCCAATTGTCGAATAGTCATCTCAACAAGTCCCTCGGATGATCCGGTAGGGTTTCGATTAAGAGAACGTAAAGGCACTGGTGACAATCGTCGGTTAACAGGGGGCACGATTTACCCAGGTTCGGGGCCCTCGTAGAGGTAAAACCCTTACTCCTGCTCTTCGATCTGTATTATCAGTAGATCGGTTACAATGGGGGGTTCTCAAGTCGAGAGTACGATCTCGAGCGTAAGGCTTGTGGTGGCGAACGTAGATTAGATCCCCCTCTCGGTGGTTCTTCTAGAATTATATGGATGGCCAGGTCTCAAACCGTGTCCTGGGGGGTTACAAACCCTAGTTCTAGGTCGGTTAGGTTTTTCCTTCTTGACCCGCAAGTCTTGCGGGTGGGCCTTCGTTGGGCCTTTTAGTAGCGCGGGACAACACCTCTCTTTGGGCCTAAGTCTTGGGCCTTGAACCGGGTAGGCTCACCCGATAGGTCCAGGGGTCATCCCCATGTCAGGTGGTGTGGGCCCCTCGGGCGCCCACTGCCATCTCCCTTTCGCCCAAATATTCCCCCGATGCGTGAACCCTAAAAATATACCTCTTTTCCATGAAAAACACCCGAGGTCGTCGTCATCGTCAACCTATGATCAGGAGGGTGCTGTAGTTCTCCTCGCCACCCTGACGGTAGGGAAAATCATCACCGAAGGGCTCTACACCACCATGCCCGCCTCCGGATTGATGCGTGAGTAGTTCATCCTTTGACTACGGGTCCATAGCAGTAGCTAGATGGTTGTTCTCTCATCTTTATGCCTCATGTTTAGATCTCGTGAGCTGCCCTACATGGTCGAGATCATCTTATTGTAATGCTACATGTTGTGTTTGCTGGGATCCGATGATTATTGAATGCTATGTCTCTTGATTATCAATCTATCATGTTGTCTTCATGTGTATGTTATTTATGATCTTGCATGCTCTCTGTTGTTAGTAGATGCTCTGGCCAAGTAGATGCTAGTGACTCCAAGAGGGAGTATTTATGCTCGATAGTGGGTTCATGCCTCATTTTCATCTGTGCTCGAGTGACAGAAACGTGAAGGATGGAGGATGTGTTGTTGCCATTAGGTAGTAAACAACGATGTTTACTTTGTTTACAATGTTTACATTACACACTTTGCTTACTGTGATAATCTGTTTCTTGCAACTTAATACCCAACGTTTGTTCGGATGATATTCGAAGGGTGGATTATTAGTCATAGATGCAGTTGGATGACGGTCTATGTATCTTGTTGTAATGCCCGTGTGAATCTCATAGTAATCATCATGTCATGCATGTTTCTTTATCTATCAATTGCCCAGCTGTAATTTGTTCACCACACATGTTAGCTACCTATGGAGAGACACCTCTAGTGAACTGTGGACCCCGGTCCATTTTCTCATACTGATAATACACACACTGCTTCCACTATTTTCACACTGCTTGCACTATTTTTAGACTGATACTGTTGTTTTCATATTGTTCTCATACTGTTTACCACACCATACGTTTAACTTCTTTGTGTTCAGCAAAATCGGTGAGATTGACAACCTCACTGCTTCGTTGGGGCAAAGTGGATTGATTGTGCTGTGTAGGTTCCACGTTGTTGCTGAACCGGTAGTGCGCCCTGCCACCTTAGTTGCATCAACCTTCCGAAGTTGCTTGTCCTCCTTTTGGCTTATTCAACCTTGGTTTCTTTCATGAGGGAAAACTTGCCACTGCACTCTTCACAACCTTTCTCTTGGGGTTTACCAACGTCATCCATCTAGCATCATGATGTACGGAGCATATGGGATGGTGTTTCCACCCAACATAGCATTGTGCGGCTCATGGAAGATGAAGTCCATAACATCCACGAGGTACTCCTTCTCAGTGTAACGATCCTCAATGCATTGCTTATCCAAGACCAACAATTTGACAAGCGGACTAGTGAGTGCATCATTGTTACCTCCACTTGGTGCAATGAAGGATCTAAAGATGCGAACAAGATGACTATAGAAGGGGAGGAGTCCTTCAACCTTCCCAATGACACTACCCGAGGCATACATATCAATCATGAGCTCATCCTGGTTGGGCCTCCAATCATGCATACTATGGCCAATAGGAGGGTGCTTCCGAAAATTGTACCCAAGCACACGAGCAAACTTCCAGATCGGTACCTCACAAAATGCTGATCCAAACATCCACTTCAAGCTCCTGTGCATGTCATTGCCAATCACCAAGGTGAACATGAACTGCAGCACAAGTGGAGCATTGTATGGGCATTGAGTCTCCATGAGATCATCAAGAGCAAACCTCTCCACCAAACTAGCAGCTTGAGCAAAAGCTTCATTGTCCTTGATAAGTTGGAGCTTCGTTGGGTTCATAACATGGATAGGAAACTTGTAATCAAGATAGTCGTCCGTGTAAATATAGGATTTCTCCATGTACCAAAACATGTGATCCTCGATCTCATTGTCCCTCTCAGAAGAGTATCAATCTTTCTGCTGAATCACAGTGTACTCAGTAGTGCTAATGTAATTTTGTAGTTCAGCCTCTTTTCCTTGCCCTTCTTCTCCTGTGCAGTCTTCTTGACAACTGTGGTCTTTTTCTTGCTAACGGACTTCCTTGCGGGCCTAGAAGCACCATGCTCTTCATCACTACAATCGCGGTAGTTAGGGCGCTTGCGAGAGCCCAACCGAGGACCGACATTGGAGCCACCTGTGAAATTATATTGATAGATGGGTAGTATAGATAAGTACACACAAGTGGCAACATAGAAATGGTATTAGGAATGATAGAAAAGCATCCACAAAGTGATCAAGAAAAAGTCCTAGCAAAATCACAAAAGTTCTGAAACCTAAAAAACTGACAGAACTCAACCGGAATTCCCGGAATATACAGTTCCACGGTTTCAGAACTATGGCAATTTGAAACTAGGTCTAAAACTATATCGGTCAACAGGGATGTTATCCTAGTGTTTATAGCTTGCAATAGATCATCCTAGGAACCTCTACCACCAAGCAACCACAAGAAAAACAAGTCTTCAAAAAAGGAATAGGATGAACACCCTAGATTGAAAATAGATGGAGTTACCCGCGTCCATGGAGGAATGTTCTTGGAGGATATGATTCCCGGGGAGGAGAAGCACCAGATCCTGCCAAAACCGAAGCAATCCAGTGGAGGAAGTCGCTAGGAGGGCTTGGGGTCTTGGAGGCGGCGGCTATGGTTGATAGGAAGGTTGGGGTGGAAGAGAGGCAGAAAACTACTCCTCACCCGACCTCCTCTATATGGGGAATTCGTCCGGTCGGAAATTCCAGTTCAAACTTTAACCAGCTATTCTAGGTCGAACCAGAAATTCCGATCCAGAACTGGACCCAAAATTCCAACTGCCTCCAGAACCCGAACTTCCTAGTTTTCAGAGACTTGTGTGTAAGATATATTTTTGGCTTTTTGGGTAGGAAGGCTTAGGATAAGATAGCAAACCGAAATTAGTACTTCTCCCTCATTCTTGCAAGATTCAAACAAATAAATGCCAATATAGAGAGAGTTTCCCACAAAATACTTAGCTAGGAAAAGTGAGAGAAATGCAATGAAATCCAAATAAAATCCTAACTAAGATCCAACTCTTCGCAACGAATAGGTTGGTGGCCTAGGACACCATGTAAGATCATTATGGTGTGACATTGCGAAGATATATCTTGAATGCACTACCACTACTCAACATTTTAGCTCACAATTCAACATTAGAAAAAAGAGATATAAATGAATCTTTAATTTGGGCATAATGGGGGAGGGAGAGGCCAACGTGTTAGGAAAATACTCCCCATATATCCATGCCTACTCCTAAACCCAAACACATAGTCAACTATAGTTGTGTATGCAAGATCCTCAAGTCAAAATCCTTGAATCGATGATATTTAGCTCATTTCTCAAGAACAAAAATCTTGAATCATCAAGGGGCTTCATAAATATGTCAGCGAGTTGATCCTTGGTGGGCATATAGGCTAGTGCAATATATCCATGGGCAACATGATCCCTAATGAAATTATGACTGGTCTCAATATGCTCTGTTCACTGTTCTTATATGTTGCACCTGGTTGTAGGCGATCTTGATAGCACTCTCATTGTCACATGGGAGGGGCACTTTGTCACAATGAACATCATACTCTTTGAGGGTTTGCCTCATCCATAACAAATGAGTGCAAGCACTGGCAGCTGCCACATACTCAGCTTCGGGGGTGCAGAGAGATATGCAATTTTGCTTCTTAGAAGACCAACTCATCAAGGACCTACCAAGAAATTGGCAAGCCCCCGAAGTCGATTTTCTATCATCTTGATCACCAGCCCAATCCGAGTCTGTGTACCCACAGAGAGATAAATGTGCCCCCTTTGGGTACCACAACCCAAACCTTGAGGTATGAACCAAATACCTAAAGATCCTATGGACCTTCGTCAAGTGGCTTTCCTTAAAATACGCTTGATACCTTGCACACATCCCTACACTTAACACAATATCGGGTCTAGAAGCAAAAATATAAAGCAAAGAACCAATCATAGAACAATATAAGTTTTGGTCCACATCTTTACCATCCGGATTACGCTTGAGATAACACCAAGTTTGCATTGGAGAGACCTTGCCTTTAGCATCTTGGAAGTTGAACCTCTTGAGCATGTCTTGGGTATACTTGGCTTGAGAAATGAAAGTCCGACAAACCAATTTCTTGATCTCAAAGCCAAGGAAGAATTTGAGCTCTCTCATCATAGACATCTCATACCTGTCAGTCATAAGTTTTGAAAATTCATCGTTGAAAACTTGATTAGTTGAGCCAAACATAATATCATCCACATATAGTTGGCATATGAAAATCTCCCCCTTAACCCTCTTTGTAAAAAAGGTGGGATCAATTTGCCCAAATTCAAACCGACGGTCTTGCAACAACTCTCTAAGGTGCTCATACCACACACGTGGTGCTTGTTTAAGTCCATAGAGCGCCTTATCAAGCTTGTAGACATGGTTAGGGATGTTGGGCTCCTCAAACCCAGGTGGTTGCTTAACATATACCAACTCTTTCAATGTACCATTTATAAAAGCACTTTTGACATCCATTTGTTGCAATTTAAAGTTATGCGAAGATGCATATGCAAGAAGGATACGGATGGACTCATGGAGAGCCACGGGAGCATATGTATATCAAAGTCAATGCCTTCCACTTGATGTAACCTTGAGCCACCAATCTTGCCTTGTTTCTTATGACAATGTCATCCTCATCTTTCTTGTTCTTGAATATCCACTTGGTGCCAATAACATTGTGGCAATCTTTGGGCTTATCAGCTAGATTTCACACTTTGTTGCGCTCAAATTTATTGTGTTCTTCATGCATAGCTTCCACCCAATCTGAATTATCAAGATCCTCAAACACTTTCTTTGGTTCCACCATGTATATGTGAGCTTGATGCTCACTAAAGCTTTCCAATTGAGCTCTTGTGGTTCTATTGCCTCTAAGATCTCCCAACACTTTGTCATTCGAGAAATCAATGTTCCATAAAGCTCTTGTAATCCTTGCTTGACGACAGCATTCGATCGCCTCATTGTTGCAAGGAGGGATCACTTGATCATCTTGATCATTTGGGCGCCCGTCTTGACCGGTTTGTTGGCCTTGATCATCATTATGGCTTGCTTCAACAAGAGAAGTAGAAGGTTGATATTTTCCTTGATCTTGGCTAGCGTGAATGATAGGAGAAGTTGGTTCTTGCATAGAAACTCGATCAACAAGAGGAGGGTCTTGTACTTGTTCTTGGGTTGGTGCACCACTTACGCCAGTGGCATGTTCTTCTAATGTAGACAAGTGCTCCACTTGAGTAGAGCATAGTTCTTCTCGATCCGCCACAAGTTGTCCCTCAATGGGGCGGAAAAATTACACGCCCATTCTTCCTATGGATTTTTGAGGCATTTCAACATCTACATCAGAAACATGAAATTGCGCCACTTGGGAGCCACCATTTCCTTAGAACACCACACTACTAGATTCAATGGCAATCCGTAAGGTCTTGTCAAAGACTCTATAAGTGTGGGATTTGGCACCGTAACCAACAAATGTACCTCCAAGTGTTTTAGATGGGAATTTAGACAAACAAACTCCTTTTACCAAATAGAAACACTTACAACCGAAGACATAAAAGTAGGAGATATTTGGTTTGTTTCCGGTGAGAATCTCATAGGGAGTCTTCATTAAGACTTTGCGGACGTAAAGCCGGTTTGATGAATGACACGCCATAGAGATGGTGTATGTCTTGAACTCGGAGCCATTATCACTCCTAATAGCCATGATAGAAACATTGTGTTGACTTTGAACTTGATTGGAGAAGTCTATGATGGCTTGTTGGGTCCCACTCTTCAACTTGGATAAATAGACCCAAGTGTATCTTGAGTAGTCATCAAGAATAACCAAGCAATACTTCTTGCCTCTTGGACTTGCCTCGGGCACGGCATCAAAGATATCCACATGTAGAAGTTCTAGAATCCTCTTTGATGAAATAATAGTCTTGCTTGGATGCGAAGAATCATGCATCGTTCCTTCAACACAAAACATACACACATGATCTTTGGCAAAGGAAACATTTTATTTTAGTCCGAGGATGTGACCAACCTTGTGAAGGCTTTGCAAAGTTCTCATGTTGACATGGTATAAGCGGCGATGCCACAACCACCCCACGTCGGCCTTACCAAAGAGACACATCGCTTGAGTGTTTGTTCACTCCAAAAAGTCTACCACATACAACTCATTTTTTACATGCCCAACGTAAGCAACATCGAGAGTCTTGTTCCACAAGAAGACCATGATGTCAGGTTCAAAGAAGACGGGAAAGCCCATCTTCCCTAAAGAACGAACTGAAAGTAAATTGAAACCAAGGGATTCGACAAGCATGACATTTGCTAGAGTGATGTTAGGAGAAACAACCACCTTGCCGATACCCGTTACCTTAGTTTTTTACTTGTCTCCATAAGTGATGGTTGCTTGCTTTCTATTTGGTCTCAACTCCGTCATAAGATCCTTGCTTCCGGTCATATTACTTGTATATACACTATCAAGTACCCATTTTGACCCATCGGAAGCATAGTCCTACCAGAAATCATTGAGTTGACTTAGAACCCGAGGAGGGTTCTCTCATTTTAACAAGAAGGGTCTTTGGAACCCAAATAGTGTAATCAATGAAACTCTCAATATGACCAACATATTTAGCTTGCACAACACCATAATAATCAACAAATAAGAAATGGAGTGGATTGTTAGTTCCCGCGGAGTTGCTACGAGTGGTCTCGTCCCTACTGATAATACCACTCACACCAACTTTCTTTTCTTGTGCGGGCTTGGCCTTCTTCTTGATCTTATTCTCCCCATTCTTGTTCTTGGCAACATAGCCAAGACCTTGCTTTCCATTTTGTGGCCTTAGAGCCACTTGTGGCCTTGGAGCCACAACCTTCTCAACACTAGGGCTCTTGCTCTTGATTCTTGCTAGATCTTCCTTTAACTAGCATTCTCCTCAATAATATTTGCATGATCACGAGGATAAATGGAAGTACTAGGCACATTGAATTGATCTAGTTGATTTTGAAGTTGTTCACGTGACTTGTTGAGGGTAGAGTGTTCACTCTCCAAGGCCTTGTGAGCCTTGTTGAGCTTCTCTAGACCATGGGTTAGTTTATCATGACCGAACCCAAACTCAACCTTTTTCTTTTTAGCCATTTTATATTTAGCAATAGCACGGTCACGTTCCTTAGTGAGTTTATACATTAACTCATTATGTGACTCCTCAATGGTCTCAAGTTCCTCTTCAAGAGAGATTCAAATCTCATCCTCTTCCTCAAGAGAATTTGATAGAGATTCCTTTTCAATTGCATCTTCCCTCTTGGTCTCACCTTTCTTCTCAAGAGCCTCTTGGGTATCTCCCAATTGGCTCATGAGGAGATCAAAGTACCTCTTGGTCTCACCTTGCAAGTTAGACATAAATAGACCCAAAGAGGCAATTTCATCTTCTACACTAAGACTAGTGTCGTAGAGTGGTGAAGACACATGCCATGGGATGGCTTAAGGTTTGGGGCCGATGGACACTGTAGGTATCCGGGGAGGGATCGCACGTCGAGTTGACGCGCTCAGAAACACTGCAAACACCAAGAACTACCCAGGTTCAGGGCCCTCGTGTGGAGGTAACACCCCTACTCCTACCTATCTCTCTGTATATGTGATATCCGAGTAGCCACAGTACAAATCAGGCACTCAGCCGAGTAGCCACTCTCTGCTCTCTCTACCTCTAGATCTTGAACGTGCAATAAATTATCTCTCGCGTAACGTCCCTCGCGCAGGAGGGGGCTGGGCACCTTATATACTGGTACCCAGCTGAGTAAACAACGAATAGAAAGTACATGATTAGACAACGCCACTGTGATAGCGGCAGCACGCTTCCGTGTTCCCGCTGACGCCGGTGCGAGAAGTCGCCGCGCCGTCCAGCTGACAGGACTTGTCCACCCTATCAGCCTCACAGAGTAGGCCCCTGACCTATCCCGTCCCCCCTGTCAGTGACAAGACAAGACATGTGCCCACCCTCACTGTACCCACGTCGTAGCGCAGATAATCATGCGTCTTGTAAGTTGAACCGCACGCCTGTACGGCTGCGGGATACGCAAGATCTTGTCAGAACGTCTCCATTGACTTAGTGCCCGAGTAGTTGATGCTCATCTACTCGGACCACTTGATCTCTACTCGGAATATTCCAATCTTTCTCCTTATCTTCTCTTGGCCTTCAATACTTATTACCGAGTAGCATCTACCGGATAGCAGGTACCCGGGTAGCCGCCTACCCGGCAACCAGTGCTTTGATCTCTGTTTTACCACCTGTCTTACCCCTACTCGGGGGTTGCCCCCCGACAACTAGCAAGGTTGTTCTTTTCATTTTGAGTCTTAGAGTTGGAGGAAGATGATACATCGGTGTCCTTTGCCATGAAGCACTTTGCGAAAGGTTGAGAAAGATTCTCATTGGGGGATTCAAAGAGCGATGGTGATGACAAAGAGGCAATAGCAATAGCGGCCACTTCACATGTGGTTTCTTCTTCTTCATCACCGGACTCATACTCTTATTGAGTCACTAGCACAAATCTTGAACATGGTTTCTTGTTAAAAGGTTTCTTCTTGAAGTGAGGCTTCTTGTGAGGGAGCTTTGACTTATCCTTGAGAACAAGTTTCCCTCCTTGACTTTCCCTATTCTCGAAAGGGCACTCGGCAACAAAGTGATACTTGTCTTAACAACTGAAACAATTCCTCACTTTTTGAGTCTCTTCCTTGCCATAGCTTGAATTGGTATTCTTCTCAACATATTCCTTGGACTTGGGAGGTTTTTTCCAAAACTTTTCCACGTCAAGAGAAATGAAGTCGTTAAGCACCAGATCATACTATTGAGCATTTAGTGGAGCCAAGTCTTCCCTCGATTCAACCTATTCTTGTTGATCCACCATCTTGGTCACAACCTTGGCCTTGAAAGCAACAGAGGGCCCTTTGTGCATTCCACTCATATGAACAAATCCCTCGGATGATCCGGTAGGGTTTCGAGTAGAGGAAAAAAATAGGCGATGGTCATCTCGACGGCTAATAGGGGCACAATTTACCCAGGTTCGGGGCCCTCGTAGAGGTAATACCCTTACTCATGCTTGTTGTCTCTGTATTATGATGTATGGTTACAATGGCGGGCGCGCAGATCGAGAGATGGGATCTCGAGAGGCGGCTCCTATGGTGCGTGTTGTCTATATTGGATGATCCCATGGGGTCGTGCTCCCAACCTTTATATAGGAGGTTGTGTCTCAAACCCGTACCTGAGTGGGTTACAGAACCCTAGCCTTAGTCAGAAGTTACTACCATCTTGATCCGCAAGTCTTGCGGGTGGGCCGTAGTAGGGCCTTCTAAAACTATCGGGTAGTCCATCACGCTAGGCTTGAGTGTTGGGCCTTAGACCAGATAGGCCCACTTCAGGGACTCGGGGGGTCATCCCCACGTCAGTAGCCCCCGAGTGTTTATTCGATTGTAAAGAGTCGGATAAGCACTCAAGTCTTATCCCAGAGTTTTGCGGATGAGCAACCAGGTCTTGACTCGAAGGATGTGAATCCTGCCTGGATGATACTCGAGTATCGAGCGATAAAAGCGCCATGCATTGGCTTTTTTCACAGGAGGGTGCAGCTTAGTTTCTTGGCTCACCCGACGGATCAGGGCCAATTAATTGCTCTCGGGCAAAAACAGGTCTGGCCTACGCGAACTCGAGACCTCCGACTCGAATCCGGTTAGGTGATCATTGCTACTGGTCCGTGGAGGACTTATCAAGTCGAATTTAACCTTAAAAGGGGCACTCGGCGTGTCCGTTAGGATTTTTGTTCGTGTTGTTGACACAGAAAATTACTGGAGGATGCAGCTTGAGTGTGATTCCTTGGGTCTTAACATCACACTCGAAAGATTTCGGCATCCGGGCGTGCCGTGATGGCCGACCGACCCGGGGTTTATCGTGTGATGTGTTCATACATCATAATCGCGAGTTGTGGTATCCGCGGGGATCATACACCCGCGATTTTTCTTGCAGTATGGCAAGTCCTTCTTCTTGGTCTTGCTTAATGGTGAATGTCATTGTTTGTGCAATCCTCGAGTGAGGCGAATTTTTTTTTCTTTTGAATGTCGTACGAAAGAGTTTTCATGTGTTGACGCCATGATGATGTCACTGCGCACTCGCCTGCTCCCGATGGGACGTGACACAGTGGGACAGGACGCAGTGGGTCCACCATGTCAGCTTTTTGATCGGAAACGGGCCGCCGTGCGCCGGTTTTCCCGCTGATTGTGCACTAAATTGTGCACGATCTTGCTTTGAAGATCGTGCAGCGCAACCGTCTCTGGTGCTTCATTTTCACTTGACGTGTGGCGTCCGGGATGTGCGACACGTATTCTCCTTTTGCAGAGATCAACGGCTCACAGCGATTGTTTCGCAGTATAAATTGCGGGCTTAGGGGTAAATTATTTCTTTCTTCCCCTTTCTCGTCTTCCTCCTCCAGCGCCCCCACTGTTTCTTGCGAAGGCATCCTCCATGGCTGGCGGAAAGAGCAAGTGTTCTGCAGCCGCGGCGTCCGGCAAGGATGTGGCCACAGGTTCTTCCGTGCCTACGCAGAAGAAGGCGTGTGAATGGCGCTCATCGATCATGACGCGGAAGAGCATCACCAACATGCAAAAGGAGGGACTGATTCCTTCTGAAGATTTGCGGCGTGTGCGACAACCCATGAAGGGAGAAGAAGTGCCGCACCCTGGCGCCAACGAGCGCGTCGTGTTCTCGGAGCATATTGCCCGAGGTTTGTCTTTTCCTCTTCCCCCTTTCCTCCTCGGGCTGTTGTATGTCTATGGCATATAGCTTCACGATATTCCCCCCAATGCGGTGCAACACATCTCGTGCTTCATCATCTTCTGTGAGGGTTTCTTGGGCGTTTGCCCGCACTGGGGTTGTGGAAGACTATTTTCTCGGTAAAAATCCACCGAGAGAAAGCGCCCGGGGGAGATAACAGGCCAGGGAAACCATTGTCTACTGGGGGCTTCGGAATCCAGGCGAGCATCGAGTTCCCCTATTTTGAGATGAATTTTGTCGAGTCAGCCCAGGGATGGCGCAGGAAGTGGTTCTACGTCTGCGACAACGACGCGAGTGGTGTTCCTGAATTTAAGCCATTCGTGACCCTGAAGCGGAGGAAATCCTGGGCGCACAAGCTGTCACCCGAAGAAACCAAAGCTATTGCACCACTTCTCGAACAATTTGCACGGCTCCACCGACAAGACAGAGGGCTTCTGCTGAACAGGATCCACTTGGCGATTGTGTTCCTGCGTCAAAGGGTGCAACCACTGCAGGATAGGCCCAATGCCATGTGGGAGTATTCGGGTGTCAATGACCCGAGTCGAACGTGCAGCGACCTGCTCTCAAACAATGAGTTCGAGGCGAAGCTCACTGCTATTACCATTCTGAAGAAAGGTGAAAGTTACTCAGCTTATCCTTTCGAACCTTTCGACTCCGAGCACCCCCCAACCGAGGTTAATTTCTTTTCTTTCTCGTGTTGTTTCGTTGCTCTCGAGTCCCATTTTTATTGATTTCTATTCTTCCTTTGTTAGAACAAGGACATAGTGGTGTGTTACCCGCCGCTTGCTGCCACAGACGATGGAAACTCCGATCTCCTTGCGAGTAACCTTGACGCTCCTCTTGACACAAGCGTTGCAAATGCGGAGTCGAGTGAAGAGCGATAAGAGGAGGAAGAGGATGAGGACCCTCAACTCCTTCACCGTAAGCGCTGCAAGTGCGAGGAGGACGAAGTGACCTCCAAAGACAAATCCTTGAGAACAGAAACAGTTGAGGAGATTGATCCTCCAGCTATCCGGGCGACCCCTCTGAACGTGCTTCCACCTGCGCTCTAGCAGCCAAAGATTCCCACTGCCTGGGACTTGGACAACTTTGACAAAGACGATGATGACGAGTAAGTTATGTGCTCTATGAACTTTGATATGCTTCTTTATTCTTGCCTTTAACCTTTGCTCAGTGTCCTGGTTCTTAGCAGGGATCAGTTCGCATCCTCAGCTCAGTCTTCCAAGCAAAAGGGGGTTGTGCTAGAGCCACCCAAAGAGTCGAGTCCTCCTCCACGCCCTTCGAGTCCTGTCAAGGTAGTCAAGACTTCTCAATATGAGATGCCTAGTTTCGTGTTGGACCAATCGAAGAATGCCAAAGCATCCGCGGGCAAGGAGGTTTTGAGTAGCTCGCCCGATCCCCTATCGACTCCAAATGGCAAGGTGAATCTTTTCTTCGGTTATTCTATCTTCTTTTATCGGGTGCACACCAGTGCTCCCGATGGGAGTGGGAGTATCCCCCGATTCTGTAGGCGACTGTTTATAGTCGGTTACGGACTCAAGTAGCTTATTTTCCTTTTCTCATATAATTTTACTAGCTATCGGGTGCACGTCAGTGCTCCCGATGGGAGTAGCCCCCGAGTCTATAGTCGACTGTGTACAGTTGGGTCTAGACTCAAGCAACACTGTACTGATTTGTGTCTTCTTTCGCAGGATATCCTTGATTCCTTAGCCATTTTCGGACGTCGTCTTGTAGTGGCCGAGGCAGAATGCGTCTCTCTTCGTCAAAGCGCGATCAATGCCTTCAGGATGTTCGTTCTTCGAGAGGTAAGTTATCATATAATTCGTGACTGGAGTTTTCCTTTTGGTTCCTTCGTCGTTAACGTGTTTGCTTCATACCACAAACGAGGCCACCCGCGCAAATATTGAGAAGACCGAATCTTGCACTCGGATCAAAGACCTTGAGAAGGAGTTGGAATCCACCCGAAGGGAGTTAGAGTCCACTCAAAAAAATGCGGTTGATCGTCTCGCCGAGTCTCAAGAAGCCCTGAAGAACTTGGAGGACGCGAGTGTGGCCCATGATAACCAGCTATCTGACACCCTCTGTCCTATAGCTCAGGCCTTGTCGGGTATGCCGCTTGTTTACTTGTGATTTATCTCGAGATTTCTTCTTCATTTATTGATTCTTCCTACTTTTCTACAGATGCTCTTGGGGTTGCCTGGGCGATCCCTGGTGAAGTACGGGTCGATGCTTTAACGGATGTCTGCACTCAGTTGCAAGAGCATGGGAAGAAGGCCTCCTTTTCTATCCGTGATGCTTCCCGAGTGTTGTCTCTACTGCATCAACGGTTGCTCGCGGGGAAGCCAGTTCCTTCGACCATGGAGCGCCTCCTGCAAGTTTTTCTTGGTGAGGGTGATCTTCTTCAGGAGTATACCCTCCCCCAGACTGAATGCGGAGCAAAGACAGCTATCCAATTTGCCCTAGCGCATAATGTCCAGGGTGACATGGAGAAGGTGTACTCGGAGCTTCCTTGGGACGATTCAGGAAAAAAGGTAGCGCTTCGCCCTTTTGGCGACTGTGCTGAGAGGCTAGCGAATATGTTGTCCGAGCTAGTATCTCGCGGACGTGGCGCTAAACCTTGTGCAAGTGGGGCTGCTTCCGGGAAATCCGTTTCTCCTTAGGATAGGCAATGTTTCTGCTTTTGTTTGTTTGGCCATGTAATGAACCTTGAAATACTTTGTGTTTTGCTTTCTAAGTGAAGGAGTTTAAAGTGTCTGTAGTTGTTCTTTGCTTTACTCTATGTTCTCCCGATGGGAGTAGCCCCCGAGCACTCGAAAGTGTTCTCTTGATGCGAACGTCGAGGGACCTTCAGCTGTGTGACTAAAACTTATGTATGTTCTACGCTCTTTGCAGGTTGTCGATTCTGACAGAGGATCGTCGAGTGCTCCTACACCACCGGTCGCGCCGTTGTTAACAGATACAAGCGTGCTCGCTTCTCTTTGTGGCCGTGTTACGGATGGCGAGCATAAACTGAAGGATTTGCAAGGAGTGGAAGATGTTGCTAAGTCCAAGCAAAAACTTGCTGCTGAGCGTGAGCAGTTTCTCATGGAAGAACTTGCCAATGTCGCCAAAAGTTTGTTGTGTAAGTTCCACAAGCCCCCGAGTCAGTTCGGTGTTATGTGCTATGTGCTCATGTTTTTCTTGTCCGCGTAGTCGTCGAGCCTGATGCAGCATATGAAGGTCAATGGGTGAACAATATTATAGCTTGTGAGTCCAGTAATGCAAATCCCCATGCGTGCAAGTTCTGATCTGATCGGAGCAGAGGTTTCATCTTGGCGACTTTGCAGTATTGGGTTCATCAAGTGCAGGTTTTCATCGAATCTTGCCAAGAGGCTCTTTCTTCGGTTCATCGAACGGTTTATCCTTTCGGGACTATACCTGATCGATTGAGCATGCTGCTGAGAGTCTTCTGTCGAGTAGAAGATGTTCGCTAGTGCGTGCGTCATCAGCTTATGTGCGGAGCTCAGGTTGGCTTGGCGTTTGTGGGGCTATGGCACCCAGAGGTGAACTTCAATTCTGTAGCGCAGCTGCCTGTTACCCAAGACGCTCCTGTAGATTTTAGTCCTCATTATGAGGTAGTGCGTCCAGCTGTTGAGTGCATTGTTCGTCTAACTGTTACCGAGATGGAGTGATTGCTTCAGGAGGGTGGCAGCCACCAATAGTTTGATTGTTGCTTGAGGTGTGCATACCTTTTGTTATTTGTTAAGGTGTGTTAAGGTGTGTACCTTGTAAACCTTGTAAATAGTTGAGTGTTTGTAGATACATTGTGATTTTTATGCTAGTTTGACGTAGCCCCGTGTGCTGGGGTGTAACCATGTTTAGCATGTATTTGATCAGTCGACAATAAAAATATGCGCTCGAATATTCTTTATTGCTATGGCTGAGAAGCCATGTATTTGCTCGAATTACATCGTGGCTGGAACAGCCTTATTTGCAAGTAAAGTACTCTCCTAAGAATAGAATTTGCGCAGGTGCGCCACGTTCCATGGGTTGGAGTAGATGCCGCATGTTTTTGGTTTTTTCAGGCGACATGCACCCCCTGGAATAACTTAGTGTATGATGAAGGGTCTTTTCCAGGGTGGCTCGAGCTTGTGGCAGCTGTCCAGCTTGATTTGGAACACTAGGTCCCCTACCACGAAAGATTCGATGCAGATGCAGCGGTTGTGGTGGTTACGTAGTGCTTGCTGGTAGACTACAGATCTAGCGAGTGCGATGTCTCGAGGTTCGTTGAGTGCGTCCACGTCATTGGCGAGTGTTGCGTTGGAGGCTTCTTCGTTGTAGGCAACGACGGGTGGTGCGCTCAATCGAACATCTTCGGGTAAGACTGCATCGGCCCCGTAAACCATGAAAATGGCGTGTATTCTGTCAGCCTATTTGGGGTTGTCCTCAGGATCCATAAAACGGATGGCAGCTCCTCGGCCCAGTGCCCGGCTGCTGCATCCAATCTGGCGAGTAGTCTCTTTTTCACGTCAGTCGAAACTAAGCCGTTAGATTGTTCGACTTGGCTGTTGGTTTGGTGTGCCACAGAGACAAAACCAAGAGTTATCAACTTTTCTTTGCAGAAGGCTTGAGTTTCTTTGGCTGTAAAATTGGTTCCGTTGTCTGTGATGATATTGTGGGAGACACCGAATCTGTAGACAATGGCGTCGAGGAACTTGACGGTGCACTTCGCGTGTTGAGATATAACTGGAACAACTTCTATCCACTTCGTAAACTTGTCCACTGCTACCAGCAAATGCGTGTATCCTCCGAGTGTTGCTTTGTGAAGTGGACCCACCATGTCGAGTCCCCATTGAGCGAAGGGCCGGGATAGTGGGATCATGTAGAGCTCCGTAGCTGGCATGTGTGGCTTGGGCGCGTATCGCTGGCAGTCGTCGCATTTTTTGACTAGGTCTTTGGCGTATCTGGCTGCTATAAGCCAGTAGAACCCTGCCTGAAAGGATTTGCCCAGGATAGCTCTCCAACTGGCGTGGTGCCAGCAATCTCCTTGATTTATGTCCCGGAGCAATTCTTTTCCATCTTCAGGTGCGATGCAACGCTAAAGGATTCCCGAGATTCTTTGCTTGTACAGTTCTCCGTTCAACACTCGAAATGATTTTCTGCGCCGTACTATCTGTCTTGCTTCGGAGACATCTTCTGGTAGCTTCTTTCAAAGCATGTAATCCAGGTACTTGTGTGTCCAAACTGGCTCGACCAGAAAGACCTGTCGTGAGATATGATAGATTAGGGCGATCAACGCACTTTGTTTGCTGGCTTCTGACTCTGTTTCTGCTGGTACTTCCGTTGGTTTCTTCAGTTTGACGGACCTTTTGTTGATTTTCTCGAAGTAGATTCTTGGCGGTATCGGTGCACTGGTCGACCCGATGTTCGCCAATCTATCAGCTTCCTCATTACTCGAGCGTTCTACGTGTTTTGGTTCGCGGCCTTGGAAACTTCATTCGAGCAGGTTATAGATCATGTTATCTGCGATTGCGTCGCATTCCTTCATTTTGCTGCATGATAAGGTTGGAGTCTCCATATATCATTAGGCGAGTGGCACCGCAGGCCAATGCCATCTTCATGTTGTGCAAGAGTGCTTCGTACTCGGCGCCGTTGTTGGATGCTGGGTCATCCGGCGGGAAGTCGAGTCGTAGGACGTACTGGAGGTTGTCCCCTCTCGGGGATGTTAGGATAACTCCGTCTCCTGCTCCTTCATTCCTTTTTGATCCATCAAAGTACATTACCCATGAGCTTGAGTATTCTGGCTTTCCGGGAGTTTGCAGTTTTGTCCATTCCGAGAGGAATTCTACGACTACCTGTGATTTGAGGGTGTCTCGCCCCTTCTACACTATGTCCCAGGCGCCTAGTTCGATGCTCCATTTGGATATTCTTCCGGATGCCATTGGATTGTTTATGATTGCACAGAGTTATGCATCATTTAGCATCGTGACGGTATGCTCCTGGAAGTAATGTTTGAGTTTGTGAGCTGCGAAGACCACTCCGTATGCAAGTTTCTGGTAGTGCGGGTATCGCTGTTTGCACGGTGAGTGTACCTCGCTGAGGTAGTAGATTGGCCGCTGAACTCCATGCGTCTTCCCATCTTCAGGTCGCTCTACCACGATTCCGTGTTGACCACTTGGTTAGTTGCGGCTAGGTATAGGTACAAGGGCTCTCTCTCGTGAGGCGTGGCCAATATCCTTCTACTTGACAGAACTCTTTTCAGATCTGCGAAGGCCTTTTTTGCTTCTTCAGTCCACTCGAACTTATCTGTCTTCCTTAGCGGTTTGTAAAAAGGAAGGGCTTACTCGCCCAATCTTGCGACAAACCTGTTGAGGGCTGCCAGTCGCCCTACTAGCTGCTGCACCCCACAGAGGTGGCTCCTTCATCGTCAAGATTGCCTAAATTTTCTCTGAGTTAGCTTCTATTCCTCTGGCTGAGACCAGGTAGCCGAGAAATTTTCCTAATGGTACACCAAAGACACATTTGGTCGGGTTGAGCTTGATCATGTATGTGTTTAGGGCGTCGAATGTTTTCCTTATGTCCTCGAGGAGTGTGTCCTCCACTCGAGTCTTGATTACTATGTCGTCGACGTAGACTTCTAAATTCTTGCCAACGAGGTTAGCGGGACACCTTTTCATGCAGCTGGCGTCTGCGTTCTTGAGCCCGAAGGGCATGGTTGTGTAGCAGTAAACACCGTGTGGTGTGATAAATGATGTCTTCTCCTCGTCTTCCTGTTTCATATTGATTAGATTGTAGCCTGAGTAGGCGTCTGGGAAGGAGAGGCGTTGGCAGCCTCTTGTGGAGTCGATGATCTGGTCGATCCGTGAAAGTGGGAAGTTATCCTTGGGGCAGTGTTTGTTCAACGACGTGTAGTCAATGCACACACGAAGGATGTCTGTGTTTTTTTCGGGACCAACACCGGTTTTGCTAACCAGGTGGAAATCTTGATATCCCTGATGAATTTTGCAGCTAATAGCATGTTCACTTCTTCTCCGAGTGCGCATTTCTTTGGCTCGGAGAATCGTCAAGTGGTCTGCTTCACTGGCTTGGCATCTTTGAACACTTCTAATGAGTGCTCGGCGAACTCCCTGGGGATACCTGGCATATCGTATGACTGCCAGGTGAAGATTTCCAAGTACTCACGGAGGAGTTCGACGAGCGCGCTTTCCTATGTGAAGGAGAGGCTTGTCGACACCATCGCCGTCTTCGCGGGATCCGTCGGGTGAACTTGATGCTTTCGAGTGTCGTTGCTTGGGCTGAACTCGAGGTCTAGAGCGTTTCTTTTGGAGTGTGGCGTCACGGAGTTATCTGTGGTATTTGCCAATTCTTCAAGCTCCTCTTGCATCCCAAAACATTTTGCAATCTCGTGGAAGTCATTGTCGCACTTGCCTGATTTCTGGAAGTCTTCGTTTACGGTGATTGTGACGTATTCTCCTGGTAGCTTCAACTTGAGGTATGCGTAGTGGGGTACTGCCATGAATCTTACGAATGCAGTTCGGCCGAGAATGGTGTGGTACTGCGATGGCCAGTCGACTACCTCGAAGTCGAGAAACTCCCGGCTATAATTGCTCGGGTCCCCAAGGACCACCTCCAGGTTAATTGTTCCGAGTGGCCGGACTGCTTTTCCTGGTACTATTCCGTGGAATGATGTCTGATTCTGCGAGTCCGTCCAGATTCTTGTTCATCTTGCAGAGTGTGTCTGCGTATATGATTTTTATCCCACCGCTTCCGTCCATGAATACCCTGGCTAGGTCGTAGTTGCCTATTTGTGCCTGGATGACAAGCGTTGCGTGCCCTGGTCGGTATACCCGTGGTGGGTGATCCTCCCTAGAGAAAGTGATAGGGTGCTCGGACATCTTCAGGTACTCTGTTTTGGACGGTGGTGCATGTACTGCAATGTTTACGTGGCGGGTGTTGATCTTCCGAACTCTTCGGGACGGGCAAACCTTCTGTATCATGCCTATAATTCCTTGAGGGTTTGGGTACCCATTTCCTCCTTGGCTGGTTGCTGCTGGATTTGCGACTACAACCATGTTGTGTTGCGTTGCGTGCGGAGGTGGGGGCGGCGGCGGTGCATTTGGTGTGACTGCGTGTCCTCCAGGTAGTTGCGGGTATCCCTGGCTTGTGGAGACCCGATGCTTCTTCAAGTATGCCTCGTGAATGTTCAGGAACTTTCGGCAGTCTTTAAGGAGATGGGTGGCCTTGAGCTTGCCCGTGTGCTTATCTGTGAACAGATGCAGGGAGCAGTATCCGTCGAGATCTTCCTCAGGTCTTTTTTCATCCGGTTTTGGCCTCACTCGTGATCCCCGCGGGATCCGTCATCGCGATTTCTCGTGAATTTGGCCGCCACGAATTCCAACTGGTCGTCCTGATCGTAGTGTCGCCTCTTTTTCCTTCGGCGGTCGCCATGATCGTCTCCGTGTGCGGGTGAGGAGGGTTTCTCGTTGCACATGGATTCTTCACCATTCGCCCACTTGTCCGCTATCACCATCAGTTCTCCAATAGTCTTGGGCGCGCATCGTCCCAGTTCTTCTCGGAAAGTTGCGCGTTGCGCGTCCTTTGTGAAAGCTTCGATTGCTATCTCCTCAGATATGTTTCCAGCCGTGTTTTTTAGCGTAGTCCATTTCTGGATGTACTCGCGGGTCGATTCTCCGCTCTTTTGTCTGTAGGCTCGCATCTCTTCATCAGATGCGGGCCTCTTGTATGTCGCCTGGAAGTTTTTCTCGAAATCGTACGTGAGGTCGTCCTAGGATCTGTAACACGCACGTGGCCTTCCTTCGAGCCAGCTTCGGGCAGCTCCGACGAGATGCAGGTTGAGGTACTGCATGGTTGTCACCTTGTTTCCGTGTTGGCACTTGACTGCGGTCAGGTAATCCGAGAGCCAAGTCCTGGGTTTTTGCGAGCCATCCTACTTCGGGACTTCCGAAGTGAGCTTGAATTTCTTGGGCATTTGTGCCTTGCAAATACTGTTGCTAGAAGCATAGCGCTCCGCAGGCCTCTTCATCAGAGGAGGATGATGAGCAGGCGTGATTCCTGCGTGCGCGAGCCTTATCGACCTTGTTCTGGGTGATGTCGTTCCGCGCGTCGTAGGAGGCTCGATCGCGGCTCCCTGTTGTGATGTCACGAGTCGCGGCCATCGTGTCGTGGTTCTTCTTTGCAATGTCGTGAGCGACCTCTGCGGTGTCGCGGGCTATCGTCACGATGTCGTGGGCTATCGTCGTTGTTTCGCGGGTTGTCTTCACGGCGTCGTGCCTCCTTGCTCCGATGGAGGCGGGTGATATGTCATAAACGTATCCATAATTTATGATGTTTCATGTTGTTTTCATGCTATATCCTACATGTTTCCCTTACACCTTATACCATTTTTATCGATTTTACGAGACTAACCTATTGACAAGATGCCACAGAGCCAGTTCATGTTTTCTGCTGTTTTTAGTTTCAGAAAAGTTGTTCTGAAAATATTCTCGGAATTGGACGATTTGAAACCCGCAAGTCTTAGAAATCTGTCGCGCACATGGAGTCCGGAGGGGACCCGGAGGGGGCCACAGGGGCCCCACACCATAGGGCGACACACCCCCCCAATGGCCGCGCCTGGGGGTGGTGTGGCCCCCCTGGCCACCCACCAACGTTGCCCTCTCGCCTATTTATACCTCTAGGGAGGTTAGCCCTAAATACCTGAGCTTTTTCCACCAAAAACATCCGCAGCCGCTGTCATCGTCAACCCTAGTTCGGGAGGGTTCTGGAGCTCTCCCCGGCATCCTGCCGGGAGGGTGAACCATCACCGGATGGCTCTTCATCACCATGCCTGCCTCCGGAGTGATGTGTGAGTAGTTCATCCTTGGACTACGGGTCCATAGAAGTAGCTAGATGGTTGTTCTATCCTCTTTATGCCTCATGTTTAGATCTTGCGAGTTTCCTAACATGATCAAGATCATCTTATTGTAATGCTACATGTTGTGTTTGCTGGGATCCGATGAATATTGAATGCTATATCCAATGATTATCAATTTATCATGTTCTTTCATGTGTATGTTATTTATGATCTTGCATGCTCTCCGTTGCTGGTAGATGCTCTGGCCAAGTAGATGCTTGTAACTCCAAGAGGGAGTATTTATGCTCGATAGTGGGTTCATGCCTCCCTTTCACTCACGCTCGAGTGACAGAAACGTAAACGGGAGGGGTTGTGATGTTGCCATTAGGGAGAAAACAACGATGTTTACATTACACACTTTGCTTACTGCAATTATCTGTTGCTTGCAACTTAATACCCAAGGTTTGCTCGGATGACATTCTGAGGGTGGATTATTAGTCATAGATGCAGTTGGATAACGGTCTATGTATCTTGTTGTAATGCCCGCATGAATCAGATAGTAATCATCATGTCATGCATATGCACTACGGTGCGGCCTTTATATCTGTCAATTGTCCAGCTGTAATTTGTTTACCCAACATGCTATCTATCTGTTTTGGAGAGGCACCACTAGTGAACTGTGGACCCCGATCCATTTCCTTTATACTGGTAATACAACCACTTCAATCACTGCTCTCATACTGTTCCCACTGTTTTCATACTGCCATTACTATTCTCTTTTCATCTACTGCAAACAATTATTGTTTTCCATACCATACGTTTAACCTCTTTGTTTTCAGCAAAACCGGTGAGATTGACAACCTCACTGCTTCATTGGGGTAAAGTGATTTGATTGTGCTGTGTAGGTTCCACGTTGCTTCTGAACCGGTAGTGCGCCCTGCCACATCAGCTGCATCAACCTTCGGAAGTGATTTCTTTCTCCTACTGGTCGATTCAACCTCGGTTTCTTTCTGAGGAAAAACTTGTCGATGCACTCTTCGCACCCTGCGCTTGGGGTCTACCAACGAGCATCAGCCATCAGCGGGGCGATCCCTTATCTCTTCTTTTTGGCGACGTATCCTCTCGTTTGCGAGGTGATTTGTCTGTTCGAGGCACCGCAACCTCTAGGGTGGTCGTTTTCTTGTGAGCTTGGGCGGAGATCGCCGCTCCAGCCAGACCCAGCCCCCTTTGGACTTGGCAATGTTGCTATGCGCGGGGATCGTTTTCTGGCGGCTGGATTACCCGTATATAGGTAGTGGCGGCTAGGACCGCAGCCGTGGGGGTTGTCGGGTGCACGTTGCCATCCTCGTCGACGTGCATGAACAAGGTCTCCATGGTTCAGGAAATCTCACTGAGAGACTCTTGGTTCATGCGAGTGGTCTTGGAGGCGAGCTTTCCTTTCCTGGGAGGTTGCTCTCCCATTGCCGCCCATCGTGCACTCGAAGCCTCAGCTGCGTGTTGGCGCACGTCGAGTTCTCGGCGGGTGTTTATCATCTCTTGATTTTTTTTATCGGCGAGAAGTAGTGGTACGCTATCAAATCTGGCTCTGGCTTCTAGTGGTTGGCTCGTCTGTACCGCTGTTTTCGCCTTGTCCCAGGCGGCCCACGAGACTCTGATTTGTTGCCTCCCTGTCAGGCTAGCCTCCGTTTCGCCGGCTGTTTTTCGGGTCCAACCATGCAGACTTGGGCCATATATGGCCCGTGAGTCTTTGGAGCGGACCAGTCACCCTTGTCAATGGCTTCTTTGGTGGCGATGGTATGGAAGTCGAGCTTGTTGCGGCGGACGGAGGCGTAACTCGACTCCGAGCTGCAATCAGAGCTGTCGAGTGGCGATTCCTGAGTTGCCGTGCTCGAGACGGATTCGACGTCAGATTCGTCGAGTGTCGTGGAGTCGGGAAAGCGTATGATTCCCTCCTTGCTGGCGTGAAAGTGGAGGTTGTTGAACGTCATGTTGATGCCCTCCTGGATATCGCTGAACGCCGGGCGAGAGGCCGACGAGTGGGGGGTGTAGACGAACGACCCGAAACAGATTGGATCCGTAGGAGCCGAAGGTTTCGGGCTCCAGTTGAAGCTCGATGCAGATGAAGTTGTCGAGGCCATGGATCCAGCGCCTGTCGTTCCCACAGACGACGCCAGTTGTGGATGACTCATACCAACAAATCTCTCGGATGATCCGGTAGGGTTTCGAGTAGAGGAACGAATTAGCCGTTGGTGATCCCGACGGCTAACAGGGGCACAATTTACCCAGGTTCGGGGCCCTCGTAGAGGTAATACCCATACTCTTGCTTGTTGTCTCTGTATTATGATGTATGGTTACAATGGCGGGCGCGCAGATCGAGAGATTGGATCTCGAGAGGCGGCTCCTATGGTGCGTGTAGTCTAGATTGGATGATCCCCTGGGTTGTTCTCCCAACCTTTATATAGGAGGTTAGGTCTCAAACCCGTACGGGTACATGGGTTACAGAACCCTAGGCTTAGTCGACAAGTTACTACCATCTTGATCCGCAAGTCTGGCGGGTGGGCCATAGTAGGGCCTTCTAGAACAATCGGGCAGTCCATCACGCTGGGCTTGAGTGTTGGGCCTTAGACTAGATAGGCCCACTTCAGGGACTCGGGAGTCATCCCCACATCACCAATAGCACCGTCACGAGTGTCTTGAGCAAACTTTGTTTTAACTTGAAAGGATGCCATCTCTTTCATAACCTCACTTGAAGTCATGAGATGGTAGTTGTGTCTTCCCTGAAGACTCTTCAAGTCCACGAGCTCAAAAGGCATGAGGGCACTCACATACTTCCTCTTGATCCAAGCATCATTAACATGAGTGGCACAAAGACCACTAAATGTAGTAGCAAGGGTCTTGAGTCTTTGGTACATGTCCTCATGGCTTTCACCATCATGCATATAGAACCCTTCGGCCTCATTGCTCAAAGCATCAAACATATTCATGCTTTCATTGCCCTCAAACATGGAGATAAAAAGCATCCATTGTTTCTTTGGCGGTGGAGAATTGCTGAATGTGCGGTATGATCTTCTCACCCGCGGCTTGTTAAATCATGTGCAAAGCAGTGAAGTTGAGTTGGCGATCAACCACTTCTCTTCTTGTCAAGTTCTTGGTATCATGGGGCTTGTATCCATCTTCAATGACTCTTCATAGCTCAATGCAAGAAGAGTTCAAGTGAGTTTTCATGTAATATTGCTATTGACCAAAAGAATGTGCATCAATTTTAGGTGGTTTGCCTCTAGGGTTTATATGAGGATATAGGATAGGAGGATCGGGAGAGTACCGTCCAGGGAAATTGTGGTAATCCTCCTTTTCATCCTTTCCCTCAGAAGATGAAGTTTTCTTAGAGGATGGAGCATCAGTTTTAGTTTCTTCACCCTCATCCTCATCATCCTTATCATCTGGAATTTCTTCTCGAGTAGTCGATGATGCGGATGCCGGGTCCTTGGCTTTCAAGAGTTGCATCATCAAATCACGCAACTCCTTCATTTGGGCCTCCATGGAGGAGGTCAAAGAACTTTGCAATTGCTTGAGACCATCCATGGTGGCCGGTGCCGCGGGGCCAGTGGTTTCCTCCTCTCCGTTGGCCATACTAAACTCGGTTAAACCCAAAATAAGAGTCGAGGCTCTGGTACCAATTGAACGGATAGTATGGGCACCTAGAGGGGGAGTGAATAGGTGCTACTTACAAAATTTAATACCTTTTCGATTTAGGCTTGACACAAAGGTAAATTCTCTAGATATGCAACTAATGTGAATTTACCTATATGACAGGAGCAACACTAAGCAAGATACAAACACAAATTAAAGGTAAAGGATAGAGGAAACTGATAACAAAAGCATGTGGAGACAAGGTTGTAATCCGGAGTTCCTCCTTTTGAGGGGAGTCCGTCTTGTTGGAGGGGTGTGAGTTTCCCCACGAAGGCCTACTGAATGTCACAAAGGCCTCACCCTATTCTCCGATGAACATTGCCACAAAGGCCTAGTTCATCTTCCACTATTGATTCTATTCGAGGCGTAAATCGGTGCCTTTACAATAAGTTTGAGGCACACGCCCACAACTGAATTGGGGGCTCCCAAGAACACCAACAATCTTGCTACAATCAACAAGTAAGAACAATGGAGTCTAGGTTATCCACAAGGAAACCCTAGACTTGAATCGCTCAAGTGAATGAGGGGGAAATGAATAACGGTTGGTGAATTTGTAGATCGGGGCCTTATCCTTCAATCCTCCAAAGATGAATAAGTTTGGGTGGAGGGGTAGGGAGAAATCTAGCTTTTGGTGAGCTCAATAAATGGAACTTAAATGCTTAGATGAACTAGAGCTCTTGGGGAAGAAGGAGGGGTATCTATACCCCCTCAATAAATATGGCCGTTGAAGTGCAGCAATGGATCAGAATTTTCGGTTCAAACTTGAATCGGATATTCCGGTTGCTTGGTCTGCTTCAGATCTGGATTCTTCGCAGGGTTGACCAAACCGGATATTTTGGTTGCCAGGAATTTCCGGTTGGAAATTTCCGGCCCACTTCTGTCCCGAAACGATTCTAGAACTTAGCCATTTCTTGAGTCCTTCTTCTTCAATTATATATTCCGGTAGCCAGGAAATTTCCGGCTCACTTCTGTGCCAAATTGGTTCTGGTCCTTAGACAATTTTTGAGCTCTTCTTCCTGACCGAAAATTCCGGTCGCGAGGAAATTTCCGGTTGGAAATTTCCGGCTCACTTCTGTGCCAAAAACTTTTAGTCCTTAGCCATTTTCTTTGAGTCCTGGAACTAACTGGATATTCGGTTTGGAAATTTCTGGCTGGTTCCAGAACCAAAAACCTTATGGTCCTTAGTCGTTTTCGCCTGGCTGCTTGAGAACCGGATTTTCCGGCTGGCTTCTTCTGAATCTGAGAAAGCTGATCTACCTCCACACTTTTTGGTGTCTGATGCATATGAATAAATTTAACAACCTGCATCACTTAACACCTGATTGAAAGTATCACCAGTATTGTTAACTAACACACAAAACACTAGGGATCAAGGAATGCTCTTGCAGGTCCTTCTAGAGATGCTCTAATGTGGATTATTTTCAATCGAGAGTCTATGTTTCTTGATGAATGTGGTGATTTTTTTGTTTGAAACGAAGGAAAAAAAAACTTTGTCTTATCCAGTAATTAAGAAGAAGATGTCCGGTTTATTAGCGGAAGAAACCGGGCTAAAACCCTACAACGACACAACACCACGGGCGAAGCCCACACAACGTCGAGAACAACTGGAGCCAAGCTCCAAACACCACTCCACAACGAGCAAGCTAGCCCACCACCCTTGCTGGAGAGAACAAGTTGTAACTGCTATGGGAGGAGCACATACGAAACACTCCAACGTAGATGAAAGCGACCAACCCACCGGGGAGCCCCGACGACGACCAACACTGTGAGCTACCTTGTCGCCCACAGGACACAAGGTGGAGCACCCCTGATGTTGCAGAACTCTTGGAGCTGACGCCCCGACATCCACCTTTCCATCACACCGTACGCAATCCACCTGCACCACCTTCCGAGGCCGCCACCCCGACATGCCACCGCTCGCAGCCGAGGTGCGGCGCCGCACGACCTAGGTGCCCGCATTCCAAAATGCACAATGCAACTACTCGCAGACCATGACCGCCACACCACGTCCGAGGCTGCTGCCTCAACATACTGAAGATGGCCCCCACTCTGGGACACATCGACCGAGCCGACAACCTCGCTACACTCACATCACAAGATTGTCACCCACGCCATACAAGGCCATAAAACCACCCCATAGAGTCGTCGCCGCATCGGTTCCTGAGCTCTTCTTGTAAGCTCTAGTACCATAAATGCCTCTAGGTTTGATCATATTTTGGCTCCCTAGAGATGCAAGTCGCCATTAGGATGCACTTCGACCCTACAGTTCAATCAAATCAAATTAAATTTCAAAGTCACATCACTTTTTCAAAAAATAGTTCATTTGTTCAATGATAACTCACTTGCACCTATGCTATATGGCTCCGCTACTGGTGTGACTTATCAGAGCATCTCCAGTACACCCCCTGCGCCTTTGGGACCACTTTTTTGCGTCGGCGAAGCCGAATTTCGCCCAGCCACACCTCCAGCGCCCTCGGACCGCTTTTTTTGCGCCGACGGCCCCAAGCCAAACCTAGGGCACAATGGTGCTCTTGGGGGGCTGACGGAAGAAACGCCCAATCATGTCCCTCCACGTGACTTTTTCTGGTCCACGCCAAATGTTTCTGAGATAACTTTTTGTTTGGGGTGAGCAATTTCTCGAAAGGTATTCACTCCAAAACAACAAATAGCGTTGGCGAATGCGTTTTGCACCTCGCGACACCACCTTTTTGCCAAATTTTTGGTCCTGTGGGGCTTCAATGGGTGGAGATGCTCTCAGAATGATATGTATAAGGTATAACCTAAACTTAGGGTCCGCAACTGAACTAACATAATCCAGCAATACTTGTCAACATGGTCACCAAATTGTCTAATTCATTTTATTCTATTTAGGTTAAGCTCAATTTTTTTTTGACATGGTTAAGCTCACAAGTTGGCGAAAGGGGATAGGACTAGGACGAGATCGACCCAACAATCATCTGTCTACAATTCTGTGGACTGAAAAATAAAATCATCAAAAATTAACATGGGAATTTCCAGGCTGATCCCTGCCAACGAACGATCTGAACCGTCGAAGTCCATCTCCGCAGCAGCTAGATTTTCCCTCTCCACAATCCCTCCCCTCTTCCCTATCCCCTCCTCGCCCGCGCAGCCACCCTGCTCTCGTGCTCCGACCTACCCAAAACCCAGCCAGTACGGCTCCAAAATCCCACCTACAGTCCAGCACCGCTGTGCCCTAGAGCAGCCGGCGTGCCGTACCTTACCTCCATCACCGAAGCCTCAGACCCCTTCCAACCCTACCCCACAACCCCCCTGCGTCGCCGCCGTCGCGGTTCCCCTTCTGCCTCGTCGCGTCCCTGCTGCGTCCAACCCGTCCGCAGTCCTGCACATTGGTTTTCGAGGTATGCAGTTTTCGTCATCCAGTGACTACTTAATCCCAAACTGACCTGCAAAAATGTTTGGTGTGCACACGGGCACATCATGTAGATCCGCCCCTGGTCTTCTAACTCACCTGACCTGCTTGACTGATTGTTTTGCACAGCCACATGCGCACCCTGTCGCGAACTTGCTGAAATAAGAGTCTGAAACATAGATATAATTGCCGAGTTCAAGTGCCGTGTTTGACCTTATTCAGTACTGCACAAATGCGGCTAATTATAGGGCAAGTTCATCGGAATGTTCTTGCGTTGGCATCATCTCGGTCATGCTTTGTCGTCGGCGACCATCTTCCGTTCAGAATGCTGTCGCTGCCACGGGCAGCTGGGTTTCATCAGAGTGCTTGGAGGGGCAGCCAAGCTGTCGAGGACAGCGGCAGCGCACTGACTCTATCTAACCTTGAAGTCCAAAGCAAAGCTGACTATGTGAAGAAGGATAGGGTGCCACGAACTGGAGGTCCCAGGCCAAGCTCAAGAGACTCTTCCTTCAATGTGAAACCAAAGAAGGTTTCGTCACCGAATTTCAAGCCAGCCAAGAGTGCCTTACCAAAGTCTCCGGTGGTAAAGAAGAAACTGAAAATTGACGAGGCTTTATTTTCCGCAACTTCGTTTGAAGAGCTCGGTTTGCCGCCTTTGCTCATTGACAGGTTGAACAAGGAAGGCCTGACTTCTCCAACAGATGTCCAGTCTGCTTCTATTCCTGTCATAGCACAAAAGCATGATGCAGTTATCCAATCATATACTGGGTCAGGGAAAACCCTTGCGTACCTGCTCCCTATTCTTTCTGAAATAGGCCCCCTGAAGAGGGCTGGAGAACGGGGTGGTTCTGACAAGAGATCCGGTATAGAAGCAGTTGTTGTTGCTCCGTCGAGAGAATTAGGAATGCAGATAGTTCGAGAGGTGGAAAAGATCTTGGGTCCTGATGATAAGAGACTTGTCCAGCAGCTTGTTGGTGGTGCTAACCGCACGAGGCAAGAAGAAGCATTGAAGAAGAACAAGCCAATAATTGTTGTTGGAACACCTGGCCGTATTTCAGAAATTTCAGCAGCGGGTAAGCTACAAACCCATAACTGCCGTTTTCTTGTACTGGATGAAGTCGACCAGCTCTTATCATTTAATTACCGTGAGGATATGCATAGAATACTAGAGCATGTTGGAAGGAGATCTGGCACTTCATCTTCTAGTGGAATCCTTGGTCCACTTGCTAGGCGGTCTGACCGCCAGACAATCTTGGTTTCAGCAACAATCCCGTTTTCAGTTATACGTGCAGCCAGGACTTGGGGCCATGAACCAGTTCTTGTTAGGGCTAAGAGTGTCGTTCCTCTCGACTCGATCACAGCTCCAAGGCCCATGCTGTCCCAGGGTGAACCTAACTCCGATTCTCCAGCAATGTCAGTGAATCAAGCTGCAGTTGACAGCTTACCTCCGTCGTTGGAACATTACTACTGTACATCCAAGGCTCAACACAAAGTTGACACTTTAAGGAGATGCATCCATGCTCTGGAAGCGCAGACAGTGATTGCATTTATGAACAACACCAAGCCGCTGAAGGATGTTGTATTTAAGTTGGATGCCCGTGGGATGAAAGCTATCGAGCTACATGGAGACCTTGGAAAGCTTGCTAGGTCAACAGTCTTGAAAAAGTTTAAGGCCGGTGAATTCAGAGTCCTAGTCACAAATGAGTTGTCCGCCAGGGGATTGGATGTGCCAGAATGCGACCTTGTGATTAACCTGGATCTTCCAACAGATTCTACACACTATGCGCACAGAGCTGGTCGGACTGGACGTCTTGGGCGGAAAGGGGTTGTGGTTTCAATATGTGAAGAAAGCGAGACATTTATCATGAGAAAAATGCGCAAGCAATTAGGCGTGCCCATCAAGCCGTGTGACTTCACTGAAGGCCAGATCAACGTTCATAAGGAGGAGGATGTGGAATAAACTCTGCAGTGTGCGCATGAGGCATGGCTGCCCAACTCTATGATATCACTTTTCATGGGCACTAGTTTATTGTAATTTCTTGAAGTACTGCCAGTCAGCATCTTTGCTCAACAGAGATCTGATATGATGGAAAATGCTAGTCTGAATGCTATTTAGCTGTTTTTCTTATGAAGGATAGGTGTTCAGCTATGTTTTGTTTTGCCCTCTTATGGAGCCATATTGCAATTTGTAATCTGACAACTGGAATGCCTTAATTCTGCCCTGGTGCTATGTATTTCAGATTGCCTGTGAAGTATGTGAAAAAAACAGGCGGAATGCCTCCAACTATAAGTCGAAAGCTTAGCTACACTTACTGGGCGTGTAGACACAGTTTATTGACTTGTCTGATCACAAATGACAAGTAGGTTGTGGATGCTTGGTGTAAGCAGATCTGTGCTTATTACTACATATATTTCAAATTTAAGCTGATCTATGCTTATTCGTTTGTATGTTTCAAATTGTCTTTGCAAATGTGGAACCTAATGCTTCTCCGACAAAATATATAATTAAATATGACATGAATGCGAATGGAAGCATCACTTGCCCCTATAGCTCAGTGGTAGAGCGTCAGTCTTGTAAACTGAAGGTCTGTAGTTCGATCCTGCATGGGGGCAATATTTTTGCTCTTTAACCACGCCATTTTTTTTCTCTCTTATGCATTCCTTTTTTTTTTTTTTGAGGTTGAAAGCTCATATTTTACTCACAAGCAGAGTTTAAAACATCTCTTCTAGCAATTTCGACCTGCTAGCTTGCTGGGCCAGCGTATGCGCTACCATGTTGAGCTTTATCCTGATGTGTTGAACAGAACACTGATTGAACAAGGTCTTAGCTCAGCGATCTCCGTGTAGATGCTCTAGAGCAGAGAATGATTTGGAGCTGAGCTGGTAGATGCGGCCACCACCAGCGTCAGACTAACAAGGTTCAAATCAGCTGCAAACTTCAGTCCAGCCAACATCGCTCTGGCTTCCGCCTTATCGACATCAACAGTCACAAATGGGAGAACTCAGGGCTGCAATAACAGTGCCCCGGACATTAGGAACAACCACGCCAACAGAAGCCTTAGCAGAATCAGGCAAGAAGGCCGAATATCTGCTCCTGTTCTCGTCAGCATTATGCATTACCTTTAACCGCGACGATTATTTTTGTACGTGCCACTATCCTAGAGCAAAACGTTCTTCTGATTATTTTCATACGTGCCAGTATCGTACAGCAAAACGTTCTTCAGCTCGTATTTTGCTCGCCAAATGCAACACAAATCCTGTGTATTGCAGATACACAGTGTTGAACTGGAACTACAAAGGCAACAGTAGCGGCAGACTGGCCAGCAATCTCCATCCTGCTCATGGTTTCTCCAGCAAGTAGCGACCAAAAAGCCCCGTCTCTGTAGCAATGTTGCAGCCTTGCCAAAGCCTGGCAACATACCCTCATGAGCTAATGGCAGAGAGAGAGAGAGAGACAGGAAAAAGGAGAGATTGCCAACTGGGATATTTCAGGTGTAAGATTTCGAGTTACACAAGATTCAGATGTTGCTTAAGACATTGCAGAGGAACTATAAGAATATCTTTTTTGTGGAGAAGGGAATGGCAAAATTGGTGATGCCGAAAGTACAGCGAAACTTGTAGAGACCATGTAGAAGAGTGCATTCTGTATTCAAAGATTCAAATAAGATGATGCAGTAACAATTTAGCCTGACAGATAATTCATGGCTACACTTGGTTGCTAGTGGTTGCTAGCAGTGCAGGCGGCAAACCTGTAATCGGCTGGACTAGATCAGCTTCAAACCTGTTCCGTTATCTATTGATAGCCCAGAAATAGCTAAAATGTGCTTCACCTATAGTTTTGGATCGGTCAGAGTCAAACTGTCTAGAAACATTATTGATAAAACCCTAACTTCACGGGTTGATAAAACATACTAGGCACATATTGATCACAAAAACTCTTATGAACAAAACAAATACTGATCACCAAAACGAAGGATGAGAGAATAAACCCATCACCAGCACAAAATCGCCAGCTTGTCAAATGCCTCAAGAAGCGTCATCATACAAGGCTTTATCCGATGCCCATGACCGATACAAAAAGACACGAATGCGGTACTTACTAAATTTCCATAAATTTCATGGTCAGAGGCGATAATCCACATGAGGAAATTTACATTTCAACCTAATGCAGGTGTGCAACACTGTCTTTGACATAACAGAAACATGCCATATTGTTATTGTTTGACTCATGGCTGCATGATGTTACTGCAATCAACTTATTTTGGAACAAACAGTAATTAAGTCGATGCTTCTTCGACGTTCATGATCCAGACTCCTTTGGAGTTTTCGCAACAATGGAGATAGCATGAAGACCCGAGTTCAACTCATCGTTCAAGAGATCATACACCATCCTGTGACGCTTCACAAGGCTCTGCCCCTCAAACTTGGGTGAAATTACCTTGATGTTAAAATGCGTCTCGTTTGCATTGTCCTTGACAGCAGCATGCCCGGCATGTTGGTAAGAAACATCTTCGATATCTAGTGCACTGGCCTCCAAAGCAGACTGCAGCTTTTGCCTCATCCGAGCAGCCCTTGAGAGCACAGCACTGGTACCTCGTGAACCCATCATTGTTACACTGTTAAGATGAAAAATGTACTGGTTATGCAAAATAATCACTATTACAAGGATCACAGGAAATGTAAAGATACAAAAGTGCAATGTACCAATTCATGAACATGGAATAGATTGATAGATGAACAAACAGTCCAATTGGAAGGCCACGATTCATAACATAAATAAAAAGGGGATGCTTCCTTAGCCCAGTCATGAATAAAACATAAACTATGTAGCATATCTCTCTTTTCTTTTTTTACGCGGGGCGAAGACCTGGGTTCCTTTTTCAAATCGCAGATTCTAGTTTCTGAACAACTGATACGAAATCATGATACGAAAAATTGAATAAACATAGTTTATCTTCGCTTGACCTAGAAAAACCCCATCTGTGTGGAATAGATCGAAAACGGGCTAACAACATCGGGATCTAATTTTTAGAGCTAAGCCCAGTATCTTCTATCTCGTCAAGAACCAACAGCGAAGATGCAAACCTAGATGGTGCAATTTGACACAAAATTATAACCTAGATGATGAAATTAGACCGTCCGTACATAGATAGATTACATAAAGGGCGCAAACAGAGCTAAAAACAGTAGGCATGTAGGCTATCTTGAGCGGATCTGACGAGAGACTTAAGAAAAAGATTCAGGGTTGCTCTGATCTAGTCCCTACGTATTGCAGATGAAATTAACTGGCTGCGCAAATTCTGAGCCAATGGAATAGACAGCGAAAAAAAGTAGAGCTTACGTCCTTGCCCGAAGTTCCGTTGTCTTTGTGCTGAGGTCGTCGGCGGCGGCTACGGTGTGGAAGGGAAAACCAGAGAAACAAAAAGAAGACAGGTATTACCAGAAAGTTTGATGGGCAAAAGGAATAATGCGGTGAGCGTGGATCGAACACGCGACCTTCAGATCTTCAGTCTGACGCTCTCCCAACTGAGCTATCCCCGCTTTTGGTTTAATTTTAAAACTAAGTGTAAATAACCTCTCGATCAGGTTTGTAGGTTCCACAAGAACCTAAATCGTTTATTTGTCCAACATAAAATGAGTTGTATACAGTTAGAAAGTATATCATCTAAATTTTCAAGTGGTATATTTTCTTTTAATATATAACTAATTGGTCAAATTGATAACCTACGTGGGACTTACAAACCCGGCCAGAGGGAGTATCGACGATGTGTTATAGGTGTCGTATTTTATTATCAAATTTTGTCAACCAGTAGTGCTCGAGTCAGAAGGAGTGCCACAATATAGTCACAAGGGTTCCGGAAAGGACCGCATTGAGCGTCCCCCGGGGATGAAACAACTCGATCCCCCGGGTCGGGAGACGTCCGATCGGTCAATTCTGGGCCGCATGATCAACGACTAGACGTACCTCTTCCCCGCTTTTGCTACAATGAGAAAAAAGGAGAAGCAAAGAAGCAAAACCGGACAGGGATGCAGATCGGGCAGTTCCCCGTGATCTCCGGAGGCGACGCGGGAGGAGATCGACGCGGCGGCGCGCCGCGAATCAGATGCCATGGCTAACCACATCCGCAACAAAATCCTCTACCCTCCTCCTGGTCATCCTCACCACGTCCCCCCGCCCTCCATAGTAGCTTCAAACTCGGGGGCAAATTAGGCGAGCCGGCGGCGGAGACGGAGTTCCAGCATCTACGACGGCGGCCTGGGAGCATGGTTTGCTCCGCGACCGAGTGAGGGCGTCAGAAATCCTCTTGCCTACTTCAATGAAGATCCAGATGTTGAGGAACCAGCATGCTCTGTGAGTTTTATCCCCCTTGCTGATTTCTGTTTTTTTGCTCAACTTGCTGGGATGGTTGCTCCTGCAAAAATTGCTCCCAAATGTTGTGATGGTTGCTGGTAGTTGAGTCCAATTTGTTGTGATTGCTGTTGGTACAAAAAAATTGCTCCACTTGCTGTGATTGATGTGATGGTTTGCTTGTAGAAAAAATTGGTCCAATTTGCTGTGATTGTTGTTGGTACAAATGTTTGCTCCAATTGATGTGATGGTTGATGGTAGATGTGTCCACTTGATGTGATTGGTTCCTGTAAGAAGTTATGTAGCAAATTATTGGTACTGACAGTGGTATTAGTATCTAAATTGCTTGGGTAGAAAAAGAAATTAGCAAGCTGAGATTGATCCATATATTGAACACAAGTGTTGGCATCGATTTATTTTTGCTGAAATTGCTACTTATGGACATGGTGGTTGCTCCAAATTCAAAAAAAAATTGTGTCTTATGTAGAATCAAAAGGAAGATATTGTTGTCTTTATGGAGCAAATAACCTTCCAAGTATGCTCATAGACAATGTCCACTGTTGTGAGATGAACCTTTTTTGACATGCTGACTTTATTTGTGTTGTGTAGCAAAAAAAACAGTAGCAATAATAATTAATAAGAAGAGCATTTGAACAAAGATAAAAATGCACCGTCCAAGTAAATCATGGTTAGAGTAAATTTGTGAAAAATTGCTACCATATCTCGGGAACATGTTCTGTTCATGCATCTACCATTTCTTTTAGTAGTTTGTGAGCAAACTAAATTGATCAGATTTGTTTGTTTTGTTGCAGAGATTTGTTGCTGACAGCATATTGGAAGGATTTGACCTTAACACCACCCCTGGAAGAGAGGATCAGAACCACTTCGATTGTCCGGACACTACTCCGAATGATTTCGTTGATGGGCCTCGTAGCGCAAATAGTGGGACTGTTTCAAATGCTGTTGAGGAAGCTGGCGAGGAAATAACATCACAGCCAGTGGAGCCATTTGTGGGGATGATTTTTGATGATATTGAGGAAGCACAAAAAGTTTACAATGACTACGGGATGAAAATGGGCTTCGGCACACGCATTGGAAACACAAAGTACAGCCAGGCGAGAAATGCTCCTCCAGACACTATATTGAGCAGAGTGTTTGAGTTCATGAACACTGGTAGACCTCCATCTGAGAAGAAAAAACCTGGTAGCAAAAGTGGTAGCAAATCGCCATTTGAAGAAGATAATGACATGAGCATCCACAGCGTGCAAAAGTCTTGTAGCAAACAAGCATCTGAGCAGGTTGACATGTCGGACACAAGACAACGAATGAAGATCATTCGCCATGATTGTAAAGCTCACATGATCGTTGGCATGCGTAATGGAGCATGGACTGTGCCGGTTTTCAGAGCAGATCACACACACGCCATGGTTAAACAAGTAGAGAGGCGCATGTTCTACCGTTCACATAGGAAGGTGCCGGAAGAGGATTACCAGTTTATACAGACATTGCATAACCAGAACATAACCACAACACAACTGATGGGAGCTCTTGGCAGTGTGCACGGTGGTGGCCCGAGATGCTTGGGGTATGTGAAAAGGGATGTTTCAAACATCCGGACAATGCTACGGAATGAAGTTACACTGCGAGACATGGTGATGACATTGGAGTACTTTAAGCAGAGGCAAGCTGAAAACAACAACTTCTTCTATGCAACCGATGTTGATAAAGATGGTGCTGTGAGGGCCTTATTCTGGGTGGATGGTCGAACAAGGTCATTGTATCATAAGTACAAGGATTGTGTGTTTTTTTACACAACTTTCTGTACAAATAGATACAACATGCCATTTGCTCCCATTGTCGGTATCAATAACCACACACACACACACACGATTGTGCTAGGCTGTGCTCTATTACCAGATGAGAAAATAGAAACATTCAAGTGGGTGTTCGAGCAGTGGATGCTTGCAATGGATGGTGTCCACCCGGATAACATAATGACAGACCAGGATCAAGCAATAGCAGAAGCAATATCTCAGATTTTCCCAAACTCGATACACAGGTGCTGTCTGTACCATGTCCTCATCTTGCGAGGAAAAGGTTGGGGCCAAACTTGGCAGAAGGTAATCCTTTTAGTGATGCTTTCTATGGGTGCATCTATGGAACCGACACGGTGAAGCAATTTGAGGATTGCTGAGAGCATATGCTGACAGAGTTTGGCATGTATGAAAACACTCATCTACAAAATATGTGGAAGTCTAGAACAACATGGGCCCCTGTTTATTTCAGGAACAGATTCTTCCCTTTCACGAGCACTACTGGAAGGTCTGAATTCGTACTTCAAAAGACTGATACGGCCAGGTGACTCAGTGTACAGCTTTGTGCAACAGTATGAGCTTTGCCAGACATTAATACTTGATCGGGAGGATAATGCAGGGTTTACAATGGAGACAACAAGAAGATCACTTTGGGGAAAGTAAGCAAAAAGCAACATTTGAATACAACACCATTGTAGCACACCAAAAAGTACAAAAACGTAAGATAGTGTGTAGCAACTAGTGCAAAATGAATGGACTAGAATAGTAATCTAAGCTCCAAAATTGAAAAGCAAAATCTTCTTTCTACTGTACAAAAGGTTGAGAGCCAATCTGTAGCAAAAAGAAATTTCTGCCTGTTGTGTATGTGTAGCATTAACTAATACTTAAAGCAGCAACAAAAACCTACCGATGTAGCATTGATTTTCATCTAATGGTGCAAAAATAACTGGTTTGCAGTTATGCAATTGAGAAGCAAGGACAAGAATTCTACACGGTAGAAATATTTGAAACGTACCAGAAGCTTGTTGCTGCATCGACAAAGTTCTATCCGGTACGATCAGATGTAGAAGGCATTGGTTTTGATCTAGATCCAAACCCTGGCCTAGAAGTGAGAACATATCGGGTTCAAGTTGAGTTCGAGGAGGGGATGTACTCCTGCGGCTGCAATGGGTTTGAAATGTGTGGACTGATATGTCCACACATCATCAGGGTCATGATTCAGTCCACACATCATCAGGGTCATGATCCACCTAAATGTCCAGAAAATACTTGTTGTACAGATGGTCTTCGGTAGCAACAACACCAGCGCCTGATCCCGGGGGCAACAGACTCAGATTTGGTGTCCCACCAACAAACACACTAAAATACAACTCGCTATGCAGAAAAATGAATGAGTTTGCCTCGGATGCTTGTTTTGTGGATGAAGCTTATGAAGTTGTTTCCAGAATGGTGAGTGAGGCTAGCAAAAAGGTTGATGCAATCTTAATAGCAAAAGAAAATGTGGTTGAAGGCGGTGACGAAGAGGATGCAGGATTGGATGAAGACCAGCATAATGGACCACGGCAAAATGAACCAACAACAATGGTTGGTGACAGCGAGAAATTTGCTACCGGCGGGCAAACACTGAAAAATCCTAAAAGGGTAAAACCTAAAGGACGTCCCACAATGAAAGAACAGAGGCGAAAAACTTTGGTTGAGCTACGCGATGCAGAAACTTTGAAGAGACGCAAGCAAGCTGACGATGCCAAAGCAACAAACAAGAAACCGGTGAAGAAGCCTAAGCAACCTAGAAAGAAGAGAGTAATGAAGTGCCCGTGGTGTCATGAGTAGGTACATGTGGTGAAAGATTATGTTGCTAAACAGGTGGAGGATGAACGAATAGCAGTTGGGGCTGAACTAAGGCTGTAGCTGTTCGATGTTGATGTTTTTGAAAACAATTGCTACGAAGAAGTTGTTAGGGTGGAAACTTAATTGTACATGGCATTAGTACTATTGGTATAGAATGATTTGAAACATAGTTACCTTGTATTGGAGCAATTATTGGAATTTTATAGCAAAAAATTATTCTGTGGATAACTTGTATTCTTGCATTGGAGCAAATGAAAAATGTACTCAGCTATATGAAACGTAAATTATCTATTTTTGATTATGGAAAAATGTTGGTAGCAACATTTTATTGTGTATGAAGCAGTGAAAATCTGTTATTGGAGCAAATAATTTACTCTGCGTGAGCAAAAAAACTGTTATGTCCAGGGGTTTCAATAGATTTCTGTAGGATACAAAAAAAAGTTGTTCTATAGCAACCAGATGTCTCTATTGTAGCATTAAAATATTACTTTTGAAGCAAACAGATGCCCCTAATGTAGCAAAAACATGGTCATCACCAGGAAACAAAAAAAAAACAAAAAAGGTACCAGAAAAACAGAGAATTCATTTGATATAATTTGTAGCAAAACAGAGTAATCACCAGAAAGGTATAATTCATTTGATACCATTTGAACCAAGCAGAAGAAAACTACATTCATTGCCATGGTTAAACATAGTCAACTCTTTCATTTGATAGCCACAATCATTTGTTCGGCAAAATGACACAATCTGTGGATCAGTAGATTCCATCAGGGATAACATATGAAAAAACAGAAAACATATAAGGGTTGTTTCATCCATCCAGGCTACATGAATCTAGATGAGGCCAATGCGAATTTACACGTCGCGATTGTCACTCCAGGCTACATGAAACTACTAATGGCTACCCCCCCCCCGCCTGAGGCTCCAAGCAAGCCTCCATGAGGTCCACGATGTTGCCTTTGTTCTCTCTGTCCTGGATGAGCTTCGCTGCGACAGCCGTGCGATATGTAGGAATGTCATCCTTGGAGAAGGACATCATGCTTTTAGCGTCGAAGTGCTGAACGAACAACATTGTGAAGAAACCACAGTCATAGCTGGAAAAGAGAAAAGAAAGAAATGAACATAGTTAGCAGCAAACTCGTAAAATGTATAATGACTGGATACATGAAGGTAGCAATAAGTTGAAACTGTTGTAGCAAACATAAACTTCTAAAAGAGCATATAAACCTAAGTATGGGAGCATTTCTGCCCAAGAAACAGAAACTTCTACAATTGGCTTAAAAACTATAATTGCATCAAAGAAAAAGGATCTTACAACGTCTTCTGCTGTGGGTGGGCGGGTGTGGCAAGTGTGTAGAGGTCCATGTCTATGTGTGAAACTCCAGAAGCTTTGCAAAGTGCCGCAAAGTTACAAAACTAGAAAATCAAAAAACACGTGAAATCAGTGTGGTACACGCAAAAAGTGTAATCCTTATATACACTTCTAACACACTAACCAGGTTGTTTTCTTCTTCCGCCAAAAAACTCTTATCCTTGTGGTTCATTGAATCAAACACATGGAACTGGTCGTGTAGCAAGTTGACAGTGCAAACCATCCAGTGGTTGTCCTTGACTATGGGGAAGTGTAGCTAATGTAGCGGAACAAAATGAAATACAAATTAGCACAAACAGGGATTCATAAAAATAATACCAATGTAATTACAACATAGCGAAAAAATGTAGGAAGAGAAAGGCATAGCTCACAAGGTCTTTTTTCATGATCTTGAACTTGACATTTTGACTTTTGAACTCTCTCACAACTTCAGCTGGGTTAAACTTGTCTGGATCAACTATGAGCTTTTGCTACTCATGACGAAACAAAAAAGCAAAAGTTATATTAGAGTGAATATGTCAGCTAAGGCGTGCAACAAAAAGTCTTAGGACATAACTAATCGTTGTGTAGCAATTGAAAACATACCTTTTCAAAGCAGATGTGTTGTTTTCCTCTTCTCTTTTGGATTCCTTATTGAAACTCTCAGACCAAACACACATGACCTGAGTGTCAAGACACTTCCTGGGGCCTAGGGAATTGTGAAAACTCTTGTAGTCACAGTGAGACCGCCCAATTAGAATGAAAGGAGGCCTGAAAGAATACATGAAACATAATAAGAGGTGTCCCGGTTGCTGCAATAACCAAAAATAAAAAGCAAAAAAGGAGTAGCTAGTAGCAAAACAAAAATGTCACGTAATTCCAGGACTGCGATAAAAAGGCCAAAAAAAAAAAAGAATCACGGGTCATCTTTTCCTTTCTTTTGACGGTCAGACTTGAGATTGCGAGAATGACGCACAAACTGTTCGTACAGTGCAACTACATCTGGAGAGGGCTTCTTCATCTTTTTCGCCACTGGAGCCTTAAGATCATCTTTCATTGCCCTTTTATACCTAGTCGTCCTTTGAAATGTTAGGACACCAGTGCTACCATCCTTCTGTACAACACCTGAGCTGCCACCATTGTTCTAGGAAAACAAAAATAATAAGCTAGTGGAGAAGGTTACAAAAAGAAAAGTGCTCTATAGCAGCAAAGAAAATGTGGGGAAATTTGTTTGGGAGCATGTAAATATAGATAGTAGCTTGAAGGGTTGGGTAATCTAGCAAAACTACAAAAGAATGTAAGATCAGTATGTAGCAAGGAGAGTTATCTAGATAGAAACTAGAATTGTCTAAAGTAGCAATCAGAATTATCTAAAGTAGCAACCAGAATTATGTAAAGTAGCAAACATAATTATCTAAAGTAGCAAAACCCCAACACTAACATAGCATTTTTAAAATCCAACAGAAGCAAAACAATGCGCACAGGGAGAAAGCAAATCTGGAGTGTCCCCATGATCAGGTGTTGCAGCGTTAGGAATCTCCTCCAAGTTTTCCTCAACTAGTAAGCCATCATTCATAGGGATGCGGGTCTCGAGGCATGGTTTGGGAGCTACACAACAAAGGTCCATCAGAAAAAATAATTTGAAAAATCTTGTTTTGGGGAGTGGACACAAATCCATGATGAAAATGCAAAAAAAAAAGAGAAAAGGAAAGGAGAACATACACGTGGGAGAAACCTTGTCTCCACCTATCGGAGCAAAAGCATGCTCTGTCTTTTCTGCACACACAACATCGTTCTTGTCAGGGGTTTGGGTAGATTCATTGTCTTGGCTCCACACATTAAATTTCGGACAGTCATCCCAGTAACCTGTTGGTATGTTACGCCGAGGTGTGGGAGAAGCCGGCCTAGGAACGAATGTACTATCCGCAGCAGCTCTGGGTGGGCTAAGGGCAGTGGGTATGGGTGGAGTCACCGCAGCAGAACTGGCTGGACTACCAACAACAACTTTATCTGGACTACCAACAACAGCTCTAATTGGACAACTCACAGCCCCCTGATCCTCACCATCGGCGTCCGTGTGAGAGGAATCTACAGCAATTGCTGGTTGCGGAACATCGTTGTGCTCCGTAGCATTGGCCTGTTCATTCTCTTCTGCACCAGCATCACCCTCAATAACGTTATCTTCACATACATGAGAATCACACTCCATAGGATCCACAGTAGCAATTTCCTCTTCAATATCAAGTTCATCGGACTCCGAAGAAGACTTGTCACCATCCATGTTGCCCTGCCCGTCTAGTCCTACCCCAGAAGCTGGAAAGACGATACTCGGGCCATCATCTTCCTTCAAGGCAGCTTCAACACCATTCAACAGCAAAGCCATTTGTTTGGACTGCATTGATTTTAACCCTACACCAAGACTCCTGAGAGTAGCATCCACATTAGAAGCAAAACTGACCTGTGCTTGTCATATAGGTTCTTGAACCGAGATGGTACCTGTGTTCAACAAAAAACATGAATTAGTGTGTGAGGAAGCAACAACTCTAAAATAAAAAAGCATCATCTGGTCGTTAAAGAAGCAAAAAAACAGCAAAATGAGACAAAAACATTGGTAGAACAAAACAAAATAACTGATGGTGCAAAAAAAATCATTATAGTAGCAGACATTGGAAGGTATTATAGAAAATTATATAAAATACAACTAAACAGAAAAAGTACACACAAATAAATAATGGAGCAAAAAAAAATTAACTAAAACAGCAGTAGTTAAAGCCTAATGGAGCAAAATGAAATATGTAAAGTAACAAAATGTGGAAAAAAACACCTTGCTACAAATGCAGAAAAAAATGCTATATGAACAAACCAAATGAGCTACAAGAGCATATTAGAAACTATACAAACCTCAATGTGCTCGATGGTGGGGAAAACAAGTCATTCATTAAGCGATGCAGACGGATTGACATCAATATCTTCGGACATTGAACTGTCCACATGACACGGCGCATACACTGTTTTGGATAACGGAAGAAACTGCACAACCAAAAAAACAATCAAGGATGAGTTTAAACAAATTGAAACGTGACAGGGTAACGCAAACAACGAAAAGCAAATGAAAACAACCAGAGAGTCTACTTACAGGACGCCTCCCAAAGATAGTCTTGTTCAACAGGATTTTATTGTCACGGTCGATCTTGACAATGAAACTGAAATCTTCACTGGTCACAAAACAAACTCTAGGAATCCCATTGTTTATAAAGTGCTCATTCTTTGGGATGTGCAAGTGGTCCATGTACACCAGCTATAGATGCAAAAAAAACACAAAATTAAGCTGCAGCTGATTGGACATTCATGAAAGGAACTGAAAGCTATTACAGTAGCAGAAATTGAAAGCTATTATAACAAAATGTATAAAATATAACTAAAAAGAAAAAATACACACAAATAAACAATGGAGCAAAAGAAACTAACTAAAGCAGCAATAATTAAAAACTAATGGAGCAAACAGAACTATGTAAAGTAGCAAAATGTGAAAAAAGCACCTTGCAAAACAAAGTTTAAAAAAGCACATTGACAAAGCATTACATGTATGTACATTCATAAAAGGAAGAAGGCAGCAACCAGAACAAAAAAAATGATGAAGCAAAAAGTGTAAAAACTTACAGCTAGAACATGCAATGGGCCGGACATCCAGAATTCGAACATGTTCTTAATCTTCTTCTTTTTCGATAGACCGGGTGCAGCTGCTACTGGTTCCTCAGACTCACCCCGATGCTTCCCCTTCTGAAGATTAACACCATCAAGTACAAGCGGTTGCTCCTTCTTCTTCTGAATTTTTTGAATGTAATGCATCAACAACTCCAGAATGTGCTCCTCCCAGTCATACTCGTGGGTCTTCTTTGGGTCACTCGTGCACCTTATGTACTCTAAGCACATCATGTTGTTAGTGGATGGATTCAGAACAGTCGCCCAGCACAAAAGGTCCCAGGTCCTGATTATGGCATCCTCTTCACCGTCATCAAGCTTCTTCAACATCTTTGCTGCATTTTCTATGGGTAGCCTCGACAATGAACCTTTGTATGACTCTCTAATTTCTGAATGGACACTCTTCGTCAGCAAATCAACTGGTTTTGATCCTGAACGTATACCAAACACCTTCCTGATAATCTCTCTTGTGAAAACAATCCGTTTTTCTCCATAGTGAAACTCACGAAGCTCGACCATAGTGTTCATGGCGACAAAATCGATGAGCTCGTTAGGGACATTGAAAGGTGAAATGTTGAGTAGTGAGGCAAATGCGCTGTGCTTCTCAATAATTTCTCTCTTGCGTGATGTTAGATCATTTGCACACTTGAGCAACCGCTTCGCAGCAAAACGGTCCTTGGTACACCAATACTGCCCCTGCTGAGCAAAAAGCCGAACACTTAAAACAAAAAAAAAAGACACAAAAGAAGCACACAAAAATGTACAACAAAAGCAAACACAATGCAGTAAAAAAGCACATCATGAATATAATTGTAGCAAACACAATTTACTTACACAAAAATTGAAATACAGTGAACAAGTATAGAGCAAAATGTGGCACACACTATCATAGAACATCATGCCAGCAACAAAAAGGAAACACAAAAAAATGCTACTTAAAAAACATCGTAGCAGCAAAACAGCTAACGACTTGCTACATAAAACATAAACAGGAGGGTGCGAATCAAACTGACACTGAATTAAAACAGATAAGGAGTTGAGCTGCTACATCCCTAAGACATGCACCATCAAATCAAAAATGAACCACTAAGAGCAGGTCGCGGGGGTGGGGGGGAGGATGGGATTTGGAAATAAAACAAACCTCCATTGCTGCTACTTAGAGATTGCGAGCAGATCTATTATGTGGCCCAGTCAGTACACAATTGCCTGCAAAAAGCATAGATGATTTCAGAGTTAATTCTATTTGCACGGACGGTTCCAACTAAAACAAATTTTGCTACAAACGGGGAATATGCACGGGGTTGGATTGTAGTGGAACTAAACGGAGGAAGGGCGCATATCGATGAAAATCTGCTCGGAAACCCGAGCTAGAACAACAGGGCAAGGGGGGCGCGGGACAGGGGCGCGGCCACAGAGGATGATTGGGGCACGGGGGCCATCGCCGGACTACGCGCGGACCCGCGACAGCGTCGCCTCTCGCCGCCGCTCGCGTAGCCTAACTACGTTAGGGATGAAGGGGGAACCTCACCGGAGAAGATGACTGCTAGCAATAGGAAGAGGGGCGCGAGCGGAACCTCACCAGAGAATGCGCGGAGACTCGGTACGGTCGTCGACGGCGTCGCCTCTCGTCGCCGCCCGCGCTGCGCGCAGAGAGCGTAACGGCAGAGCCAGAAATGGGGAACCGCACAGATCCTATTCGGGGGTTGTAGTAATCCCTAACGAAAACGGGGGGACGTGGGTACTGAGCGAACCGCTCATCCCGCGTCGATCCAACGGCCACCGACCCGGGGGACGGAACGCAACGTTCGCCCGGGTGAATACAAGCGTTTTCTTCCGGAAAGTCGCTTGGGCTTCCTGGTCCCTTTTTTCTTAAATTATAATTTATTTTTAAAGAAAGAATTGAAAGTTCACAACGATGCATCGAACATCTAAAATTTTAATTTAAAATACTTTATACTTTAAACTACACAAAAAAATAAAATTTATATATTAGAATGTCATCGACTCTTGATTTTTTCGCTACTGATTTCCACTGCCGCAGCAGACCCGCAACATTCTAATTTGGGGTCGACCGCCGCCCGCCCCGGCCATTGCGTCTTCTGTCTGATTCCGACTGCTCTCCACCCGTCGGCCATCCGCTCGCCTTCGTCGACACGTTGTATTGACCACTAAAACGATCATCACGGCTGGCATCGAGCCAATCAGCCGCCGGTTCCTAGCTCCTACAGCGAGCGACGGGCACAACTCTTACATGAACAAGAACAACCCATCCCTTTTGTTTGGCATCTCCGCCGTTACCTTGGCCGTGGCCACCATGGCCTTGACACTGCACATCTCTGGTGCACTATATTACATCATATGGTGGAGTGGACTTTTTTTAGCGTCCTATAACCCCTTTCTTGTGTTCTTTTCCGGTTGTACTTTCTCCGTTTTAAAATATTAGATTTTGATTTATCCAAATATAGATGTATGTACACACTAAACATGTCTTAATACCTCTATAACAAACGGTTTAGGGGCGGAGGGAGTATCTTTTAGTATTAAGTTGCTCTAACGTTTTTCCTTTTGTGGCTAGGTGTGCTGCTTGGCCAAACTTGTAGTCGTCCTAGACGAAGCCTCTCGTGGAGAAACTCTAGCCGCCAAAATCAATCTACTCTCCAATCCGCCTCCGGCCGTCGCTCCGGCGCCATGAGGTGGAGGGGAGAGGATCCACTTCTCTCGCTATTTGCTTAGTAGGTTTTTGAGTCAAGGTGACGACGCTCAAGCGGTGATGGTGCCGTCAACTCGAATAAAAGTTATCTGGCTCCTCTGACGCTTGGTGTATTCCTGAGGAGTCCCGGAATTTTATCCCCGTTGTTCTCCATGAGAACGGGTTGGTTTTTGTTGTTGTTGTTGTTCGTCTGTGTGGTGTCATGTGCATCAGTGACGTCAACATCGTCTTCTCGGGCAACCTCTTCCTTTAAGTCTTTGCGAGTAAGATCGTCGGACTAGTCCGACATTATTAGCGCGACTTACCTGGTTAGAGCATCTCCAGTCGCGCCCCCCCAATAGGCGTCCGGATCGGCGCCCGGGGCCACTCTTTGGGGGCTCGTCCGGACAGCACCGCGCCCACGAGGCTGTCACGTTCCCAGTCGCCGCCCCCAACCCAAACCCCTTCGGGCTACGGACCCGTCCTGTCAGCGAGGAAGAGCCTCGTCGCTTCGGGAGCCGCGCGCATTGACACCCCGACGAGACGGCACGCTGCGGCGGAGCAGTCCAATCGCCCACGCGGCGGAGTAATGGCGTTGCACCGCCTCGTCTTGCCCGCCCCGGCTACAAAACCACGCTCTGTCGCCATCCTCAGCGCCATTCTCCTCGCTGCTCTTCCTTCCTCCCCTCCTCCCCGCGCCATGGTTAACCGCAACTACCTCGCCGGCGCGGCCGCCAACGGGTTCGACCGCCGAATCCTGCACCTGTGGGAGGCGCGGCTGCTTTACGAGGCCAACTACCACTCGCCGCCGAGGATGAGCGCGTCAAGGCACTGGCGGCTCAACGCAGGCGGCGTACCTGTGCCTCCACCGCCCACCGGGGCCGAGCGCGTCGCCAAGATCGAAGGGATCCGGGCACGGATGTCGCCGACGATGCGCAACCAGTCTGAGTGGCATCCCGCCAACGAGGCGGCCTAGACTGCGTTCTTCCAGGACCGCTTCGAGGCGGAGCTCGCCGACGCCCCCACCCACGCCCCCCTTTCGAGCCGCAACAACGCCGCCGGCCGCCGCATGTGGTGGAGCAAGCCCGGGCGCATGCTCGCCCGCGTCCTCGCCCACATCGAGCGGCAGCTGCGGCGACGAAAGAGCCGCCGTACCACGGCCGCGACTGCTCCCGCTCCCGTCCCCCTCGCCGTCATGAAGGAGGAGCGAGAGGAAGCGCCGCCTCGCCGGCGGACTCGCAGCCAGACTGTGGTCGTCAGGGAGCCGACTCCCCTACTCCTCCACAGGCGTCGGGCGACGTCATCTTCCTCTCGGACAGCGACGACGACGACGACAACTGCCCCCCAGCGCCAATGCACGTAGGCGACTCGGGGCAGGGCAGCAGCAGCGCCGCCTCAAAGGCGGAGTCGCCGGGCGGCTCCGATGACGACGACGGCGCCGACTACACCATGATGTACAAGGCACTAGGGATGTAGTCGCCTTTTATTTTAAATATCTGTAAAAAAATCGCCTACATTCGCCCCCCTAGCAATGAAATCTACTTTGTTTTCCAAATTTTCGCAAATTTTGTCGTCAATTTCGCCTACTTGGGCGGCGGCGCCGGCGCGCGAGAGCGGCGGCGCTGTGAGCCAGAGGAAGTAGACGTGGCGGCGTGGACCTGTTTTTTGCCGTCTTGAGTCACTGGCAAGACGGGCCCGCGGGAGCTCTCGGAGGCGGGGTTGGGCTGAGTTTGCCGGACGGGAACAAGGGGCGTCCGAACGGGAACACTCAATGGGGGGGGGGGGGGGGGCGACTGGACTTGTTCGGGGCCCGTCCGGACGGGAAGAGGCCGTGATGGCGTGTTTGGGGGCGCGACTGGAGATCTCTTAGATCGAGGTGATCCCTTGTCGATATGCTTGATGCGATTGCTAATATTGCGGGGATCCAAAGAGATTTGTTCCTCTATGTGTCTTTGCAAGGTATTTATCGATTCAGTTAGGAAAAAGTCCATTTTAAACCCTCAATTCATAGAGGCTCGGCGGATCAAACCCTGAACTCCGAATCCCTGTCGTTTGCACCCAGAACTACCACATCCCGGTCTAAATTAAACCCTCGAACTGTTTGGTATACCGGGAAAGAAATAATCCCGACCGGGATTACAGATTACCCTCAGAATTTGCGGTGTCGTGTCGTACACATCCGTCCGTGCCATCGCGATGGACCGCCACGGCCGCCGGCATGCCCAGACGCTCATGCCCGGCCGCCTGATTGTGCATGGGTGGCCACTGCTGGACAGCTCACTTGCGCTTATCGCATCGTGCTTGCCTCCTGGCTGCTTAAGATACGTGGCGAGAGGATGCGACTGATGAATAGTTGTGCCATGTCCCAGCCCACGCCCCGGGCTTGCGATGTGCACACGAACTAGACACCTGAACTCTACCTTTCATTAAGGGTAACCTGTAATCCCGGCCGGGATTATTTCTTTCCCGGTATACCAAACAGCTCCAGGGTTTAATTTAGACCGGGATGTGGTAGTTCGAGGTGTAAACGACAGGGATTCGGAGTTCGGGGTTTGACCCACCGGGCCTCTATGAATTGAGGGTTTAAAATGGACTTTTTTTCATTCAGTTACCCTAGATCTGATCGTATCGGATGTTTTATTGATCTAAATCAGATGTAATTTCAAAAGAGCTCTAACGCTGTCACGCATGGCAGGGCTAGCTGAGCGAGACCAAAGCCTTTACATCATCCAGCCCGTAGGCAGTTTATCCACTGCCGCACGCATGCAGGTGCAGGCGACGCGCAGGCAGACCGGAAGTCCGAGAACGCTAGCGACGAGACCGCTCGGCGACCTGCGCGCTACGTGCAGTCGTGCATCACACGGCCGGGCCGGTCAGTCCATCGGTGCCCGAGTCACCGGAAAACTTACCCAAGGTTTGACTAAACGGAAGCCCAACACTAGTGTACTGGCTTAGCTGGAGCGAGGTGAAAGTACTGAATAGACGTGAGACACTGCACGCAGGTCCGGCATGTGCCTACCGCCCCCAATGGCAAAGGAGGAATATGCAGACGGGGAGGGGGACAACTGGCCGCCACCAAGCAACCAGCTGTGACACGGCAAAGGACGGGCAACGTACGCCGGTCTGCGTCCGACCGGGGATTGCTTGCTCTGAGATCTGTGCCAACAGCAGTTTGCCCCGCGGAGATGGGTCACGCCGGTCGGTCTGCGCCACTTTAGTTATTTGCAGGAGTCACGGCGAGCTTGCTTGCACGCGGACGCGCACTTCTGCCGAGCTGCCTGCCTGGCACGAAGAGATGTGTGGTTCCATGCATGTTCTCGCGTCGCGGACGGTGGCGTTGCGAATAACATGAGCGTCGCGAACGGTCAGACCGGAGAGAAACCGAAGTAGAATCCAGTGGGCTGACGTCGTGGACGGTGTCACGGCGCTGGAGCTTGGACCCTGGAGGAAGCTGATGAGTGCTCAAGGCGAGATGATAGCCCTTTGTGCCGAGGTCGAGGTAGCCGAGAGCGTAGGGTGGTGTAGCCGTGGTCGAGGTAGCCGTGCGAGGATCGCCGAGGTCGATGTCGAGTCGGGGTAGCCGGTGTCGAGGTAGTCGCCGTGGAGCCGCGGGGCGAGGCGCCAAGTTAGACATGGGCGCAGTGGTGTTGAAGTAGTGTTGCGCCGGGAAGAAGACGGTATGGACGAGGCGTCGCGCCGGGTTTGCCAAGCCCGTGGACGCGTCGTGGACGAAGGCACGCGCCAGTGTTACCAGCACCGGGCATGCGTAGAAGGACGAAGTCGATGTTGACGAGGCGTCGCACCAGGCTTGCCAGGCCCGAGGACACATCGTGGACGAAGGCTGGACGACGGTTGCAGCTCCAGTCGTCGTGGGGGTAGAAGGTGCCGATGTCAACCACGGTTGTCGGAGCAGAGGAAGTGGTTGAGGAAGATGACGGCGATGCGTAGAAGGACGAAGTCGATGTTGACGAGGCGTCGCACCAGGCTTGCCGGGCCCGGGGACACGTCGTGGACAAAAGCTCGACGACGATTCCAGCGCCAGTCGGCGTGGGGGAGAAGGTGCCGATGTCAACCACGGTTGTCGGAGCAGAGGAAGAGGTGGACGACGATGTAGTCGGCGGAACCAAAGGCAGCCCCTGGGGGGGGCATGTTGGTTGCCGTTAGGAGCGACACGGCGGCGGTAGCCCGCGAAGGGCCACGGCGGTCACGTGTAGAAGCGCGGCGGCGATGCTCGTAGTAGGCGAGGAAGAACCCAACAACTCGAAAAAGACCACGCGCGGACGGTGGCGTTCCCGCGCCTAGGGAGGCGGCACGGCGCATACAACGAAGAGGTCAACGCGCGGGGACGGCGGAGTGGACCGCACGTCGTGACGCTACGGCTCAAAGAGCGACGCAGCGGCGACGTGCGTGTCGGGGCGACAGCGGGAAGACCTCGGGGCGGCGACCTGGACCGCGTGTGTTGCGGCGCTACAGCCCGAAGGGGTGACGCAGCGGCAGCACGCCGTCAGGGCAACCGCGGGAACGGCCTCGTGGCGGCGGGCACCACGTGCTGTGGCACTACGGCCCGAAGGGACGACGCAGCGGCAGCGCACCGCCAGTGAACCGCTGGAACAGCTCGGGGCGACGGCGGGGACGGTGTGATGCAGCGCTACGGCCCGGAGGAGCGACGCAGCGGCGACGCGCGGGGTGATGCAGCCGCTGTGAGAACCACGGGGCGGCGGCGCTACGGCCCGATGGGGCGACGCAGCGGCAGCCCGTTTGCTCGATCGGTGATAGACGCACACTCAGGGACGGTCTTCATGGGAACCTGCGGAGGCGCACGCAGACGACTGTACGGGTCGGCCGCGCAGCCTGGATGGAACGGATCGCGGGCGGGCGGGTGATCAATCCGCTTGCTCGCGAGGTGGAGGATGCGCCGCTCAGCACGATGATGATGAGGTAAGGCTGGGTAGTGGAGGCCGAGCGGCGAACGCAGCGCCGTGCCTGAGCGGCCAAGGCAGCTCCGTGCGTGAGGCAGCCACGGTGAAGGCGGGGTAGTGGAGGAGTCCCGATCGGAGCAGGGGCGATGACGACCGACGCAAAGCGACGGGCGGGTAGACGCGCGGAAGGCGGCCGTGAAGGCCGCCGCATCGCGCGAAGCCGCCGAGGCGGCGAAGAGGCCACATGGACAATGGCCGTTACGGCCGCCGCGTGGCGTGTGACTCCACCGTGTCGGTGAAGAGGCCGGTAGTCGCGCCGGTGTCGGTGTAGAGGCGCGTGAGGATCGACGTTGGCGGCGGGCGACGCAAACCGATCTTGAATCGGAAAACCAAAAAAGAAAACGCCGGCCAAGCGAACGGCGGAGAGAAAGACGCTCTAGGGCAGCCGATCCACGGGACCGGCGGACGAACCCTAGGTATGGGCGGCGCGGCCCCCGACGACGATCGTAGATCCGTCCCGGGGGCGGCGCGAGGCGGAAGCGGTGGCGGCGGCTAGGGTTAGATCGTGTTTAGGCTGATACCATGCAGAAGGATGAGATTGGCGGAATATGACGGATATATTATTGAGCCTCATGGGCGAGTATATATTGGGGTACAAACTTGGAGGGCAAAAAGCCTCGTAGAGATAGAGTAGGAGATGGATTACAAATCCTATACTACCAAAGATATGTACACCTAATATATCTCTAACAGCATCGACCTCTACTTGTACTTGTATCTACGTGAAGATTAACGAAACTAACCTGTGACTAATCTTTAGCATAAAATAAATCTATCCGTAACTTTTGTAAAACAACATTTCTATGTGGCGCCCGCACTAGGGGGCGCCGCGGTCTACAGTGTGACACCCTGGGCGGAGGGCACGACACCATCGGCCAGCATGGCAGCGGTAGGACCCGCATCGGGTCATGTAGCGCCGGCCGGAGGGGCAACACAACGAGTCCGCATCCGCCCGAGGCTGACTCTCCTATTCTCCCAATCCATCGACCACGGCGGCGGCCGCCCTTTCTCCCCTTCCACAATCTCCACCCAAAATCTAGTAGATTGGAAGGATTCGGCCATGGATTTTGCCTCCCTTACTTTCTCAAGGTACTCTCCTCTGATCCCTAAGGTTTCATCCATAAGAAGTGTGACATTTGACCTATTTCATCATCAAACCCCAATTTATCACTTATTCAAAATTACAATGAATTAGCCAAGGTTTGTTGTTATTTTTTTAATGGTAGAGAACTTTGAGAGGTGTGAAAGCACAATTCCATGTAGATTTTTCTTCTTTGATCAGCAACCATGTTTGGTGCATATGAGAGTGGTGTGAGATATGTATATGTGAGTTATGCCAATGTGGTATGTTCTATGCGTGTCAAATATAATGACTATGTGTGTTTACGTGATACATGTGATAGATAATTCTTATTAGTGAGAACTTTTGTGATTTATATGGTAGAACATTTGTATTCAATGTTGATTGTAAAGTTATGTTTCTTATTATATGTATATATTGTTTTTTTAATATGTAAGATGGCATTATTGCACCAAAACTATAATTTCGAACACACTTCAATGTTTATGGCGGTCAAGAAGTAGGTAATACATATCCATTGTGTCCGTTCATGTTTTTCTAGTTGGCATAGACGTTGTTCTCACATGTATATTTTATTTGCAGCATTAGGACCCCCATCGTCTCCGGTCTCACAAGGCCCCTGGCCAAGCTTAGAATTCTTCCATTCATCGAGTTGTTGTCTCGGTCCACGCCAAACATGAATCCTTTCGAGATCACCACTCTTGTTGACCGATGGAGGCCAGAAACTTACACTTTTTACCTCCGCATAGTGGAGATGACCGTGACTCTCCAAAAAATCTCGATGATCCTAGCACTCCCCATCAACGGAGCTCCTGTGTGCTTTAGCACATATTCCGACGGATGGCGCGCTAACATGTTTAGCCTTATCGGAGCGGTTCCTCCAGAGAAGGAAGAAGAGAGTAAGAAAAGGCTCTCTGCCGGCGGTTCATTTGTTTGGATCAGAAAATAGTTTGCCAAGTACCCCGAGGGAGAAAATGAAGAGACCATTTGAAAGTGCATTTCGTTTTCCCAGTGTTTTGTGTGTTAGTTAACAATACTAAGTACATTATTTATCGAGGTGTTTAGCGTGCAGGTGTTATACTTTACATCGGCATCGATCACCGAAAAGTCGGTGAAGATTGGCCTGAGATTTTTGGGACAGAACCCAACCGGATTATTAGGACCGGATTATTCATCATGGACCGGATATTTCGGTTGCTCATGAAGTTGCGCCAAAACTGCTAAGGACTGGAAGTTTTGCTCTCAGAAGTCAACCGGATTATTTGGTCCGGATTATTCATCCTGGACCGGATATTCCGGGTGATGCACAAAACTGCTAAGGACTGGAAGTTTTGCTCTCAGAAGTCAACCGGATTATTTGGTCCGGATTATTCATCCTGGACCGGATATTCCGGGTGATGCGCAAAACTGCTAAGGACTGGAAGTTTCGCTCTCAGAAGTGAACCGGATTATTTGGTCCGGATTATTCATCCTGGACCGGATATTCCGGGTGCTGCACAAAACTGCTAAGGACTGGAAGCTTGGAGCTACAGGAGTGGACCGGATTATTTGAACCGGATTATTCCGGAGGAGCCGGATAATCCGGTTCAGATCTGCTGGACCGCGTGGAGCAAACTGACCGGATATTCCGGTTCATACTTGAACCGGATATTCCGGTCCCCTTTTTCCTGTGCAACGACTAGTTGTGAGGAGGGGCTATAAATACCCCTACTCCTCCTCCCCAAGATCTAGTTCTTCCCCTTAGCATTTATGAGCATTTAAGAACTCACTAAATCTCTCATTACTCCCAATCCCTCCACCCAATCTTGAAGATCTTTGGAGGATTGAAGGAGAAGGCCCCGATCTACATCTTCACCGAGCCGTTCTTCATTTCCCCCTCTCTAGCTCGAGGGATCTAGCCTAGGGTTTCCTCTTGTGGAGAACCTAGGCATCTTGATACTTGTTGGTGATTCAAGAAGAGTTGGGAGCCCCCAATTAAGTTGTGGGTGTGTGCCCCAAGTTGTTTCTAAAGGATTTGATCCCCGCCTCAAAGGGGTTCTATAGTGGAAGGTGAATTAGGCCTTTGTGGCGAAGTTCATCGGAGAATAGGGTGAGGCCTTAGTGGCATTGAGTAGGCCTTTGTGGCGAGCTCACACCCCTCCAACGAGACGTACTCCCCTAAAAAGGAGGAACTCGGAAATACATCGTGTCTCCATGTGCTTCCATCGGTTACCTCGTTCCTCCCTCTCTTTACTTACTTGTACTTGTTGCATTAATTGCTTGTCTTGTCATATAGGTAAATTCACCACTAGTTGCACTATCTAGAGAATTTACCTTCTTGTCAAGCCTAAACTTTAAGGAAAAATTAAAATTGGTCGTAGCACCTATTCACCCCCCCTCTAGGTGCCCATACTTTGCTTTCAATTGGTATCAGAGCCTCGGCTCTTCTATCGGGCTTAACCGCCTAAGAGTTTAAGTATGGGAGATGAGATGGACGACGCTCCGTCCGATGGAAATGTTTCCATGAATGATCTCAATGCTTTGAGAGAATCATTGACCTCATCCATAGACACTAAATTTGAGGAGTTGCGTCAACTCATGACAACACTCCTCAAAGCCAAAGGACCGGAGGTGGTCGACTCATCCCTTCCGAAAACGGAGGGTGCCAAGAAAGGGGTTGATGGTGAACCACTTAAAACTGCTTCCGCCGAACAATCCGCTAAGAAGGGTGCGAGTGGAAAGGAAGGATATCACGCCGTTGAAGGCCAATATTCTCCGGATCCCCCATCCCTTTTCCTCATATAATCCCTAGAGGAGATCCACCTAAAATTGATGCATATTCTTTTCGTGAATGGCAATACTACATGGAGACTCACTTGAACTCTTCTTGTATAGATCTTTGGAGAATCACTCGTGATGGATACAAGCCATATGATCCCAAGAATCTCACAAGAAGAGAGGTCATAGATTGTCAACTCAACTACACCGCCTTGTCCATCCTTCATCAAGCCGTGGGCCCCAACCACATGCCGCATCTTCAACACTTCTCCACCGCCCAAGAAACATGGGATGCTCTTGTCATCATGTTTGTTGGGAATGAGAGCATGCAAAGAAATCGATATGATGCCTTGACCAATGAGGCCGAAGGGTTCTTCATGCGTGATGGAGAAGATCATGTTGACATGTATCGAAGACTCAAAACTCTTGCCACCGCCTTCTCTAGTGCGGGTGCAACATATATTGATGATGCATGGATCAAGAGGAAGTACATGATTGCCGTGATGCCGTTTGAGGGCACGGACTTGAAGAACATTCAAGGGAGACATGATTTCTCCTCCATGACCTCAACTCAAGTGATGCAAGAATTGTGCTCCTACAAGGTGCAAACCAAGAATGCCCTTGACAACCGTGCTAGAGCCATTGGAATGCATCAAGGAGCATCCGTTGCTTTGAAGGCCAAGGTCTTATCTAGAGAAGTTGAGAATGAAGAAGATGGAGAAGAGGCATTGCCCCCGTTGAAAGAACAAGACTATGATCCCGTTCTAAAGGATCTCATTGCTCTCACCGTGCAAAAGTTTTGGAACAATCCCCCCAAGGGCAAGAAATTTGTTGAGGAGAAGACCAAGTCTCGTTATGGAAATGATGGGGTTCAAAAAGTGAGGTCTTGCTTCAATTGCCAAGACAAGCATCACTTCATCGCGGAATGCCCTTACGAGAATAGAGAACACCATAGTGGCAAGCTCATTCGCAAGGACAAGTCCAAGGTTGAATACAAGAAACCTCATTTCAAGAAGAAACCTTTCAACAAGAAGTCCCCCACCAAGTTTGTGCTCTTGACTCAAGAGGAGTATGATTCCGGGAGTGATGAAGAAGAAGAATGAACAAGTGAAGTGGCCGCTCTAGCTATTGCTTCCACTCCATCTTCGTCATCCCTCTTTGAATCCCCCAATGAAAATCTTCCTCAACGCAATGCCAAGTGCTTCATGGCTAAGGCCACGGAGGTATCATCCTCTCCTAACTCTAAGACCCCTAGTGAACTAGAACATATTGCTAGTCTTAGAGAAGAAGAGGAAAGAGCCTCTTTGGACCGTTTTATGTCTAACATGCAAGGGGAGACCAAGAAGTACTTTGAGCATCTCATGAGGCAATTGGGAGAAGCCCAAGAGGCCCTTGAGAAGAAAGGTGAGATTGAGAGAAGGGATGCGGATGAAATTGCATCTCTCTCAATGACTCTTGAAGAAGAGCATGATGGTAGAGTTTCTCTAGAGGATGAACTTGAATCTATTGAATTATCCCATAATGAACTTGTCTCTAAAATCATTAAGGAACGTGATCTTGCTATTGCTAAATATAAAAAGGCTAAAAAGGACAAAGTCGAGTTTGGGGTTGGTCATGGTAAACTAACCGAGGAGTTTGAGAAGCTAACCAATGCTCACAAAGCATTGGAAAGCCAACACTCATCCCTCAAAGAGTTGCATGAACAACTTCAAACTCAACTTACTCAATCTAACCATCCTAGCACCTCTACTTCTTCTTGTGATCATGCAAATATTTTTGAGGAAAATGCTAGGTTAAAGGATGAGCTAGCAAGGCTCAAGGGCAAAAGCTCTCAAGTTGAGAAGGTTGTATTAGCCACCCCACAAGTGGTTGCCCCTAGCCCTAATGTGTTCATTGCTAGACCACAATTGAGTGCTCCAAGGCAACAAGTGGGTAAGCAAGGACTTGGCTATGTAGCCAAGAAGAAGAACAAGAAGAAGAAGAACAAGAAGAAGAACCTAAAGGGTGCTTCGGGTAGTAATGTCATGAGGGACAACACTACTCGTAGCACACCCGCTCAAGCAAACAATGTTGCCTCGAGTAGTAATGTCATGAGGGACACCACTACTCATAGCACCTCCGCGGGAACTAACAATCCATACCATTTCTTATATGTTGATTATTATGGTGTTGTGCAAGATAAATATGTTGGTCCTATTGAGGGTTTCATTGACTATACTATTTGGGTCCCAAAGACCCTTGTTGCTAACATGAAGGGACCCATCTCGGGTCCTAACACTAGTCAATGATCTCGTGCAGGGCTATGCTTCCGGTGGGACTAAATGGATTCACGATAGTGGGTGCATTAATCATATGACCGGAAGCAAAGAACTAGTGACAGAGTTGCGACCAAATGACATTCAAGCAACCGTCACTTATGGGGACTCGTCCAAGTCTAAGGTATCCGGATTCGGCAAGTTTGTGGTGGCTCCCGATATAACTATCGTGAACGTCATGCTTGTCGAATCCCTTGGTTACAATTTACTTTCCGTCCGCTCTCTTGGAAAGATGGGGTTTTCCGTCTTTTTCGATGGTGATATTGTGGTCCTCTTGAGGAGCAAGACTCTTGACGTCGCTCACGTGGGACATGTTGAAAATGAGTTGTTTGTGGTGGATTTTTCGAAGTCCACCAACACTCAAGCAATGTGTCTTTTCGGGAAGGCGGACTTGGGATGGTTGTGGCATCGCCGCCTATCCCATGTCAACATGAGAACTTTGCAAAGTCTTCACAAGAGTGGCCTTATTGTCGGACTAAAAGAAAATGTTTCCTTTGCAAAGGATCGCGTTTGTAGGTCGTGTGTTGATGGGAAGATGCATGACATTGTGCACAAGGCCAAGACTATTATTTCATCAAAGAGGATCTTGGATCTTCTCCATGTTGATCTCTTTGGTGCCGTGCCCGAGGCAAGTCTTGGCGGCAAGAAGTATTGCTTGGTGATTGTCGATGATTATTCAAGATACACTTGGGTTTATTTCTTCAAGTGCAAAAGTGAGACCCAACAAACCATCATCGACTTCTCCAACGAAGTGCAACGTCAACACAATGTGCAAATCATGGCTATTAGGAGTGATAATGGCTCGGAGTTCAAGAACTATACATTGAATGAATTTCTTAGTGAAGAAGGCATTCGTCACCAATACTCCGCCACTTACACTCCTCAACAAAATGGTGTTGCCGAAAGGAAGAATCGCACTCTCTTGGATATGGCAAGGACCATGTTAGCGGAGTACTCTTCTCCCCAATATTTATGGGCCGAGGCCATATCCACCGCATGCCACTCCTCCAACCGCCTCTACATACGCAAAGGCTTGAGCAAGACCCCATATGAGATCCTCACCGGCAACAAGCCCAACGTATCCTACTTCCGTGTATTCGGTTGTAAGTGCTTCTATTTGATCAAGGGTATTAGGTTGTCGAAATTTAATTCCAAAACTATTGAGGGTATTTTTGTTGGTTACGGTGCCGAATCCCACACTTATAGAGTCTATGACAAAGCCTCACGGATTGTCATAGAATCTTGTAGTGTGGTTTTCGAGGAAAATGACGGCTCCCAAGTGGCGCAATTTCATGTTTCAAATGTAGATGTTGAAATGCCTCAAGAAGCCATAGGAAGGATGGGTGTGGGATTCTTCCGCCCCATCGAGGGACACCTTATGGCGACTCGAGAAGGACTATGCTCTACTCAAGTGGAGCCCTCCTCTACATTAGAAGATCAAGCCAAGGAGCCAACTACTACACCTAACCAAGAACATTTTCAAGACCCTCCTCTCGTTGATCAAGTGACTTCGCAAGTCGTACCCACTCCTCTCACTAATGCGAGTCAAGATCAAGGCCAAGATCAACCATCCTCTTCATCCTCTTCGCAAGTTGGAGCTAGTGTTGAAGATATTGTTGATGATGATGTTGATGATCTAGGCCACTTTGGTCAAGATGGGAACCCAAATGATCAAGATGATCAAGTGATCCCTCCTCGCAATAATGAGGAGATTGTCGAGACATCGTAGTAGTTTTCATAGACTGGGGTGCCATGAGACTACGGTAGAGACGTGGGGTAACGGGATAGCGTAGTAACACAGAACACGGGATTTTACCCAGGTTCGGTACGTCGCGACAATACGGCGTACCTACTCCTGCACTTCTCACTAATTGGGACTAAAGCCCGTATAACAGGGTTACAATGTGAGGGAATAGATCTAGCTACTCGACGAGGATGAACTTCTCGGCGAGTTGCGTAGAGCTTGAGCTTGTAAAACTTGAACCTATCTAATCTATCTCCCGTCCGGCTTTATATAATAGCCGGATTAGGGCTTACAGAACAAGAAACCTAGAAGACTACGTTTAACTTGTAACTTGGAAAGTAAGGAATCCGTCTTCTCCTCCAAGCCAGATCACATGGGCCGTGATCCGGGTTCTTCTAGAATCCGGCTTCTGCGCGTCGGACTACTGGGCCGCCCAATGGACCTAAGCCCATTACCATGTAGGCCACCCTGGTAGTCCGGCTCTTTTGTCTACCATCTTCTATACCCCTATTCAGTATATATCCGACAGTAGCCCCCAGGAAGGATCAAAACTCTGATTCTCCGTCTTTCGTCAAATACATTTTGTCCGGGAAAACTTGATTCAGCAGTCTTGATTCTTTCTTCTTTCCTTTTGAAGGAGATGGTAACATAAAACTCGGAACTATGAAAATCCGGCTTTTCTTCTCGCGATCCTTCGCGGAAAAGGAACTTATGACATCAGCGCCTCAATCATGCTGACGCAAGCGCCGCTTGGTTTCACGCGGGAAACCCTGCAACGTATCTCTGACAGATTCTCACGAGAAACGAGGAGATAGCCATCATTCCCCTATCGTTTCGTTTCCCGGATTTACCGGCGAGCGACACGCGTCGAACATCCAACAGTCAAAAGAGCCGTTGGCACGTATCTAAACGGATATCTGGCTATAAATAGCCATCATCGTCCTCCTCCGAAACTTTCCTCACTCCCTCACTGCCCACGCCATTGACGCGAGCTCGAGAGCAAGTTTCTTGCCCCAGGCGCACTTAGTTTCCAAGCACGCAGAACGCACCAAAACGCGCCACCAAAGGATGGCATCCTCGCCGTCTTCACTGACCCGCGCCGCCATCGACGAGCTCGTCAACGACCTAGATCCGCAATCGGGAGCGCAAAAACCCACCGGCGGTGAGCCGGAGAAGACTACGGCTTCCGCGGCAGGCGGAGAAAACACTTCCGCCGCCGCGGACATAGCATCATCAAGCGCCGCGACAACCCCACCGTTTGCACCCGAAACGGTGGAGGAAAAGATCGAGCTCGCCGCCGCGGAGGCCGCCGCCGCCGCCACCACCGGAGCGGACGAGGAAGCTGAATCTGCAGGCAACTGGATTGCCTGCAGTATTCCTCCGGCTCTCCTTCCAAACCTGGAGAAGGAGGGCCTGGTACTTAAGAAGAAATGGCGGCTTCCGGAGGAAGAGACCGAGCCAACGCCGCAGAACGGCGAACGGGTACTTCTCGCTTCCCACCTCTTGCGAGGTATGGGGCTTCCGCCTTCTTTCTTCTTCCTCCAAATTCTTTCCCACTATGACATCCAGCCCCACAATCTTCCCCCCAATTCCATTCTTTACATGGCCGGCTTTCAGGCCCTGTTTGAAGGCTACTTAGGGATAGAACCTAGGCTAGACTTCTGGATGTACTGCTTTGGGGTTAAGCGGAACTCTTCGGAGGGCGCACTCCCAACTTGCGGGACCATATCCTTTACTCTTCGGAGATTCCGAGAGGATTGGTTCCCCAAGATTAAAACCTCAGAATCCGTCAAATTTTGGACGGGTTCTTTCTTCTATCATCCCGACGTGCCTTTTCCCAAAAAGGACGTCGGGGTTCCACCTTTTGTGAACTCTGCCGCCGTTCCCCAGGATAACTGGGGAACAGAAGTCGTCCAAGTTCTGCCGCCAGATCTGTTAAGGATCAAGAGGCGCATCGCCAAGCTCACCTCCTCTAAACCTCCTTTGACCGGTATGGATACGGTCTTTTGCTGGCTGGATAGGCGGATCCAGCCATTAGCAAACCATGGAGGTCGCCTTCTGTGCGAGTATACGGGAGCCAAAGATCCTATGCGGACAACCGACAAGGATTGGCCTCAAAAGGAGCTTCGACGGCGCATCAACCAGTTGGTCGCATCTCGCGACCAATATGAAGCTAGTCGGCCAATGTACACGGCCGACAACCCAGCTCCCAAGGTAAGTTTTCCGTCATTTGGGTACAATCTCAATTCTCGGATAATCTACCTTTTGATTCTGATTGGTTCTTCCGACAGCTTGCGGATCTTCCAGACTCGGAGTTAGCCTCCGAGGCCGAGCTGGATGCGCTACGCACCGCCGCTACAGGTGGGCGCAAGCGCAAGAAGATAATTTCCTCGGATGAGATTATCGATCTTGATGGAATTCCCGTCGCCACTTCCAGGTTATTTTCTTCTGGGTTTTTCTTTTATGGGATCTTTTTCGTCCGTCTTTGGTGTTTTAACCTTTTCCGGGTTTTGGTTTTTAGCCTGCCCCCCTCCAACCTGAAGCCGAAGAAGCTGAAGAAACTCAAGGTTTCTTCCAGCCGAGGCAGCCAACCTTCTCCTGCCGTCGCCCCGGAGACGCCAAGCACGAGGGCGAAAGAGCCTACTGCAGCCCCCACCACCAAGCCCCCAGAGCCCAGCCAGCCCATTGTGTCCGACCCGGACACGAGGGAAAGGGCGGCCCCAGAGGTGGAAAAATTAACTCGGACTTTCGACGAGGAAATTCCCACCTTTGACAAGGATTTCAAAGCTATCAATGACGGCTTGGACGCAGCCGGAAATCTCTTCGCGGAATACGCGAAAGAGTTCAAAGAAAACTTGGCAGGTTTGCAGCGCATGAGGCAGGTATATAACTCTAGCCCCCAAGCATTAATTAAAATGCGTGCTTTTTGCTTTGATGCTTTTTGTACTCATTCTTCTCGTTGCCATGTTTCAGCAAACCTCGGAAGCCATCAACAGGGAAGTTTTCCGGAAGCTTACCATCAAGAATAAAGAAGTTAGAAGTCTTCTCTCTATTCTTGAAGAAAGGGAAGCAGAGCTGGAATCAGCTAAGCTCGCATTGTCGGAAACACAAGGTAAACATTTTCCTTCTGAAATTTCCGATTCAGTCATTTGCCTAAGTTTTTTCCGAGAAGCTAGCTAACTCGGATTTTTCCCTTGCTTTTCAGCTGCATTAGCCGAGGCTAAACAAGCAGCAGAAGATTCTGGCAATGCCGAAATTCTCCGCAAGGAGAATGTTGAGCTTCACAAGAACCTTGTGAAAGCTCAACAAGACTTGGAAGCCAGCAACCTGGCCCTTGGAGTTTCCAATTCCAAGGCTTCCGAGCAGGCGGAGAAGGACAAATCCACCATCCGGGATTTGACCGATGCTCTGAACCTTCGCCCGGAGGAAGTTTCCGAGATCGACAAGCTCATCGGTAAATTTCTAACTTATGTACCATCTTTCCATGTTTTACTTTCTCTGGTTTTCTGTCTAACCCTTTTGGGTGTTTTATTGGAAAAAACCAGGAGATACCCCAGATGGCACTCGGGCTGCAGGCATCCGAGCTTTCGGGGAGACATGGAATTTGATGAAGGCTGCTGCAATGCAGCTAGTAGACAAGTTTCTTCCCGAAAAATCTGGGGAATGCTCGGAGGTTGAAAAACTTCCGGGTGCCATCATGGAGGTGGTGGAGTCTAAGGAATCTTTCCTTCGCTCCGCTGCACGGGGTGGTGCGCGCATGGCTCTTGGCCTCATGCGCATGCACTACCCTAGTGCTAAATCCTGGCGCGTGGCGTCCGGTGTCCCTCAAGGATACACGGACATGCAGCGAAACACCATCTTTGGTGAAGTCAAGGGCCACGCCACCCAGATTGCCTCCATGGTAAATCTCTCCATCAACTATCCAGAGGCTGAGATCCCTCCAATCCCTCAAGATGAAAGCAGCGAGGAGGAGTCAGATGCTTGAAGGGTCACCTGGAACCTGGATAGAAAAAGTAGACAATAGGAGCATTACTATTCTTTTAATGTAATCCAAAAATGTAATGCTTCTTTTTGTATGAATGAAACTTCCATCTGTTGCAGTTTAAATTATGAAATTTTTTGCAAGTTTTTTGGGTTTTATCATTCCTTTATCTTCTAGGTTCTCTGGTGTGTATGCTTTAACTGGGTTAGAAGAGCTTTGAAGGAAATTGATGCCCAAGATGACAAGGTCTTGGAGGATGTTCAAACTAGAAGATCTACTAGAAGGAAATTGGCTCATTTTTGTGAGCATCAAGCTCATATCTCTATGGTGGAGCCTAAGAAAGTGTATGAAGCTCTTGAGGACTCCGATTGGGTTGAAGCTATGCATGATGAGCTCAATAACTTTGAGCGCAACAAAGTTTGGAGATTGGTTGAGAAGCCCAAGGATTGCCACAATGTTATTGGCACCAAGTGGATTTTCAAGAACAAGCAAGATGAGAATGGCATTGTCATTAGGAACAAGGCAAGATTGGTTGCTCAAGGTTACACCCAAGTTGAAGGCATTGACTTTGATGAAACCTACGCACCCGTGGCTCGCCTTGAGTCCATCCGTATCCTCCTTGCTTATGCTTCCTCACATAATTTCAAATTGCAACAAATGGATGTGAAAAGTGCTTTCTTGAATGGTCCACTAAAAGAGGAGGTATATGTCAAGCAACCTCCGGGGTTCGAGAATCTCAACTTTCCTAACCACGTTTACAAACTTGACAAGGCTCTCTATGGTCTCAAACAAGCACCTCGTGCTTGGTATGAGCACCTTAGGGAGTTGTTAGATGATCGTGGTTTCGAAGTTGGGAAGATTTACCCCACTCTCTTCACCAAGAGAGTAAAGGGAGAGCTTTTCATATGCCAACTCTATGTGGACGATATCATCTTTGGCTCAACTAACCAAGCTTTCAATAATGAGTTCTCTAAGCTTATGACTGACAGGTTCGAGATGTCTATGATGGGTGAGCTTAAATTCTTCCTTGGCTTTGAGATCAAGCAATTGGCTCGTGGGACTTTCATTTCTCAAGCCAAGTATACCCAAGATATGATCAAAAGGTTTAACTTCCAAGATGCTAAGATCAAGACATCTCCTATGAAAGTCAAGTGTCATCTCTCTCGTAATCCAAAAGGGAGTAAGGATGTGGACCAAAAGCTCTATCGTTCTATGATTGGTTCTTTGCTCTATCTTTGTGCATCTAGGCCCGATATCGTTTTGAGTGTAGGTGTGTGTGCAAGGTATCAAGCGGCTCCTAAGGATTGCCATTTAATGGCGGTCCATAGGATCTTTCGTTATTTGGTTCATACCCCAAGATTTGGTTTGTGGTACCCAAAGGGGGCACAATTTTCTCTCAATGGATATACGGATTCCGATTGGGCGGGTGATCAAGATGATAGGAAGTCAACTTCCGGGGATTGCCAATTTCTTGGTAGGTCCCTTGTAAGTTGGTCCTCGAAGAAGCAAAATTGCATATCTCTCTCCACCGCCGAGGCCGAGTATGTTGCCGCTGCAAGTGCATGCACTCAATTGTTATGGATGAGGCAAACTCTCAAGGAGTATGGAGTTCATTTGGATAAGGTGCCTCTTTTGTGTGACAATGAAAGTGCCATCAAAATTGCATACAATCCGGTGCAACATACAAGGACCAAACACATTGAGATCCGCCACCACTTCATCCGTGATCACGTGGCAAGAGGAGACATTGCACTATATTATGTGCCCACCAAGGACAATCTTGCGGACATTTTCACGAAGCCACTTGATGATGCAAGATTCTTATTCTTGAGGAATGAACTAAATGTGATTGATTCTAGGAGTTTGACTTGAGGATCTTGCACACACCCCTATAGATGAAACGTGTTTGAGCTTAGGTGTAGGCATGGACATAGGGGGAGTGTTATCCTAACACATTGGGTTCTCCCTCCCCCCATTATGCCCATAGCAAAAATTTCATTGTGATCTCTCTTTTTCTAATGTTGAATTGTGAGCTTCAATGTTGAGTATTGGCAATGCCCCCAAGATATATCTTCGCGGTTGCATACCATAATCTCTTACATGGTGGCCTAGGCCACCAACCTCTTCGTTTCGAAGAGTTGTATCTTAGCTGGGTTTTTGTCGGGGGGTTACTCCCGAGTAGGGTAAAGACAGGTGGTAAAGGCCGCTTACAGAAGAGAGGTTTGGTCGAGTAGCCGACTACCGGGTACTCGCTACCCGGTCGACTGCTACTCGGTCTCACCTCAAGATGACCAGAAGGAGATATCAATCAGGTTCTACCCTGTCGAGTAGAAGGTTTGGCCCGAGTACAATTGGCGGGAACCTTTGGCGGGAAACTACTCGGGCAGGAAGTCAAAGGAGCCGTTCTGACACAGGATCCCGCGTATCCTGGGTCCGTACTTGGCAGCATTCGAACTACTGTTCACGTGGGGACGGTCTGTCTGACAGTGACAGCATGGAAGCAGGCCGTGGCAGGATAAGGGGGGCCTACTCTGTGACTAGGTACAGTGATACCAGTCTGTCCCCTAGTTTTGCCCAACGACTTTACAGAAGCAGACAAGATCAACGACCAAAGCTGTCAGCGGGTACTCGGAGAAAGGACAGTGTGCACACTATGTCGACACTTGTCTAGATTTGGACGTATCCGGCTGGGCACCATGTATATAAGGTGCCCCGCCGCCTCCTGCGCGAGGCATATGCTCTTACATGCTCCCACACAGGCTCATAGTGAACCCTAGAAACCCTAAGTTCTTGACCTAGCTCTACTCGGAGAGGTGCAAGGGGCTACTCCGTAGCGATATCATTTGTATTGTACCTACTCGGAGAGACATCGTAATACATAGAAAAAGGCAGGAGTAGGGGTTTTACCTCCTCACGAGGGCCCTGAACCTGGGTACATCGTGTTGTTTGTGTTGTGTGGATCTCACCTCACGCGGCTACTCGTCGCGTGATCCCTCCCCGGACACCTCCAGCGTCCATCGTCCCCACATCTTTAGCCATCCCATGGCATCTGCCGTGACACCACCACGACAGTTGGCGCCCACCGTGGGGCAACCAGCGGCGCTGGCTGGAGTTTCTGTTCGGACGGGATCTTCATCAGCGGAGCGCGTAGTTTGTGGCCTTGTCCACAGATTCGGCTCCTTCGACTTCGTCACCGACAACGCCGGCTGTTTCGGCGGCATGGCCATGCCGGAGGGCGGCTCGGTGATCTCCTTCGGCTCGCACCTCGTCTACGTCGCCACCGTCGCCAACAGCGCCTACCCCGAGCTAGTGCAGGACGCGGAGGATCCTCCCGCGGTGGTTGCAGCTCGCGGAAGGCCGGCGCGCAGCTCTGCATGCTGCGCTGAGGTGATGGTGACGGGCTTGGCGGCGAACGCTGGCGCAGCTGCTACTGGCGCTGCGGCCGTTGTCGAGGAGGTTGACGACCCGCCCGCGGGTGGCAGGACCCACCGGCCTTACGAGAAGGAGAGCAACCTGCCGCCTTCCACGTCTACGGTCATCCCCGCGTCTGCCGCGCGAACTGGCATGCCCACGCCCACCGACGTCGAGCTCCTTGCGGCGAGGGAGCAGCTCGAGCGGCAACGCCAGGAGCTGCTCGCCGAGCAGGCGGAGTTGGAGAAGATTAGGCTTGAGTTGAGTCTAGACCAGCTCGAGTACAACAAGGCTCACGGCTTCACGCCGGTGGCCAGGAGGCCTAGCAGGGTAGGCGCTACGCGGCGCAACCTAGGCGCCGAGATGGCGACGGTTGCGGAGGAGCCCGCGCAGTCCGCCACCGCGAACACCTTCACAAGGCCGAGATACAGCACGCCCGCCAAGACGCTGCGAGCTGCGCAAGCTGTGGCTGCCGAGTTGCCGCGCCTAGATGGAGAGGCGCGTCTCAGGCAGCAGGAGAGGCTCAATGAGCTGGTGTTGGAGGCCGCCAGGCAGAACGAGGAGTTCCGGAAGGCCAACCCGGGAGCTGGAGCCTCGCAAGTGGTTCACTCGCATGCGGCAAGGTCTAACGATCAAGCCTCATCTCCGCATCCGAGCCGCGAGAAGAGCCGCAGCGGGCGTTCGGGTAGAGACAGGCAGATGCAGGTGTATGACCCGGCTGCTGCCGCGAAACAGACTGCTGTGCCGCAGCAGCCCGGGCAGGAACACAACGCTGCAAGAGCAGGCTCTCAAGCCCATCAAGCTCAAAGCCGTGTCCGAGAAGCCGCGCGTCCGGGTACTTCTCGGCAACCCGCAGCTCCGCCTACTCGGCAGAGGCAGCAGCCGCGCCCAGCGGCACCAGTCGCCAACCCGGTGGAGCAGCCCGCGGCTATGCAGGTGGATAGGTATGATGATGGCTACTCGGCTATGGAGATGGCCGGTTATGACATTCATGACCGTGTTGGTGAGCGCGTGTTGGCGCCTGGAGATGCAAGGCATCAGCTGGACCGTATCAGCTTGTCGGCGCGGCTTGAGAGCACGGGTCCTCCTGGCCCCGAGTGCTTTGGCCCGCGCATCATGAACGAGCCTTCCGTGAAGGGCTTCCAGCTTGCAAGAGGCACCAAGAGCTACAATGGTAGCACTAAGCCTGAAGATTGGCTCAACGACTATGTCACCGCAGTCCATATTGCGGGTGGCAACAGGAGATGGGCGGTGCGCTATGTGCCGCAGATGCTAGAGGGTCCAGCTCGCACTTGGCTCAACAACTTGCCCAAGCACAGCATAAACTACTGGCTGGACTTCTCGGACGCATTCGTCAGCAACTTCACCAGCACCTACAAGAGGCCGAATAGGCCACAGCAGCTCTCGGCTTGCAGGCAGCGAGAAGACGAGACGGACCGCGAGTATCTTACTCGGTGGAGCACCTTGAGGAACACCTGTGAGGGTGTGAATGAAGCGCAGGCCATCACTTGGTTTGCGCAGGGTTGCCGACATGGCAGCATGCTTTGGCAGAGATTGCAGAGGGAGATGCCGAACACCTTGGCCGAGACCATCAAGATTGCGGATCAGTACGCACTCGGAGATCCTACTCAGCCACTGATGGATTCCTCTGAGCCGAGAAGAAACTTCAGCAGCAGCAAGCGCAACGAGTTCCGCAACAAGCGCCGGGTAGATACTCGGTATGATCCCGAAGAGGTGAATGCAGTGAATGTTGGAGGCGGTGGTGGCCAAAGGCAGAAACCTGCTGGAGCCTACGGGCAGAACCAGAACCAGGGCCAAGGCAACAAGAAACCGTTCCGCACTGCGCAGCCGAGTAGCGGGAACTCCGAGCAGCCGAAGAAGTTTGTCTTCGATGACATGAAGGATGGTCCATGCAGCTTTCACACTCACCACCCCTCAAGGCCTGCGAACCACACTACTCGGCAGTGCGAGTGGTGGGATGTGATCAAGAGTGATGGCTTGCCTCCTCCTCCCCCTCTGCCAGCTGCCAATGCTACTGTTCAGCCTACTCGCGCTCCCGCAACTCGGCCGCCAGTTTATCCGAGAAGAGAGAATGTCAACCAGGTGGCTTTAGGAGCCAACCAGAACTTCAACAACGAGAGATACCGCAACAACAACAACAACTACAATCGCAACAACAACAACAGAGGCAACAACAACTATCAGGGCAACAACAATGGCAACAATGGGGGCAATGGCTCCAACCAGTACCAAGAGCATCATGAGAGCTATATGATCTTCACCTCAGAGGCGGTCGACAAGCAGTCACAACACAGGCGGGCCATGGAGGTCAATGCAGTGATCCCGGCTTTTCCTCACTACATGTACTGGTGCGACCAGGAGATCAGGTGGACTCGGGCAGATCACCCCAAGGTGATGCCCAATCCGGGTACCTATGCTTTGGTGCTGGATCCTACTTTCCTGGGCCCCGAGAAGAATGTGAGGTTCAGCAAGGTGCTGATCGACAACGGCAGCAGCATCAACATAGTGTACAAGGACACACTCGAGAAGCTTGGCCTGGCCGAGAACATGATGCTGCCTAGCAAGACCACTTTCCATGGCATTGTGCCCGGGATCTCTTGCAACCCGATTGGCCGAGTGTGGATTGATGTGCTATTCGGTACTCGGGAGAACTGCCGCACTGAGCGCCTGCAGTTTGAGGTGGTGGATCATCAGAGCCCCTATCATGCTCTACTCGGCAGGCCTGCTCTGAGCAAGTTCATGGCCTCGACCCATGTGGCTTACCTGAAGATGAAGATCCCCGGCCCCAATGGCATCATCACCATCTCGGGAGATTACAAGAAGTCCATGGAGTGTGCCTCTGCTAGCTCTCAGCTGGCGGAGTCGATGGTGATTGCTGCCGAGAAGAAGAAGATGTACGAGGTGGTGGCCATGGCTCAGTCCGCACAAGCTGGCGCACAAGGTGTGCCGAGTACTCAGCATGGTACTGCTTTCCAAGCTGCCAAGGAGACCAAGACAGTCCAGGTTGACCCCGAGTTCCCGGAGCGCGTGGCTATCATTGGTGCTGGGTTGGCGGAGAAATAGGAAAGCGCGCTCATCCACTTCCTCCGTGAGAATCGGGACGTGTTCGCCTGGACCAATGAAGATCTACCAGGAGTCCCGAGGGAGTTGGTTGAGCACTCTTTGCATGTGCGTCCTGACGCCAAGCCCGTGAAGCAGGCTTTACGCCGCTTCGGGGATGAGAGAAGGAAGGCCATCGGTGATCAAATCACCAAGCTGCTGATCAGTAACTTCATCATGGAAGTGCTGCACCCGGACTGGTTGGCCAACCCGGTCATGGTCGAGAAGAAAAAGGAAGATCCCAAGGCTGCCACCGCATGGCGCATGTGCGTCGACTACACCGACTTGAACAAGGCATGCCCCAAGGATCCTTTCCCGCTACCTCGCATCGATCAGGTGATCGATTCCACTGCTGGCTGTGAACTGTTGTCTTTCATAGACGCCTACTCTGGTTTTCACCAGATTGCACTCAACCCTGCTGATCAAATAAAGACTGCTTTCATTACCCCGTACGGGGCTTATTGCTATCGTGTCATGTGTTTTGGCCTGAGGAATGCGGGTGCAACCTATCAGAGATGCATGCAGAAATGCTTGCACGACCAGCTCGGCAAGAATGTGCAGGTGTACGTAGATGACATTGTCATCAAAACGAATAAAACACATACTCTGCTTGCCGACCTGGAGGAAACCTTTGCTAACCTACGCAGGTACAAAATGAAACTGAATCCGAGTAAGTGCACCTTTGGTGTACCAGCTGGAAAGCTACTCGGCTTTCTCGTTTCTAGTCGGGGCATTGAAGCCAATCCGTCTAAGATAAAAGCTATTGAGAGCATGTCTTTGCCGAGATCGTTGAAGGATGTGCAGAAGTTCACGGGTTGTCTAGCATCTCTGAGCCGTTTTCTGGGCCGAATGGGCGAGAAGGCTCTACCTCTGTACCAGCTGATGAAGAAAAGCGACAAGTTTGTCTGGACTCCGCAAGCGGACGTGGCATTCAATGAGCTGAAAGCAATGCTGGCTAGCGCTCCCGTCTTGGCTAGTCCGCTACCCAAGGAGCCTATGCTGCTGTACATTGCCGCGACTAACCGAGTAGTCAGCGTGGTGATAGTGGTGGAGCGAGAAGAAGAGGGCAAGAGTGTGCAGCGCCCAGTCTATTATCTCAGTGAAGTGCTGTCCAGTTCCAAGCAAAACTATCCGCACTACCAGAAGATGACCTATGGTGTGTACCTGGGCGCCAGGAAGCTGAAACATTACTTCCAGGAGCACCCCATCACTGTTGTGAGCTCTGCTCCCATCTCGGACATCATGGGAAACAAGGAGGCGAGTGGCAGAGTAGCCAAGTGGGCGATTGAGCTAGCCGCGTACGCTCCCGCGTATACGAGAAGAGAAGCAATCAAGTCTCAGGTACTGGCGGAATTTCTTGTGGACTGGGCCGAGATGCAATATGAACCTCCTGCTCCAGTTTCCAACTATTGGAAAATGCACTTTGATGGCTCAAAGGTGAAAGAAGGCCTTGGTGCTGGCGTTGTGCTTACATCACCCAAGCGGGATCAGCTCAAGTATGTGTTGCAGATTCATTTCAAGGCATCCAACAATGTAGCCGAGTACGAGGCAGTGGTGCATGGTTTGCGAGTAGCAAAGGAGGTTGGTGTGCAGCGCATTATCTGCTATGGCGACTCAGATCTGGTGGTGCAGCAAGTCTCAGGTACCTGGGATGCTTTGGATGCCAACATGGCGTCGTATCGCTTCCTGGTGCAGTCAATGACTGGGTTTTTCGAAGGCTGTGAGTTCCAGCACGTTCACCGAGCAGAGAACGAAGCCGCAGACGAGCTGTCCAAGTTGGGATCTTCTCGGCAGTCCATCCCGGCAGGGATTGCCTTGGAGCATTTGAGGAAGCCATCCATCAAGCCTTCCCCCAACTCGGAATCCATCTTTGTCCCTTCTCTGCCAAGTGAGGAATCTGACCCAATGGAGATTGACTGGGAGAGCGCTGCAGGGAACCCGGGGACTGTCGTCCTGTACTCGGGGACTGCCGTTCCCTACTCGGGGACTGCCGTTCCCTACTCGGGGACTGCCATTCCTTACCCGGGGACTGCCACTCCTTACCCGGGGACTGCCACTCCCTACTCGGGGACTGCCACTCCCTACCCGGGGACTGCCATTCCTTACTCGGGGACTGCCGCCCTCAACCCAGAAGCTGTTGCATTCATTGAAGAAGTTCTCGCCAATCGGTCTGGGCTGCAGAGGAGCGCTCCTACTCCTCCTGTGCAACCAACAGAGCCTGTCCCAATGGAAATGGACGAACCAGTGTTTCCCGTGCGGGAGACACCGAGTTGGGCAATGCCCATATTATCCTTTCTAAGGGACGGTACTTTACCTGAAGATGAGGTGACTGCGAGGCAGATTCAGAGAAGGTCCAAAGGCTACGCCTTAGTCCGAGATGTGCTGCACAAGAGAAGTGCCACTGGCGTGCTGCAACGCTGTGTGAGCCCAGAAGAAGGAGAAGAAATCCTGGTGGAGATACATCAAGGGGAATGTGGGCATCACGCCTCTTCTCGGGCTTTGGTCAAGAAAGCTTTTCGGCATGGCTTCTACTGGCTCACTGCACTGCAGCAAGCTGAAGATATCGTGAGAAAGTGCGCCGGCTGCCAGATGTTCGCAAGTAAGATTCACATGCCAGCTTCCGAGTTGAAAACAATTCCTATCACATGGCCCTTTGCTGTCTGGTGCTTGGATATGGTTGGTCCTTTCAAGCCGGCTAAAGGCAACATGACTCATATCTTGGTCATGGTGGACAAGTTCACCAAGTGGATCGAGGTGAAGCCTATTCGGAAGTGCGATGGAGTCACAGCTGTGAAGTTTGTGAAGGATGTGATCATGAGATATGGCTACCCGCACAGTATCATCACCGACAATGGCACCAACTTTGCAGAGGGGGCAATGGTGCGATTCTGCAGAGATAAGCATATCCGACTAGACGTTGCGTCAGTCGCGCACCCTGCCTCCAATGGGCAAGTTGAGAGAGCAAATGGGATGGTACTGGCAGGCATCAAGCCAAGGCTGATTGAGCCGTTGCTGAAAACACCTGGGTGTTGGCTAGAAGAGTTGCCAGCGGTGTTGTGGAGTCTAAGGACTACCCCTAACCGGTCAACCGGCTACACGCCATTCTTCTTGGTATACGGGGCTGAGGCCGTGTTGCCAATAGACCTAGAGCATGACTCCCCCCCGAGTAGCCCTCTACACTGAGGTGGAGGTGAGAGAAGCTCGAGAAGACGACGTTGACCTGCTTGAAGAAGCAAGAGAGCTGACTCTGTCACGTTCGGCTATCTACCAGCAAAACCTGCGGCGCTATCATAGCCGAAAGGTGAACCCAAGGGTTTTCCGAGAAGGAGACATGGTCCTTAGGCTTGTGCAGCGCACAGCCGGGATGCACAAGTTGTCTCCTCCGTGGGAAGGGCCTTTCATTGTCAGCAAAGCGCTGCACAATGACGCGTACTATCTTATAGATGTGCGCCCATCGCAGGCGAACAGGGCAGATAAAGCTGGAGAGGAAACCAAGCGTCCCTGGAATGTAGCTCTACTTCGTCGCTTTCATTCGTAAGCAAGGATGTGTATGTACCATCTCATCCGAGTTGAAATTCTACTCTGCAATCAAAAATTGTTCTCGGGGACTGCCCTCGCCCAAAATTGCTCTAAGTGTTTGTCTTACTCGGTTTGTTCCTTTGTCTATTCGGTTGCTCCACTTCAGAACTCATAAGTGCATTGAGTACTGTGTTTAAACCTATATGCCAACTCTTCGACTCTGCTGCTGTCCGAAACCCGGCTTCATGGCAAGCAAGAGAACAAGCAAAAGGTCAATGAGCACACGAAAATCGCTAAGGAAGAAAGAGTGCAGGAACCGAGTAGATTGTCGGTTACTTTTTGTTCCCCGTTTTCGTCTTCTCGGCTAAGTGGTGGGCTGCGTTATCATGATTGTTTCTAGCGGCTAAGTATTTGCAGCCCTGTTCCTTGATTCTTGTGACTCGAATACCAAACAAGCGACAAGTCGCAGGTAGAGCAGAGATGAAAAGACAGGGTGAATAAGAAATGCTACTCGGGGACTCGCATGGAAACACAACTCGGCATTAAGCCAGTGTCGTTCAAATTGATTAATGTCAACATAAACAGAGTGGGCATAAAAACTGAGTAGCAAGCAAGATAAAGGTAGTCTGTTACATCTGCTCCCGGTATTCCGGGGATCTGATAAAGTGTTCAAGTGAAAGAAAAGATTGCAGGTTGCTTCAAGATGAGGAGGCGTTGTTCTCGGCGCTGGCCTTGGCTGATGTTTCCTCCGCGGCGGTCCTTGCAGCAGCTTCTTCGGTGGCAGTCGTGGCGGCTGTTCCTTCGGTGCTGGCGTGGGCGGCATCCGCCTCCGTCTGCACGGCGGCGGATTCCTCCATCTCGGCATCTTGCTGGGCGGTTGCCTGGTCAGAAGTGGCCGTGGCCACCGAGACGGGTCCTGGAGCCGAGGAGGAGCAGGAAGCGTGGCCAGGAGGGGGCACCGTGTCGTCGAGAGCAGCACCTGAGGAGGTGCCGAAGTCGAGTGGCTCGCTGTCGATGTGAGCCCCTTCGTCTTCATCGCTACTCGCGACGACGGTGGATTTTCCCTTCCCGGCCTTGCCCTTGGGAGATTCGAAGAAGTCACCAAGCTCTTCCTCCTCGTCATCATCTTCTTCGTCCTCGTACTCGGTGTCGGGTTCGGGGACGCCATCGATGTAAACCTCCGTCTCGGCGCATTCTGCGACATCATATGCAATCTGCTTGCGCAAGGCCACGCTATCGGCATCAGTCTCCCACTTGGAGTTATTGCGCTTCCCGCGGATGAGCTGCATATCCAGGTTTTCATACCAGGACGCAATGCAGAGAAGCATCACGTCCGCACCAGCACGGGCTCCGGAGGCTCGCCACTTTTTCAACTCGGCCTTCACGTTCTCCAGCTTGAGGGCGAGCTCCCGCATGCTTTTTGGCTCAGGATCATGAGGCCAGAACAGCCGGTGGAGCTCAAAGCCCGCATGCATCAAATCAGTCCCGCAGCCGACCAGCTGCTCGAAGTAACCTTTGAGCACCAGCAAGCTGTCCTCGATATCAGCCCTGGTGTCAATCGGCTCACCCAGCGAAAGGCGAACTGCTCGGGCCTTGGCTATCGTGGGCGCAGAGGTAGACTCAAGACGAGGCCAGATATCTGAAATAGCAAGTAGCAAGATCAAAAACCGAGAAGGAGAAAGAAACCGAGAAGGAACAAGACCGAGAAGAAAAGATGCAATGAAGAGAAAACTTACCGATCAGTTGGCGGCGCAGCTGCTGCAGCTTGGTTCTCCAGGACTCCTCGTTGCCAATGTGCTTTGATTGGATCTGGCGCAGGGTGTCCATCTGAGCGAAAAGATCAGCATTGGTCTTCTTCAGAGTTTCGCACTCAGCCTCGAGGGCCCTCTCCTTGGCCTTGAAAGTGGTCTCGACCTTGGCCTTCTCGGCGATTGCCTTATCCCTCTCGGCGCCAAGTTTGACGGCATCTTGGAGTGCATTCTGAAGCTGGAGCTGCAGCTTCTCCATCTCGGTGGTGTGGTCCTTCACCAGAGTAATGGCCTGGTCGGATAGCTGCTTCTCCACCTCCACTGGCTTGACGCAATCTTGGTGCGCCTCAGCAAATGACTTATAATCTTCTGCGAAAAGATAAGATGAGGTCAGTAAACGGGCAGAGAAGAACCAAACTCAAGGTCACACCGAGTAAACAGCAAACTCACCTTCAAGTTTCTTTATGGTGGCCTCGGCGTTCGCCACGAAACTGCGGCATTTCTCATGCTCATCGGCCAAGGCCTTCAGTTTGTCTGCAGAGAAGGAAAGGTTAGCGCGTGAGAAAGCAGAAGCGGGCGTAAACATAAAACGCAGAAACCGCGTAGCTAAAGGCGTACCTTGCACTTCAGCCAGCTGTTGGGTGCTGGTGGTAGCATCTTTGCTAGCGGCCTCGGCCATTGCTTTCTCCTTCTCCAGTACGGCGATACGCCTCCTGGCGATGGAGTGGTTCCAGAGAAGGATGCGGTATAAGTTGGTCCGCTTAAGAACGCTATCCTGAAAACCGAGAAGAAAAGGAGTTAGGCAAAGCAGAGAAGATTCGGACCGAGTAGGAAGCTACTCGGAGAGTATCCACCTACTCGACCCAAATCTCGGGGACTGGGGGTGATGGTAAGAAAGAAGAAAGGCGAGTAGAAGAGAAGAAAATTCAACTCGGAAAAGGCAAAAAAGACTTACTGCGTAGCTCTGTTCGATGTCTTCGGCGTTCTTGCGGTGCAAGAACATCTTGGCTGCGAGGGTTGCGGTGTCAGTGGAGACGAACATGGGCTGGTGTCCCAGGTCGATCTTGTTCCACTCCACGCGGTAGTGGTCGATGGAGCCAAGGGTCAAGCCGTGCCACTTCTCCTCTCCGAGAACCCTGCTGTCCCACTTGGCGCTGATGTGGCCAACAGTGTCCAGTACCTGCTCAAGACCCTTGGAGGTTATTGGCTTGTCTTGGGCTCCCCGAGAAGCAATATTGACGGGTTTGTTTTGAGCTGGATCGAAGGGAGGAGTATTCCTGGCTACAGCTTTCCTCCCCTTCTGAATAGCTACAGCTTTATCTTGGGGAGGGAAGCCGATGGTGTGCTGTTGGCTAACCTCGATCATGTACTCCGGGTAGCAAGGCTGGCCAGCAGCGCGAGCGTCCGCAGAGAGCGCAGCAGGAATCGGGCCGGAGTCGCGGATCACGAGTGCTCCGCCTGCGGATGCGCCTTGCTCTCTGGCCCTTTTCTTCGTTCGCTCCTTCTCGATTTCCTGCTTCTCGGGATCCTCGGGTTTCTTCCCCTCAGTCTTGGCCTTTGCCTTCTCGGCGACTGCTTTCTCGGCAGCTTGCTTCTCGGCCTTCTTCTGCTCAGTCCTGGCTTTCTTCTGCTCGGCCTTGGCTCTCTCAGCAGCTTCTTTCTCAGCTTTGACCTTCTCGGCGGCTTCCTCCTCGGCCCTGGCCTTCTCAGCAGCCACCTTATCGGCAGTCTCCTTCTCAGAAAGGCCTTTCTTGGAACAGTAATCCCTCAGAGCATCAAGGGCCTGTTGCTTGGCTGCTCGCCCAGGAGAGCTGGATGTGTCCTTGCTCTGTGGAGACGAGGAGGAAGTTGGTGGTGTAGGGCCTTGCGAAGTTGGTGGTGAAGGGCCTTGCGCAGTTGGTGGCGTAGGGCCTTGCGCAGTTGGTGGCGCCGCAGATCCATCGCCCGCTGCAGCTCCTGGCAGAATACCACTCGGTGCACTGCCTGGCAGTGGGTAGACATCTGCTAGGGTAGCATCCGCGGCGGTGTCATCTTTCACCAGCTGCTCGGCAGCAATGTTCTCTTGTGCGGCAGCCTCGGTGGTGGGCTGCTCCCGTTCTACTTCTGGCCGCTCAAGGGCGGCGGCGTCTTGCATTTCTTGTTCTTGGTTCTCCTCGGCGTTGCTAGCCGGAGGAGAAGGGGGTCTCTCGTCGTGGACGGCGGTGTCCTGTGCTGCTGGTTCTGACGCTGCTCCTTGTGCTGGATTGGCAGCAGCAGCATTGGCGTCGCGATCCTCATCATCATCGTCCAGGTTGACCAGAGGTACTGGTTTCTTCTGGGCTTGGTCGGACGCGAGGGCTGCGTTCGCATCCATGGCAGGACTGCAGAGAAGAAAGAGATCAGGGATTGGAAGACGATCTGGGAGAAAACAGTATTACGCGAGAAGGAGGGCAAACGAGAAGAGAACTCACGCAGTGGTGGATTTAAGCTGTCGTCGGGGTTTCTTTACAGTAACTTTCTTCTTCTTCTCGGCGGCCTCCTCCTTCTCGGCGGGCTTCCTCTTCTTGGCTGGAGGTGCCTGTGCCTCGCTCCCGGTCCGCTTGCGGGTTTCGGGAGGGGCAGTAGACAGAGGTTGGACGACAAGGGGCGCATCGCCCTCGTTCTCGCCCTCCTCCTCGTCGTCCTTCTCCGCAGCGGCCTCATCTGAGAAATTCAAAAGAGAAGAAGGAAGAATCAGGAACAGCAATGCAAGGGGTTGGTGTTTCTCAGAAGCAAAAAAGATGAAAATAACAATACCGTGAGAGCCTTCATCCGACCAAGTGCGGAGAGCATCGCGCTTGTCAGGAACGGGGCTGCTCTGTTCCGCGTCATCAGAGGGCAGCATGTCATCCTCCTCGCGATCGGCAAACCAGTTGTCCTCGAAAACTTCGCGACTCTCAATCAACTGTCGAGTAAGAGTCTGAAAGACAGAGAAGGATCATAAGTCAACCGAGTATCAGGATGGAACTCTACTCGGATAGGCGTGCAAACACAAAGCACACTAAGCCTATGCAGTTTTCTAAGTATTCTACTCGGATAGGCGTGCAAACACGAAGCACACTAAGCCTATGCAGTTTTCTATGTGTTCTACCCGGATAGGCGTGCAAACACAAAGCATACTGAGCCTAAGCGCGAGTCGACTACGTGCTCTACTCGGTGCACCAGGTAATTGCTAGTCGGGGCGGAAAGGGAAGTTATCTACTCGGGAAGCAGAGGCGAAAGCAGAGTAGAAAGCAAGTGCTACTCGGAAGAGAGGAAACTCAAGGTACTATCCAGATAGCAACTCGGAGGACCTACTTGGTATCTTGAGGTTCGATGGCTGAGATGCAAAGGCTGGTTTTAAGCTGGCAGAGCCTAGTGAACAAGTTCGCAAGACTCAACCAGCTTCGGGGACTGCTGTCGGGGGGTTACCCCCGAGTAGGGTAAAGACAGGTGGTAAAGGCCGCTTACAGAAGAGAGGTTTGGTCGAGTAGCCGACTACCGGGTACTCGCTACCCGGTCGACTGCTACTCGGTCTCACCTCAAGATGACCAGAAGGAGATATCAATCAGGTTCTACCCTGTCGAGTAGAAGGTTTGGCCCGAGTACAATTGGCGGGAACCTTTGGCGGGAAACTACTCGGGCAGGAAGTCAAAGGAGCCGTTCTGACACAGGATCCCGCGTATCCTGGGTCCGTACTTGGCAGCATTCGAACTACTGTTCACGTGGGGACGGTCTGTCTGACAGTGACAGCATGGAAGCAGGCCGTGGCAGGATAAGGGGGGCCTACTCTGTGACTAGGTACAGTGATACCAGTCTGTCCCCTAGTTTTGCCCAACGACTTTACAGAAGCAGACAAGATCAACGACCAAAGCTGTCAGCGGGTACTCGGAGAAAGGACAGTGTGCACACTATGTCGACACTTGTCTAGACTTGGACGTATCCGGCTGGGCACCATGTATATAAGGTGCCCCGCCGCCTCCTGCGTGAGGCATATGCTCTTACATGCTCCCACACAGGCTCATAGTGAACCCTAGAAACCCTAAGTTCTTGACCTAGCTCTACTCGGAGAGGTGCAAGGGGCTACTCGGTAGCGATATCATTTGTATTGTACCTACTCGGAGAGACATCGTAATACATAGAAAAAGGCAGGAGTAGGGGTTTTACCTCCTCACGAGGGCCCTGAACCTGGGTACATCGTGTTGTTTGTGTTGTGTGGATCTCACCTCACGCGGCTACTCGTCGCGTGATCCCTCCCCGGACACCTCCAGCGTCCATCGTCCCCACATCTTTAGCCATCCCATGGCATCTGCCGTGACACCACCACGACAGTTTTATTTGACATTTCATTGCATTTCTAGTGTTTTTCCCTTCTAAGTGTTTTGTCTTAGGAAAATCCCACTCAATTGGTCTTCTCGTTGTTTGGTTTCTTACTTTTGAGAGGGATAAGTACTAATTTTCAGTTTGATAATCTATCCTAAGCCATTCTATCAAAAAACCATTCTTTTCTAACACTTGTGTCGTCCTTTGAAACGAGGAAATTTCGGATCAGGAGGCAGCCGGAATTTCCGGTCCAGTTCTGGACCGGAATATCCGGGTGTACCGGAATATCCGGTTCAAGTATGAACCGGAATATCCGGTTCGGCGAAAATCATAAAAACTGGGACCCGACGGGGAGGAGGCAGTTCTTGGCCTTTTTCCCCATCGGTTCCTCTCCACCCCCAAACGCCGCCTCTTCGATTCTCGGCCACCCGGGTCGATTCCTCCGCGGGATCTTGAAGTTTTGGCTCGGATCTCGTTCCCCTCCTCCTTAGGAACGTTTCTACCCAAGCATCTTCCTCCATGGATTCCGGTAATGTTCAATCCTTTTGAATCTTGGTGCTATAACCCTACCAATCCGTGGATTTGCGTTTTTGTTGGCAATGCTTGGTAGAACTAGTTCCCTAGAGGTTCCTTTGCATGCTAGAATTGATAGATTAGATTCAATCGTGTACGATCTAGTTTTGAAGTCTAAGATCTAGATTTGTTTTGTGCTGTTCCGCCACTACCGGAATATCCGGTCCACGACTGAACCGGAATATCCGGGTAACCGGAATATCCGGTTCAGTTTTGAACCGGAATATCCGGCTATGTTCTGTACTGTTTCAGACAGCCCAAAATTAATCTTTCTCAGATTTCGACTTAGATTGTTCCCTTGAATCTCCTCTATTGTTTTTATGCATGATTGTTTCCATTGCTTGACACGAGTGTACTTATATTGTGCTATCCCCCTATTATCTTGCTTCACAGGTGGTGGTTCTGAGCGGCGCCCTCCTAAGCGCCCCAAGCAGGTCTCTGTCAAGAACAAGCGTAAGGCTCGACTCAACTATAAGACCGACATTCCTGTTCCGGAGTTCAATGTGCTCAGGCAGAAGGATGTCTACCTTGATCCTCGTGTTGCAAATATTGATCCTCGTTTCTGGAATCTGGAGCAGTCCTACATCTATGCTGATATCTATTGTGACTACCGTCACCCCATCCGTGTGATGCAGCCGTTTGACTTTGCTGCCCTCAAGGCCAAGGAGGAATTTGCTGATGCAGCTAACATTGTTGAGCGGTTTGGACTGGTGAAGCTTATGGAGACTCAATGCAATTACAACAAGCAACTTGTGATGCAGTTTATGTCCACTCTGGTATTCAGTACCAATGATATTGTGTGCCGTCTTAAGTGGATGTCTGAGACCACATCTTGTGAGGCTTCCTTCGAGAGGTTTGGACGCCGTCTTGGATACTCTTTCAGCTCTCACCCTCCTCTTGGTCGCCGCGTCCATGAGGTAGATAGGCCTAGGAGGGAGGTGGCCATGGCTGAGCTGTATGCTCCTGGTTTCACCATTGGAGGCCTTGAGGGACTACTTCCCCTCTATGATCAGCTAGTCCGCATCTTCAGATCCTTCCTTGTGCCAAGTGGGGGTAACAACGATGCTCTCACCACTCCTCTTTGCAACCTTCTGATACTGGCTAAGGAGTGCATGGAGGAAGAGGACTCATCTGTCTCCTATACTGTGGATGTGATGGACATCATCTATCACGAGCTCTACGCTGCTATGATTGGTGGCTACACCATTCCCTATGCTCCCTATATCATGATGCTCATCAAGCATGAGATGCGGAAGGAGTACACCGAGTTACCCATGATTGAGCACAAGGTCAAGAGGCTGTACATCAAGAGGAAGAAGAAGACTGCTGCTGCTGCCTCTCAGGATGCTTCTTTTGAGGGTGGTTCCTCTATGGGAGGTCCCTCTACTGGTTCTCACTCTGCGCCCATTTCTGATGTTAGCACTTTGCGCCATGTCAGGAAGCTCTCCTGGTTCCAGCGTAATGTGCTCTGCATGAAGGTGGACATCCACAAGGAGCAGTACAGGGCTTATCGCCGCGACACCGCCATGGCTAGCGCACATAGTCAGATTCTGCACCACGTGAGTGGTGCCACTGGTGATGTACCTGCTCTCTCACTGTCCAGTCTTATGCTGCTTGGTCTGCTGAGGATAGCACTCCCTGGGCGAGCATTGAGGCGGCTCTCCGTTCTACTCAGGCTACTACTTCTGGAGCCGGTGATGATGAGGAGGATGAGGATGAGGAGTCTGATGCTGAGCACGAGGCCGAGGGCGAGTCCGAGGAGTCTGCTGGCGAGTCTTTTGAGCACTCTGATGCTTAGACCGTGTCTGGGACGTTAGATTCGCTATTTCCCTTCTTTTTGGTGTCTTGATGCCAAAGGGGGAGAAGTAGCTATTAGACTACGGGATTTGCATGGGTTCGGGCACAAGCATTTGCTTTTATCATTCTTTGAGAGCTTGTGTCCATTTTAGTATCTTCGTTTGTCGTTTTCGTGAACTTATGTCGGTTATTGTCTCGTTTAAACTATGTTTTCTATTGTGTGTGCGATTATGCTGGTTATCTGGATATTATCGTGGATTATCTATTAGTGATGTTATGGTTACCTATCGTATATGTTGAGGATATTATCTATGGTTGTGCTTGGTTATTCTTGGATATATTATCTTCGCACAAGGTATATACTTCTATTTTACACTCAACATATTGGTGGTATTAGCTCTTTGGCATGTTTGCTACTTGTTGGAAATGTCTCCCCATACATCATTGCATCTATTTGCATTTGAGGCAAACAAAAGATATGCATAGAGATAGGGGGAGATGTTCCCATCTTGTTTCAAACATGTTCTTGTCAAGGTTTTATTGCAAATCTTAGTATTGTCATCTAACACCAAAAAGGGGGAGATTGAAAGTGCATTTCGTTTTCCCAGTGTTTTGTGTGTTAGTTAACAATACTAAGTACATTATTTATCGAGGTGTTTAGCGTGCAGGTGTTATACTTTACATCAGCATCGATCACCGAAAAGTCGGTGAAGATTGGCCTGAGATTTTTGGGACACAACCCAACCGGATTATTAGGACCGGATTATTCATCCTGGACCGGATATTCCGGTTGCTCATGAAGTTGCACCAAAACTGCTAAGGACTGGAAGTTTTGCTCTCAGAAGTCAACCGGATTATTTGGTCCGGATTATTCATCCTGGACCGGATATTCCGGGTGATGCGCAAAACTGCTAAGGACTGGAAGTTTTGCTCTCAGAAGTCAACCGGATTATTTGGTCCGGATTATTCATCCTGGACCGGATATTCCGGGCGATGCGCAAAACTGCTAAGGACTGGAAGTTTCGCTCTCAGAAGTGAACCGGATTATTTGGTCCGGATTATTCATCCTGGACCGGATATTCCGGGTGCTGCGCAAAACTGCTAAGGACTGGAAGCTTGGAGCTACATGAGTGGACCGGATTATTTGAACCGGATTATTCCGGAGGAGCCGGATAATCCGGTTCAGATCTGTTGGACCGCGTGGAGCAAGCTGACCGGATATTCCGGTTCATACTTGAACCGGATATTCTGGTCCCCTTTTTCCTATGCAACGACTAGTTGTGAGGAGGGGCTATAAATACCCCTCCTCCTCCTCCCCAAGATCTAGTTCTTCCCCTTAGCATTTATGAGCATTTAAGAACTCACCAAATCTCTCATTACTCCCAATCCCTCCACCCAATCTTGAAGATCTTTGGAGGATTGAAGGAGAAGGCCCCGATCTACATCTTCACCGAGCTGTTCTTCATTTCCCCCTCTCTAGCTCGAGGGATCTAGCCTAGGGTTTCCTCTTGTGGAGAACCTAGGCATCTTGATACTTGTTGGTGATTCAAGAAGAGTTGGGAGCCCCCAATTAAGTTGTGGGTGTGTGCCCCAAGTTGTTTGTAAAGGATTTGATCCCCGCCTCAAAGGGGTTCTATAGTGGAAGGTGAACTAGGCCTTTGTGGCAAAGTTCATCGGAGAATAGGGTGAGGCCTTAGTGGCGTTGAGTAGGCCTTTGTGGCGAGCTCACACCCCTCCAACGAGACGTACTCCCCTAAAAAGGAGGAACTCGAAAATACATCGTGTCTCCGTGTGCTTCCATCGGTTACCTCGTTCCTCCCTCTCTTTACTTACTTGTACTTGTTGCATTAATTGCTTGTCTTGTCATATAGGTAAATTCACCACTAGTTGCACTATCTAGAGAATTTACCTTCTTGTCAACCTAAACTTTAAGGAAAAATTAAAATTGGTCGTAGCACCTATTCACCCCCCCTCTAGGTGCACATACTTTGCTTTCACCATTCAACATCATGCACGCGCATACGTGTGGTATGTGATATTTAGAACTCTGTTTGCTGACACCGATGGACGGAATGCTCCGTGGATATGGCTGCAGACGTTATCAAGATGGGAGACTAATCTGAACTGGGGTTCGGCTCTACCGGACTACTTATAGCGCTAGGTAACCTATTTAACATATTTTCTCTCCACATGACCTCTCTCAAACTTTGTTAAATTGTAACACGTGTGTCTACATATAAAGTTGGATGAAGAATGTCGTAGGCGTGTAAAGCAGGCCGGTATTGGTAGTCCAATTGTACTACTCTAGGTTCGGATGTGGGAACACTTCTCATTTGGACGACAGAATCTCCTAAAGTGGAATCCTTGAGATGAGAAGGGCAACACGCTACGGGGGCCTACGTGGGCGTACATGTGGGATGGCGTTGCGGAGTTCAATAGTGACCCACAAAGGGAGTAAATGCGGTATGCCAATGAGTTCGATGATCTCACCCCGGAGCAGGTAATAATTTGCATGATATCATTCAGTCGCTCTTAGACCAAACTAAACCTTGTATTTTTTTGCAGGTTACATGGGAGATGTATGGTTCTGGGGAAAATTTTGGATACACACATCCGAATCACTTCGAGTTGAATGCGAAGTGCCGAGAAGAAGAATACCTTTGGTTGCTGATGTCTACGCACGCTTCTATTCTTGTAGACAGTGTTGGGCCTCCAAGTGCAGAGGTTTGTAGAACAGCAGCAAGTTTCCCTTAAGTGGATCACCCAAGGTTTATCGAACTCAGGGAGGTAGAGGTCAAAGATATCAGTCTCAAGCAGCCCGGCAATCAAGATACAAGAAGTTTCTTGTGTCCCCAACACACCCAATATACTTGTCAGGTATATTGGTGCACTAGTTCGGCGAAGAGAGAGTAAAATGCAAGTAATATGGATGATAATAAGTGATAATAGCAATCTGAAATAAAAATGGCAGCAAGCAAACATGCAGCAGAACAGGCGGAAAACGGTGTTTCAATGCTTGAAAATAAAGCCTAGGGATCCTACTTTCACTAGTGGACACTCTCAACAATGATCACATAATTGAATGCATAAATATCTTTCCTTCACTATGCTACTCCGAACCACTCTCCGGTCGAATAACAAACACCACTTCATTGCGTAGGGCTGTAACAACACTCCTCAAGTTTGTATTCCCATGTCTAGTTAAACCCACGCTTTCACTATGAGCGCCCTAGAAGGTACTAAGAAAACTCCACAATTTCATAGGGTCATCCAACACAAGATATAAATATCAAGCTAAACCACACGGTGCACACACCGTCACCTTTACACCGTGATCAAAGTGTTTACGAAGATCTCATAAAAAAAACACTTGAGTAGCATAATACATGAGGAGAAACATCTACTAATTCAACTAGATACAAAGCTCATGGTCACATAAAGATCACACCATGGGAGAGAGAGATGAACCACATAGCTACCGGTAGAGCCCTCAGCCTTGGGGAGAACTACTCCCTCATCATCATAGGAGACAGCAACGGCGATGGAGATGGCGGTGGAGTTGATGGAGATGGCTTCCGGGGGCACTTCCCCGTCCCGGCTGGGTGCCAGAACAGAGATCTATCCCCCAAAACTTGTCTTCGTCGTCAGCGGATCTATAGATGTATTTTGTGAAAAAGGTCGATTCTTCTAGGGTTTATGCATCGGGGAGTATATATAGGTGAAAGGGAGATGCCAGGGGGCCCACGCCACCTGGTGGCGCGGCCAGGGGGTGGTGGCGCCACCCTATGGTGTGGCCACCCTGTGGCCCCCCTCCGGGGCTCTTCGGGACTTCTAAGACTTCTAGCTTTCGAATCGTCCAATTCCGAGAATATTTGCAGAACAACTTTTCTGAAACTAAAAACAGCAGAAAACCGGGAACTGGCACTTGGCATCTTGTCAGTAGGTTAGTCCCGGGAAATCGATAAAAATGACATAAAGTGTAAGGAAAACATGTGGGAAACAACATGGAACATCAGAAATTAAGGATACGTTTATGACGTATCAAGAATCCCCAAGCTTAGTTCCTACTCGTCCTCGAGTAGGTAAACGATAAAACAATAATTTCTGAGGTGACATGCTACTAACATAATCTTGATCATAAAAATGTAAAGGCATATGCAAGATGAGATCATAGAACTTCAAATACAAACATGATAAACAGAACTTTAATAATAAAGCATAGCAATCACTTTTCATCATGAAGAGTATCTCAAATAAAGGATCAAGAATAATAATGCAAAGAAAGTTAAACGTTTGTTTCAGGTATAGAGAAAGCATGGCAAAGTGATATTTAGCTAGTCCTTAAGAGTGGGGCAAAACATAAATGCTAGGACACCTTCAAAGTTCATGAGATAGATTAGAGCAAATAATTTAAGAACAAATAATATCACATCATGATTATTGATGTTTATGGGACAATGCACATAGAAGTCAGAATGGCAAAAATGCTCTCTCAACTGTGCATAAAGTTAGAAGATGGAGACTCAACATAAAAGTAAAAGAAACGCCCTTCGCAGAGAGAAGCATGGATCACTCATGTGCTAGAGCTTTTTTATTTTATTAAACAGAGATATTAAAAGTTTGACACTCCTCCCATCCATCTTTCACAAACCATGGCTAACTGAATCCTCGGGTGCCTGTCAACAATCACATACCGTGGAGGAGTATCTATATTTTGGGAGATGTATGCTAATATCAACGAATAGTAAATAGAAAATACAGTACGTCACAAGCCAATTGGATTCACAAGAGCGGCTCCCATGTGAAGGACACATCTGGGTAGAAGGTCATCCCTCTTTCTCTTTTGTTTACACAATTATGCTTTGGCTGATAAATCAGGGGCAAAATAGTGAAGATATTTTGTGTGTATTAATTTGGGGCTGGGAACCCCGCTGTCAGCTCTTCTATCATTTGGATAAGCGAATGAAGCCACTAGTACAGGGTGTGAAATCCAATCAACAAGTGAGATAAAGATTCTCTATGTATGTCCTCATGAGCAAAAATAGGAACATAAAGCAGGAGTAATTTTGAATGTTTTAAAGGTAACACATGAGAAATTTACTTGGAGTGGCAGTTAAATACCACATGTAGATAGGTATGGTGGACACAATGGGAAAAACTTTGGTTTAAGGGAGTTGGATGCACGAGTAGAGCTCATAATCAGTACAGGTGAAGGCTAGCAAAAGACTGGTTCATAGTTCAAAAACAGTATCATAGTTCAAAAATCAAGAGAGCATAAGAGTCATAATCATACATAGCGACATAAGCATCATTAATTAAAACATAAGCAATATCATAGTTAAAAAACTAAGGGTTCATGGAGGCTATTCGTGACTGGTTCATAGTCATAAACATGGTGTGAGCATGGGCCAAGTTAATCAAATAAAACATTCGAAAGAGAATACCAAAAATTTATGCTTCCTTATGACAAGGACAACTCATGAATCTTTCAATGACATATTAAACACTCTCAGCTATTTGAGGATATTCATGCTACTCAACATCACAAGGCTTTAGAACTAAAATAACATTTATCATGGAATGAAAAAGTTCTAGCAACAGTCTATACAAGCTTCTACTTGCACCATTATAAATTCTACTTTAAGCAGCAGTTTTCTTCTCCCAACAAGCACCATACAAGATATGTTTTAACAAAATACTCTACATGATACAACAAGAAAACACGAGAGTACTCACATAACACTACTAAAACTAATAGCTCTGGATAGGAGATGCATGAAAACAAATGCTAAACACAGTACTAGCAAAAGGTGAACACTCACAGAACAATAAGAATGAAAACTAGAGTGTTCTAAGCAATGAAAACGGAGTGTGTCTCTCTCCCACACAAGTATGATAAGGTCCAACCATTTATTACAGCAAATAAAACCAAACAAACTGAAAACAAAAATAAAAGACGCTCCAAGTAAAGCATATAAGATGTGACTGAATAAAAATATAGTTTCACTAGAAGTGACCTGATAATTTGTCGATGAAGAAGGGGATGCCTTGGGCATCCACAAGCTTAGACCCTTGAGTCTTCTTGGAATTTGCTGGGATGTACCACCGGGGCATCCCCAAGCTTAGTATTTTCACTCTTCTCGATCACATCATATCATCCTCTTCTCTTGATCCTTGAAAACTTCCTTCACACCAAACTTCTCACAATCTTCATTAGCAACGTTAATACAATCGAAATAATAAATTCACATGGTTCAGTTTCAACACAAGAATAAGACTAATAAACACATTAGCTATTGTCATAACTTCTTTTAAAACTCTTTTTCTCAAAAGAACACCAAAAGAAAGCGATTAAGATGCAAATACAATTATTGGCAGAAATCTGTCAAAACAGGACAGCAGGTAAAGATGATTTTTTTTCGAAAATCTTCTGTTGCTCAAATCCAAAAGTGGTCAACTAAGAAAAGTTGCATATACAGCACAAAAAAACTCAGGTCATTTTGAATTTTCTGTGATTTTATACGGAATAAACAGTGGACAGCAGAAATCTATTTCCTGCGCAGAAATCCAAAATATAGCCTCAACTTTCCACTAGAGGCTTTACTTGGCTAAAAAAACACAAAAGAAAAGATATAGTGGGGTTTCTAAGGAAATAGACAACACTGAGGTGCAAAGCACATAAAATAAAACGAAGGAAAACGGGTTGAAAACATAGAAATAAAAAGGGTTTTCTCCCGGTAGCGCTTTTCTTTAACTCCTTTCAGCTAGGCACAATGATTTTTAAAATATGCTCACATAAGAATAATAGTTGAAGCACAATAAGAGAGCATAAAGAAGAAAATATAAAACACATTTAAGCCTAACCCACTTCCTATGAAAAAGAATCTTGTAGAAAAACAAGTCAACGAAGCACAAAGTGACTAGCATAGGAAGACAAAATAAGTGCAACTTCAAAAATTTCAACATAAATAGGGAAAACTTAATATTGTTGAGATGCATAAAACCATGTTTCCCTCTCTCATAATAATTTTCAGTAGCATCATGAATAAAATTAACAATATAGCTATCACATAAAATATTCTTATCACGAGCCACATGCATAAAAGAATTAGTACTCTCCACATAAGCATAGTCATTCTTATCAATAGCAGTGGGAGCAAATTCAACAAAATAGCTATCATTATCATTCTCATGACCATAAAACATAGGAGGCTTATTGTAATCATTATTAATTTTCTCCTCAATAGTAGGTGCACTGAAAATATCATATTTATCAATGCAATCATCATAAAAAACTCCAACATGATAGACAAGTTGTATATTAGGGAGATGGTTTTGGGTAATCCCTCTATAACTATGACAAGTTTCATAAGGATAATTGTAATCATATCCTATGTTATAGCATCTTTTATAATAGTTATCAAAGACTTGAGGCATAGTATCATCATAGGCAATAGAATAATTATCTTTCAAAGTGCATTCATTTGTGAACATATCATCATTTTTACTAGAAAGAGATGTATCAAGCATATCATCAATAGCAAAAGGATTTTAAACACATCATCCACAAGCTCAGAGCTTTCTATATCATAATTGTAAGGGACATGGATGGTACTAATAGTACAGAAATTATCATCATTTTCAGAATTGGTACCAAAGAGATTTTCAGTATCAAAAGTAGTGTGTTTCTCCCAATCATGATCACTTTCATAAATAACAGGCATAGGAAGATCATCAACTTCAGACTCATCAAAAACTATAATGGGGAGCAACATGCTTAGGGGGAGATACTGTACCTCTCTCCTTTTACTCCCCTTCTTATTCTTCTTACTCTCTATAGGAGGGAGAGGCTTGAAAGGAAGCTTCTCCACACACACTGGTTTATTGTCAGAAACAATAGAAAGAACTTTGGAGGATTCCTCATCTTCATTAATAAGATGAAAACAAATATTATCCCTATCATATTTTGGTAAATTCTACTCTTTTAGAATATTTTGTATGTAAGTATTTGCATGGCAATTTTTAACACAATAAAGATGGCATTCATGCAAGACACTATTCAAATCAATAGCACTCATATCAATCAAAGAAGTTTTTCTTAATAACTCTTCACACCCCCAAAAATAATGTAAGTTCATCATGCTCATTAGGGGTGATCATGTCATCACAATATAAACTTGCAGTACTCATAGGATTCGAAAGGCTACTATCATGGCTTGAGCATTGAAAATTAAAATGACCCACTTTACATCAAAGTTCACAAATAAAAGGATAGAGGGCACACACTTTTTCACCAAGATCATTTAGAGCCCTATCCCACTTTCTAGTTTTTTCATTCCTACGATGGATACAATATTCTTCTTCAATTTGATTCTTTTCACAAGGTCTAAGTGCTCCATAGAAATTAACATGCTTATAGGAAATAGTACTTTCAAAAATTTGAGCATGTTCATTGCAATCATTAATAACAGTTTCATTTTTCATGCAAGTGTCTTTAAAAGGTTCATGATATATGTCCCCATTTTTAGGAAGATTAATATAAGAAGCAAAGGATCTATACCAACTGACAGCTATTTGAGGATCAAGACCATATTTAGCATTAAGCTCGTGAAAATCAACAGTTTCAGCAAAAGTCTTAATGCAATCATACTCATAGTTTATACCTGATTCTTTACCTTTGTTGTTATTCCAATCTTCACTATTGATTCGAATTCTCTCAAGAAGATCCCACTTAGCTTCAACCTTCTTACTACAAAAAGAACCCTCTGAACAGGCATCTAGATAATCCTTCCAATGTCTTGAAAGCCTTGCATAAAAATTAGTAACAATTATTTCCTCAGGAAGCTCATGGTTAGGACATTTGAGTATTAATGTTTTCGGTCTTCCCCAAGATTGGGCAATGCTTTCTCCATCATGAGGCCAAAAATTATAAATATAATTCCTATAATTCATGAAAAGGATAAAATTTAGAGTAAAAGAGAGATTCAAGTTCCTTCCACTCCAAATGATGAGGATCATCTAGTAGTTCATACCACTCCCTTTCTTTGTCCTTAAGTGACTAAGGGAATAGCCTCCTCTTAACTTGGTTCGTTGAGACACCTGCACACTTGAATAACTCGCATAATTCATGCATAAAGTGTAAATGATCACTAGGATGGACAGTTCCATCTCCAAAATAACTGTTATCCATGACAAGTTCAACAATTTTCTTGGGTATTTTAAAAGGAATGCTTTCGGTAGGAGGATTTAAAATATTATAAGCATCATTAGATTTATCACATATGGGAGATAAAGTATCATCAGAGCAAACTTTCTCCTCTAAAGCTGGGGAAATAAAAAGTTTATAGAAACTAGCTTCCCCAAGCTTAGACTTTTCCATAGTACTAGAAATAATGGTATCCAAATAATTAATGCTAATAACATTGCTACTAGAATGCAAATAAAGCTCTCTCATATTTTTGTTGTTTTCCATTAAGACTAACTAGTAAAAATAAAAACAAGCAACAAGTGAAAATAAGCCTAACTAGTGAAAACAAGAAACAAAAAGATATAATTGCAGAATCTAAAGGAAATAACTCCGAGCACTCACACCCTAGGATGTGAGTACCTTTTACCTTACCTCCCCGGCAACGGCGCCAGAAAAGAGCTTGATGTCTACGCACGCTTCTATTCTTGTAGACAGTGTTGGGCCTCCAAGTGCAGAGGTTTGTAGAACAGCAGCAAGTTTCCCTTAAGTGGATCACCCAAGGTTTATCGAACTCAGGGAGGTAGAGGTCAAAGATATCCCTCTCAAGCAACCCTGCAATCAAGATACAAAAAGTCTCTTGTGTCCCCAACACACCCAATATACTTGTCAGGTATATAGGTGCACTAGTTCGGCGAAGAGAGAGTAAAATGCAAGTAATATGGATGATAATAAGTGATAATAGAAATCTAAAATAAAAATGGCAGAAAGCAAACATGCAGTAGAACAGGCGGAAAACGGTGTTTCAATGCTTGGAAATAAGGCCTAGGGATCCTACTTTCATTAGTGGACACTCTCAACAATGATCACATAATTGAATGCATAAATATCTTCCCTTCACTATGCTACTCCGAACCACTCTCTGGTCGAATAACAAACACCACTTCATTGCGTAGGGATGTAACAACACTCCTCAAGTTTGTATTCCCATGTCTAGTTAACCCCACACTGTCACTATGAGCGCCCTATACGGTACTAAGCAAACTCCAGAATTTCATAGGGTCATCGAACACAAAATATAAATACCAAGCTAAACCACACAGTGCACACACTGTCACCTTTACACCGTGATCAAAGTGTTTGTGGAGATCCCATAACAAAACCACATGAGTAGCACAATACATGAGGAGAAACATCTACTAATTCAACTAGATACAAAGCTCATGATCACATAAAGATCACACCATGGTAGAGAGATATGAACCACATAGCTACCGGTAGAGCCCTCAGCCTCGGGGGAGAACTACTCCCTCCTCATCATAGGAGACAGCAACGGCGATGGAGATGGCGGTGGAGTCGATGGAGATGGCTTCCGGGGGCACTTCCCCGTCCCGGCAGGGTGCCAGAACAGAGATCTGTTCCTCGAAACTTGTCGGCGGCGGCGGCGGCAGAGCTACAGATGTATTTTATGGAAAAAGTCGATTCTTCTAGGGTTTATGCATTGGGGAGTATATATAGGCAAAAGGGCGATGCCAGGGGGTGGCCAGGGGGCCCACACCACCTGGTGTCACGGCCAGAGGGGTGGTGGCGCCACCCTATGGTGTGGCCACCTTGTGGCCCCCTCCGGGCTCTTCGGGACTTCTGGATGCTTCCGGGACTTCTGAGACTTCTGGCTTTCAAATCGTCCAATTCCGAGAATATTTGCAGAACAACTTTTCTAAAACTAAAAACAACAGAAAACAAGGAACTGACACTTGGCATCTTGTCAATAGGTTAGTCCCGGAAAATCGATAAAAATGACATAAAGTGTAAGGAAAACATGAGGAAAACAACATGGAACATCAGAAATTAAGGATACGTTTATGACGTATCAGTTGCTGCGGGGCCCGATGGTATGCTTGTACGTAGGTGAGATGCACCTTCCATATCGTGTGATGCGACAACTTGAGTTATTCCTAAAAATACCACCTACTTGGATTGACACCCAGTTTCACCTCCACAGGCTAGAATCCATCTTGATTTTTATAAATCATGTTTTAGCCATGATGGTACTTTTATCATATTTGTTATTTGCATATTGGACCTCAAAAGACAGAATAGCGTGAAGAAGTGGGATCATCATCATTCTCAATGGTTCAACACTTGGAATGCTGCTAATGAACCCAAGTGGTATTTATGTGACCACAAGCCGTATGATCCGAATGCATTCAATACATATCTTGCTTTGTTTGTTCCACAAACCCATGTGTACATATGCCTCCGGATTTTGAGGAGGATATATTTTACGTGGAGAAAGATTTTGGAGATGAGTCTATTTTGCTTCGATACAACAGTGTCGTGAAAGAGGGCAATCAAAACAACTTGTCTCTGATAACCCACAACTGTAAGGTATTGCGATAGTCATCGAGGGTAAGCATAACCCAGTTTATTGATTCGACACAAAGGGAGTCAAAGAATACCTATAAGGCTTAGGAGCTGAGTTGTCAATTCAGCCACACCTGAGAAGCACTTAACAAAATATATTAGAAACAAAAGGTGCAATAAAACAATTGATGGAGTGGTGATGTGATGATTCTCTTCCGTCCTCAACACACATAATACAACCGTCACTTGTATAGGTGCACTAGTTCAGCGAAAACATGATAAAATATGGGTAATGTGGATGGGAAAACAAGGTATTATAAATCTTTAATAAAAATGGCTGCAAGCAAACAAGTAATAAAATTGAAAGAAAACAATATAGCAATGGTGGGAAACAAGGCCCACGGATCATAGTTTCACTAGTGACAACGCTCAACAATATTAACATAATTAAACATATGGTACTTCCTCTAAAACCATGCATGGAAGATATAGATCGAAAATCGTTCCTCGTGAGTCAAGTATGATGAGAATCGCATAGGGCTACACAAGCACGCCTTAAAATTCACGTTCCCGTCAATGAACACCCCAACCCTGTCACTTTGAGCATCCAAAGATAGTACTAATAAACACCACACCCTATCTCTTCAATAGTATCTTTCTAATCAATCCACAACACCCACATCGTCACCATGGCACTATAGAGATTATACCAAATACAAGCATCAAGAAACCTCACGATTCCAATTCAATCCAACATAGTAAGAACAACTTCATGGTAAGTATACCTCTAATTCAAGGTCCATAGAGTCACACACGGCACCCGCACTGTCACCGTGGCACCGTGGAACAAAGTTGACTCCGGAGATTAATACTAGATAAAACCAATTGGGTACATCATATCCATTACATAATGAAGGAGAAACATAATAGATTCAACAATGATAACATAGCACATGATCATAATCAAGATCACATCATGAGAGAGAGATAACCACATAGCTACTAGCACGATCCCTCGGCCCCGAGGAGGGACTACTCCCACATCATCGTGGGAGGTAGGAACTCGATGAAGATGGCTCCCGGGGCACTTCCACGTCCCGGCAGAGTGTCAGACCCGAGAATTATGTCCCCCAAATTAAGGTTTTGGATGGCGGTGGAGCTCGGATGCGTTTCGGAAAAAATCCTCCGGGCAAGAGGTAATACTATAATGATGAATCAATCAATAATAAAATTTGTGACTATGCACATTATACCCAGAATGAAAACTATGCTCTCTTAATTGGTGCATAAAGTAAGAAGATGAAGACTCAACATAAAAGTAAAAGAAACGCCCTTCGCAGAAGAAAGCATGGATTACTCTTGTGCTAAAGCTTTTATTTAATAAAAACTGTGGTACTGAAAATATAATTTTGAGAGAGGTGTATGTCTATGTCAGTGAATGATATCAAACGACTTATCATCTTTCCATGTTTAGTGACTTCAAGAGCGGCTCCCGTAGAACAACCATAACGATCCCCTTTCTCCTTTGTTTGCACAAGCCAAGTTCATGATTTCTCAAGTCCATAGTGTGGCAACATCTTCTTGAGGGACATGGTATTGCATTACATAGTGAGGTGGAACCCAAACACTTTGCTGCGGCGGTGAACCTTCTTGGGTCAATGCAACTTGCATTGGATAACCATCTTGCATCCACATCCTCTATTGCATCATAGCGCCATCTCTAGTACGAGCAGGTTGCATTGAAAAATCAGGTTGAATCCCGAAAAATTGTTGAAGCACAACACCTAATAGAGGAACAACACCTTGCATCGGATAACCAGGGTGAACCCCACTGTCCTTTTGTGTCGCAACACTATCCTGAGGAACAACACCTTGTGGAATCCTACCATCTTGCTTTGCCGCAACAATCATTTTCATCGCAACTTTAGCAACAACTAAAAATTTACAGTCCTCTACATGGTGGTCCCCCAGCAGTATGCACACTTGATCTCTGCTGATTTTTCTTTCTTTTTCTTGTATGCAGGTTTATCAGTCTCACTCTCCTTCTTTTCTTTCTTTTTCGCTGCATCTTCTCGTTGTTCAATGTTGGGCTTTCTCTTCTTCTCAGATTTTTTAGGACGACCTTTCTTCTTCTTTATTGTGGGGTTTTTCAAACCGCCTTTATCCATATGCTCATTTCCCGTTGGTGGTATCTATTATTGTTGCATCTGCATTGGAACATAATCATGTTGGTTTTGCTCTTCTCCATCATCTAAATTTGCTTCTCTCCTTTTAGAATCCACAACAGCTTGAGCACTATCAATTGTGGCCGACACAAACTCATATGTTTTGTCACAAAAGCAAGCATCCGAAGCCAACCGATTCATTTTTCGGCATAACCCATTGTACTTCAAAGCGTTTGTGCCAGGATTGCCGAACAAGCACAGACGGTTGTTGGAGTTGGGCACTGGAGTATCTCGTGTGGTTATTTCGGCCCATCTTTCCATCATGTATCTTGCCGGTATCAGTTGTACATTCGGGTGCACCATCACCCTCACTATGTACGGACATAAGAGGCCACACATGTGAAACAGGCTGCAGCTGCAATCATAGAGTCCATTTGCGTCATCAGGTTGCACCCTATATGTCCTATGGTCTTCTCCATCATTAGCTACAAACGCAAACAATTGAACATTTTCTTCATGTTGCTGTTGTTGTAGGCTGTATCCGATATTTGTTGTAGTAGTATCGCGAAACCTTTTGAACACCTCCCTTGTGTAGAATTCTATGCCTACTTCTCAATGTTGTAACTGCATATTTTTTTTTGCATCAACACATGTAATCATTAGTAACATTAGACACAAATAATTGTGCATAGGAAACATATATGTCAAATTTACGTCTCACAACCAATTTTTTTGTTACAACTAATCTACCCCATAGCGGCGGGAATGTTGTCTCAACATTGTCTTCACTGTAAAGCATCATATCTTGACATAATTCAAATTGCCTAACAAAAGTCCACACCGATTCCGACGGGTGCACAAGAGTCTTGAAATAGGAGTTTTAACCCGTCAGATTTTCCGGTTGTGCTTGTAAAGGGAAATAAGTTATGGTTAAAGTACACCAGAGCCCATGTTTTTCTTGTTTCCACATGTTTGCGAGATGTTTGTGTCCAGCCATTTCAAAGCATTGCAACATATGAGTACAACTGCTCTCAAACTATTCCACCATGTCGATGCCAAAGATGCATGCCCAAAAGGCAGCTGCATATGGCTCACCATCTCGGAGTGGCTTGCCAATTTTGTCTTTGCAATTCGACACAAATGGCAGTAGAAACACCTATGAATAGAATCCGGGAAGATCATACCAATAGATGTAGCCATGGCTTGATCTTGATCCATCATTTTGTGTGCTGGTTGGAGTCCATCCATTTCTTCCAGCATTTCTCAAACACCCATTTGAACCATTCGGTGGTCTCATCAGCAAGCAAAGTGCAACCCAACACAATTGTCTGAAGGTGGTTGTTGATTCCAACAATGGGTGCGAACAACATATTGTAGCGGTTTGTGCAAAAAGTTGTTTTGAAAAGGACACTATCTCTATATTTTGGATGCAACAACTTTGTTTGTACATCAACCCAAAACAGTGACAATACAAAATTATCACTATCAACTTGTGTCACATAGTAAAAGTAGGGGTTCTCCACGAGCTTCTTCTCGAAATACTCCACAGTGAGGTCCATGTCTCGAAGCAACAATTTTGCCCCCATTCTCGATCTTTCATTTGAAACATCTCTCTTCATGTATTCCAAGTTCCTAGAATCACCTCCATGTGCATCCCCCAACAGTCTCATAATATCTGAAGTTCACAAGTTGCGGTTATGCAACAGCTCTAGGAATTCTCGGTCTTCTTCAGGTATCTTTCTATGTGACCGGTAGTATCTACGCCGACCAAGTTGTTTTACCGTTGGGTGGGTGTGTTCATCGTTGAATGTTGTGATCGTGTTGTGCCCTTGCTGCAATGATACAATCATGTGTGCCTTGCAGTTGTGTCGCAACATCATGTTCCTCTTACGTGTGTCCGACATTTACATCGCAGAACCAGCATGTTTTTTGTGCTTACTTTCAGTAGTCATGTCCGTTGTTGTACCTTGTGACGTCGCAACACTACCAGATCTGCTCTTAGTAGTTGCTGACGTATCATTTTTCTTTCATGCATGTACACATTCAAATGTTTTGTAGATCACAACCTTCTCTTGCCCCTTCCTGCGCTGTTTTTTGAGCTAGCAACCTGTGTGCCAAATCCCGTCTTATATGCATAATCATTATACAGCTTGTGTGCTTCCTCAGGATCATCAAAAGTCATTCCAACAAAAGGTACAACTGGCTGTGATGTCACATCCTTGTCAATGAGTCCATCAGTATCGCTCCCCGCAACTTCAAATTTTTGCTTCCTGAATTTGTTTCATCTTCGAAACTGACTGAATTGTTATCATCAAAGAGAGCACCCGACTTGGCAAAGTTATCCGCAAAACTGTGTTAAAAACAATAAATAAATAAATTGGGCAGTGTTAACTGTTTTCTCTTTTTTTGTTGTTTCAACATATGAATTTTAGCGCACAACATAACGTCTTTTATTTTTGTTTTTCCATGTTCCTAGTTGATCTTTTTTTCTACAAGATATAGTACTTATCTACTCAACAATTTTGCATGCTTCTTTGCAAACAACATGTTTTTTCTGAAACAATCTCATACACAGCAACTTATTTCCTTTGCAACAATTTTCAAAACATCAGTAAAAAAATTACGTTGCGTGTTAACAACAAAGAAAATTTCAGAAAATGGTTGCGTTACAACTTTTTAATACTCATGTGCATAGGGACAAATATCAGAACTTTTTAATACTCATCTGCATAGGAAATGGCTGCATTGCAACTTTTCTTATTGTTTTTTGTTTTTGTTTTTTGCACAACACCTAATAATTATTTGTATAGCAACAAAATTTGAAGAGAATTGTTGCATCGCAACTTTTAGGCAATCGAGTCGGGATTCACCTGGTCACCATCGGTAGATGCTGGGCAAACGTGGGAAAGACAACATGAGGGTTCTGCAACAACCTCGTCGGAGTTGCTTGTCGGCCGGAGCTCGGCGGATTTGCGTCCACGGGATCTGAATTTGCTCGGCGTGGCGGAGCATGAGGTTGCCGGGATCTTGGGCCGCGTCGCTCCTCCGGGAATAGCATGCCGCGGAGAAGACGAGCCATGGCTTAATGACGGTACTGGGCAGCTTCTCCGGCGGGAGCTCGGTAGGGCATAGCCCGGCGGCGTGACAACCGTAACGTCTGTCGCGCCGGGCAGGGCGCTTTGACGCCGCGCGGGGAGGGAGAAGTGCTCGTTGTGTCGTTGCAACTTGTCGGAATGTTGCGTTACTGTTTGTCGCAGGAAGATACACAAGGCGGGTCGGACAGCTGGCAGTGGCTCAATCGGAGGGCTCGCGAGGATCATTGCAGGTGTGTTAGCGAGCGCGCGGTACCGTATGTACAGTACCTACCACTCTTGCCTCTAGCTACCGTATGGTCACCCGCTTCATGCCGTGGCTGACACGACGTACGTTGAGCTGAGACCACCAACCGACATCATGTAACATGCGTCTCTCCTTGCTGGGGGGCCTTCTGACATTTGACTCCATTTTCCAGTCCTCTACGACTGTATATCAAACATATCATCAGATATGTAGTAACTGCTTATTAATAACACGGGTTAAAAGTAGTAGTAGCTGTTGGGAAACTTGGGCCAGGAGGTGGCAGCCCACTCGGTGGGCTTTGCCCAGTCCAACTAGGCCTTAGGGTTTCCCCCACTTTGTACGTTCGTTTGGGTCTCACCCTCCTGTTATATATTGAGGCACTGTACGTAGTCTAGGAACAGAACAGAGAAAGCAATAAAGATTTTGTTGTGCCCACACCCTGTGTCCCTTTTCTTACTTGTTCGTGTGTTGTTCATCGACGCCGTCGCCGTCACACACCCTCGGGACCGGCCAGCCGGTAGAGGTTGTGTAACACGTTATCAGCACGAGTCTCTCCGTCGAGCCTCCGTCGAGCCTACACCGAGCAGGCTTTCTGCAAAAATCACGCAGGTATAACCCAGATCTGATCGCAAAAATGGATTCGTCTCGGAATTTCCATTCCATTTTCTGCTTTTTGCGTATTTTTAGATCAGATCTGTAGTACGGCTTTTCCTCCCGAGAGACGAGCTGACGAACACGTCGCCGACCAATGTCGATTCTCTCGGATCCACAACTGTATTACGGAGTCGGTACAAATGCGATCCAGTTGATTGCAGTACCGACGCAGAGTACCTGCTGTACAAACGCGTCATCATGATTTGCATTTTTTTATTACTTCCGATGATTTTGTATGACGCATCGCATGAGGGCCATGGCATGTGATCTGATCAACATGCACGCATGCACGCATGCATAGGCATGGCACGTGATCTGTATTAGGCATGGCCGTTTTGGCCTTTGCCCGTCGGCTACGCTGGAAGACGTGCGCCGTTTGTTCCCGTTGAACCGGCGCGAGGACGTCCGCTGCACCATGGAGAGCGGACAGAGCCGCCGTTCGCGCGTTCATATGGCCGCCCGCGCCCAGCTGGGCGGCGCCCGTCCTCGTTGACCGCCAGCACACCCAGCGCGCCGACGCCCGTCCCCCGTCGCTGGCCCGTGCCGCGCCGCCGTTTTCATGTCAGCCGGCCGCACAGCGCACGCCCGCGTGAGGCTGATGCCGTGCCCGTACGAGGTCCAGGCCGCCCTCGCATGGCTTTGATGCGCGTCCGCGCACGTCGTCGCCGGTGACCGCACGCCGCCAAGCTGGCCGTGCCCGTGCACCCGACGGCCTCGGCCCCGCGGCCCGAGCCGCCGCTCGCCGGAAGCTGGTGGAACGCCTCGCGCCGGCCGCGCTGCCTGGCCGCAGCGAACGCACGCCCGCCGCGCGCTGGCCGCGCCGCGCACTGGCCGCGCCGCCGCCGTGCTGTGGCGTCGTGGCCGCCGCCGTGCCGTCGTGGCCGCCATCGTTCCGTCGTGGCCGTGTGCGCCCCGACGAGCTCCATGCCGTCCCCCGCCCGCGGCCGCCGAGCCCAGCTGGCCGTGCACCCGGTGCAGGCTGGCCGCCGCGCCGCCGCGACCTCGAGCTCACGCTCGGTCGCGCGCGCGCGCCGCCTCCCGTGGTCGGCCCGGCCGTCCGCCCGTGCGCCCCGCCGCCGTTTCCGCCACCGGCGACGCCTGGAGCGGCTGCCACCGGCGCCCTGCCCCACCAGCCCCGCCGCCAGCGCCCGACCCCGAGCCAGGAGGCGCCGCCGCCACGACCTGAGCCTATGGCTCGGTCAGCGCGCGAGCAGGCCGCTCTCCTAGGGTTTTGGCTGGGCCGCGGGCTGGACCCCTGCTGGGCCACAATCGGCCCATCGCCGGTTAACCTCATCTGCACGAAAAAAAAAAATGGTGCGGGGTAGAGGTGGCTGTAGGAGGGCTTTTGGGCTGTTTTTGAGGCCTAGTACGGCCTGCTGCCGAGACGGACCGGGCCGAATACGGATCTGCGTACAGATTTTACATTTTAGCACTCACATTTTTTCCAAAATTACGTAAACATTTATTCCTGCTGAATAATTTGCCTGTAAACCCCTGGAAGTGTATGTTTTTGCTGAAATTGTACATTTAGGCACTAAATAAATTCGGAAAGTCAATTTTAGCGCCAATTTTTTCGCGTTTCGAACGCGCTTAGCATAACATATCTCTTTACATGCTTTCATACCATGTCCTACTACAGTCATTAATTGTTTTAATACTCAGTAGAGCATCTTAGCATGTTATTTAAATTTTGGAACGCCGTCATATTGAATTTTTGTATCAACATCGCTTTATGCAATCGATTACCTGCTGTAATCTGATACAAGTTTGCATAAATCGCAGATGGCCGGAATCATGAACCGGGAATTTGAGGAGTTGGCTCACACCGGTCTAAACTACTTGGCTTGGGCCTCGGACGTAGAGATCGTCCTCGAGGGCCGGAAGATCAAGGGAGCGCTGGTTGCGGGGACCCTGACGGCCCCCAGCACCACGACTGCGGATGACAATGCCCAAGCACTGCGTTTCCTCCGCCATCACATGTGTGCAACGTTGAAAAACGAGTACATGGCTGTAAGGAGTGCTTCAACCCTATGGACCGCCCTGAATATGCGGTTCGCTAGGTTGAAGTACCACATCAAGCCAAAGGCGGAGGCGGAATGGTTGCGTCTGAGGTTCATGGACTTCAAGTCGGTGACATCGTACAATTCTGCGTTACACCGGATTTGTACGGCTCTCGACATGTGTGGTACCAGAATCACAGACGAGGAGAAGATAGAGAAAACTCTCTCCACCTTCCATTCGCGTAATCTCCAGAATGCGCGGAACTACCGCCAGGAGAACTTCACGCAGTACTCAGAGCTCATTGACGTCCTCCGGGGGGATGAGGCATAGGATGAGGTTCTGGAAAAAGAACTTCTCCTCGCAGCCTTTCGGATGTGAAATAAACCATGAAGTTTAGCGAGATGGAGATCTCGGATGAGCCCGATGGTTGCCTTGCGGACCCCATCTAAACTCTAGTTCATTTATTCGTGATTCATTATGGCAATAATTTGATACAATTCATTCGATTTGGTTGTAAACTCTATGAGAGCAACATTATTTGTTTCCTTAAAACATTTATCGGCGCTTGAATGACTTCATCATCATTTATTCCATTATTTTAAATAGAGATACTTATGTTATGTTCTGAAATATTTGCTTGTTTAATTATTATTACTTTAGCATCTTCCTCGCTCTCGTTTAATAATTAGACACTATATTTTAGAACACGTGTGGCGCCCGAATGGAGGAAACGTGCCTTGCCGATAGCGGTACCACCAATACCATCTTGAGGGATACAAAGTACTTTGAGTCCATCAAGAAAATTCCAGGGAGTATTACGACGATTGCCGGCGGCGGTCCTCATATAGTTGGCTCCGGACGAGCCACTATAACACTCCCCATGGGAACAACTTTGATCATTAATGATGCATTGTTGTACCCGGAAGCGACTCGTACTCTCTTGAGTTTTAAAGACATTCGTGTTAATGGGTTCCACATTGAAACCCATGATGATGACACTGGTAAGGAGTACCTACTCATCACGAAACGCGATGAAAATGGTAAACATGTTGTCGAAAGGCTTCCTTCGTTCGCTACAGGGTTGTACTACACTAAGATAGTAGCACTACCCATGTACACTACCCTTAAAACTGTTTTTAGAAGCTCTGAACTATTCTGCCTTTGGCACGATAGGTTAGGCCATCCCGGTCTTACGATGATAAGAAATATAATTAACAACTCGAATGGTCACAATGTTAATGTGAAAAATTTCCCGAATCCTGATGATTTCATGTGCTCCGCATGCGCTAAGGGGAAATTAATCATTAGACCATCACCCCTAAAGGTGAAGGATGAAATCCCCGCGTTCTTGGAACGTATCCAAGGGGACATATGCGGTCCTATTCAGCCCCTGTCGGGCCCGTTTAGGTACTTCATGGTGCTCATTGATGCTTCCTCTAAATGGTCCAATGTTAGCCTGCTGTCAACAAGGAACCATGCTTTTGCAAAATTGATCTCTCAGATCATACAAATGAGGAATAAATTCCCTAATCATCGTATTAAGTCTATTCGAATGGACAACGCCGGTGAATTTACTTCAAAGGCGTTCGATGATTATTGCATGGCAACAGGAATCAAACTTGAGCACTCTGTACCGCACGTCCACACACAAAATGGACTTGCGGAGGCATTGATTAAAAGAATTAAATTCATAGCCAGACCGCTCCTTCAGGGTTGTAATTTACCAACAACATATTGGGGTCACGCGGTGTTACACGCTGCCAATCTCATCAATTTTTCGACCATCGGCCTACAACATCCATTCTCCTATGCAGCTTGCGCAAGGGTCGGCACCGAAAATTTCCCACCTTCGTAGGTTCGGTTGCCAGGTATATGTACCAATACTACCCCCTCAGCGATCAGCAATGGGACCGCTCCGTAAGTCGGGGATATACATTGGTTATGAGACTGTGTCCATAATCAGGTTTCTGGACCCCGCGACATGTGACTGTCATACGGCCCGTTTCGCTGATTGCATTTTTGACGAGGATCTTTTCCCGACTTTAGGGGGAGATAATCAACCCCTTGATGATAAAAGTCGAGAACTTACGTGGCAAGCCACGGGGATCCACGCTCATGACCCGCGCACTGCTGAGTCTAATAGAGAAGTTCAAAAGATAATAGATTTGCACTCGTTGGCGAATCAACTGCCTGATCACTTTAGTGACTTAAAGACTGTGACAAAGTCGCATGTGCCTGCGCGCAATGCGCCGGAAAGGGTTGAAATACCAAAGAGAAATCACGGTATACCCGCTCCCGTTCTTAGGCCTAAGAGGACGAGGAATCCGGTTTCTCAAATCCCAAGTACCCGGGGACGCCCGAAGAAAAAGGATAAGAGAGATTTATCGCAGCCTACCCCTGCAAAGGGGAGCCAGTTGAGACCTGGCACAAGTACGGACGTTTCTGTGCACGAAATTCCGGACTTAAATTTTCCTACTACGGAAATACCCAGCGAAGATGTGTGCGCACACATTGGAGCGGGAAAGCTAAAGGACCTTGCTCCCGGAATGGGAAATCCGGTGGAGGAAGGGAATGTGCCTGATGCACTCCATGACGAAATGGCCATTAATTATATTAATTCGGGCGAGTCAATTAATCGAGCTATGGCAAATGTCGACATATATTTTGCCAAGAAAATTGCCTCAATCATAGATCTTGACCCAGAGCCTAACACTCTCGCTGATTGTAAGCAAAGGTCGGATTGGAAAGATTGGAAGAAGGCAATAACTGCTGAGTTATTTTCTCTCAACAAAAGAGAGGTGTTTGGACCTGTTTGTCTAACTCCTCCCCATGTGCGCCCCGTTGGCCACAAATGGGTATTTGTTCGAAAGAGGAACGAGAATAACGAGGTAGTAAGGTACAAAGCAAGGCTCGTTGCTCAAGGTTTCTCCCAGCGACCAGGTGTCGACTTCGAGGAAACTTACTCCCCAGTCATGGATGGAATTACCTTTAGATACTTGATCTCAATGGCAGTAAACTTGGACTTGACAATGAAACTTATGGATGTTGTCACCGCTTACCTTTATGGTAATTTGGATTCAGACATATACATGAAGGTACCCGAAGGTATCCCTGTCCCGAACCAAGATAGAGCTAAAAGAGGTTTATACAGTGTTCAGCTTAAGAAGTCACTGTATGGACTTAAACAGTCAGGTAGGATGTGGTATAATCGTTTAAGCGATTTCCTTCATCAGAAGGGCTACACGAGCAATGAAGATTGCCCATGTGTTTTTATACGGAGATCACAAGATGGTTTCTGTATTATCTCGGTGTACGTGGACGATTTGAATATAATCGGTACACCTGAGGATATTGAGGAAGCGAGTTCCTACCTGATGTCGGAATTCGAAATGAAAGACTTAGGCAAAACTAAGTTCTGCCTAGGTTTACAACTTGAACATTCCCCTGCTGGGATCTTAGTGCACCAGTCTGCCTACACCCAGAAGGTGTTGGAAAGATTTGGATTTGACAAGGCATACCCTTCTAAGACCCCGATGATCGGGAGATCTTTACAGCAGGATAAGGACCCGTTCAGGCCTAAGGAAGAGGGGGAGGAAATTCTGGGACCAGAATTCCCCTACTTGAGTGCAGTTGGCGCACTCATGTACCTCGCGAATTGCACACGGCCGGACATTGCGTTCGCTGTCAATTTGCTTGCTAGGTACAGTTCTGAGCCTACCAAGAGGCATTGGAAAGGCGTTAAGGACATCTTCCGATACCTGCAAGGGACCAAAGATCTTGGTTTGTTTTACCGGAGGAATCAAGACCTCACGGTTGTAGGCTATGCTGATGCTGGGTACCTTTCGGACCCGCACACATCCAAGTCTCAAACTGGATATGTTTTCCTTTGTGGAGGAACCGCTATTTCCTGGAAATCGTCTAAGCAAAGCCTAGTGTCAACTTCGACGAACCACTCGGAAATCATAGCACTATATGAAGCATCACGTGAGTGTGTATGGCTTCGACGGGTGATCGGCCACATCCAGCTGTCATGTGGGCTGAACACCGTCCAAACCCCCACTATTATCTATGAAGATAATGCCGCTTGTGTTGCACAAGTCCAGACGGGTTATGTGAAGAGCAATCTCACGAAGCATATCAACCCCAAGTTCTTCTACGCACATGAGTTGCAGAAGTTGAATGAAGTAAAAATCCTACATACTAAGTCGTGTGAAAATCTTGCTGATTTGTTCACTAAATCATTACCTGCATCTTCTTTCGAGAGATGTGTTCGTGGAATTGGTATGATGAGACTTAGGGAGATGTAAGGTTCAGGGGGAGAATCTTCACAAACTCATCGCTAAAATCTCGATCCCGATGATTGAGTACTTAACTTAATGGTTAAGTGAGTTGTACTCTTTTTCCCTTAAGTGAGTTTTTATGAAGTTTCTCACACGAGGTTTTTAATGAGCCAATTCGTGCAACATAGCAATAGTATACCATGTGCTTTTTCTCCATATTTTTCCCACTGGGTTTTTCGGAGTTTTGAGGCATGGCTATACGGATGATACCCAAGGGGGAGTGTTGGGAAACTTGGGCCAGGAGGTGGCAGCCCACTCGGTGGGCTTTGCCCAGTCCAACTAGGCCTTAGGGTTTCCCCCACTTTGTACGTTCGTTTGGGTCTCACCCTCCTGTTATATATTGAGGCACTGTACGTAGTCTAGGAACAGAACAGAGAAAGCAATAAAGATTTTGTTGTGCCCACACCCTGTGTCCCTTTTCTTACTTGTTCGTGTGTTGTTCATCGACGCCGTCGCCGTCACACACCCTCGGGACCGGCCAGCCGGCAGAGGTTGTGTAACAGTAGCAACACACACACACGCATGTTACTCATGCGACAGCAGGAAATTACCCTGTGGGTCTGGCCTGGCATGCATGGGCGAGCGCAACCAAGTCAACCTTGCCCGCTGCGAGCCTGCAAGTTCGTAGGAGCACGTATGGTACGTCGCACGAAAGGAAGGCAGGAAGGGCAGGGCATCTTTACAGTTGAGAAGTTGCGTCCAGCTTTGACACGAATCTGGTCTACATGCACAACGCCGCCAGCCTTTCTCAGAGCGCCACTGTGCGTCTGCAGTGCCGCAGCCTTTCCCTTGTCCCCTCGCCTCCCGCTCGGAGCACCCAGGAAAGCCACGGAATTCTTGGGAGGAAAGGAGAGCTACGGCCGGGCCGCTCTCATCATTAGTGTAATCTGCATTTCATGGATGGATGAGAATTTCAGATCCGGTGGATCGAGTGCGTCTTCCTATCTTGAACGAAATGTTCTCCGGCCCCCTTGAACGATGGACATCAGTTTCATGCCTTCCGGTGATCAACGGAAGTTTGTGATCGACCACAAGGTGTAGAGTGACACTGCAGCTGGCAAATTAACGCGACATTGCCGCATGGATGACTGCTCTTCTTCTTCCGATCTTCAGTCAGCAGAATCGAAACGATAAGTTTAAATACACGACTGCTATAATGGCACTGCAACTGGTGAATGCAACATGGTGTTGTGACTGCTGATACTAGCAGCTTGACTGGATACAGACCACGACATTACTAACCGGTTCCGCACCAAGTCTGTCCGCGATCTACTTAAGAGCAAAGCACATGCAGCAGGAATGTAATAAGGATCTAAAGGAATCGTATTTACGGCGAGCTCTTGGTACCACAGCAGTTCTTCATTCACCAATTAAACATCCGAAAGAACAAAGGACGATCGAGATCGACTGGTACAGAACCACACTCCTAGTCGCTTTAACTGCGATTAATCAACAAACACTCCTGCAGGTCCTAACTCCCCAGACAGATCACGGGCACCAACGCGACGCAACGCAAGCTCGATCCATCTCGAGTCACCGGGTCTCCTCCTCGGCGCGCTTGTAGGCGCCGGAGAGCGCGGAGAAGAGGTTGAGGTGGTGGTGGTGGGCCTGCGCCATCGGCATGTACGCCGCCGCCTGCGCGTCCAGCGGCAAGAAGCCCCACGTGTCCTGCCGCGGCGCCGCCCAGAACGCCGCCGCGTCGTTCTCCTGCTCGCGCGGGCGCTTGCCGAGGAGGGTGTGCTGGTACTGCTGCTGGTAGTAGGACGGGGAAGAGGTGGACGGCGCGGAGGAGGAGACGAAGGCGGCGGGGGCGGTGCCGGTGCCCGTCGCCGCCAGTATGGACGGCTCCGCCTGCCGGAGCAGCCACTCGATGGTCTGCCCGTCCGACTTGAGCCCCAGCTCGCGCGTCAGCTGGAACACGCGCGCCGCGCACACGATCGGCATGCGCACGCGCCGCCCGCGCCCGTTCACCTTGCTGTGCCGGTCCTTCACGACGCCACCGCCCGCCTTCTTGCTCGGCGCGGGAGCCACGATGACGTCGGCCGCCGCGGCAGCGGGCGTCACCGCCGAGGAAGTCGTCATCGGTAGGTGCTGGTAGATGTGGAAAGGGCCGGCGGCAGCGGCGATGTCGTCGCGGGAGGCCATGGCTTCTGCTTCGCTCTAGGTCGGGGAGGGAGGAGGTGGGGGTGATCCGGTGGGGTTTGTGAGGCTTTGAGGCGACGGGAGAGAGGGACACACGGCGGAGAGGTTTTATATGGGATTTACCAACCGGGCCTCTCCCCATTTCCATTAATTCTCATAACGGAAATACAACAATTCCGACAGAACGAGATACAGGAAAACAAGAAATGAAAAGGGCCCTCGCATTGCCAGGAAACCCGCTGACAGTTGCTCGGCATCGAAACAACCGCTACGGGGCGAAAACCTGGCAACACTCAGACTACCCAACCTACAGTAGCAAACGTTCCAGGTTACAGGAAACCAACTACAGAAACAACCATAGTCTATCTCAAGCGAACAGGAAACCAAAAGATGATCCAGAATTCAACTATCCAAACCCAACAGCACCAGGAAGCTAACATCACCCACTTTCTTCAATTCAACTTCACCACCGAGACCAAAACGCAGTACACCCACTTTCAACATGCTGCCAGAAGCACCACGACTCAAGCATCCTCGAGCATCAGCATTGGAGTCCTCGGTGCTGTCCTAGCTTGCACCATGTCTCCCACAGTTTTCAACAGCTTGGCGGCTCCTTCCTTCAGCTTCGTCGCCTCCTCTTCTTTGTACAACCCTGCCCAATAAGAAATAAAAGAAGCCATGGTGTATACAATCACATCAGGAGCCAATAACCTGTAGCCGTCAAAAGTTACTTTGTTCCTGATGGTCCAAACAGACCAACATAATGCAGCAAAAATAACAGTATAAATCTTCTCCTCTCCAGGTAAATATGAGAAAAACCACACCCAACTTTGCCAAATGTTACCAGGAATGTTTGTCGTGCCCAAGCATTTTCCCATCACACCCCAAATTACTTTCGCTACCCTACACGAGAAGAAAAGATGGCTTGCTGTTTCCACATTATTACAAAACGAACAACTAGGACAACCCGGCCACTTTCTCTTACGCATATTATCACGAGAAGGAATCGCATCTTGATACAATTGCCACAGGAAAATCTTTATTTTCAAAGGTAACTGGGCTTTCCAAATAAAACTATTATCAGCCCCAGAAAGGTGTTTTTCCAGCCAACTATACATCGAAGCAGTGGAGTATTTTCCATTAGCAGAGAGTTTCCACACCACCTCATCCTCCAAGTCACTGACAGGAGTATGATTCATGGCACACTTAACAGCATCCCACTGATCTGTAAGTGTCCTGTCCAGGTTTCTGCGAAAAGGTAGCTCCCCCTCCTTTTCCATGACCTCGAAATATGATATATTCTTCACATGAGAGATGTCATATAAGATTGGGTATTTTTCACACAAAGCAGTATCCTCCAACCAGGGGTCAGTCCAAAATCTAGTTTTTTTACCATTTTTTAGGATCACTTTTCTGCCTTCAAGATACTTATCTTTTACCTTCAACATATTCTTCCAATAAGGAGAGTCAGTTGTCCTAGGCTTCAGATCCACAATGGTTTTGTTTTTCATATACTTATTTTTTACGATGGTTTGCCACAACCCTTCCTGAGTATCAAGTTTCCACCACCACTTACAAAGTAAGGCCAAATTCTGTTTATGTAGGTCTTTCACCCCTAAACCACCTTTTTTCTTCGATCTACACACTTTTTTCCACTTCACCATATGATAAGCCCTCTTTTTTCTCTTCCCAGACCAGAAGAAGCGACGCCGATGTTTATCCAATTTCTCAATAATAGTCTTATTTAGCATATGAAGAGACATATAGTAATAAGGAATGCCTGTTAAGCTAGACTCCAGCAGGGTAAATCTGGCACCAGAGGAAGCTGATTCACAAATCCATGAATCCAATTTTTTCAACATTTTCGCATCAAGAAATTCCCAATCAATAGATTTCAGATTGGCAAATGTAACTGGCATCCCAAGATATTTTATAGGTAACTGACCCACTTGACAAGAAAAAGTGTCAGAATAATACTCAGCAATATCATTATCTCCTCCTATCACAAAGATTTCGCTTTTTTCGAAGTTAATTTTTAAACCTGACATAAGTTCGAACATATATAACAGAAGCTTCAGGTTTATAGCTTGATCAGGATTGTGATCCAAGCAAAGAATGGTGTCGTCCGCGTATTGTAAAATAGCATCCGTTTGCTATTTGCCGCGACGTCCGGTTCGACTGCATCTGCACTCAGCTTTTCATAGTAAAAACGTTTGTGGTCGTTTAGCTTTAGTTACCACAAAATTTATTACATTTCTATGAAATGCAATTCATTTGATTTTTAAAAAAACTTAGGATTTTCTTGCTCAATATGTTTCATCACATTTTAGCTTTGTGTATTTTTATTTGGTCCAGTTACGCTCTGATTCGCGGACCGCAACTTGGGTTAAAAAAAAAAACCGTTCCAACGGCCCCCAAACAAAACATGGGGGAAATGCCGAGTTTTCCCAAACCGCGGACATGCTTCGTGTTCCCTAGGTCCAGCCGGCAGTACGCAATGCGGACGCGTTGCCCTGGCTGCACCACCTGCCAACGACACTTATCTCGCTGAGTCCTTTTTAATCGGACCACTATGCGGCCCCATGTGCATCGCGCGCAGTGTACTCTCCCGCTCCGTAAACCCTAGCAGCGGAACCATACCTGCTCCCTCGCCGTCGTACGAAGGCGTTCAGGTCTCCCTCGACGTCGCGAGGACCTTTTGGCGCGATCAAGCGCCATCGAGGTCTCCGAGATGGTGGAGCTCGGGATGTGGCCAAATCTAGAGGCCGCACTCGAGCTATCTGCCAACAAAGCTCGGGTTGCACCGCCGGGCACATGGTCTCCGTGGTTGGACCGCGAGGCGGTCAGGCATGGGAGCCTGCCCTAGCATGCCTACAACCGCCTCCGGTGCCTTAGACTCCGCCTCCGGAGCAAGCGGCTGCGTACATCGACGTCGACTACGACCAGTAGGCACAACGGCGGCGGGCGGCACAGTGGCGAACCCTGGTTACTAGTAGGTTTTGTTTTTTTGTTTTTTTTATCTATTTATGCACTGGACTTCGGGCCCTATTTGTATGCACTAGGCTTCGGGCACTATACCAATGCATTTAGGTTTAACTAAATTTCAGTTAAATTTGTATTTTAAATTTGGTGGGGATTGGGGGCGTTGGGATTTGTTCACCCCAAATCCACTGTATGGGACATTTTCAGTCCGCGAACCGCCCCAGCAGATCGAACTCAAACCAAAATTGGCCCGATTTGGGGAGGGAGCGGAGGGTTGGGTTTGCTCTTAGTTACGAAAAAATCTTACATTTTTAGGAAATGCAATTCATTTGATTTTTAAAGAAACTTAGGATTTTCTTTTTCAACGTGTTTCATCAGATTTTAGTTTTGTATAATTTCTAACTTTCTAATTATTCAAATTGCACTTTTGTATCGTTGCATTTCTTTTGTTAAATTGTATTTTGATGGGCGAACTCAAGTGACTTAAACTTGAAAAATTTCTATAAACTAAAGGAAGATCTAACATACAATACAACATATAATGCCTATAACACGGCAATAAGTCTACACTTACGGAGTAAATCTTACCTGGTGACCTTACGGGATGACCCTGCTCAGGTGTTGTCCTGAGGGCGACACTGGGGCGAAACCGTAGAGCTGACATATCCATGCCCCCTGACTGGTCTCCTGCTGCCGGTGAGGATCTTAATCTAAACATATTCATAACCATGACCCTTGTGGATCCAATCTACCTTCCCTTTCCAACATACCGTTACATGACACCAATTACGATGCAACCCAAAGCTAGTAAATCACTTCTTCGGATCAATCAATATATGGCATGGGTAACTCGAATGCCCTAGAATTGTCAAAAGTTTGTAGAAAGTCACACCATGACGTCGGAAACAAAACAAACAAAACTTATTGGAAAACAACAAAGATAACCTAAATATCAAATAACTTTCTAATATTCTTCCACAAACTTATCAATACCCACAAAAAATTATGCTCTAGATCAGATCGTATCTGTGCATAACATGCTCTGATACCACTACTGGTGTACGTTATAGAATTTACAAAATTTGCCTAACGTAACCGCAACTCATACATGCAATGATCTAGTACCACGGCTCACCGGTAGCAGAAGAACAATGTAGTCTTAATAGATGTTGAAAAATCATAGATCCTCACAACTAAGCCTAGTTGCAAGGATGTCGCTAACCTTCCCTCGCCAAGGATCACATGTGTAAACCCTCTTATGGTGTGGACGTGTATACTCGTGTCAACCCATGATACGTCCATTTTGCATCACTATTTTATATCATAATTTTCTGTTATTCATCGATATATTTCATAATGATGCATCTCTTATGTTATTTTATCTTATTTTGCATCTTTTATAATTTTTGAAGAATAAACACCGGGACCAGAAATATGATGGAAAAGCACCGTCGAGATACCATATTTCAGAAGATCAGAAGAAGAAGGGGGGCATCCGGAGGTTCCTAAAAGTCCAGAGGAGGAACACAGCCAAGAGGGGAGCCAGAGGGGGGCCAACAGGGGCCCACACCAAGGGGTGGCACGCCCCCCCCCGGCCGCGTCATCTTTGGCCCCCGGGGTCCCGAGGGAACCCTAAGCCTCATTCCATCCTCGAAGAATTATTCCGCCGCCGCTGCGGGGCGGAAAACACCCGAGAGAGAAAAACTCTCTGGCAGGGAGAAATCTGCCAGGGAAATTCCTCTCCGAAGAGGGGAAATCACCACCATCGTCACCGTCATCACTCTGGGCATCATCAAGATCGTCATCACCACCAGCACCATCACCCTCATCATCCACCTTCATCCCGCTGTAACAATTAGGGGCCTCTATCGTTGTTTTGCATTAGATCTCTCTCCCGGTGTGGATTACTTGTTAGTAGTTGATGCTTGTGAGATTTATCGGTGTTTGCACTTTATGACCAGATTGTTATCATCCATTATATCACCTCTGATTATGATCCATATGATGTGTTGTGACTTGTGAGTAGTTCGTGTTGTTCTTGAGGACATGGGAGAAGTCAAGTTGTTAGTAGTGAAGTAATATTGAATAATATTAATGTTTGATATTTAAGTTGTGGTGTTATTCTTCTAGTGGTGTCATGTGAACGTCGACTACATGATACTTCACTATTTATGGGCCTAGGGGAATGCATCATGTATTTGGCTACTAATTGTGGGGTTGCCGGAGTGACAGAAACCTAAACCCCCGTTAGTAAACCATTGCATGAGGGAGCGTAGGATCCCAGAGTTTAAAGTTGCGGTTAGATTTATTTCTTAATTACTTTCTTGTAGTTGCGGATGCTTGCAAGGGGTATAATCATAGGTATGTATTAGTCTTCGATGGGACGGTACATTAGCATAGATTCACCCACACAACACTTATCAAAACACCAAAGTTATTCAGCTGCATGGAACAAAAGCACTTAGAAGAAACCTCCCGTGTGTCCTCGAGAACGTTTGTTAATCATAGTAAACTCACCGGCTTGTCCTTTGCTGAAGAAAGGATTGGGCCACTCGCTGCAATTATTACTACTTCATTTTATTTACGCGCACTTTATTTATCTGCAATATGAAAAACCCCTACAAATCTGTTTTTCCAGTATTTACAGTTATTCCTTCATCGAAACTGCTTGTCAACACCTTCTGCTCCTCGTTGGGTTTGACACTCTTATTTATCGAAAATACTACGATACACCCCATATACTTGCGGGTCATCAAGACTATTTTCTGGTGCCGTTGCCGGGGAGTGAAGCGCTATTGGGAAGTGGAATTGATAAAGGAAGCTTCTGATGTAAGTGTTGTTTTTATTTCTGTCTACTGCTTTATTACACTATGTTTGGAACTCCTTTTGAGTCCCTATTTGCGGGCACTGCTGCCACTACTAGGGTAGTAAGTGACCCACTGCATGATGATATGGATCCCTACAAAATACTTATAAAGATTGTTAAACATGTTATGGATAACTGCTATTCAGGGGATGGAAATGTCCATCCTGGTGACCATTTGCTCTTTTTACATGAATTATGCGAGTTGTTCAAGTGTGCAGGTATTACAATGAGCCAAGTGAAGAGGAAATTATTCTCTATGTCATTGATAGGCCGAGCCTCTGAATGGTTCAAGCTGCTGAAAAATAGCCAGACTATTGAATGGGAGGAAATTGTACCTCTCTTTTATTCTAAATTCTATCCTCCAAGTGAAATCCATAGAGATCGGAATTATATATATAATTTTTGGCCTCATGATGGAGAGAGTATTTCCCAAACATGGGGGAGATTGAAGTTACTAATGCTCAAATGCCCCATTCATGAGCTCCCCAGTAATACTGTTATTAATAATTTCTATGCAAGGCTTCCTCTTCATGATAAAGATTTATTGGATGCTTCTTGTTCTGGATCATTGACACGTATGAAGGATGAAGATAAATGGGATCTTCTTGACCGTATTGAAGAAAACACTGAAGCATGGGAGAATGAAAAAGGTAGAAAGTCAGTTATAAATTATGATTATGAATGCATTAAAACCTTTATGTCATCTGAGGATTTTCATAATGTTAGTACTGCTTATGGTCTTGATTCTCAAGTTGTTGCAAACTTATATAAGGCTTTTGCTTCTTATTTTGAGATTCCTAAAAAGGTATGGGACAAGTACCATGCACCTTATAAAGATACTGTTAATTGTGTTCCTGCTAGAGATATAGAAGTTCATATTGTTGATTCTATTGTGCCTGAACCTTATATTGAGAAAATACCTTTCCCTGCTAAGGTAAAAGAACATTCTATGTTAGCTAGTGTGGTTAATAAAAGTGCAAGGAAACCTGTAGAACCTGAGGAACAAATAATTGTAGAACCAACAGTAGCAATAGTAAAGGACCTTGTTTCTGAAAATGTAGAAGAGGGACACATTATATTCTGTGAAGATGCTTCTAATATTGTTTCTCACCCTAGTAAATCTAGGAAACCCAGTGTTCATGTGCTATCTGTTAGGATAGGTGATCATTGTTATTATGGTTTATGTGATATTGGTGCTAGTTCTAGTGCTATTCCTTATGAGCTTTATAAAGAAATCATGCATGAAATTGGTTCTTGTGAACTTGAAGAAATTGATGTGATTATTCAACTTGCTAATAGGGAAACTATTTCTCCAATTGGTATTGTTAGAGATGTGGAGGTCTTGTGTGGTAAAACTAAGTATCCTGCTGATTTTCTAGTACTAGGCACTTCTGCTAGTGACACTTGTCCTATTATATTTGGTAGACCTTTCTTAAACACTTGTGGTGCTGTAATTGATTGTTAAAAGGAGAAAATTCTTACAAAGTTTGATGGAGAGTCTTATGAATTTAATTTCTCCAAATTTGCTAAAGCACCTTATGAAGATGAACTGCCTAATGAAAATTATAAAGTTGAACAATTGGCTGCTATTGCTCTTGCTCCTAACAATCCTTTGCAGCAATATATGGAAGACAACGAAAGTGATGTCTTTATGGAAGAAAGGAATGAAATTGATGATATTTTCCTACATCAGCCAGCAATGCTGACACATAATTTACCTGTGGAAGATTTGGGTACAACATTACCACCCAAGGAAGATCCTGTTTTTGATTTCAAGCTTTTGCCGGATAATCTTAAATATGCTCATATTGATGCTAAAAAATTATATCCTGTTATTAGTAGTTCTCAACTTTCTGATAAAGAAGAGGAGAGATTATTGGGGATATTGAAGAAACATAGAGGTGCTATTGGTTATACTCTTGATGATTTGAAAGGGACTTCCCCTACTATTTGCCAGCATGCTATTAATATTGAACCTGATGCAAAGCCAGTTGTTGAGCATCAACGCCGTTTAAATCCTAAGATGAAGGATGTGGTAAGAAACGAGGTATTTAAACTCCTTGATGCTGGCATTATTTATCCTATTGTTGATAGTAGATGGGTTAGTCTTGTGCATTGTGTCCCTAAGAAAGGAGGGATGACTGTTGTGCCAAATGAAAACAATGAACTTATTCCTCAAATAGTAGTAGTTGGTTATAGGATGTGCATTGATTTTAGGAAGGTTAACAAAGTTACTAAGAAAGATCATTATCATTTGCCTTTTATTGATCAAATGTTAGAAATGTTGTCTAAGAAAACTCATTTCTGCTTTCTTGATGGTTATTCTGGGTTTTCTCAAATTGCTGTTAAAAAGCTTGATCAGGAGAAAACAACTTTCACTTGTCCTTATGGAACCTATGCTTATAGACGTATGCCTTTTGGTTTATGTAATGCTCCTGCTATCTTTCATGGTTTTTGTGAAGAAATTGTGGAAGTTTTCATGGATGATTTCTCCGTCTATGGAACTTCTTTTGATAATTGTTTGCAGAATCTTGACAATGTTTTGCAGAGATGTGAGGAGACTAATCTTGTTCTTAACTATGACAAATGCCACTTTATGGTTAATGAAGGAATTGTTCTTGGACATAAAATCTCTGAAAGAGGTATTGAAGTTGATAGAGCTAAAGTTGAAGCTATTGAGAAAATGCCCTGTCCGAGGGATGTCAAAGGTATTCGTAGTATTCTTGGTCATGCTGGTTTCTATAGAAGGTTCATTAAAGATTTCTCTAAAATATCAAAACCTCTTACTAATCTTCTTCAAAAATATGTACCATTTGTTTTTTATGAAGATTATAAAGAAGCTTTTGAAATTTTAAAGAAGGCTTTAATATCTGGTCCTATTGTTCAACCACCTGACTGGAATTTACCATTTGAAATTATGTGTGATGCTAGTGATTATCCTGTAGGTGCTGTTCTTGGACAGTGGGTAGATAAGAAGTTAAATGTTATTCATTATGCTAGTAAAAATCTTGATGCTGCTCAAAAGAATTATGCTACCACCAAGAAAGAATTCCTAGCTGCGGTTTTTGCTTGTGATAAATTTAGGCAGTATATTGTTGACTCTAAAGTTACTATTCATACTGATCATGATGCTATTAAGTACCTTATGGAAAAGAAAGATGCTAAGCCTAGGCTTATTATATGGGTGCTTCTCTTACAAGAGTTTGATTTACATATTGTGGATAGGAAGGGTGCTGAAAATCCTGTTGCTGATAATCTGTCTAGACTAGAAAATATCCCTGATGACTTTATTCCTCTTAATGATAGTTTTCCTAACAAACAGTTAGCTGCAATAAAAGTGAGCTCTGAAGAGAGTCCATGGTATGCTTATTATGCTAACTTTATTGTTTCCAAGTATTTGCCTCCTACCTTTACAGCTCAGCAAAGAAGAAAATTCTTCTATGATTTGAGGCATTATTTTTGGGATGACCCACACTTATATAAAGAAGGTGTTGATGGTATTATGAGAAGATGTGTTCCTGAAAATGAACAACGGGAGATATTGATAAAATGTCATAGTAGTGCTTATGGAGGACATCACGCTGGAGATAGAACTGCACATAAAGTTCTACAGTCAGGTTTTTATTGGCCTACTCTCTTTAAAGATGCTAGAAAATTTGTTTTATCTTGTGATCAGTGCCAAAGGGTTGGAAATATTTCTAGACGTAACCAAATGCCTATGAATTATTCTCTTGTTATTGAACCGTTTGATTGTTGGGGTTTTGACTTTATGGGTCCTTTCCCTCCTTCAAAAGGCTATACTCATATTATTGTTGCTGTTGATTATGTTACTAAAATGGGTAGAAGCTATACCTACTAAAAGTGCTGATGGTGAAACCTCATTAAAAATGCTTAAGGACATTATTTTCCCTAGGCTTGGTGTGCCTAGATATCTTATGACCGATGGGGGTTCTCATTTTATTCATGGTGGTTTTAGAAAAACTCTTGCTAATTATGATGTTAATCATAGAATTGCTTCACCCTATCATCCTCAAACTAGTGGGCAAGTAGAATTATCAAATAGAGAAATCAAATCTATCTTGCAAAAGACTGTTAACAAATCTAGGAAGAATTGGGCTAAGAAATTAAATGATGCTCTGTGGGCTTATAGAACTGCTTACAAAAATCCCATGGGCATGTATCCTTATAAAATGGTTTATGGAAAAGCTTGTCACTTGCCCCTAGAATTAGAACACAAAGCTTATTGGGCAGTGAAAGACCTAAATAGAGATTTTAAACTTGCTGGTGAGAAAAGGCTGCTTGACTTAAGTTCTTTAGATGAATGGAGGAGTGAAGCATATGAAAATGCTAAGCTCTTTAAAGAGAAAGTTAAAAGGTGGCATGATAAGAGAATTATTAAAAGAGAATTTCATGTTGGGGAGAAAGTGTTATTGTATAGGTCTCGTCTCAGATTTTTTGCAGGAAAATTACTCTCGAGATGGGAAGGACCTTTTGTTATCGAAGAGGTATATCGTTCCGGGGCAATTAATTTTTTTTCCTTGAAGACAACTCTTCACAAGTGGTGAATGGCCAAAGACTCAAGCATTATATCTCCGGAGATCCTTATAATGAAAATGTTGATTGTATTCAAGCCATGATCCCGGAGGAGTTCATTAGGAAGCACATTTCAGAAACTGCAGAGTCAGTTTTTGAATAGGTAACATTTTTGGTAAGAAAATGTTTGCGAAACATCTTCCAACTTTTTTTTTGCTGTTTTTAGAAAATATGAAAAATTATGAGCCGGAAACGAGAGGGAGAGGAGCCCGGAGGCTCCACACCATAGGGTGGCGGGGGCCCACCTCTGGCTGCGCCAGCCCTAGGTGTGGGCGCCCCGGAGCCCCTCTCTGACTCGTTTTCGACCTGGACTTTCATTTCGTTATGAAACTATTTGCTATATAATCCCCCGGACCCCCCGAGGTTTGTATATCGTTTTATCGTCGTGTTTCTGTTTCGAGCTGTTTCTGCCAGGATCTGTTTTCTGTTTTAGAAGCATCATGGTCGCCGCCAACGACAACATGGGGAAGGGACCCAAGGAAGATGATGTTCAAGACCTGAAGCCGGAGGAGGAGATCAAGAGTGGAGATGAAGGAGATGTGGAAGAAAACCCTCGAGTGCATCCACGCGCCACTATCGCAAGCATTGGAGTGGTGGCTAATCCCTTGAAGCTCAGGAGGAACGCGCGGATGAGCACTGGAGGGAAGGTTCCACGTTACTCACTGGCTTCAAAGACACATGCTGCGGGCTTCAAGAACTACTTACACACATTAATTAATGATTATAATAGCAAAAAGGTTCCCAATAAAGATTTTACCTCTATGTGGGATATGAATCGTTATGACCGTGGAGATGAAGGAATCTCACAACCTAAGGAAGAGTGGGGGGAAATCTTGGTGGCTGGGGTTCAAAATCTGACAGGCATGTAAACTGTGTTGATCGCAATACAGAGGTGATGCGTATGCTTATGTTTGCTATTGAAGATCTGAAGAAATCCATTGATAAGTTCATCGAGAAGGATCCACCACCACCGAAGAATTGATTCGTCATTGGTTTTGGCATCCCCTCGGCTTGTTCCAAGCTTGGGGGGAGTGCCGCGGATCACATCACTATCTTTCATCTTTTACTTTTTCAGTAGAGTCATATCATGAGTAGAGAGGTTATCATATAGGATGGTTTGTAGTATGGAAGTGTCTCTCCCTATTTGGTTATCGATGTATCCGTTGGTGTGAGTTGCCGGTTTGAAATATTAATGAGAAGTTTTATCATTTACTTTCTGTGCACATTATTGCGGTTTTCAATTTCTGTCATATGGTTTAGCTTGTTATTAGTACATGGTATCACTCTAGAGATCATCAAGTTAATCTAGTTGGTTTTGGCAAACTTAGCTTGGGTCAGCAGAAATAATAATTTGAGTTGCTAGTATAAGAAAGAGGAATTTGCCTATTAGCTCATAAACTTAGTATTCACAAGTTAAGATCGTTTGTGCTTTCAATGAAGATTGCATGATTGGTTTCATCATATGTATATTTGTTTTTTTTCCTTCAACTCTTATGCTTTCTACCCAGCCTTGCTAGCCAAAAACCTTGTACTGAGAGGGAATGCTTCTCGTGCATCCAAACCTTAAACCCAAAAACTTGCCATTCGTGTCCACCATACCTCCCTACATGTGGTATTTCACCACCACTCCAAGTAAATTGCTCATGTGCTACCTTTAAAACTTTCAAATTACTCCTGTTTTGTGTTCCTGTTTTAGCTCATGAGGACGCAAATAGAGAATCTATATCTCACTTGTTGATTGGACTCACACACCTAGACTAGTGGCTTCATCCGCTTATCCAAATGCTAGAAGAGCTGGCAGCGGGGTTCCCAACCCCAAATAATAATACAAATTCTCTTCACTCTTTTTTCCCCTGATTTTTCAGTCAAAGCATAATTGTGTAAACAGAAGAGAAAGAGGGATGACCTTCTACACCAGTTGCGTCCTTCACCATGGGAGCCGCTCTTGTGCGTCTAGTTGGCTTGTGACGTACTGTATTTTCTGTTTTCCATTCGTTAAAATAAATATACACCTCTCAAAATTTAGACACTCCTCCACGGTTTGTAATTGTTGGCAGGCACCCGAGGATTCGGTTAGCCATGGTTTTTGTAAGATGGATGGGAGGAGTGTCATGCATTTATAACTTTGTTTTATAGAATAAAAGCTCTAGCACATGAGTAGTCAATGCTTCCCTCTGCGAAGGGCCTATCTTTTACATTTATGTTGAGTCAGTAAACCCATTTACTTCTATCTCCAGCAAGCATTTGAGTTGTTGTGATCACATCATTTATATGTTGATTTATTCAATCATGTTTTCTATCCTTCTTTGTTTAGCACATGCTTTATTATCTGAATGAATATTACTTTGAAAGCTATGAATCTCTGAAAAGAGTTGTTACAATTAAACATGTTAAGCTCTACAATATAAACCTTGTTATAAAGACTTCACCTAAGATAAGTATATTTTCATTAAATGTTCTCTGACCAAGAACAAAGTTTTCCATCACCAATTTTGATTCTCTCTGTTGCATCTTTGTTTGTGACTCCCTTTACTTGTTTCAAGTAAAATGATTGGTGCATAGGTAAATGTGATGCTTCTTGTCCGTATTTTATTTATCGACTCTTCACTCCATAAACCTGTGGTCATGTTTTCTGAGTTCAGTTTCGCTTGGGGACAAGCGAGGTCTAAGCTTGGGGGGAGTTGATACGTACATTTGGCATCACTATTTTATATCATAATTTTCTGTTATTCATCGATATATTTCATGTTATGATGCATCTCTTATGTTATTTTATCTTATTTTGCATGTTTTATAATTTTTTGAGAATAAACACCAGGACCAGAAATCTGATGGAAAAAGCACCGTCGAGATACCATATTTCAGAAGATCAGAAGAAGAAGGGGGGCCATCCGGGGGTTCCTAAAAGTCCATAGGAGGAACACATCCAAGAGGGGGGCCACCAGGGGCCCACAGCTAGGGTGGCACGCCCCCTAGCGCCAGCTAGGGGCGTGGCCACCCTGGCCCACCTCTAGGGGTCATCTTTGGCCCCCGGGGGAACCCTAAGCCTCATTCCATCCTCGAAGAATTATTCTGCCGCTGCTGCGGGGCAGAAAACACCCGAGAGAGAAAAGCTCTCTGGCAGGGAGAATCTGTCGGGGAAATTCCTCTCCGGAGAAGGGAAATCAGCGCCATCGTCACCGTCATCACTCCGGGCATCATCAAGATCATCATCATCATCGTCATCACCACCAGCACCATCACCCTCATCATCCACCTTCATCCCGTTGTAACAATATGGGCCTCTATCGTTGTTTTGCATTAGATCTCTCTCCCGGTGTGGATTACTTGTTAGTAGTTGATGCTTGTGAGATTTATCGGTGTTTGCACTTTATGACCAGATTGTTATCATCCATTATACCACCTCTGATTATGATCCATATGATGTGTTGTGAGTAGTTCGTGTTGTTCTTGAGGACATGGGAGAAGTCAAGTTGTTAGTAGTGAAGTAATGTTGAATAATATTAATGTTTGATATTTAAGTTGTGGTGTTATTCTTCTAGTGGTGTCATGTGAACGTCGACTATATGATACTTCACCATTTATGGGCCTAGGGGAATGCATCGTGTATTTGGCTACTAATTTTGGGGTTGCCGGAGTGACGGAAACCTAAACCCCCGTTAGGAAACCATTTCACGAGGGAGCGTAGGATCCCGGAGTTTAAAGTTGTGGTTAGATTTATTTCTTAATTACTTTCTTGTAGTTGCGGATGCTTGCAAGGGGTATAATCATAAGTATGTATTAGTCTTAGATGGGATGGTACATTAGCATAGATTCACCCACACAACACTTATCAAAACACCAAAGTTATTCAGCTGCATGGAACAAAAGCACTTGAGAGAAACCTCCCGTGTGTCCTCGAGAACGTTTGTTAATCATAAGTAAACTCACCGGCTTGTCCTTTGTTGAAGAAAGGATTGGGCCACTCGCTGCAATTATTACTACTGCATTTTATTTACGCGCACTTTATTTATCTGCAATATCAAAAAAACCTACAAATCTGTTTTCAAGTATTTACAGTTATTCCTTCATCGAAACTGCTTGTCAACACCTTCTGCTCCTCGTTGGGTTTGACACTCTTATTTATCGGATGTACTACAATACACCCCTATACTTGTGGGTCCTCAACCCACCAGTGCTCCGTCGGCCAGGACTCGGCACTGACGAAGAGAGACTGCCTTTCAGTGTTGCTAATTGGTATATCTAACTTGTCTTGATTTTTCCGATGTATTCCGGATGTGATAATTTGTTTTTCACGCGTTGATTAGAGTTGATTGTTAAAACCCGCTCATCTAAGTTATGTCGTATGTTCTTCTATCCTTATGCGTCATGTAGCAAGCCTAGTTGGGCCTTACCTAGTCCTTCAAGAAGCTAGGCAGTAGCACCCTTCGTTGGGATTTAATGTAGAGCCGTAGCCGGTAGGCCCATGGAGGGGACTCAGAGAGTATCCCTACATCAGTAGCCCTTGAGTGTATATTCGACTCCGGGGAGTCGGGTAGAGACTGAGAGACCAAGAGGACTCGAAGCATATTTGAGAGTCAATGATTGACGTGGGGATGCCCAAAAGATCCCTCACGGTGGGCCTACCGGGTGCGGCCCATCGACAAATACTCCAGACAGATCTTCGGATTGTAGAACCCAAGCCCATTATGGGTCCAAGACGGAGCCAGTGCATGGAAATACTTTCTCGGAGAGCTAGGGTAGGTTAGAAACGACTAGAGGTCGAGTCTTTATCATGTACAACTCCTTGGACCCGACTCCCCATATAAGGGTCGGGAGGGGGACCTAGAAAGATAAGCAACCCTAGATCAGATACACGCCTATCCAATCTACGCCACATCCTGTGTAACCTGTTTCATCTCACTGGAATAACAACCAGACATGCAGGAGTAGGGGTGTTATCTTCTTCGAAGAGCCCCGAACCAGGGTAAATCTCGCCCTCTATGCCCTGTCTAGCCGAGTAGTCCACCAACGCCTTCTCCCTTACGAAACCCTGATACGTCATAAGTGTCCATAATTTCTGATGTTCCATGTTGTTTTCATGCCATATGCTACATGTTTCCTTTACACTTTATGCCATTTTTATCGATTTCCTGGGACCAACCTATTGACAAGATGCCACAGGGCCAGTTCCTGTTTTCTGCTGTTTTTAGTTTCAGAAAAGTTCTTCTGGAAATATTCTCGGAATTGGAGGATTCAAAGCCTGAAAGTCTTAGAAAGTTGTTGTGCACACAGAGTCCAGAGGAGACCCGGAGGGGTGCCCTGGGGCCTCCACACCATGGGTGGGCGCGGCGCCCTGGTCGTGCCCAGGGGTGGTGTGGTCCTCCTGCTTGCCCATCGATGTTGCCCTCTCGCCTATATATTGTCCTCGGAGGGTTAACCCTAAATACTAGAGCCTTTTCCACCAAAAACATCCGCAGCCACCGTCATCGTCAACCCTAGTCCGGGAGGGTTCTGGAGCTCTCCTCGGCACCCTGCCGGAAGGAGGATTCAGCACCGGAGGGCTCTACACCACCATGCCCGCCTCCGGAATGATGTGTGAGTAGTTCATCCTTGGACTATGGGTCCATAGAAGTAGCTAGATGGTTGTTCTCTCCTCTTTATGCCTCATGTTTAGATCTTGTGAGCTTCCCTACATGATCAAGATCATCTTATTGTAATGCTACATGTTGTGTTTGTTGGGATCCGATGAATATTGAATGCTATGTCCAATGATTATCAATCTAGCATGTTATTTTCATGTGTATGTTATTTATGATCTTGCATGCTCTCTGTTGTTAGTAGATTCTCTAGCCAAGTAGATGCAAGCAACTCCAAGAGGGAGTATTTATGCTCGATACTGGGTTCATGCCCCGTTTCACTCACACTCGAGTGACAGAAACGTAAGGGGGGGGGGGTGTTGTTGCGATTAGGGAGAAAACAACAATGCTTTGTCTAAGGATGATGTTATTGTTTACATTACACATTTTGCTTACTACGATTATCTGTTGCTTGCAACTTAATACCCAAGGTTTGCTCGGATGACATTCTGAGGGTGGATTATTAGTCATAGATGCAGTTGGATAACGGTCTATGTATCTTGTTGTAATGCCCGCATGAATCACATAGTAATCATCATGTCATGAATATGCACTACGGTGCAGCCTTTATATCTGTCAATTGCCCAACTGTAGTTTGTTTACCGCACATGCTATCTATCTGTCTTGGGAGAGTCACCTCTAGTGAACTGTCGACCCCGGTCCATTTTCCTCATACTGATAATACAACCATTGCAATCTCGGTTTTCATACTACTGCTACAGTTTTACTACTGCCATCACTGTAATCTTTCATTTACCGCAAACAAATATTATTTTCCACATGGTACGTTTAACCTCTTTGTGTTACGCAAAACCGATGAGATTGACAACCTCACTGCTTCGTTGGGGAAAAGTGATTTGATTGTGTTGTGTAGGTTCCACGTTGCTTCTGAACCGGTAGTGCGCCATACCACCTCAGTTGCATCAACCTTCGGAAGTGATTTCTTTCTCCTACTGGTCGATTCAACCTTGGTTTTTTTCTGAGGGAAACTTACCGTTGTGCTCTTCATACCTTCCTCTTGGGGTCTCCCAATGAACGTGTGTTACACGCGCATCAAGCTATTTTTCTGGCGCCGTTGCCGGGTGGAAAGATGGTTTTTACAAGGGGAGTCTCTCACTTCCAATCTCTTTACTTTGTTATTGATTTTCTTAGTTTGTTTTATTTTGTGTTGTTTGCTTCTCTTTATCAAAAACACAAAAAAATTAGTTGTTATTTTTTATGATGTTTTTAATCCTGATAAAATGAGTACCCGTGAGAACACTAAGTTGTGTGACTTCACTAGCACAAACAACGATGATTTCATTAGCACACCTATTGCTCCACCTGCTGCAACTGCTGATTTTTATGAGATAAAGCCTGCCCTATTAAATCTTGTTATGAGAGAGCAATTTTCTGGTGTTGGTACTAATGATGTTGCTGCCCATCTTAATAATTTTGTTGAACTATGTGAGATGAAAAAATATAAATATGAAGATGGAGATATTATTAAACTGAAATTGCTTCCTTTCTCTTTGAGAGGAAGAGCTAAACAATGGTTGCTATCTTTGCCTAGAAATAGTATTCATTCTTGGACAAAATGTAAAGATGCTTTCATTGGAAAATATTATCCTCCTGCTAATATTATATCTTTGATAAGTAGCATTATGAATTTAAGCAACTTGATAATGAGCATGTTGCTAAAGCTTGGGAAAGAATGAAATCTTTAGTAAAGAATTGTCCCAATCATGGACTGACTACTTGGATGATCATCCAAACCTTTTATGCAGGTCTGAATTTTTCTTCAAGAAACCTTATGGATTTAGCTGCTGGAGGAACCTTTATGTCCATGAATTTTGGGGCAGCAACAAAACTTCTTGATGATATGATGGTAAATTCTTCTGAATGGCACACTGAGAGAGCTTCAACAGGTAAGAAGGTAAGCTCTGTTGAAGAAACCTCTTCTTTGAGTGATAGGCTTGATTCTATTATGTTTATGCTTGTGAATGGCCATGCTCCTATTGATAAAAATAATGTTCCTTTAGCCTCTTTGGTTGCTCATGAAGAGCATGTTGATGTGAACTTCATTAAAAATAAAAATTTCAACAACAATGCTTATAGGAATAATTTTGGTAGTAATAATTATAGGCCATATCTTCCTAATAATAATGGTTATGTCAATTCTTATGGTAATTCCTACAACAACAATAAAAGTGTACCCTCTGATCTTGAGAACATGCTTAAGAATTTTATAAGTACACAAATTGTTTTTAATAAATCTGTTGAGGAGAAGTTTGGCAAAATTGATGTTCTTGCTTCAAAAGTTGATAGCCTTTCTCTTGATGTTGAGTTTCTGAAACTAAAGGTTATGCCTCATGATGTTAAATAAAGAAAAACTTTAAATGCCATTCAAATTTGAATTGATGACAATGTTAGGATGTTAGCTGAATTGCATGCTAGATGGGAAAGAGAAGATGAAATAGCCAGAAAGAACAATGTAGCTAATGTTTGCACCATTACCACGACTAGTAAAACTGAAGCTTCTCATGCTAATAAACCTTTACTATCAATGGTAAAGTAATTGGTGTTGGCAATACTCCCACTTCTGTTGTTAAACATTCAAATTGCCTAAAACTACTACAATTGTTCCTGATAAAAGTGCTGAATTTTTAGAAACATGGGAGACAATGGTCACATTACCTTTGATAAAAATGATCTTGACTTTGATGATTGCAACATATCTGAAGTAATTAAGTTCCTACAAAATCTTGCTAGTTTTCCTAATGCTAGTGATATGAGTATGACTTTCACAAAACATATTACAAATGGTCTTATATAAATTAGAGAAGATGAATTAAGATGTGAAGCCTCTATCCCTAGGAAGTTAGATGGTGGTTGGGAACCCATCATTAAAATGAATGTGAATGATTTTGATTGTAATTCTTTATGTGCTCTTGGTGCTTGTATCCCTGTCATACCTAAGAAACTTTATGATATGCTTGATTTTCCACCTTTGGAGCATTGTTATTTGGATATTCTTCTTATTGATAATGTTAGAAAGAAACCTTTGGGGAGAGTTGATGATGTTCTTATTATGGTTAATAATAACTGTAACATCCCAGTGTTTGGGAGGTTATAAGGATCTAAATATAATGTGTGCATTTGCAAAGCATGCATCTAAAAGTACGGGAAATTTTGGCGCGAAAGTTTAAAAGAATCAAAGTGACCAAAGTTTCACTTGACTTGATGAAATAGGTCTAGTTCATCTAGTCAAGAGTACATTTGGAGTGATCTTTATAACAAGCATCTTAATAAACCAAATCATCTGGTTACACAAACCATTATTGGTTATGATCAAACACAAACTCTCAACAACCTTAACCACAAGACTTTAAGTGACATGGGATAACTCACTAGGTATCTACAACTCAAATAGGGGTGAGTATCCAAATCTCATAACTGATGATCACTCTTCCACAAGTTAGTACTACTTGATGGAATCATCTCATCAACAAATATCTTAGACTCTCTAAAACATGAACTACTTGAGTTAGCAATCAATCAGCATAACATCTTTATAAATCATCTCATAACTATCAGGAGAACCATCACAAGTAGATAACAAAGTTTCAACACAGCACAAGTGATACAAACAAGTGTTAACTCAAAAACCACAAGTGGGAAATGACATAATAATTGTATTAACATATTTATCTAATATGTACATATCTCATTAACCATAAAAGAAGTATCTTAAAGAAGAATTAAATCTTCTTAAACTACTGTTAAACCTTGATCATTACCTATTATCTTTCCAAACCTCTATGCCTGCATCATGAATACAAATCAAGAACATAAAATAACAACATGGCACCCTGAGTAACCAATTAACAACCATGATCAAAGACATTAAGCTCAGTCACTTTCTCATGCTCATTGTTTCAATCATCTTATGTAAGTGAGTATCTGAAAGCTCAACACATCAATAAACCATTTGATCAACTTACTATTAAGGCATCATTCCATAAACACTCCACATTTCTATCCAAATCATTATTCAACAATTAAAGTATCTCTGGATACAACTAAGTGAAAGCGCATGGTTCCCCCATATGTGGTTTTGGTAATTAATGACAATCCTTTATGGACTAATGTTTGCATTGAGTTATCCTTGTAGATCTTGTCCATAGGAAATAATGGAGTTCATGTGTTGAACTCTATTAGCTTCCTTGATGGCCATTGTTATTCTCATGGATTTATATGAAGAATGGTCATGGTTTGAGTTGAGCTTATTGCTAGTATGTCTTGAAGAAAAGGATTAGGTGATCTTTCATTATCATCTTCAAGACATCATCTTTAGAAGTGAGAAGCAAAGATACAAGGTTGATCAAGAAAGCGATCAACACACAAAGCTACAAGTTGTACCAAGTGGGATTGTGTATCTCATGCTATGGTAAGCAATTGTCAAATTAGCATTGTGAACTAACCCATGATATGTGTGTGTAGCATCTCTATGTGTGGTTAGGTATCTTTCCATGGGCATGAACTAAAAGGAAGATTTCATATAGCCCATGGTCTATGTCGTCGTCAAGCGGTGTTTGTCATCTAGCTTGACGTGGAAGCTCAAGTGAAGCATCTAGAAGATATCCTATGCTTGATGCTTGCCACCCTTTTGGAGATTGTGGCCTTGTGAAGATTTGCCGAGGGGTCTCTCCCATAATGGTGTATGGGGAGCTAGTCTCTCCCATAATGGTGTTTGGGGGAGCAACTTGCAAGTCTTCATCAAGCGGAGTTTGTGCTAGCAAGCGCAATCAAGAAAGAAGATCCAACTTGAGAGAGTCAAGATCGTCATCATCTAGCTCAAGTGGAATGCTCAAGGCAAAGGTATAATCTTGATAGGTTTTCTATTTTACCGGTCTCGTGTCTTTGGGAGACCGGGTTATAGGATAGATAGTCGTACTATCAAGAGGGGCTCTCAAGTGAGTAACTCGATCGAATCGTTATGGAGAGCTCAAACCTTTGCATACTTTGCATATCATCTTTCTTGGTTCTTATTTGGCTTTTGTCTCCTTTGGTTTTTAGTGCTTGTCGTGATCTTCATGACAAGCCTTGGTTTCTCGAAAACGGATTTCGTAAGAAAAACTTGTTGCGTTTTCGGTGGTGAAAATATTCCGTTCGTCTTTGAGAATGTTCCCACACCTTCCAGTGTGGTAACTTCTCCATACTTTGAGGTATCAATATTTTCACTTCTTATTTGGATACTCCTTGCTGTTATCTTTCCAATGCATTTGCACTCACCTAATTCGGAGTTCATTCGCAAAAGTTATGTGAGTTTTCGTGTTGGAAGTTTTACCGGGTGTTCCTATTTGAGAGGTCCAAAACCTTTCCCCATTTGGTTTTATCTTTCATTGCTGGACAATGATGTTTATATGCATATTATTGTAGTGCTCGTTGTGGTTATTTCAACGAGCCCAAGATCATCAAAAACGGAGTCCGGATGAAAAAGTTATTGCAGTTTTCGTGTTGTTGTTTTTGTTAGTTTTGCGGGGGGCGGATATTCCGGTTCAAGTTTGAACCGGAATATCCGGTTGGCATCTGTCCCTCCACTTGCTCGAAAACGGCTAAGGACCGGAGTCTAAACTTTCAGAAGTGAACCGAATTATTTGAACCGGATTATTCGGGACATACCGGATATTCCGGTTTGGGCAGTTTTCGGACCATATTTCTCACAGAAGTGAACCGGATTATTTGGACCGGATTATTCACTTCGGACCGGATATTCCTGTCGGACCGGATATTCCTGTTCAGTTTTGAACCGGATATTTCGAAATATCCTGCTCAGACTGCACACAAAACGGCTAGTTTTTGTGGGGACCTATTTAAGGGGGCTTTCTTCCCCATTGGTCCCCAAGTCTTCTAAGCTTGTTTTTCTCCCTCTCCCCCACCATTGTTGACCTTGGAAACCTTGCCCCTCTCCCAATCCCTCCTATGATTCTTGCATATCTTTGAGGGAGAAGGTAGAGGAGATCTAGATCTACATTTCCACCAATCCATCTTCCTTCTTAGTGAGGGAAACTTAGTAGATCTTGATCTTGGAGTTCTTGGTGTTTCTCCTCCATTGTTCTTCCTCTCTTATTCCCCCATAAGCATTTGTTGCTTTGTTGGAATTTGAGAGTGAAGGATTTGAGCACTTGTGCTCTTGCCATTTGCATCGGTTGCATCGGTTTGCTCTCTCCACGAGGATTCGTGGAAGTTGAAAGTTTGTGAGCTTGTTACTCTTGGGTCTTGGACCCTAGACGACTTGTGGTGTTCTTGGGAGCCTCCAATTGAGTTGTGGATGCGTGCCCCAAGATTGTGGTGACACCGAGAGCCTCCAATTGAGTTGTGGATGCGTGCCTCGGGTTTGAAGGTTGCCAATAGTGGAAGGTGAACTAGGCCTTTGTGGCGGGGTTCATCGGAGAATAGGGTGAGGCCTTTGTGGCGTTGAGTAGGCCTTCATGGTGAGCTCACACCCTTCCAACGAGACGTACTCCCCTTTGTGGGAGGAACTCGGGAATACATCTTCGTCTCCGTGTGCCTCGGTTATTTCTATACCCGAGCTTTTTACTTATGCAATTTACATTGTGATAGCCTTCGAGCTTGAAGTTACATATCTTGCTATCACCTTGTTACTTGTCTTGCTTAGCATAAGTTGTTTGTTCATCTAGTTTACCCTAGAATATTTAGGTTTTATGCTTGTTAATTTAAACACCTAGTTTATTTCCGCATTTAGCAAGCATTAACCGGAAAAGTTTTAATCGCCTATTCACCCCCCCTCTAGGCGACGTCGTTGTCCGTTCAATTGGTATCAGAGCCTCGTCTCTCTTTTTTAGGCTTTACATCCTAGAGAGTACGATGTCGTTTAGAGAAATAGAACATGATCCCGCTTTTATATTCTATGGTAGAAATTATGATGCTTGGAAAATTCGCATTCTTAATTTTCTTGAGGACATGGGTCCAAAGTATGTTAAGAGAATTGTAGATATGGATTTTCCTCCTCCAAAGGATTCTCAAGATTTATCTTTAGAGGATGAGGAAAACTCTTATCTCGATACTCTTGTATCTAATGGTCTCTTGTGCATTTTGAGCGATGTAGTTATTAAATCAATCATGCCTTTTCGGAACGCTCATGAGCTATGGACAAAACTTCAAGATATATATGATGTGTCCAATGTTATTGAGGATGATTGTTCTCCATCCACTTCCGGCCGTGATGAGTTCACATCTTTCTCCACTCCACCAACATGTGATTTTTCACAAGGTAATGATATGGTGAGTGGTGATAGAAATTGCATTGTGGATAGTGAATTTTCTATTGACTATACTTCATCTCTATCCCATTGCAATGATCTATCTTTGGACTTAATATCTTCTAGCACTCAAAATTCCATACATGCTAGTGTTGATAGTCCTTGCATATCATGTAATAGTTGTTTAACTAAATCTCATGATGATATGCTTCCTATGTCTTGTTTTCATGAAAATAATGCTTCCATTTCCTCTAGTACTTGTGTGGCTAACAATGTAGAGGAATCCCACTTTTTTGTGGAACAAGACATGGACCTTAATGGCTCTTCTAATATATATTCATCATCGCCATCCATTTCTCATATGTGCCTTATGGCTAGGGATTCAAAGGTATCTCCACCTTTGGAACCCACTACATCTTGTGATGATGAGGATGAGGGTATATTTTATGGAGAGTTTGAGGACGAAGCCTCCTTAATGGAGAAGGGTGAGTTGGTTCTTCTTGATCTCCCTAAAGGTAGTAAAGCTATCACTCCTTTTAGTGAAATATTGGCTTTTGCTATTTATAGCGCTAAAATAATTGAAACTAAAGGTGAGATTGAAAGAAGTGATGCCGATGAAAAGGCATCCCTCACTACGTCTCTTGAGGAAGAGTATGAGCTCCGAGTTACTCTTGAGGAGAAACTTGAATCTATCGAGGAGCTCTATAATGAACAAATAGCCTATCTCACTAAAGCACGTGACCATACCAATGCTAAATATAAAGTGCTTAAAAATGAAAAGGTTGAATTTGTTATTGGCAATGCTAATCTAATTGAGGAAAAATCTAGGTTAAATAATGAGCTTGCCAAGTTATCTTCTTCTATTTCTAATGATGCTTGTGCTACTAACTCCACATCTTGTGAAGCATCTATTTTGAAGGAGAATGTTGAGCTAAGGGCTCAACTTGAGCTAATGACTAGCAAGTATGGGAAATTGGAAGAAAGTCATGAAAAGCTATCTAGCTCTCATGAGGATCTTCTAGAATCCCATACCAAGCTAAAATTAGATCTTGAGGCTATCACTACAAAGGTAACATCTTGTGAGCCTCATATGGTTACTAGCACAATATCTTCTAATAATGCTATATTGACTTGTGCTAGTATTAGTAACTCATCCTCTCATAATGTTTCTACATCTTGTGATGAGTTGCTTTCCTTGCCTTGTTGCTCTAACAATGAAGCATCTACTTCCTCTAGCTCTTGTGTTGGTTCTAACCATGTAGAGGAAAATAAAGAGCTCAAGGCCCAAGTCACTTCTTTGAAGAAAGACTTGGAAAAGTGTCATGAAGGGAGTTCCACACTTGACAAGATGTTGAGAGTGCGAAGACTTCCCAATGACAAGAGTGGACTTGGATTCAACTCCAATCTCAAGAACAAGTCCATTATTGACAAGAAGAAGGGCCAAGAACAAGAACAATATTCGGCCAAGATTATTTGCTTCAAGTGCAAGATTGAAGGGCACCATGTTAGATCTTGCCCTTTGAAGAAGAAGCCTCTTAGTGATAAGCAACTAGGGAAGAGGCCTCTTGTTCAATCTCATGCTCAACCACGAGTTGAACAACGGCCACCTCCTAACAAGACTCAAGCCAATGCTCCTCTTGTTGAGAAGCCTATTGAGAAGAGAGAAAAGAGTCGATGTTGCTACCTTTGTCGCAAGAAGGGACATTTTGCTTCTTCATGCACTAATGGTACATTATCCAACCCTATCCTTGTTGATGATGTTTATTCTATTAGGAAGGATAATGTGGGCAATGTGTTTGCCAAGTATGTTGGTACTCCAAGTGGTGTCAAGAAAAGAACCATTTGGGTTGCCAAACCTATTGTGACTAACCTCTTAGGACCCAACTTTGTTGGGGACCAACAAGCTCAAACTTGATCAATAGGTGTTTTCGGAGGGCATTGGAGAATTGGCTATTTCATGAAGAATTAAGGGATTGTCATCAATTATATTTCCTCAAGCCAAGTTATATGGATTATATATATCTCATACCCAATGTTCCTCCAAGCGGTAACTTGTATTTAATTCTATTTACATTGAAATTTGCTTGCTCCCTTGCATATGTTAGTTTTGTTTCTAGCATGTGTTTGTATATGTTGTGCTTCTTACTTACCTATCTTGAGTAATCTAGTTACGTTTGTTGGTTTGCACTCCATGTACTTGTGTTCTTTGTGTTGAGCCTTCATTGCTTTCATTGCTTATCTTAGTTGGCTCTTTGGTAGTTTAATGGACTATCCCATTTTGGGGGAGTAATGTGCTTTGCACTTTACTATCCTAAAATGTGTGTACATGAGGAATACCACTTAGTGTTGATATATCAATATTATCTATTCTCTATGTGGTATGTCATTCTCATGAGAAATTCATTTCTAAATGTCCATTAACTTTATCTAGTTGAATTTATTTTCTTTGCCTCTTGCTAAAAAAAATGGATTATCACATTATGGGGGAGTAATAAGCTATGTGCATATTACAAGCCTAGAAAATGTGAACATGTGAGGTATTGCCACCTAGAGTTGATATTCTAGTTATCTTGTTCCTTTGTGGCATGTTGCTCAAACAAGTTCCATATTTGCTTAAAATATCTTGTGTCTCTCTTCTTTGGTATCTTGTTTGTTAGAGAGTTTCTTGTTGCCTTGCTTTTCGGGTTTTATTTGAAGCCTTCAAGAATCTCTTCCTAAGCATGTTTTATTGTTCCTATCGTTTACCACATGCTTATGTTTTGTGAATATGATTGTGAACCAATCTACCACCAAGAAATAATCTCCATACATATCTTGTCTTTGACAAGCGATAATAATATGTGGTAAATTTATTGATCATATTTACTTTTGCCTTTGCTCTAATATTGCCTTGTTTCTTGCCAAGGATTTTGTTTGGTTCAAACTCCTTTGTGTCTTCCTTGCTCTACTCAAAATTTGTTTTATGCTTTCTTGAGTTAGGAAAAGCAATGATCCCATACTTGTGCACTTATGTTCAAAGTCATACTTCTTTGGGTTGCACTATTCTTGGGGAATCTATCCTACATTGAGTAGATCACCGTTATTTAAATTGGTATTGCATCTAATTAATTTTATTTAAACATGACTAGTGTTTGAATAATACATATGGAGAGTAATGATTCCATTGTATGCATTTTGTATTCAAATGCAAGATCATAAATAATGCACTATGATTGGAAGAATTATCCTATATGCGTTTGAACACTTGTTGTCTTTAAATTTGTTTGTTTTCCCAATGACTTGTCTCTTTGGAAGACAAACACTTTTCGTCTTGGTACTTTGTGTGCTATCATGAAAAGTGTAGAGGGGTTGTTCACTCTTTTATGTTTTTTTTGGTATCCTCTCTATGTTGGTTTCCTCAATCATGTGTTGATTTGGGTCTTGATATTTTTTGGACAATTCTCTTTCTTTTCACTCTTGTGAGTGGCTTCTTGGTTCAATTAGTTCTTTGTCCAATTTGTATCTTGTTTTGGTTCTTTAAAGTTTTGTGCATGCATATTTACTATATATATTTTGGCATGCTTACTTTCGTTGATCCAATATATAGGATAAACTCCATCAAATCCTAAATGGCTAAGATGTGCATGAAATTCAAATTCATATTAATATGCACATATTTATTTGGAGTTTGTCCTATGTATTGTAGTTGTTCTAACTACTTTGGACCCAATGAGTTTGGGTACCATTTTGTACTTGAATTTTGTTTTAGGTACAATGGAGATACATTGGTTGCTTGCTCCATTCATAAGGAAGGTGTTCTCACCATGGTATTATAGGAGTCAAGCTTCGATTATTATCAAACTCGCATCCTCTTCATCACCAATGTCGTCTCGGTAACAAGTATCTATCTCATGCATACATTTCTAGATTTCAACCTTGTGTAGGTTGCTTCTTGGCATGATTTCCCTTGTTGCAATTTCATTTGGTTCTTGCAAATGTCTTTTCAAAAGCATCTTTATTGCAACTATGAGTAAGCCGTGATGATTACATACTAAGGGGAGATTTAAATGATTCACCAATCCCAAGTATATTAATCTAGCAACTTCTACTTGAAGTATCTCATATGAAATATTGATGAATTCTCAAAAACCATTTGAATCTTTTGTGATATGCGTTACCTTTCTCGAAGCATTCCAACTATCACTTTTCCCTTGTGATATTTGTGATGCTTTGATGAGTTTTGTGTGTTCATCTATATCCCCTTAAGATTAAACTAAGCTTAGTGCTTTGCTTTCAAGCAAAAATCTTATTGGTATATTAATGAACCTCTCTTGGATATCATGTTCTTCACCTTTGTACCTATTTTGTGTGTGCATGTTTCTTTGTGGATATATATCTTTGTGATTGTTGTTCACTTAAAAACTTATACACACGATAATAGTTACATCTTTTATTGATATTCTATCTCTTTAGTGACCACTTTTTATTTCTTTATATTCCTTGGTGGTTCCTAAAGGAACAAGCTTTGCTTTTTTTTTGGTATTCCTTTTGCATATTAATAAGCTTGTGGACATATGTGTTTTATCATTTGATGGTTTGTGTGTATGGGAAAGAAATGATATGCACTATGTGCCTCCTATATTGAAAGACTATGTTGATGATTCTATCATCCTATTAGTCTCCTAAAAATGTTTTTCCTTGTCACACGCATCTATTTCGGTTGAGTAAGTCTTTATTTGTCACTTCTTGATCTTCATTGCTCAACTTTTGTTTGTTTGCAAGTTGCTTTGCTTCATTTCCAATCTAGTCTCTTTCTCTTGTTTGTGTTCAAAATTATCTAGAAGGGAGTGATGATTCCATGTTATGCACAGTATAGAGTAATTCAAATCTAACATTGTGCATGTACCTTGGGGAGTTCCCTCTTGATTTTCTAGAACACTTGGTTGATCCTATCAAAATATTGATGTTGGTCAATCGGTTTTTCGGATCCTTGTGGTTGGTTGCTTCTTTGTGAAAGTATCCTTCAATTTTACTTTGATTGTAAATCTTTGGATCCTCAATATAGTTTGATCTCCCTCCATCTATTCATAGTTGGAGTTATGCACTTGATTTCACTCATATCTTTAGGAATGCATACACTATGGGGGAGCTCTTACTATATTGGCCTTCTAACCTTTTTGCCCATTTCGGCAATGGATGCCAATGGGGGAGAAGTTTAGAGGGTTTAAGGGAATTTGGTTTATGCTTTAGTTTCATTCTTAAGCATTTTCCTTTCCATGCTATTGCATCCTTGCTCTTGTTTAGCATGTTTGCTTTATTCATCATATAAACCCTCGTAAAAAGGGATTGTCATCAATTACCAAAATGGGGGAGATTGAAAGCGCATGGTTCCCCCATATGTGGTTTTGGTAATTAATGACAATCCTTTATGGACTAATGTTTGCATTGAGTTATCCTTGTAGATCTTGTCCATAGGAAATAATGGAGTTCATGTGTTGAACTCTATTAGCTTCCTTGATGGCCATTGTTATTCTCATGGATTTATATGAAGAATGGTCATGGTTTGAGTTGAGCTTATTGCTAGTATGTCTTGAAGAAAAGGATTAGGTGATCTTTCATTATCATCTTCAAGACATCATCTTTAGAAGTGAGAAGCAAAGATACAAGGTTGATCAAGAAAGCGATCAACACACAAAGCTACAAGTTGTACCAAGTGGGATTGTGTATCTCATGGTATGGTAAGCAATTGTCAAATTAGCATTGTGAACTAACCCATGATATGTGTGTGTCGCATCTCTATGTGTGGTTAGGTATCTTTCCATGGGCATGAACCAAAAGTAAGATTTCATATAGCCCATGGTCTATGTCGTCGTCAAGCGGTGTTTGTCATCTAGCTTGACGTGGAAGCTCAAGTGAAGCATCTAGAAGATATCCTATGCTTGATGCTTGCCACCCTTTTGGAAATTGTGGCCTTGTGAAGATTTGCCGAGGGGTCTCTCCCATAATGGTGTATGGGGAGCTAGTCTCTCCCATAATGGTGTTTGGGGGAGCAACTTGCAAGTCTTCATCAAGCGGAGTTTGTGCTAGCAAGCGCAATCAAGAAAGAAGATCCAACTTGAGAGAGTCAAGATCGTCATCATCTAGCTCAAGTGGAATGCTCAAGGCAAAGGTATAATCTTGATAGGTTTTCTATTTTACCGGTCTCGTGTCTTTGGGAGACCGGGTTATAGGATAGATAGTCGTACTATCAAGAGGGACTCTCAAGTGAGTAACTCGATCGAATCGTTATGGAGAGCTCAAACCTTTGCATACTTTGCATATCATCTTTCTTGGTTCTTATTTGGCTTTTGTCTCCTTTGGTTTTTAGTGCTTGTCGTGATCTTCATGACAAGCCTTGGTTTCTCGAAAACGGATTTCGTAAGAAAAACTTGTTGCGTTTTCGGTGGTGAAAATATTCCGTTCGTCTTTGAGAATGTTCCCACATCTTCCATGTGTGGTAACTTCTCCATACTTTGAGGTATCAATATTTTCACTTGTTATTTGGATACTCCTTTCTGTTATCTTTCCAATGCATTTGCACTCACCTAATTCGGAGTTCATTCGCAAAAGTTATGTGAGTTTTCGTGTTGGAAGTTTTACCGGGTGTTCCTATTTGAGAGGTCCAAAACCTTTCCCCATTTGGTTTTATCTTTTATTGCTGGACAATGATGTTTATATGCATATTATTGTAGTGCTCGTTGTGGTGATTTCAACGAGCCCAAGATCATCAAAAACGGAGTCCGGATGAAAAAGTTATTGCAGTTTTCGTGTTGTTGTTTTTGTTAGTTTTGCGGGGGGCGGATATTCCGGTTCAAGTTTGAACCGGAATATCCGGTTGGCATCAGTCCCTCCACTTGCTCGAAAACGGCTAAGGACCGGAGTCTAAACTTTCAGAAGTGAACCGGATTATTTGAACCGGATTATTCGGGACATACCGGATATTCCGGTTTGGGCAGTTTTCGGACCATATTTCTCACAGAAGTGAACCGGATTATTTGGACCGGATTATTCACTTCGGACCGGATATTCCTGTCGGACCGGATATTCCTGTTCAGTTTTGAACCGGATATTTCGAAATATCCTGCTCAGACTGCACACAAAACGGCTAGTTTTTGTGGGGACCTATTTAAGGGGGCTTTCTTCCCCATTGGTCCCCAAGTCTTCTAAGCTTGTTTTTCTCCCTCTCCCCCACCATTGTTGACCTTGGAAAGCTTTCCCCTCTCCCAATACCTCCTATGATTCTTGCATATCTTTGAGGGAGAACGTAGAGGAGATCTAGATCTACATTTCCACCAATCCATCTTCCTTATTAGTGAGGGAAACTTAGTAGATCTTGATCTTGGAGTTCTTGGTGTTTCTCCTCCATTGTTCTTCCTCTCTTATTCCCCCATAAGCATTTGTTGCTTTGTTGGAATTTGAGAGTGAAGGATTTGAGCACTTGTGCTCTTGCCATTTGCATCGGTTGCATCGGTTTGCTCTCTCCACGAGGATTCGTGGAAGTTGAAAGTTTGTGAGCTTGTTACTCTTGGGTCTTGGACCCTAGACGACTTGTGGTGTTCTTGGGAGCCTCCAATTGAGTTGTGGATGCGTGCCCCAAGATTGTGGTGACACCGAGAGCCTCCAATTTAGTTGTGGATGCGTGCCTCGGGTTTGAAGGTTGCCAATAGTGGAAGGTGAACTAGGCCTTTGTGGCGGGGTTCATCGGAGAATAGGGTGAGGCCTTTGTGGCGTTGAGTAGGCCTTCGTGGTGAGCTCACACCCCTCCAACGAGACGTACTCCCCTTTGTGGGAGGAACTCGGGAATACATCTTCGTCTCCGTGTGCCTCGGTTATTTCTATACCCGAGCTTTTTACTTATGCAATTTACATTGTGATAGCCTTCGAGCTTGAAGTTATATATCTTGCTATCACCTTGTTACTTGTCTTGCTTAGCATAAGTTGTTTGTTCATCTAGTTTACCCTAGAGTATTTAGGCTGTATGCTTGTTAATTTAAACACCTAGTTTATTTCCGCATTTAGCAAGCATTAACCGGAAAAGTTTTAATCGCCTATTCACCCCCCTCTAGGCGACGTCGTTGTCCGTTCACTAAGTAATAACAACAAGTTATAACCTCTGTGAGAGGAAGTGAATTGGAAACTAAGTAAACCAATCATGTATGATATAAGAAAACATCTTCTGGGAAATAAAATAAGAAGTTTATGGAAGGATAATAGAAGCATGAACTAACTCTTAATCTAGATTTTGTTATGCTGCCTAGACTATTTTATCCTGTTTCTAATCTTCTCTAAATCATTCTGCAAGAGAAGCAACTCACAAGAAAGGAGGAACTACCACCAGAAGATCTTCAAGAAGATTATTTAGAGTGTGCTTGAAGTGCTAGTCTAATCTTCTATAAGAATACTTGGAAACTCTTATATCTTGATATGATCTTATTAACTCTCTTGAAAGAGTGTGATATTCTAATGTTAGCGTTATATAGAAGTAGTTTGGTAACGAGACTAATTACCTTGTTAACATATCACTTTTGTATAGTCAAACAATTGAGTGTCATACACAAACAAACAGAAGGTTGAATAACCTAGTACATCTCAGCCTATTGTATATGATTAGTAATTTGGAGGCAAGTCTGATCCACTTGTTAACAAATTCTTCTTATATTCATATGGCAACTTGATGTCATAAAATAACTCTACATTCATTTATAATCTTCTAAGAAAAATCTTTGCTGGGAACAACTGGTTGATTTCACCATAAGGGTGAAATAGTTGGATGCGGAATTCCAGAGCAGATATTGCTTGCAAGTGACACCAGAAGTATCTGAAGACAAATGGCAATTAGAGATAAGAACATCAAGCAACAGAAGTCAACAAGGAGCAACATTATCTCATGAAGAATTTATTCAGTAAAGCATTAGTTAATGTTAGATAATCCATAACCTCTATACCTTGTCAAGCTCATCAGAGTTGATGAACTCATAGTAATATCTTTAATGGAAACAATTATCAAGTATGAAATAATAACCAGCTAATTCATCCACATGTCTTGATATGTGGAGGTTAATGGTAACAGGCTTAATACCCTGTTTTACATAACCTTTTCATATGTAAGACTAACAGATGATAACAAAAACTCATCTATATATAACCATGTAAATGATTACATGTTTTAAAACAACATTAGATATTATCCACAATTGGAACCTATGTGGAAAACAAGTAAATAAGATTCCAAAACCACACATGTTTTCCATTTGCTCTAGTACTGAAAACAGCAAACATAGAATACACATACCTTAGTAAAATGTCAACCAAACTTGCTAGGAGTTTCAATTAGGAAATAACAAAGCCTCATAAGATAAAACAAGTTCATTACCTAATAAAAATAATTTAGTATGTCATGGGATACAATTCTCTATTAAGTGATTCTCATTTCAATACACAGAAACAATACCAAGTAATGTTACCAAGTTATTTTCTAAAAAGAATTTGTATCTAAAATGGTCCTATGAGAACACACCACTTGGTGAACCATATGTGTGTATAGATATGTTATTCATGCCTAAAATAAATTTTAAAGCCATTTAATAAATTAAATGGAGAGAAATAACAAAAATCACTTAATCTAGCACCCTAAGTATAATATTCAAATTTTGCTCAAAATTGCAAAATAAAAATATGGTGAGCTTGGAAATTCAATAAGGATTCCAAAACTGATTTTTATTATTTTTTATATTTACAGAAAGGCCCTGAAAACAATGTTTATTTTAAACAGAAGGACCAATATGCAAAATTCTGAAATTATAGGGGGTTATTGCAAATCTCCATTTCTTTTCTTTCTTCTTCAACCTCTGGCCAGAAGGCCAGAGGCGTGCCACCGCCTCCGACGTCGTCGCGGCCACCTCCTGCTTGCCGCTCTCCGCACGGATAAGAGGGAGGGGAAGCCTCCAACTCGCCCACTCTCTCTCTCTCTTTCGCCTCGCCTGCTCTCTGTCTCTCTGAACCCGAAAGAAAACCCTAAACCTAACCTCTCGGGCCGCCGGCCGTCGCCATCGTTTTTGGCCACCCCGGGAAGAACGAAGACAACCCCTATAACCACCATCCTCTCTACTCTGTCCTCGTCGAATCTCGTTTCTAGGGATGCCCGGGAGGAGGCGAATCAGGTCTCCTTCTTCAACTCCGGCCGCCGCGGAAATCCGCTCGCCGCCGCCGATTCCGTTGCCGCCTTGCTTCCTCGTCGGTTCCATCGCACTCCCCAGGTCACGGTGAGCCTCCACAACCCCTTCTATCGCTCTCTGGTGCAGCCTTGCTCGCTCTCGCCGTGTTACTGTCACCGCCGCCGCGCAAGCTTGCCGCCGGTGATGCTCCGACGACCATTTGGTCCCGAGCTCCGCTCCTCCAACTCGCCATAGCACACTCTAGCTCCTAGTATGAACGGCATGAGCCAATTTGCACTCGATCGCACGAATTGTGTTTAGAAGTGAAGATTCCTCCATTGCTGATGCAAGCGTGAGGCCGCCATGACGTCATATTTCATTTTATTTTATTTTTTGATTAAAACTGTATATGACAGGTGGGACCCACCTGTCAATTTAAATAAAGGCACAAAATAAATAAAATTGATAAATTCAATAACTAATAAAATAATTATGAGAAAAATATACCAAAATGTTCAGAAAAATAAACTCTATATGTTTATCAACTTTTTAAACATGTTTGAAAAAGTTTAAAATTTAATATTTTCTTTAATTATATTAAATCATTTAAAATTGAGAAAAATAAGAAATAATTCATAAAATGAGTAATATACAAGTTATGTACCAAAATGCTCCAAATGACAAATGCAACTCATCTATGATGTTTTCAAAGTCATTGGACCAAGTTTTTATGTGTGCAATGTTTTGCCTAATCATTTAATTCTTTTAAAATTAATAAATTTATAACTTATTCAAATATTTTCAGAAAACAGAAAATGATATATCAAATTAAAGAGCAAGCATTTCCAATTCAAATATGTCAATCATAAAACATTTTTTTCAACTCATTAACTTGTTTCCAAAGGTATAATTGAATTCTGTAATATTCCTTATAACCAAAAACAACCACCACATCATTATTTTCTTTATTAATAAAACCCTCATGTTTTCACACCTAATAAACCTACCATCATAAATTATTAGCAAGTATTGTGATGATAGAGTTAGTTGTATTAATTCCGAATTTTCAAATAAACTTGATGTCATTAGATCTATACTATTGAACATAAAATAAATTGTGTCTGTTATCTTTTCAATAGTTATTTTTCATGTGTTGTTGTCCTGTTACCTAACCAAGTAATAAAAACCTCTATATAAATATGATAACAATTGTTTGCCAAGTAAAAGTGAAACACATGTAACTCTAAAAGAAGTAATAACCACACCACCTCAAGTAATGAAACAATTCACCTAAAACATGTGTGATTGAGATATCGTATCAAACGTGGCTTACACTTGTAAGCTGGGGTATTTTCCAGGGTAATTCACGTTGCATCTCATTTCTATGCATGTATCATCTTGCCATTGTTTTCTGTAGTCCTTACCAAGACTACTTTGCTATCTTTCAGATGTCGGGATTTCCTACGAGACCCTTGAACCCGAAGACCTGGATTATTATTGTTATTTCAATCTCAGGCAAGTTCATCACTTGCTCATATCCTTTGCAGTACTTCATATAACAAACTAATTGCAAAAACTCTATCGTATTACCACCTAGTATCAAAAGAATGCATGATCCTATTTTTATAATAATATGACTACTTGAATGACTACCCGGGTGGTAGTGTTCTGTTTGGTAGGCGGATGGAACCATGGTAAGATGAATAGGTCAAAGGAAGATTCCATCTGCACGGGAACGTATTACCTAGGAATTGATCACAAATGCCGTCAGAACTCGGTGCGCCGTAAATACCGCGTTAACCATGGGTCTTTTATGGGGGGGAGTAAGTCAGCTGTGATCTTTTCTCGTTCACATGTCAACGGGCTGCTAGAGACGTACGATGTAGGTCTTGCGAGACTACATGCACATTGGTGGGATCTCTTAATTCCCACGGACTCTGCGGGTCTATGATGGTCTGCCAGGGGCGCGTAGATATCCATCGTGAGGGGTGCAATCAGGCGTTCAACCTGCTGGCAGAAATGGGTGGGCATGCGTTGTGCGGAGAAGCACGGTTTGGCTTGGACCAACAACCGGGCCCCACACCTGAGTGGGAGTGGATAGGATCTCGAGCCTGGTTGTGCAACATGGTCTTGGTCGCCCATGGGTAAAGTAAAGCACCTCTATAGAGTGTAAAAAGATGTGGCATGTTACCCCCTGTTCCGGGAAGGAGCTGCGAACGCTACAGGAAAGGCCACTCCATGAAGTTCTAGCTCCTGTGATGGTCTGGCAGGCATAGTTTTCAGAAGTAAAAGCAACCTTTTGAAGAAGGATTTACAAAACCTTGCATTAGCTTATGACTCTTTCGAGTCCAAAGCTATAGTTAGTGCATCAAACTACCCTCTATATACCATGAACTTGCTGAGTAACGCTCGTTACTCATTCGTTCCCGTTTGACCCCCTGCTTAGAGTTGAAGCCCTATGGAAGTCGTCATCGTGAAGCCATCGTTACCTCGTGAAGCTAGGCGGAGTCTTATACTACTTAGCCACTACATCATCGTCATCAACAACGCAAGTGGAAGAAAAGATATCAAGGTCTAGGTGAAGACCATTCGTAGACTTAGCTGCTACAAGCCTTAGATTAGGGCTGACATCAGCCGTAGTATATTAGTTCTGAGCTTGAGTTCTTCTTCAGCTTGGATCTTCGAATTGCTTCTTCTGATGTTTCATTTGTATGAGGTCTTCTTTGATTCTTCAAAGAGATTCTCGAGATTTTGTATGAAGTTTGTATCCTATAGCTTTGCCTGGTCCTGCTATGTTTCTGTTGTACTACTCCGAGGGATGTAATATTCACGGATAAGTCCTTCTGTGAGTATTATGTCATCGACTTGCGCACTACACATGCAGTGGTGTGCTGGGTCACCACAATAACCTTGTCCCTGTTGATTTTGTTGTTATGAATATTGAATGCAATGCTTCTTGTCCAATTGTTTTGGGAAGAGCTTTTCTTAGAACTGTTGGTGCTGTTACTGATATGAAAGAGGGGAATATTAAATTTCGATTCCCACTCAAGAAAGGTATGAACACTTTCCTAGGAACAGAATGAAGTTTCCTTTTGATTCTATAATTCAAACAAGTTACAATTTGCATGTTTCTTCACTTGAAAACACTTGATTCTATTTTTCTAGGCCTAGCTAAAAGGCGTTAAAGAAAAGCACTTCATGGGAGATAACCCATGGTTTTATTTTTTTCTTTGGTTTTGTCTGTCTTCTTTGAGTCAAGGGGTTTTATACTTCTGTAGAAACTCCTTTGTATCTTTATTTTCATGTATTAGTTGTGCCAACTAAAGTTTCTAGCGAAAGTTGGAGTTGGTTTTGGATTTCTGCTGTCCACCGTAAAAAAACGCATAATTCACAAAAAGATCAAAATGAACTGAAATTTTTTGTGCTTATTACTCGACTAATTTTGAAACTGTTTTGTTCTTTATGTTTTTTGATATGAGAAACATAAGTTCCCCCAATTTTTTTTGTCTTTACAGATTGTTCTGGTTTTGACAGATTCTGCCTTTTTTTACTTGCATTCCCTCTTTTACTATGTCGAGTGGATTTCTTTGCTTCACGATACATCACTGGCTGTAGCTAATGTTTAAAAGTATCAATAATGCTTGTGTCCCTGCAAAACATGTGAATTGTTTATAGTGCACTAACCCTCTAATGCGAATTACATTGAGTGTGGTGTGAAGGAAGTTTTCAAGGCTCAAGAGAAGAGGGTGATATAATATGATCAAGAAGAGTGCAAGGTCAAAGCTTAGGGATGCCCCCGTGATTCATCCCAGAAAATTCTAAGAAGACTCGAGCGTCTAATCTTGGGTATTCCCACGACATCCCCTTCTTCATCAACAATTTATGAGGTCGCCTCTAGTGAAACTATATTTTTATTCGGTCACATCATATGAATTTTACTTGGAGTGTCTGTTTGTTTTCTTTTGTTTTCCTTGCTGCAATAATATTGTTGGAACCTAGCATTCTTTGTGTGGGAGAGAGATATGCTCCGCTTTTTATACGAATACTCGTTATGCTCGTATTCTTAGTTTTTCTTCTAGCTGCTGCAATCCCTTTTAGCTCCTGTTTTTCATGCATCTCTTTTTCAGAGCTGTTAGTTCTAGTAGAGTTATGTTAGTACTCTCTTGTTTCATTACTATATCTCTTGGAGAGTTTTTGTTGTATGGTGTTTGATGGAAATTGAAAATGCTACGTGTGGTAGATGGTATAACGAAAAAGCTTGCATATTCTTGTAGATCACTAAACTGTTTCACTTGATTATCTGTTGTTGTTTTGAGATATTAATATGCTTAATGGTAAACTTTATGGTTTAGTAGAGTAGAAACAATTAATGGTTTGTCTAACAGCTTGAAACTGTGCCACACTCCAATAACCAGTTGATGGGATAATGGTATATGACTTCCTTTGCTGATAGAAATCGTAATGGCTTTTTGTTACGCGCTACGGTTGAGGTAGCTAACAGTGACTTGTCACTGTTACGGACCCTCTTGGAGTGATTTTAATTATGCCTTGTAAGATCATGATTTTAGTTGTAATCTTTTAACTTGTGAGTGCTATGTTGCGGTTTTGTGGCACTACCACCATCCATATTTGCTAGCCTCTTCGGTAATGTGTCATGCTCATTCTCACATTGAGAGTTGGTGCAAACTTCACCACTGCGTCCAAACCCCGTGGGAGAACCTTGTTCTTCTACACATAAGCCAAAAAAATATCTTCCTCAAAACAGCCACCATACCTACCTACCTTTTTCTTCTACAACATCCATCATCATTATGTTACTTGTCATGCTTCATTGTTATTTTGCATACCGCAACACTGGCAGGCGCATTTAGTTTTATATACATCAGAAATATTTCAGTTTGATTTATGAGTACTAAAAGTGTGATGATTCATTCTAAAATATAGTGTTTCCCCTACCAGTGAAGTTATATATATATAAAAGCCCAACAAAAAATAAAAAAAGAAAGGGCAAAAGAGAGATAATAAAGAGAGAGGGGACAACATTACTATCATTTATTCCACACTTGTGCTTGTTTAGCATCATTACTTCAGTTTGGAGACAGTTTTCATATTATGACTTGCGTAACTATGTGAGGAACTTACATTATAGAACTTGGCTTGTATATTCCAATGAAGAGCCTCCTCAAAAAGAGCTCTAGATATTCGTGAGCAAGAAAATTGGATGCACCCCCACTAGTCTCATTGGAGAGCTTTCATACGCTTATAGCTCTATGTGCATCCGTTGTGTGGCAATCACTACCCCTTGCATAACTTCGATTATAATACTTCCTCTTATCTAATGATCACTTTCAGTTATGTGATACTTTCTTCCATTGACCATCCAAACCCCCCATAATGTTCTTTTAACCACAACATCCTGGTGCCAGGGACCAATAAAGAACGCTTGCTTGTTTTGAGTGCACAAATATTTTAATTATTCCGCGGCGTGCATATTGTTGTCACTTGACTTGATCCTAACAGGAGTTGTTGTGAGAGTTTGATGCCTTGGATGATTATATTGGTCTTCTTGAAGCTTAAATCATCTTTAATAAACCATTGCACGGTTGATTGTCTTTCAGTATTGATTCATTGAATTTTTTACTTTGTTCTTCCTAATGGTTTATACATTATTCTATTTGATATCAGCTATAAACCACATCGTTTATTCATTTGATCCTAGTTTATATGCTTTACATTACTATGATGATTAAGTTTATGTTGGTAGCATGTCACCTAAGAAATTATTTATTTTTATTGTTTACCTACTCGAGGACGAGTAGGAACTAACCTTGGGGATGTTGATACATCATAAACGTATCCGTAATTTCTGTTGTTCCATGTTGTTTTCATGCCATATGATATATGTTTCCTTTACACTATGCCATTTTTATCGATTTTCTGGGACTAATCTATTGACAAGATGCCATAGAGCCAGTTCATGTTTTCTGTTGTTTTTAGTTTCAGAAAAGTTCTTCTAGAAATATTCCGGAATTGGACGATTCTAAGCCCGGAAGTCTTAGAAAGTTTTCGCACACACGGAGTCCAGAGGAGACCCGCAGGGGTGCCCTGGGTCCTCCACACCATTGGTGGGCACGCCCCCCGGTCGCGCCCAGGGGTGGTGTGTGTCACACCCCGGACCCAGAGATATACAAACTGTCATGTGCTCCTAGCAATGGGCTCACAAGGGCTTCAGGGTTACCAGCCCCCACCGCAACAAACAATGGCAGGCAGACCGGATTCATCGGCACGTAGTCCGGATCCCCGGTCTACTACTCCTTGTGACCATGCTAGTCATAACCAGATATGTATACCCAAGCGTCCACGAGTCGGATGAAACTGAAGGAACGGGACCAAAGTTATATAGAGCTGCTATGTGTCCAGAAAGTGCAACAACAATCGAGGGTTACTGGGGTTACCTCGCCCCAGGCCGAATCACATCGGCAGGCGGGCTCGGACATGGATCATCGGCTCCACAACCCCTCGACTGCGACAACTATGAAGGCATAGCCAAAACTTTATAACAACGGGCTCAAAACCAACAATCGATCAAAGCAGCACTCTAGACATGAAGCTTCATTAAACAGATGTTACTAGAGTAAGCTTACAAACAGAGGTCACACGACCCAACATTACATCAGACAACGGAAGGCAAATTATGTTGCTATTCAACAAGAACCAAAAAGGCCTAAGAGGCCGCAACGTAAGGCGACGTCCCAGCCCATAGATTCCAGGCTGCTACCTGGGAAACCCCAAACTATCCATCGATGTCCACGTTGAAACACCACCGAAAGGTATGGAACTCCACCTGAACCAAATTGAAGAAAACATAAGTACGGGAGGTACTCAACAAGACTTAACTAACCTATTATATATCTGCTTGTTCAAAAAGGGTTTATGAAGGTTGTTTTGCGTAAAGCCAACTTTGTTTTGAATAGAGGAAGATAGAGAAGTTTTTCAAAAATCTTTTAAAAGAATACCCTCTCCTTGGGTATTGTCTTCAAGACCTTCGGAGCATCATCTTCACCACATGATAACCGGAACCACCTCTTGCAACTAAACATTCATTGCCAACATCTTTTACGTCATGTTCAACTTATCTATGATCTCAGGATCCGTCACCAAGTTGTCCTTAACCGCGGACATGGCTTTTCGAAAAGATTAAACCCTGCAGGGGTGTACAACTTTACCCACACGTATCAACCGACTCTTAATGCCAAGCTATTGGCACAATTCCGACGATGTGCCGGCAGAGGGTGGCTGACCACGATCTTTCCCTTGCTTCGCCTATTCCATGAGTCGCTTCGAGTAGAGATGGACCGCCAATAGGGAGTGGCCATCTCCTGCCGGGTCTCTATCGTTGTGAGCGGTGCTTCAACTACTGTCTCGCCACAGGCTGTTACACCTCCACGTCCTAGTTTTGTAAACGTTTTTAACATCCCCGCAAATCCAAATGGAACTCCCGAACTAGGCAACTCATGGAACAAACTAGACAAGTTAAAACCGAGGGGAATCCAATCCCCGTGTGGTTGCACGATCAGTCTTGGCTTCAAAGGCGAGAACCCGCTCCTAGGGGCACGAACGAGGCAAATCACCACATCCCATGCGGCAACTCATCCAAGCCTTTAATCATATTAACCACACATCTCAAACCTTACCACATCATCCTGTCATACTAGATTCATTTCGTAACTCTGATTCATCAACCGGATGGAGGAGAGATAAACAAACATGTATGACTAAGCATGGCATATTTGAGGCTCTGGCGATACACAAAAACAAATCCTATGTCTGCTAGGAGCATTGAATCATGATATCTGGTTTATGCAAATAAATAGGACAACTCTATCTACTGACCCAAGATACTTTGTAAAAGCATGCATCATACGAGAAGGGAAACACTTCAAAAACATATATGGGAAGATAAGAGGTTATGCTTGCCTTGCTTCAAGAAAACCAGATAAAGCTTCAGGGATAAGTGCTTGACTTGGTTGTTTAGACCAAGTATTCGGCAACAGGGGTGTCGAACTTCTCTCCGGATTCGAGGTCTACCGATGAGAGCAAACACCGGAAAGGAAGAGAACAACACTCAACATAGGCATCGATGCAATGCTCAATATGTATGCATGAACATTTGAATGCATTAAAGAGAAGCCCTAAACATGTTTCAAGGGTTTCTAGGGTTCACATGTTAAGAAAACAGTTTTAGTGAATTTAGTCCCGAAATGGACCTCGGAGGCCGATTCGGGCAATTCTGAAGGTGACACTAATTTTAGTTGCTCAAAAGATGTTTAAAACACCATAACTAGGTTTCACTTGTCATTCTAAGCATTTTGACATATAACTTGTAATTTTCTAATTTTCTTGAATAAAAACTTATTTTCTTTATTTTAAACGATTTAAATAATGCTCAAAATTCAACTTTGTCAAAAATGTGTGCAAATGACATAAACATGTAGATTACATTTTTCTGAACAAAATGGTATATTGAACACATTTTTCTGATTAGCCAATTAAAAGATATTGCATTTACAAAATTAGTTAATTTTCTGTAATTTAAACCTAGGTGGGGTCCATGTGGCAGTTCAATTTCGTTTAAAAGAAATTAAATAGAAAAACCAGGCAGTGACGCGAGCATAACGTCGTGATGGCATCATCCCAGCCCAAATGCTCACAGAAGCGATGCAATCGAAAAAATTAGCGCGGGGTTTTGGAATTGGATTGCACCACGAGGTGGAGGAGACCGAGGGGAGTGCGGGGGTGGTCTCGGTCGACCAAGAGGTCGCCGGAATGCTCGCCAGCGAGCTCGGGCAGCGGCGGCGGACCGCGGCCGGCGGCGTCAGCGAGAACCAGAGGGGGAGGAGGCGAGGGGAGGGCACCGGAGGGTGCGGGTGCTCACCCTGAACCTGATGGAGGGGTCGGGGCGGCGAGGCGGGGCGGCAATCGCCGGCGACGAGCGGATTCCGGCGGCGGCTGTGGCGGATTCCGACGCCAAATCGGAGGGCTCCCGGGGCTCCTTGAGGGCTCAACGAGCTCGAGGCGAAGGAGTGGGAAACGGCGGAGCTATTGGGCTGCTCGGCGGGGTGTGGGGGCGGGCGTGTCGCCGGCGGGGAGCGGCGGAGGCCGACGGTTAGGGTTTGGGCGAATTGAGGTTCTCCTGCGCGTGAGGATATAGAGAGGAGAGGATGAGGGCCATTGAGGAGGTGGAGGCGTACGGGGAGGCTTCTCCTCTCCCTTATCCTCGAGGGGGACATGCAGGAGGTGGCTGGGAAGCGTGGCGTCATGGACCTTCTCGTCTACTGTCCGGAGGTAGAAGATGACAAAAGGAACATTTCCGAACCCCCTCCCCCCCCCCCGAGATTTCCAGAAACTGCAAAAAGGTCTTGCTCTTTTTAAAAACAGCACACTGAAAACAGTTTTGAGGGCCTTTCTATAAAAGGTAAAAATTGACAAAAATTATTTTTGAGATCCTTATTACATAGGCAACCTCAACATATTTTTGTTTGACAAAAATTATACCATTTTAAACCATCATTTAAATTGGCACTTTTAAGTGATTTTAACAAACTCTGTTATTTAAATTTAGTGCACTTGTTTTAAAACCAACATTGGGTTCAAAAATGCATGCATGACATGACATGATCATAAGCACAAACACACAAACTTTTTATTACAAAAAGGTGGATGTTACAAGTCTACCCCCCTTACAAGAATCTCGTCCCGAGATTCCTAGGTATTAGAAAAGAAGAACGGGTACTCAGATTGTAAACGATCTTCTCGTTCCTAGGTAGCTTCAGCTTCAGAATGATGAGACCACTGAACTTTGAGGCACTTGATGCTTCGGCATCGAATCTTTCGTTCAGCTGCCTCGAGGATACGGATAGGACATTCTCGGTAGGTCAGATTATCCTTGAGATCAATGGTTTCATGATCAACACCACGTTTGGAATCCTTGAAGCAATGATGGAGTTGTGAGACGTGGAATGTAGCATGAACCCGTGGGAACGTTGAAGGCAGGTGGAGACGATAAGCAAAATTCCCACTTTTTGCAAGAACAGGGAAAGGACCAACATAGCGAGGCGGTAATTTTCCCTTGATGACATCACGATGAACACCCTTCAAAGGTGTGACTCGAAGATAGGCTTGTCCGCCAACATCATAATGAATATCTTCTTGACGGTCACCATAACTCTTCTGGCGAGACTGAGCCGCTTTCAGATGTTCACGGATGATACGAACTGTTTCTTCAGTCTCATTGATCAGATTCTTCGGTCCAAAGAACTGTCTTTCACCGGTTTCTGACCAATTTAACGGAATTGAACAACTTCTGTTGTACAGAACTTCAAACGGAGCTTTGGCCAAGATAACTTGGAAATAGTTGTTATAAACGAACTCGGCAGATGGAAGACACTTCTCCCAATCATTACCGAAGGATACAACACAAGCTCGAAGCATGTCTTCAAGAGTTTGATTCAGACTCCCGAGGTGATCACTACGGGATGATTGATAGATTATGGTGGAATGTAGATGACTTCCCATAGCTTGCTTGAAACTTGCCCAGCCCTTGGAAGTAAACAAATTTCCATGATCAAAATGAATCTTCTTAGGAACACCATGAAGAGGTATTATCTGAGAGACGTGCAAATCTGCCAGTTGTTTAGCAATGTGTCGGGGGGTTACCCCCGAGTAGGGTAAAGGCAAGTGGTAAAAGCAACTGTCAGAAGAGAGGTTTGGTCGAGTAGCCGCCTAACCGGTACTCGCTACCCGGTCGACTGCTACTCGGTCTCACCTCAAGATGACCAGGAGGAGATATCAATCAAGTTCTGTCCATTCGAGTAGAAGGGTTGGCCCGAGTAAAATTGGCGGGAACCTACTCGGGCCAGAAAGTCAAAGGAGCCGTTCTGACACAGGATCCCGCGTATCCTGGGTCCGTACTTGGCACTATTCGAACAACTGTTCACCTGGGACCGGCCTGCCTGACAGTGACAGCATGGAAGCAGGCCGTCGCAGGATAAGGGAGCCCCAGTCTGTGTTTGGCACAGTGATACCAGTCTGTCCCCTTGGTTTTGCCCAACGACTTTCCGGATGCAGCCAAGGTTAGGAACCAAAGCTGTCAGCGGGAACCCGGAAGAAGGACGATGTGCACACTATGTCGACACTTGTCCATGTTTGGACGTATCCGGCTGGGCACCGGGTATATAAGGTGCCCCGCCGCCTCGTGCGTGAGGGATCGCATGCTAGAACACCTTGTGACCTAATTCTTGACCTAGTTCATCACGTAGAGAGGAGAGTGGCTACTCGGTAGCAAGAACATTGTACTGTGGCTACTCGGTGAGACACCAGAATACATAGAGAAAGGCAGGAGTAGGGGTTTTACCTCCTCACGAGGGCCCTGAACCTGGGTAGATCGTGTTGTTTGCAGTGTTTAGTTTGTACCTCACGCGGCTACTCGTCGCGTGATCCCTCCCCGAGCACCTCCAGCGTCCTTCGTCCCCACATCTTTAGCCATCCCATGGCATCTGCCGTGACACCACCACGACAGTTGGCGCCCACCGTGGGGCAACCAACGGCGCTGGTTGGAGTTTCTGTTCGGACGGGATCTTCTTCAGCGGAGCGTGTGGTCTGTGGCCTTGTCCACAGATTCGGCTCCTTCGACTTTGTCACCGACAACGCCGGCGATTTCGGCGGCAGGGCCATGCCGGAGGGCGGCTCGGTGATCTCCTTCGGCTCTCACCTCGTCTACGTCGCCACCGTCGCCAACCGCGCGTACCCCGAGCTGGTGCATGACGCGGAGGACCCTCCCGCGGTGATCGCTGCTCGCGGAAGGCCCGCGCGCCGTTCCGCGGACCACGCTGAGGTGATGGTGACGGGCTTGGCGGCAAACGCTGGCGCGGCCGCTACTGGCGCCGCGGCCGTCGTCGAGGATCTTGCTGCACCGAGCACTGGTGGCAGGACTCACCGGCCCTACGAGAAGGAGTGCAACTTGCCGCCTTCCACTACTACGACTATTCCCGCGTCGGCTGCGCGACCTGGCATGCCGACTCCCACCGACATCGAGCTTCTTGCCATGAGGGAGCAGCTCGAGCGGCAGCGCCTGGAGCTGCTTGCCGAGCAGGCGGAGTTGGATAAGGTGAGGTTGGAGTTGAGTCTAGATCAGCTCGAGTACAACAAGGCTCACGGCTTCACGCCAGTCGCTAGGAGGGCTAGCAGAGTAGGCGCCACTCGGCGCAACCTTGGCGCCGAGATGGCGACGGTTGTAGAAGTTCCTGCCCAGTCCGCCACCGCAAACACCTCCACCAGGCCCAGATGTAGCACACCCGCCAAGACACTTAGAGCTGCAGAGGCTGTAGCTGCCGAGTTGCCTCGTCTAGACGGCGACGCGCGCGTTAGGCAGCAGGAAAGGCTCAACAAGTTGGTGTTGGAGGCTGCTAGGCAGAATGAGGAGTTCCGGAAGGCCAACCCGGGTGCTGGGGCTTCGCAGGTTGTGCACTCGCACGCGGCTAGATCTAACGATCAGGCCTCATCTCCGCATCCCAGCCGCGAGAAGAGCCACAGCGGGCGTTCGGCCAGAGATAGGCAAATGCAGGTGTATGACCCGGCTGCTGCCGCGAGACAGCTTGCTGTGCCGCAGCAGCCCGGGCAGGAACACAACGCTGCAAGAGCAGGCTCTCAAGCCCATCAAGCTCAAAGCCAGGCCCGAGATGAAGCGCGTCCAGGTCCTTCTCGGCGTCCCGCTGCTCCGCCTACTCGACAGAGGCAGCAGCCGCGCGCAGTGGCACCAGTCGCCAACCCGGTGGAGCAACCTGCAGCCGTGCAGGTGGACAGATATGATGATGGTTACTCGGCTATGGAGATGGCTGGCTATGATGTCCATGATCGTGTTGGCGAGCGCGTGCTGGCGCCTGGAGATGCGAGGCATCAGCTGGACCGGATCTGCTTGTCGGCGCGGCTGGAGAACACGGGTCCTCCTGGCCCCGAGTGCTTCGGCCCGCGCATCATGAACGAGCCATCCGTGAAGAACTTCCAGCTCGCAAGGGGCACCAAGAGCTACAATGGCAGCACCAAGCCGGAAGATTGGCTCAATGACTATGTCACCGCGATCCATATCGCGAACGGCAACAGAAGATGGGCGGTGCGCTATGTTCCGCAGATGCTAGAGGGTCCGGCTCGCACTTGGCTCAACAACTTGCCCAAGAACAGCATCAACTGCTGGCTGGACTTCTCGGACGCCTTTATCAGCAACTTCACGAGCACATACAAGAGGCCGAATAGGCCACAACAGCTGTCCGCTTGCAGGCAGCGAGAAGACGAGACAGACCGCGAGTACCTTACTCGGTGGAGTACATTGAGGAACACCTGTGAGGGTGTGAATGAAGCCCAGGCCATCACTTGGTTTGCGCAGGGATGCAGGCATGGCAGTATGTTGTGGCAGAGATTGCAGAGGGAGATGCCGAACACTCTGGCGGAGACCATCAAGATTGCGGATCAGTACGCACTTGGTGATCCTACTCAGCCACTGATGGACTCCTCTGAGCCGAGAAGAAACTTCAGCAACAGCAAGCGCAACGAGTTCCGCAACAAGCGCCGAATAGATACTCGGTATGATCCTGAAGAGGTGAATGCAGTGACTGTTGGAGCTGGTAGCAGCCAAAGGCAGAAACCTGCTGGAGCCTACGGGCAGAACCAGAACCAGGGCCAAGGCAACAAGAAGCCGTTTCGCACCTCTCAGTCGGGTAGCGGAAACTCCGAGCAGCCGAAGAAGTTTGTCTTTGATGACATGAAGGATGGCCCATGCAGTTTTCACACTCACCACCCCTCGAGGCCTGCTAACCACACTACTCGGCAGTGCGAGTGGTGGGATGTGATCAAGAGTGATGGCTTGCCTCCTCCTCCTCCTCTGCCAGCGGCCAACGCCAATGTGCAGCCTACTCGCGCACCCGCAGATCGGCCGCCAGTGTACCCGAGAAGAGAGAATGTGAACCAAGTGGCTTTAGGAGCCAACCGTAACTTCAACAACGAGAGCTACCGCAACAACAACAACAACTACAACCGCAACAACAACAGAGGCAACAACAACAACAACTACCAGGGCAACAACAACAACGGCAACAATGGGGGCGGAGGCTCCAACCAGTACCAAGAGCACCACGAGAGCTACATGATCTTCACTTCTGAGCCAGTCGACAAGTAATCATAGCACAGGCGGGCCATGGAGGTCAATGCAGTGATTCCTGCTGTCCCTCACTACATGTATTGGTGTGACCAGGAGATCAGGTGGTCCCGAGCAGATCACCCCAAGGTGATGCCTAATCCAGGTAGCTATGCCTTGGTGCTGGATCCTACCTTCCTGGGCCCCGAGAAGAATGTGAGGTTCAGCAAGGTGCTAATCGACAATGGCAGCAGCATCAACATTGTGTACAAGGACACACTCGAGAAGCTTGGCCTGGCCGAGAACATGATGCTGCCCAGCAAGACCACTTTCCATGGCATTGTGCCCGGGATCTCGTGCAACCCGATTGGCCGAGTATGGATAGACGTGCTATTCGGCACCAGGGATAACTGCCGCACAGAGCGCCTGCAGTTCGAGGTGGTTGATCATCAGAGCCCTTACCATGCTCTACTCGGCAGGCCTGCTCTGAGCAAGTTCATGGCTTCTACCCATGTTGCATATCTGAAGATGAAGATCCCTGGTCCCAATGGCATAATTACTATCTCTGGTGATTACAAGAAGTCCATGGAGTGTGCCTCTGCTGGTTCCCAGTTGGCGGAGTCGATGGTGATTGCTGCCGAGAAGAAGAAGATGTATGAGGTGGTGGCTATGGCGCAGTCCGCCCAAGCTGGCGCGCAAGGCGTGCCGAGTACCTAGCACGGGACCGCATTCCAGGCATCTCAGGAGACCAAGAAGGTCCAGGTCGACCCCGAGTTCCCCGACCGCGTAGCCATCATTGGCTCCGGGTTGGCGGAGAAATAGGAAAGCGAGCTCATCCACTTCCTCCGTGAGAATCGGGATGTATTCGCCTGGTCCAATGAAGATCTACCAGGAGTCCCGAGGGAGTTGGTTGAGCACTCATTACATGTGCGTCCTGACGCCAAGCCAGTGAAGCAGGCTATGCGCCGCTTCGGAGATGAGAGAAGGAAGGCCATTGGTGACCAGATCACCAAGCTACTGATAAGCAATTTCATCATGGAGGTGCTGCATCCGGATTGGCTAGCCAACCCGGTCATGGTCGAGAAGAAGAAGGAGGATCCCAAGGCTGCCACTGCATGGCGCATGTGTGTCGACTACACCGACTTGAACAAGGCATGCCCCAAGGATCCCTTCCCGCTACCTCGCATCGATCAGGTGATCGATTCCACTGCTGGTTGTGAACTGTTGTCTTTCATAGATGCATACTCTGGTTTCCACCAGATTGCACTCAATCCTGCTGATCAAATAAAGACTGCTTTCATTACCCCGTACGGGGCTTATTGCTATCGTGTCATGTGTTTTGGCTTGAGGAATGCGGGTGCAACCTATCAGAGATGCATGCAGAAATGCTTGCATGACCAGCTCGGCAAGAATGTGCAGGTGTACGTAGATGACATTGTCATCAAAACGAATAAAACACATACTCTGCTTGCCGACCTGGAGGAAACCTTTGCTAACCTACGCAAGTACAAAATGAAGCTGAATCCGAGTAAATGCACCTTTGGTGTCCTGGCTGGCAAGCTACTCGGCTTCCTGGTGTCTAGTCAGGGCATTGAGGCCAATCCTTCAAAGATAAAAGCTATTGAGAGCATGTCTTTGCCAAGATCCCTGAAGGATAAACAGAAATTCACTGGTTGCTTAGCATCTCTGAGCCGTTTTCTGGGCCGAATGGGCGAGAAGGCCCTGCCTCTGTATCAATTAATGAAGAAAAGTGACAAGTTTGTCTGGACTCCGCAAGCAGATGTGGCATTCAACGAGCTGAAAGCAATGCTGGCTAGCGCTCCCATCTTGGCTAGTCCGCTACCCAAGGAGCCAATGCTGCTGTACATTGCTGCGACTAACCGAGTAGTCAGTGTGGTGATTGTGGTGGAACGAGAAGAAGAAGGCAAGAGTGTGCAGCGCCCAGTGTACTATCTTAGTGAAGTGCTATCCAGCTCCAAGCAGAACTACCCGCACTACCAGAAGATGACCTACGGCGTGTACTTGGGCGCCAAGAAGCTAAAGCATTATTTCCAAGAGCATCCTATCACGGTTGTGAGCTCTGCTCCCATCTCGGACATCATGGGCAACAAGGAGGCGAGTGGCAGAGTAGCCAAGTGGGCAATCGAGCTGGCCGCGTATGCACCCGCGTACGCGAGAAGAGAAGCCATCAAGTCTCAAATTCTGGCGGAATTCCTGGTGGACTGGGCCGAGGTGCAGTATGAACCTCCTGCTCCAGTTTCTAACTACTGGAAGATGCACTTTGATGGCTCGAAGGTGAAGGAAGGCCTTGGTGCTGGCGTGGTGCTTACGTCACCCAAGCGAGATCAACTCAAGTATGTGCTGCAGATCCACTTCAAGGCGTCCAACAATGTAGCAGAGTACGAGGCAGTGGTGCATGGCTTGCGAGTAGCCAAGGAGGTTGGCGTGCATCGCATTATATGCTATGGCGATTCAGATCTGGTGGTGCAGCAAGTCTCTGGCACTTGGGATGCTCTAGATGCCAACATGGCATCATATCGCTTCCTGGTGCAGTCAATGACTGGGTTCTTCGAAGGCTGCGAGTTCCAGCACATCCACCGAGCAGAGAATGAAGCAGCAGATGAGTTATCCAAGTTGGGATCTTCTCGGCAATCCATCCCGGCTGGAGTCGCCTTGGAGCACTTGAGGAAGCCATCCATCAAGCCTTCTCCCAACTCGGAGTCCATATTTGTTCCTTCTCTGCCAAGTGAGGAATCTGATCCCATGGAGATTGACTGGGAGAGTGCTACAGGAAACCCGGGGACTGCCGTCCTCTACTCGGGGACTGCCACTCCTTACTCGGGGACTGCCACTCCTTACTCGGGGGCTGCCACTCCATACTCGGGGACTGCCACTCCTTACCCGGGGACTGCCACTCCCTACTCGGGGACTGCTGTCCTTAACCCGGGGACTGTCGCATTCATTGAGGAAGTCCTCGCTAATCGGTCTGGGCTTCAGAGAAGTGCTCCCGCCCCTAAAGAGCAACCAGAGGTACCCGTCCCAATGGAAGTGGACGAACCAGTGTTTCCCACACGGGAGACACCGAGTTGGGCTATGCCATATTATCCTTTCTAAGGGACGGCACTCTACCAGAAGATGAGGTGGCTGCAAGACAGATTCAGAGAAGATCCAAGGGCTACACTATAATCCGAGATGTGCTGCACAAGAGAAGTGCCACTGGCGTGCTGCAACGTTGTGTGGATCCAGCAGAAGGAGAAGAAATCCTGGTAGAGATACACCAAGGAGAATGCGGGCACCATGCCTCTTCTCGGGTATTGGTCCAGAAAGCTTTTCGGCATGGCTTTTACTGGCTTACGGCACTGCAGCAAGCTGAAGATATTGTGAGGAAGTGCAATGGCTGCCAGATGTTCGCGAGTAAGATTCACATGCCTGCTTCCGAGCTGAAAACAATTCCTATCACTTGGCCATTTGCTGCTTGGTGTCTGGACATGGTCGGGCCCTTCCAGCCGGCTAGAGGCAACATGACTCACATCCTGGTCATGGTGGATAAGTTCACCAAGTGGATCGAGGTGAAGCCTATTCGGAGGTGCGATGGAGCCACAACTGTGAAATTCGTGAAGGATGTGATCCTGAGATATGGCTACCCGCACAGCATCATCACCGACAACGGCACAAATTTTGCTGAAGGAGCAATGGTGCGGTTCTGCAGAGATAAGCATATCCGACTAGACGTTGCGTCAGTCGCGCATCCCGCTTCCAATGGGCAAGTTGAAAGAGCAAATGGCATGGTACTGGCAGGCATAAAGCCAAGGCTGCTGGAGCCACTGCTGAAAACACCTGGGTGTTGGTTAGACGAGTTGCCAGCGGTGTTGTGGAGTCTAAGGACTACCCCTAACCGGTCAACCGGCTACACGCCATTCTTCTTGGTATACGGGGCTGAGGCCGTGTTGCCAATAGACCTAGAGCATGACTCCCCCCGAGTAACCCTCTACACTGAGGTGGAGGCGAGAGAAGCTCGAGAAGACGACGTTGACCTGCTTGAAGAAGCAAGAGAGCTGACGCTGTCACGTTCGGCTATCTACCAGCAAAACCTGCGGCGTTATCATAGCCGAAAGGTGAACCCAAGGGTTTTCCGAGAAGGAGACATGGTCCTTAGGCTTGTGCAGCGCACAGCCGGGATGCACAAGTTGTCTCCTCCATGGGAAGGGCCTTTCATTGTGAGCAAAGCGCTGCACAACGATGCTTACTATCTTATAGATGCGCGACCACCACAGGCGAACAGGGCAGATAAAGCTGGAGAGGAAACCAAGCGCCCTTGGAATGTAGATCTACTCCGTCGTTTTCATTCGTGAGCAAAGATGTGTATGTACCCTCTTATCCGAGTTGAAATTCTACTCTGCAATCTGAAATTGATCTCGGGGACTGCCCTCGTCCAAAATTGCTCTAAGTGTTTTTACTCGGCTTTACCTTTTGCCCATTCGGTTGCTCTACTTCAAAATTCAAAGGTACATTGAGTACTGTGTTTAAACCTACATGCCAACTCTTCGACTTTGCTGCTGTCCGAAACCCGGCTTCATGGCAAGCAAGAGAACAAGCAAAAGGTCCATGAGCACAAGAAAAATTGCCAAGGAAAAGAAGAGTGCAGGAACCGAGTAGGGTGCTTTTATTACTGTTCTGTGCCTTGTCTTTTCGGTTAAGTGGTGGGCTGCGTTACTATGATTGTTTCTAAGAGGCTAAGTATTTGCAGCTCTACTCTTTAACTCTTGTGACTCGAATACCAAAAAAGCAACAAGTTGCGGGTAGAGCTGAGACGAGAAAGGGAGAGTGAATAAGAAATGCAACTCGCGGACTCGCATGATAACGCAACTCGGCATCCAGCCCAGGTTGAACAAATTGATTAAGTTGAAAATAACAAGTGGGAATAAAAATGAGTAGCAACGGAATGAAATAGTCTGATACATTTGCTCCCGGCATCCCGGGGATCTGATAAGTGTTTGAGTAAAAAGTTTGCAGAGTAAAATCATGTTGAGGAAGCGGTGTTCTCGGTGCTCGCCTTGGTTGCTTCGTCTTCCTCAGTGGCCTTGGTGGCGTCCGCCCCTGTGCTGGCATCAACAGTCCTCGCTTGCTCGGCGTCAGGCTCGGTGGTGAGCTGCTCAGAAGTCGCAGTGGCCACCGAGATGGGCGTTGTCGCGGAGGCGGAGCCGGTCTCGGGGGCGCGGAGGTTGACGGTGTCGTCAAGGGCGGCCCCTGACGAGGTGCCGAACTCGAGGGCGGCTGTGTCGATCTCCTCGGCCTCTTCATCGCTACTCGCGACGACCGCGGCCTTCCCTTTGCCCCTGGGTGAATCGAAGAAGCCCAACTCGGGATCTGATTCTTCGTCCTCCTCCTCGTCCTCCTCCACCTCGGTGTCGGGTTCAGTGAGGCCATCGATGAAGGTTGCCGTGTCAGCGCACTCCGCAACCTCATGCGCAATCAGCTTGCGCATGGTCACGCAGCTGGGATCCATCTCCCACTTGGAATTGGCGCGCTTCCCGCGGATAACCTGCATGTTCAAGTTCTCATACCAGGAGGCGACGCAGAGCAGCATCAGATCAGCACCCGCCCGAGCTCCCGAGGCGCGCCACTTCTTCAATTCGGCCTTCACGTTGCGCAGCTTCAGAGCAAGGCCACAAATAGTTGTTGGCGCAGGGTCCTCAGGCCAGAAGAGCTTGTGGAGCTGGAAGGCGGTGCGCACCAGGTCAGTGCCCACGCCGGCTAGGCGTAACTGCCCTCGCATCACCAGCAGGCTATCTTCGATATCAGCTCTGGTGTCTGCAGCCTCGCCCTTCTCAATACGAGCTTCTTGGGCCTTGGCCAAAGCAGGCGCGCAAGAGGACACGATGTCAGGGAAGATTTCTGCAAGAAGCAAGTGAGAAATTCAGTAACAGAATTGGAGAGGAGGTAGGACCGGGAAGAAGAGATGCAGAAAGGAGAAAACTTACGATTCAACTCGTGGCGCAGCCCCTGCAGCTGGCTCTTCCATGCTTCTTCGTTGGATACATGCTTCTCCTGGAGCAAACGGAGCCCCTCCAGCTGAGTGAAGAGCCCAACATTGGCTTTTGTCAGCACCTCGCACTCCTGTTTGAGGGCGTTCACCTTGGCATTGGTTGTTGTCTCGGCCTTGGCCTTCTCGGCAATGACTCTGTCCCTCTCGGCACCAAGGTTGATAGCATCCTGGAGTGCCTTCTGCAGCTTGAGTTGTAGCTTCTCCATCTCGGTAGCGTGCTCACTCTGCAGAGCAGCAGATTGGCTTGCCAGTTGCACCTGCACCTCAGCCGGTTTGAGGCAGTCCTGATGTTCTACAACAAACTTCTTATGATCTTCTGAAAAGAGCAAAGCACGGTTAGCAGAGAAGCAAAAGAAACAGACACAAGGGCAAACCGAGTAGACAATGGTTTACCTTCAAGCTTCTTGATGGTGGCCTCGCCATTCTCAACGAAGGCACGGCAGTTCTCGTGCTCGTCAACCAGGGCTTTCAGTTTCCCTGCGGAGTAGAAATGGTTAACGCAAAAAAGCAGAAGCGGGCGTAAACAAAAAACGCAAGAACCGCGTAGCTAGAAGCGTACCTTCTACCTCAGACAGCCTCATGGTGCTGTTCATTACTTCCTTGTCGGCTTCCTCGGCAGCTACCTTCTCCTTCTCAAGGGCAGCAATACGCCTCTTGGCAATGGCATGGTTCCAGAGAAGTTGACGGTGCAAGTTGGTCCGCTTCAGTACACTATTCTGAGAAGCAGAAGAAACAAGAGTCAGGCTAAGTATTTGAGATTCAACCCGAGAAGGCGGCTACTCGGGAGAGTGTCCGCCTACTCGGCCAGAATCTCGGGGACTGGGTAATGGATAAGGAAAAGAGGGAGAGTAGAAAAGAAGAAAAGATGCAACTCGGAGAGGATAAGTTAAGGCTTACCGCGTAAGACTGCTCGAGATCTTCTGCGTTCTTGCGGTGCACGAACATCTTGGCAGCCAGAGTAGCAGAGGTGGTCGAGACGGTCATGGGTTTGCAACCCAAGTCCACCTTGTTCCAATCCTGACGCATGTGGTCGATGTCGCCCAAATCGATGCCGTTCCAGTTGGGGTTGCCGAGAACCTTGCTATCCCACTTGGCGTCGATGAAGCCAATCAGGTCGAGTACTTGCTCAAGGCTCTGGGATGTTATCGCCTGATCTTGAGCTCCCCGAGAAGCGATGGAGACAGACCTGTCTTGATTTGGGGCCGGGGGCCTGGAGTCCACTGCCACGGCTTTCCTCCCTTTCTGAATAGCAAGAGTCCGGTCTGTGGGGGAGAAGCCGACCTGGTGCTGTTGGCTGACCTTCACCATGTAATCAGGGTAGAGGGGCTGATCAGCTATAGTAGCGGCGGCAGGAACCGCACTGGGATTACGGATAACCAGCTGCCTGGACTGGCCAGCTGATGTCGGCGGGGGCATGTCGGCAGCTCTCTTCTTTGATTTCTCCTTCTGAGCAGTTGGCTTCTCGGAAATTGGCTTCTCGGCTTTTTTTTCTCGGTGTCTTTCTTCTCAGCCGTCTTCTTCTCAGCTCTCTCCTTCTCGGCTGCCTCCTTCTCGGCAGCATCTTGGGCACTCTTCCTAGTAACCGGCTTGGCTGAAGGGCCGGTTGCAGCTGTGGGTTGTGGCACCAGGGAGGAGTCTGGCTGGGCGCCACCTTGGTCAGTTGGTGGCGTCAGGGACGCGCTGTCTGATGCGCCATCTGGCTGGGCGCTACTCTGCGCGATGTCTGGTTGCACGTCGCTCAGAGGGTAACGCCCAGTCGCGTCCTCTACCCGCTGCTCAGCAGCAGGATCAGGCTGGGAGATATCCATTGCCTCCACCCGCGCCTGGGACGCATGATCTTCTTGCGCAGCACCCCCTGTGGCTGGCTGCTCCTGTTCTGCTCCTGGCCGTTCGACGGCGGCGTCGTGGTGCATCTCTGTATCTTGATCTTGGTTCCCCTCGGCGGTGTCGGCCGGAGGGGAAGGTGGCTTCTCCTGATGAGCAGCATCCTGCGCCTCCGGCTCGGCGCGGAACTGCGGCTCTGGCTCGGCGTTCTGGGCATCAGTGCCCTCTGTTGATGCATTGGCGGCATTGTTCTCGTCGCCATCGAGGTCGATTAGATTGTCGACATTGATGGCAGTCTTCTTCTGAGTCTCGGTGGATGCAAGAGCGGCATCCGCGTTCAAGGGGGCTCTGAAGAGGAAATTGGGGTTAAAGATAAGAAAAGGGCAGAGGAAAACAAGAGAAAACAGTGAAGGAAAAGGATTGGGAGTCAACCGAGAAGAACAAAGTAAACTGAAACATGCAACCGAGAAGAAACTTACGCGTTGGTGGAGGGAATCGTTCGTCTTGTTCTCTTCACGACCTTTTTGGTCGTCTTCTCGGATGGTTTCTTATTTTTGGCGGGGGGCTCTAGGGCGCCGCTGCCGGTCCGCTTGCGGGTAGCAGGTGCAGCAACTGATAGAGGATTGGCCTCAAGGGCCCTCTCGTCCTCATCCTCGTCATCATCCTCAGCGTTTGCAGCATCTGTGAAACCGAGAGGAAGAGAAACACTTCAGAAACGGCAGGCAAAGGGCCAGTGTTTCTCACAGAGAGAAAGCGCGAATTCAGTTACCTTCTAAATCGTCATCAGACCAATCGCGGAGAGACGTTTCGGCAGGCTGCTTCTCTGTCGAGGGGGAATGAGGAAGATTGATCTGATCCGCGGTCTCGAGGGAGGCCTGGTCATCTTCTTCTCGGTCCTCTGACCAATTGCCCTCGAAACGCTCACAGCTTTCAGATAGCTGGCGGTCAAGAACCTGAAAGACAGAGAAACATTGCCAATTAGCCGAGTAGCGAGAAGGCATTCTACCCGGATGGGCGTGCAAACACAGAGCACACTGAGCCTAGGGAAATTTGCTAAGAGTCCTACTCGGAAAGGCGTGCAAGGATCAAGCATATTAAGCCTAAGAATTTCTTCTAAGTATGCTACCCGACAAGGCGTGCAAACATCAAGCATACTAAGCCTAAATAGTTCTGGTAAGTGCTTTACTCGGTGCAGAATGCAACTGCTAATCACAGTAAGAAGAGGAGAATATCTACTCGGATTGCATAAACTGGAAACAGAGACAGGGGAACATACCCGTGGAATCGGCTTCGTGCGGCTGAAGGGGGTAAACCCATACTCCCAATCGTCGCGGAGGCCCGTGGTCAGGATGGACCTCGCGTGCTCGGCAACGTCCGCGTTGCTGAGCTCGAACGTGGTCGTTCGAGTGCAATCGCGGGGGCCTCCCAGGTAGCACATTGGATGGCAGCGCTGCTGCAGAGGCAGCACTCGGTTCTTGATCCAGCAGGCGACGGGGTCATCGCTCCTGAGGCCCTCTCCGATTAGCGCAGCAAGCCGCTCCTCCATCTGCACGGCGTTGCGGTCGTTGGAGGGCTTCGTCTTCCAGTTCTGCCCGGACGGAGCTCGGTTGCTCCAGGCGGGCAGGTTGATGCGATCCGTCACTGGTCCCCCCTTCGTGGCGGGGATGTTCTTCACATAAAGGAAGGATTTCTGCCACATACGGACGGAATCCAACCCCTTGATGCGAGGATGGTTGGTTCCCGCCCGCTGCAGCATCATGGCGCTGCCGGTGTCGGTTACCCGACTGCCAGTGGCCGCGCCCTCCTTCTTCCCCTTGCTATGCAGACGAAGATGGAAGTACTTCAGCCATGTCTGTACCGTGGGGCGGACGCCGAGAAAGGCCTCGCACACCACGGTATGATAGGCGAGGAAGACGACCGCATTCGGGGGAAGGTGATGCATCTGGAGACCAAAGTGATCCAGGAAGGAAAGGAGAAAATCGGACGCTGGCAGGCCGAATCCTCGCGTGAAGTGCGCGAGGAAGACGACATGCTCGCCCTCCCGCGGGGCCGGAACGAGTTCGCCGTCGGACGGCCAGCACTGAACACCGGGAGGAACCCTCCGGGTGTTCACGAGCCAGGAACAGTCATCGACGGTAACATCGGAACCAGCCCAGCCGGCGCGAGCAGCCATGGCAGCGAGCGAGAAGGTGGTGGAAGTTGGAAGAATTGGGTGGAGAGAACGAATCCGCAGCGGCGCAAAGAGCTGCGCGGCGGCGGAGAGCTCAGCGGCGGAGAGGAAACAGGGCAGAGAAAAAGGAAAGTGCGGAGGAGGAAGAAGGGGAAGTTACCGGTGGGGGTATTTATACCCTCGCCTCAGGCTACCGTTACCATCGGGGTAGTGGGATCGATCGTGGCCATAACACTCGTGTGGTGGGGCCTGTGGCCGGATAGAAACGCACGCAAGCGCGGAACGCGCGCGTAACGGCCACAGTTGATCCCACGACCAGATCGTGGCCTATTACTGCGCTTGATGGGACATGACGAGCCGGTGGGCCCGCTCCGTGAAAACTGGGCGCGTGGCACGTCGTGTCCTGGGCAACGAGACGTCGGGGTCGCTGATGCACGACACGTGTCCAGTTGCGGCACGGAAGGCTGGATGGTGCTCTGCGCTGCAAAGACGTCAGAGGAGAAATTCTCTAAGTCTTTTTACTCGCTTATAGAGTAGAAAGCTATCCCTATTCGGAAAAGAGGAGACCCAAGGTACTTTCCAGAGTGCTACTCGGAGGTTTTACTCGGCATCTTGAGGTTCAAGGGCTATGTTGCAAAGGTTGGTTTTAAGCTGGCAGAGCCTAGTGAACGAGTTCACAAGACTCTACCAGCTTCGGGGACTGCTGTCGGGGGGTTACCCCCGAGTAGGGTAAAGGAAAGTGGTAAAAGCAACTGTCAGAAGAGAGGTTTGGTCGAGTAGCCGCCTACCCGGTACTCGCTACCCGGTCGACTGCTACTCGGTCTCACCTCAAGATGACCAGGAGGAGATATCAATCAAGTTCTGTCCATTCGAGTAGAAGAGTTGGCCCGAGTAAAATTGGCGAGAACCTACTCGGGCCAGAAAGTCAAAGGAGCCGTTCTGACACAGGATCCCGCGTATCCTGGGTCCGTACTTGGCACTATTCGAACAACTGTTCACCTGGGACCGGCCTGCCTGACAGTGACAGCATGGAAGCAGGCCGTCGCAGGATAAGGGGGCCCCAGTCTGTGTTTGGCACAGTGATACCAGTCTGTCCCCTTGGTTTTGCCCAACGACTTTCCGGATGCAGCCAAGGTTAGGAACCAAAGCTGTCAGCGGGAACCCGGAAGAATGACGATGTGCACACTATGTCGACACTTGTCCATGTTTGGACGTATCCGGCTGGGCACCGGGTATATAAGGTGCCCCGCCGCCTCCTGCGTGAGGGATCGCATGCTAGAACACCTTGTGACCTAATTCTTGACCTAGTTCATCACGTAGAGAGGAGAGTGGCTACTCGGTAGCAAGAACATTGTACTGTGGCTACTCGGTGAGACACCAGAATACATAGAGAAAGGCAGGAGTAGGGGTTTTACCTCCTCACGAGGGCCCTGAACCTGGGTAGATCGTGTTGTTTGCAGTGTTTACTTTGTACCTCACGCGGCTACTCGTCGCGTGATCCCTCCCCGAGCACCTCCAGCGTCCTTCGTCCCCACATCTTTAGCCATCCCATGGCATTTGCCGTGACACCACCACGACACAATGATGCTCTGATGGATAGGAACGAAATGAGCAACCTTTGACAGACGATCCATCACTACCCATATAGCGGTGTGTCCCTGATCATTTCTTGGAAGACCAACAATGAAAGTCATCTCAACTTCATCCCACTTCCAAACAGGAATAGGTGTGGGGTAGATAGTAGCAGCTGGTCTTTGATGTTCAGCTTTAGCACGCCGACAAACATCGCATTCAGCCACAAATTGAGCGATATCTCGCTTCATCTTAGTCTACCAGAACCTATGACATAGATCACGGTACATTTTGGTGCTACCAGGATGAACAGAGAGAAGTGACTCATGAGCTTCACGGAGGATAAGTTGTTTCAGACTCCGTTTCTTCGGCACAACAATACGTTCACCAAAATAAACGGTACCTTGATTATCAACAGAAAAACATGTAGGAATTCCACGAGAAATCTTTCTCTTGACCAAGGTAATGCTTAGATCCCGCTTTTGGGCATCTTTAATTTGATGTTCAAAGGATGGTTTCACTTCTGGATTAGCCAGATAACCAGAGGGGACAACCTCAAGATTGATCTTGGAGAACTCTTTGTGGAGAGAAGGTTGATCTTTCTGTATGATCAAGCTGTTACATAAGACTTCTGGATTGTCGTGTCAGCCACGACTTTACCTTTATCAGTTTGACAATTGACCTCCACATTGGGTTCTTTGACTAGTTCCAACCATCTCTTTTGTCTGAGACTCAGATCTGGTTGAGTAAAAAGATATTTGAAGCTCTTCTGGTGGAAGTATAACTCACATTGATTTCCTAGCAGATAATGACGCTGTCGAGACATCGTAGTAGTTTTCATAGACTGGGGTGCCATGAGACTACGGTAGAGACGTGGGGTAACGGGATAGCGTAGTAATACTGAACACAGGATTTACCCAGGTTCGGTACGTCGCGACAGTACGGCGTACCTACTCCTGCACTTCTCACTATGTGGGACTAAAGCCCGTATAATAAGGTTACAATGTAAGGGAATAGATCCAGCTACTCGTCGAGGATGAACTTCCCGGCGAGTTGCGTAAGGCTTAAGCTTTAACCTAGAGCCTTGGAACTAAAGGAACTTATGAAATCTATCTCCCGTCCGGCTTTATATAATAGCCGGATTAGGGCTTACAGAACCAGAAACCTAGAAGACTACGTTTAACTTGTAACTTGGAAAGTAAGGAACCCGTCTTCTCCTCCAAGCCAGATCACGCGGGCCGTGATCCGGGTTCTTCTATAATCCGGCTTCTACGCGTCGGACTACTGGGCCGCCCAATGGACCTAAGCCCATTACCTTGCAGGCCACCCTGGTAGTCCAGCTCTTTTGTCTACCATCTTCTATACCCCTATTCGGTATATATCCGACAGTAGCCCCCAGGAAGGATCAAAACTCTGAAACTCCGCCTTTCGTCAAATACATTTTGTCCGGGAAACTTGATTCAGCAGTCTTGATTCTTTCTTCTTTCCTTTTGAAGGAGATGGTAACATAAAACTCGGAACTATGAAAATCCGGCTTTTCTTCTCGCGATCCTTCGCGGAAAAGGAACACGTGACATCAGCGCTTTAATCATGCTGACGCAAGCGCCGCTTGGTTTCACGCGGGAAACCCTGCAACGTATCTCTGACAGATTCTCACGAGAAACGAGGAGATAGCCATCATTCCTCTGTCGTTCCGTTTCCCGGATTTTCCGGCGAGCGACACGCGTCGATCATCCAACGGTCAAAAGAGCCGTTGGCGCGTATCTAGAGGTTTTTAGGCTATAAATAGCCGTCCTCGTCGTCTCCGGAAATCTTTCCTCACTCCCTCACTGCCCACGCCATTGACGCAAATGCGAGCACGAGAGCTAGAACGAATCCTTGCCCCGACGAGCCCTTTGCACGCCGGAGCGCTTCCTCATCAACGAAAACGATGGCCTCTCCGTCGTCCTCTCCGGCTCGCGCCTCCATCGACGAGCTGTTGGGCGACCTAGATCCACAGCTGGGGTCGCCCATGCATGCCGGCGGCGGGCCGGAAAAAACCACGGCATCCGCGGCGGGCGGAGGAAATGCTTCCGCCGCCGCGGACGTAGCGGGCTCAAGCACCACAACATCCCCGCCGTTCGCACCGGAGACGGCGGAGGAGAAAATCGAGCTCCTTGGCGAAAAGCTTGCCGCCGCGAAGGCCGCCGCCGCCGCCGCCACCGGAGCAGAAGAGGAAGAGGAAACTGCAGGCAACTGGAGTGCCTGCAGTATTCCCCCGGCTCTCCTTCCCAACCTGGAGAAGGAGGGTTTAGTGCTGAAAAAGAAATGGCGGCTCCCGGAGGAGGAGACTGAACCCTTGCCACAAGAGGGCGAAAGGGTGCTCCTCGCCTCCCACCTTCTACGAGGTATGGGACTGCCACCTTCCTCTTTCTTCCTCCAGGTCCTGTCACACTACAACATCCAACCACATAACCTTCCTCCCAACTCTATTCTGTACATGGCCGGCTTCCAGGCCTTGTTCGAAGGTTACCTAGGAATAGAGCCTAGGTTAGATTTTTGGTTGTATTGCTTTGGGGTGAAGCGTAACTCTTCGGAGGGCGCTCTCCCAAATTGCGGGACCATTTCCTTTACTCTTCGGAGATTCCGAGAGGATTGGTTCCCCAAAATCAAAACCTCAGAATCCGTCAAATTTTGGACGGGTTCTTTTTTCTATCACCCCGACGTGCCTTTTCCTAAAAAGGCCGTCGGGGTTCCACCTTTTGTGAACTCCGCCGCTGTTCCCCAGGATAACTGGGTGACAGAGGCCGTCCAGGTTCTGCCTCCAGATCTACTAAGGATCAAGAGGCGCATCGCCAAGCTCACTTCCTCCAAACCTCCTTTGACCGGTATGGACACGGTCTTTTGCTGGCTGGATAGGCGGATTCAGCCGTTAGCAAACCACGGAGGCCGTCTCCTGTGTGAATACACAGGAGCCAAGGATCCAATGCGGACAACCGACAAGGATTGGCCCGCAAAGGAGCTTAGGCGGCGCATCAATCAGTTGGTCGCTTCGCGCGATCAATACACGGAGAGTCGGCCAATGTACACGGCCGACAACCCGGCTCCTAAGGTAATTTTTCCGTTATCCGGGTATAATCTCACATCTTGGATAATCTACCTTTTGAATCTGACTGGTTTTTCCAACAGCTTGTGGATCTTCCAGACTCGGAGTTAGCTTCCGAGGCCGAGCTGGATGCGCTGCGCACCGCCGCCGCGGGTGGGCGCAAACGCAAGAAGATAATTTCTTCGGATGAAATTATCGACCTTGACGGAATCCCCGTCGCCACTTCCAGGTTATTTTCTTCTGGGTTTTTTCTTTTATGGGATCTTTTTCGTCCATCTTCGGTGTTTTAACCTTTTCCGGGTTTTTGGTTTTTAGCTTACCCCCTTCCAACTTGAAGCCGAGAAAGTTGAAGAAACTCAGAGCTTCTTCTAACCGAGGCAGCCAACCATCTCCCGCCGTCGCCCCGGACACGCCGCAGACAATGGCGGAAGAACCTACTGCCGCCACCACCAGCAAGCCCCCAGAGCCCAGCCAGCCCGTTGTGTCCGAGTCGGACACGAGGGAAAGGGCGGCTCCAGAGGTGGGGAAATCTTCTCGGACTTTCGACGAGGAAATCCCCACCTTTGACAAGGATTTTAAGGCTATAAATGACGGCTTGAACGCGGCCGAAAATCACTTCGCGGAATACGCGAAAGAATTCCGAGAAAACTTAGCAGGTTTGCAACGCATGAGCCAGGTATGTAACTCTAGCCCCCAAGCATTAAACAAAATGCATGCTTTTTTGCTTTGATGTTTCTTATTAACCATACTTTTCCTTGCTGTGTTTCAGCAAACCTCCGAGGCCATAAACCTTGAAGTTTTTAGGAAGCTCACTATCAAGAATAAAGAAGTTCGAAGTCTTCTTTCTATTCTTGAGGAGAAAGAGGCGGAGCTGGAATCATCTCAGCTCGCTTTGACGGAAACGAAAGGTAAGCTTTTTCGTTTTGAAATTTCCGATTTAAGACTTTGTCTAAGTTTTTTCCCGAGGAAATTGATCAACTCGGATTTTCCCTTGCTTTTCAGCTGCTTTAGCCGAAGCTAAACAAGCAGCGGAAGATTCCGGCAATGCCGAGATTCTCCGCAATGAGAACATTGAGCTTCACAAGAATCTTGTGAAGGCTCAGCAAGACCTGGAAGCCAGCAACCTGGCCCTTGGAGTGGCTAACTCCAAGGCTTCCGAACAGGCGGAGAAAGACAAATCCACCATTCAGGATTTGACTGAAGCTCTGAACCTTCGCCTGGAGGAAGTTTCCGAAATCGATAAACTTATCGGTAAATTTCTTACCCTTGTCCTCATCTTTCCATGTTTTGTTTTCTCTGTTTGTCTCCTTAACCCTTTTGTATGTTTTATTGGATCAACCAGGAGACACCCCAGATGGCACTCGGGCTGCAGGCATCCGAGCTTTCGGGGAGACATGGAATTTGGTGAAGGCTGCTGCAACGCAGCTAGTAGGCAAGTTTCTTCCCGAAAAATCTGGGGAATGCTCGGAGGTTGAAAAACTTCCGGGTATCATCATGGAGGTGGCGGAGTCCAAGGAGTCTATTCTCCGCTCCGCTGCACGGGGTGGTGCGCGCATGGCCTTAGGCCTTATGCGCATGCACTACCCTAGTGCCAAATCCTGGCGTGTGGCCACCGGTGTCCCTCAGGGATACACGGATGCGCAACGATCCACCATCTTTGGTGAAGTAAAGGGCCACGCCACCCAGATTGCCGCCATGGTAAATGTCGCCGTCAACTATCCAGAAGAAGAAGCTCCTCCAATTCCCGATGAAGAAAGCAGCGAGGAGGAGTCGGATTCTTGAAGGGTTACCTGGAACCTGGATAGAAAAATTAGACAATAGGAGCATTACTGTTCTTTCATTTGTAATCCAAAATGTAATGCTTCTTATGTATTAATGAAAATTCCGTCTTTTGCAGTTTAAACTATGAAATTACTTTGCAAGTTGTTTGAATTTTACCACTCCTTTATCTTCTAAGTTCTCTGGTGTGTATGCTTTAACTGTACTTAGTGTTTGAAATGGCTCAAATAGCATTATGAATCGTTATGCCGAGTAACTAGGGACGAACCAAGCAGTTTTGAAACTCGAAAACATGAATCATGATAAAGGCATTTTTGCTAACTAGTTCCAGTAACCCAGCATACGCACGATCAGATAAGACTTAGAGAAACAAGGAAAGTTTTAAGTGAAACTTGGGCACGCAGGCAATTCAAGTTTCCTTTAGCCGTAAAAAGGCTGAAAAATCATTCAGTTATGTAACGCCGAGTACGCAAGCACAATTCGGGTTAACATTGAGAAATTTGTAAGATCATTGGGAAATAGATGAGGCGGAAACACTTTGCACTTATAAGACAAATAGATGACAACATTCCGACAACTTTATTTCATGATCTCAAAAGATGTTTACATAGATTTGAACTAAGTACAGAAGGGGACATAACTTGCTAGGTGTTCCCAGGCTTCCGCAATCCACTTGACCTTGTCGAAACTTTTCAGCAGCTTGCAGCGTGGTAGGGTTTTAGCCCCCAGCCAACTAAGAAATCTTTTTATGGCTGTGGCGGAACCCGGCAATTCTGGGACATCTTTTTCATACGTGTGCTCCGAGATGTTCGAGATTGCTTTCATCTTTTCCGGGTTAACTTCTATTCCTCTGTGAGAAACGATGAAACCCAGAAGTTTTCCTGAGGGAACCCCGAATACGCACTTAGATGGATTCAACTTCATCTTGTAAGTGCGCAAATTTTCGAAAGTTTCTCGCAAATCCTCAAGGAGTGTATCCTTTTCCTTGGTTACGACAGCAATATCGTCCACGTAAACATGGACGTTTTTTCCAATCTGACTATGCAAACAACGTTGCATGCAACGCTGGTAGGTTGCACCTGCGTTCTTCAGGCCAAAAGGCATGGTTACGTAGTAATACGTCCCGTACGGGGTTATAAAAGAAGTCTTGATTTGATCTTCCTTTTTCATGCGTATTTGGTGGTACCCAGAGTATGCATCCAAAAAGCATAAAAGCTCAGAGCCTGCAGTGGCGTCTATTATTTGATCGATTCGCGGCAGCGCAAACCTATCTTTCGGACATAACTTGTTCAATCCTGTGTAATCTATACACATTCTGAGGGCAGTTGTGTCTTTCTTCGGTACTAGTACCGGATTTGCGGACCAGTCAGTATGGATTACCTCCTTGATGAAATCCGCTGCTAAAAGCCGGATAATTTCCTTGCCAATAGCCTTCCGTCTTCTTCCGTCAAATCGACGGAGACCTTGTTTGACGGGTTTTGATCCGGGAATAACCTTGAGTTGGTGCTCAGCAAGTTCCCTGGGTACGCCTGGCATGTCAGCTGGACACCAGGCAAAAATATCCCAGTTCTCACGGAGGAACTTGATGAGCTCGCCTTCCTATTTGTCGGTCATCCCAGTCCCTACAACGACGAATTTTGTCGGATCTTTGGGATCTAGGATTACCTGTCTTGTATTCTCGGATGCCTTGAAGCTATCTGTTGGCTTCCGAGTTTCTTTTCCTGCCGGCATTTCTTTCGGCGATACCTCCTTGGCTAACTCCTTCAGTTCTTCCTGAGCTATAACTCTTTGAGCGCAAAGGGCGTTTTGCTTTTCCAACTCGTTTGCCAGCTTGAAATCACCGGCAATGGTGATTACTCCTCCTTTGGGTCCTGGCATCTTCAGCTTGTTGTAGATATAGCAAGATCTTGCCATAAACTTAGCGAAAGCCGGACGTCCGAGTATTGCGTGATACACGCTCTCGAACGGCACAACTTCGAAGGATACTTTTTCCTGCCGGAAGTGATCTTTATCTCCGAAGGTGACATCTAGGGAAATTTCTCCTAGGGATCGTGCTTGCCTGCCAGGAACGATGCCGTGGAAGCGCATATTGCTGTAATTGAGCTGGGACTCGGATATCTTCAAGTGTTTCAGTGTATCCAGGTACATTATATTGATGCTGGATCCTCCGTCCATCAGCACTCTTCTTAGCCTAGTGTTTTGAACAATAGGGCTTACAACAAGAGCTTGTGTGCCGGGTTCAGGGATATTTCCGGGATGATCAGACTGATCCCAGATTATCGGTGTGTTGGAATACTTCAAGAATTTTGGGGTTGCAGGAACAACCGCGTTTATTTCTCGAAGTGTCCTTTTGGCCACCTTTGCTGACGGGGTTGCTAGGAAAGTTAGCATTGCTTCTCCGTCAACTCTCGGAAATTTAGGTTCGCCTTTTCGCTGTTGTTCCTGGATTTTGTCATCAGTGTCCGATTCACTGTCTTCTTTTTCAGCTTCTGGCTTTTGTTTGGCAGGTTTCCTCTTGGAACCCTTCCCTTTATTTCCGGATCCTGCATTGCCTTTCATATGCTTGTTTAGCCGGCATTGCGCGTTCGTGTGGGTTGGTTTCCCAAACTGAGAGTGGTGGACGCAGGGTTCCGACTTAATTCTCTCCCATTCTTCAGGAGTGTAATTGATGGGATCCGGACTGCGGCCTTTCCACTTGTTCCCTTTTTCTCCTCCAAAGGCTAAGTTAACCTCCTTGGGCTTTGTTGTTGACTCCGGAGTTCCTTTTTTATCAGAACGAGGTGTTTTCTTGGCCAGTATCAGTGACTCAATATTGCCTCCTCTTGCTCTGATATCGTCTTCGGCTGCAGCATGTTCATTAGCGGTTGTAAGCATAGATCCGAGATCTTTGTGCTTTTTAGAACCAACCATGAACGGTACAAGTCCGGGTTTTAGGCCATTGACGAAAGCATGCATTGCTTGTACGTCAGTTACTCCAGAGCAACTATTCTTCATTGCAGTCCATCTGGAGATGAAATCCACGTATGGTTCGTCTTCAAATTGGGTGCAACGGTTCAGCTGGTTGATGCTATTTGGGCGTTTGTATGTTCCCCTAAAATGCTGGGTGAATACTCTCGCCATATCATCCCAACTGTCGACAGTTCTTGATGGTAAACCATTAATCCAATCTCTGGCTCCGTCTAGCAACATTAGGGGAAGAAACTTGACAGCTTCCAGGTCTGTCCCGTTGTTGATCTGGACGGCTGTGTAATAATCTGAAAGCCAGGTATCCGGGTTTGTACTACCGGTATATTTTTGGTAGGTTGGACCAACTTTGGCGAAGCCAGAATGCAGGGTTATCCTTCGGATCCTGTCAGTAAAACACTTAGGACCAAAGTATAGATCATCCTTTTCTGCCCTATCAATATGTGCAGAATATCTCCCGGCTGAATGGACAGAAGGGGATCTGCTCCTTTCTTTTCCATTGTTACGCGGACGCGTTTTTCCGAGGTTATCTCTATCTCTTCCGTTGTCGCGCCCTCTGGGATTAGGTGGAGTCCTGCTCCTGTACCTTTCCTTATCTTTGGGCGGTGTCCGAGATCTTTCACGCCTGTGAGGTGTATCGTATCTTCCAGCTTTTTCAGCTGGGTTTCTCGGAGGTGGCATTATTTTGCCGTCATTCCGGTGTTTGTCTTCCCGATCGTGTGGTTTATATCCATCTTTCGGGAGATGAGGTCCGGTTCTAGACGCTGCGTCCCGGTTGTCGGGGTTTTTCTTGTCCTTTCTCGGATCCTCTTTTTTATCTGAATCTCCGGGTTCTTCCGGTCCAGGTGCTCCAGCAGCGCAAGTAACAGTTTTGCAGAGGGCGGAATTATCATGCAGCCTCCCTGATCTCTCTTGTCCTCGCTGTTGCTGCTGTAATGCTTTTCCTAGGAAAGCATACACCCCTTGGAGTTTTTCCCCGTTGGAGTACAGATCATTGTTCAGGATGGCGAACGCTGCTTCCGCGTTTTCAGCTGCGGTTTTGTATATTGGTTCGCCCTTGGCATCCTTGCCGTTTAACTGCTTTTGCCAAGATGGGTTATAGAACCTTTCTTTCGGCGGCAGTTCTTCCGGTTTTGCAATTCCGGGTAACCTCGTAGGTTTTAAGGAAGATCTATGCTTTCTCTCGTACTCCTCAATTTCTTCCTTCATGATTTTGATGTCATTATGGGTTTGTTGAAGATGTTGCCGAGATCTAAGCAGTTGTTGCTGTTGCCGTTGGAAAGCTTGTCTCCTGGCTTCCAGCATCTCAGGGGGTTCATTGGGTCCCACTGGAGTTTGTAATAGTTCTTGCTCTTCCAGTTCTGTCATTGGCGGAGCAGTGATTTCCTTAGATTTCTTTTCCGTAGGCTTTGTGCCACTAATATCTCCAACTTCCAGGTTTTCATCAGCGAGATCGGCTGACTTTTTCTTCCGGAGTTTGTACTGGAGTTTTTTAGAAGCACGATGCTTTTTCTTGGAAGACGGAGGTTTTTTGACAGGTTCATCCTCTGTCATCTCCTTGACATTAGGAAATATCGGAGAAGTTTCTCCGTCTTCCCTCTCTTCTACTGGTGGAGGGGTTTTAGGGCTTTCCTGGCTGTCGGCACCCGTTGTATCAGCTGGTTTTGCCATTAGCACTTCATGGAATCCCTCTTGAAAGGACTTAACTTTTCTTACGAAGGCATCATCATCTTCGTCTTCGGATTCGAAGTCATCCGATCCGGTTTCCGACTCCAATCTCGCCTCAATGGCGGCAAGCACGGACTCTGTTTCCGAGTTCATCGTCTGGTTGACGGATGTCGGATCGTCCGTCTCTGTGACGGGTATTGGTTCTTCCGTCTCTGTGACGGGTGTATTGTTGTCTGCCTCTTGCACGGGATTTCCGTCATCCGTGTTTTCGGCGATCTCGGATTGCACCATGCCGATAAAGTGCGTATCACTGTTTTGTCGGCGATCTGAGCAAAATCCGGCATCATAGTCGTCTTCGACTGGGTATAGGGCGGGTGGGAAATAATTGCTTTCACCGCAAAATCCCATTGCTTCCGCGGTTAATCCGATAAAGATGTTAGCAGATCCAATCGGTAAAACGCAGGCACTTACCAGGTGGTTTTGCGCCGGTATGTAAGATCCGTTGTCGAGGAAGCGCCCGACGTCGTCGTTAAATTCCAAGCTTCCGACAGTGATCGATCTTCCGATTCCGCCAAGTATCCCAGATCGGAACTTCACGCCTGACGTCGTTTGCCCCACGGTGGGCGCCAACTGTCGAGACATCGTAGTAGTTTTCATAGACTGGGGTGCCATGAGACTACGGTAGAGACGTGGGGTAACGGGATAGCGTAGTAATACTGAACACAGGATTTACCCAGGTTCGGTACGTCGCGACAGTACGGCGTACCTACTCCTGCACTTCTCACTATGTGGGACTAAAGCCCGTATAATAAGGTTACAATGTAAGGGAATAGATCCAGCTACTCGTCGAGGATGAACTTCCCGGCGAGTTGCGTAAGGCTTAAGCTTTAACCTAGAGCCTTGGAACTAAAGGAACTTATGAAATCTATCTCCCGTCCGGCTTTATATAATAGCCGGATTAGGGCTTACAGAACCAGAAACCTAGAAGACTACGTTTAACTTGTAACTTGGAAAGTAAGGAATCCGTCTTCTCCTCCAAGCCAGATCACGCGGGCCGTGATCCGGGTTCTTCTAGAATCCGGCTTCTACGCGTCGGACTACTGGGCCGCCCAATGGACCTAAGCCCATTACCTTGCAGGCCACCCTGGTAGTCCAGCTCTTTTGTCTACCATCTTCTATACCCCTATTCGGTATATATCCGACAGACGCCATTGTTTCAAGTCATACACAACAGCTGCTAACTCAAGAGCATGAGTTGGATATTTGAGCTCATGGGGTTTCAGTTGTCGATAAACATAAGAAACCACACGACCACCTTGCAAAAGACCGCAATCAATACCTTGACGAGAGGCATCACAGAAGATGACGAAGTCCTTGCGCGTGTCCGGAAGGACAATCATAGGAGCATTATCCAGCTTGTTTTTCAACAACCGGAAACTCTCTTCTGCCATTCTTGACCATACAAATTGTTTATCTTTCTTAAGAAAATCAGTCATTGGCTTGGTAGTTTTGGAGAAACCTTCAATAGAGCGGTGATAACAACCGATAAGTTCGAGGAAGTTCCGAACCTCTTTGATGGACTTAGGTGACTCCCAGTCCAATATGGCTTGAACTTTGTTAGGGAGAACCGCAACTCCTTCAGCAGATAGGACATAGCCTAGGAATATGAGCTCTTTCAACCATAACTCACATCTGGAGAATTTGGCATAGAGACGATGCTCATGAAGCTTTGTCAAAGCTAGCCGAAGATGTTCAACATGTTCTTCTTCGGACTTGGAGTAGATTATAACATCATCGAGGTAAACCACAACGAACTTGTCAAGATACTCCATGAAAATGGATTTCATAAGCCCCATCAACATGGTTGGAGCGTTGGAGAGTTCGGGAAACATAACAGTGTACTCGTAACGACCATAACGAGTTTTGACAGCTGTTTTAGAAACATTCCCGGACCTGGTCTGAAGTTGATGATAACCCAGACTTAAGTGTATCTTGGAGAAAATAGTGGAACCAATCAGACGGTCAAACAAATCATTTGTCTGAGGAAGAGAACACTTGTGCTTTATTGCCACATCATTGAACGGACAATATTCACTGACCAGCTGAGGAACTGTGGTATCCTTCTTCATGACGAAGAGTGTAGGACATCCACAAGGAGATGTGTTGGCATGAGGAAAGACTTTACCTTCTGACTCCTCTATTTTCTTCTTCAACTCAACCAGCTCTTCTAGAGACATATGTGGTCTTTCAGTAGTAGGAGCCACTCCAGGAATTAGTTCAAGAACAAACTCCACTGAATAATCATGATGCATACCAGGAAGCTCTTCCTGGAAGACATCCGGAAACATACACACCACTGGTACCTCATGAATCTCGGGAGATGGTCGAACTTTGATTGCATTGAGCTGAGGACGTGGTTGTGGTTGAACTGTCCCACAAGGAAACAACAACCGAGTTGTTTGACCATATGGATGAATCAGGGTAACAGACTTAGTTGCACAGTCAATCGTAGCATGATGTGTTGACAACCAGTCCATGCCCAGTATGACGTTGATGTCATCTGAGTCCACGATGACAAGTTTAGAAAGAAACACCAAACCTCCAATTTCAATTGGGACACCAGGGCAACACTGATTAGTCCAGCAGGAGGATCCTGGGGTGGAAATTATCAACGGAGGAATCATACTCACAAGAGGTATGTCATGCAACACCACAAAAGCTCTTGATACACATGAATGTGATGCTCCGGAATCAAACAGAACGGAGGTTGGAGCTAGGTTAACACGAAGCATTCCCAACACGACATCAGGTCCTTTCTGAGCTTCTTCAATTAGGACATGGTTCAAACGACCACGGTTAACAACTCGTGTAGGAACAAGCCGAGGTGCAGGAGATCTCCTCTGAGGACATTTGTCGGAGTAATGGCCAAGTTCGTCACATACATGACATGTCACCAGCCGTTTCTTACCACCAACAACTCTGGATTGCCCACCAAGGTGACCTTGTTGAACAACTGATGGATATGGAATAGCACTGTATGGAATGAACACACGATGCTTCTTGGAACCAGAAGAAGACGCACGTGACTCTCCAGAAATCTGCTTCAAAGAAATTTCCATTTCCTTTTTGCCACGCTCCAAGGTAAGAGCATGATTATAAAGGTCCTGGAAGGTTGGGAACTGGAAAGACAATAGCTCATAGCGAACTCCGGAATACAGACCCTTGCGGAACAACTCTTGCTTATCCGCATCATCTGCAACATCTCGGGGTGCATAACGAGCCAAACGGGTGAATTCACGCTCGTAAGTTTCAACATCCATCTGTACCTGGGTCAGATCCAGGAACTCTTTTCTTTTGGAGTCCATAACTGCCTCAGGAACATGGGCAGCACGAAACTCTTTACGGAACTCCTCCCAAGTAACCTTATGTCCCGGCGATTGCAACGCCAAGAAACCTTCCCACCATGAACCAGCTTCACCCTCTAGCTGGTAGGCGACAAAGTTCACACGGTCACTTTCTGGAACATGGAGAGCGTTAAATTTGCGCTCGACAGTACGAAGCCAATCATCAGCATCAATGGGTTCCTTGAGACTGTTGAAAGATGGAAGCTTAGCATGAACTAAATCCCTGAATGTGACACATTCGTCATGACGATTTTCAGTATTTTGCGCCACACGCTCAAGGAGATGTTCATTTCTCAGGCGGTTGGTCTCGATATCCTGAAGAACTTGCATCATTAAGGAAGATGAAGACTCTCCCTCGATATGACCACTTTCAACGGAATCTCGAGTACTCCCGGACATCCTGAATACAAAGAAACAGAACCATGAGAAACACTCCCATGGACAGAATGCAATAGAAAGATTCATGACTTGATATGGATCAATTGAAGTGAAAAGGAATCAACGATTTAGACCAAAGGAGGTAACTTGGTAACTCTGATAACCTTAGCAACCTGACACGGAGTACTAGGAAGAACACCCAACGATTTTGCTCCTAACTTTGAAGTTAACAGGTGAAAGGTAAAACATTTGAAATCAAATGAGATACGGTGACTCAGAGTTAGAACGATACCAGGTAAGGAGTAAAAAGAATCCTAAGAAGGTTTTCATAACTCATTTGTCATTTCGAAAATAGTTTTCACAATCTCTAGACTCAACATCGACCAATAGCAAGGGTTTTCCTACAGGCAGTCCTGCTCTGATACCAAGACCTGTCAGACCCCGGACCCAGAGATATACAAACTTTCATGTGCTCCTAGCAATGGGCTCACAAGGGCTCCAGGGTTACCAGCCCCGGCCGCAACAAACAACGGCAGGCATACCGGATTCATCGGCACGTAGTCCGGATCCCTGGTCTACTACTCCTTGTGACCATGCTAGTCATAACCAGATATGTATAATCAAGCGTCCACGAGTCGGATGAAACTGAAGGAACGGTACCAAAGTTATACAGAGCTGCTATGTGTCCAGAAAGTGCAACAACAATCGAGGGTTACTGGGGTTACCTCGCCCCAGGCCGAATCACATCGGCAGGCGGGCTCGGACATGGATCATCGGCTCCACAACCCCTCGACTGCGACAACTATGCAGGCATAGCCAAAACTTTATAACAACGGGCTCGAAACCAACAATCGATCAAAGCAGCACTCTAGACATGAAGCTTCATTAAACAGATGTTACTAGAGTAAGCTTACAAACAGAGGTCACACGACCCAACATTACATCAGACAACGGAAGGCAAATTATGTTGCTATTCAACAAGCACCAAAAAGGCCTAAGAGGCCGCAACGTAAGGCGACGTCCCAGCCCATAGATTCCAGGTTGCTACCTGGGAAACCCCAAACTATCCATCGATGTCCACGTTGAAACACCACTGAAAGGTATGGAACTCCACCTGAACCAAATTAAAGCAAACATGAGTACGGGAGGTACTCGACAAGTGTCGTGGGATGATCACGGCAGATGTTACCAGGGGTAACTGATCTTGGGGCAAGTCGACACAGGCGTTTGGGAGAGGGTTTAGCTCAGAGGAAAACATGATGGAACTCGATCTGATAGCCGGCGATGAAGTCGCCGAATCTCCGATCTCACTTTATTAACTCGATCTCTTGTGTACAATGGATACTCGATATTCGGCGATATGATTACTACTTGGATCTCTGCAAAACTAAGCCTAGGGGCCGGTTTATAAAACACCCGTACCCCTACCTGGCTTGCCCTCCAAGGCGCAACTTGAGTCCTACCCGAACACCGCTTACACATCCTAGCTTTCCTTACTGCAACCCACAATCCGGGTTACGAGGCCTACAAACTTTGGGCCTTCCAGAAGTTTCTTTATCCTTAGCCGGATCCTGCGCAGCGTCCTTTGGGCCGGGTTATACCTTGGAGTTGGCCTGCCGGGTTATTATCCCCCCATCAGTAGTCCCCAGAATAGCTTGGGCTTCACAGATCCCTCCTTGAAGCGCTGGCTATTCCCTGCAAAAAATATCAACCGCACGAATGTGTGGAGACCGAGTTGAAATGCTTTGTGAAATGACTAGGCCCAACTCCCTGGTGGCCATATAGTAACCCGGCTTTTCTCCAGATGCATTGCTCAACTTCCCGGGTCTAAGCCTTGATAAGAATAGCAAAACTTTATACTTTTCTCGATAATTTATCTCGATACCGCGGAGAGGATCTCCTTCTCTTTTTCGTTCGGAGACCTCGCTCTACACTTAAGGCGTATCTCGCAGATTTCAAATAGATAGCCGTTACCCCGTAATTTCCGAGTCCCGCCCGTTGGGCTGAGTTTTTCCACCCCGGCCGTTATAAATAAGCCCTTAGAGGTAACCCTAACTCCAACAGCTCACTTTCCCCCATTCCTCTTCCTTCCTTCTTTCAAGCTCGAGCTCACAGAGCATCACTACGGAAACCTTGCGCGTATCACCGGAGCCCATCCATCGCCGGTTGCGCTCCGCCACGGCGCATTTGGCCCCGCCGCCCAGATCCGCCGCCAGACCCCCAACCTGTCCGCCAGGAATCGCGAAGGGGCACCAAGCTTGCGCCATTTGCCTCCGCAAAGCTTCACTTCAATCTCCTCCGGTAAGTCTTTTACATCCTCTAATTTACCCTCGCAACTTCTTAACTCCCCCTCAGATTGGATCTGAATCGAGCCGCCCACGATTTCTCGGGTCACGCCGAATTAGGTCACTAGTATTCACTCTAGCCCACCCAATAGGTAAGATATACCCTTCAGCTCATTCTCCTACCACTTGTAATCATTAATTTTACCACAAACCTAGAAATGGAATCCCCAATCTGGGCTCGAGCCGCCCAAATCTTCCGCCTTTGTGTCTGTCACCCGGAAAATCCTCCTTCTCCGGCTCATTTGCTCACAATAAATGTACGGACAACCACTTATCATCCCCCAAACGCTTATCCATGCATAAAATTCTACAACTTTTGTAATAATGCGCGATACCCGGACAATTCGTACCTTGCTTAGCAAAGTAATACCAGGATCATATTTAACTTCCAGGTTAACTTGACACCACTTGTCAATACTCGGTCAACTGATAGTTTCCGAGTTTCGTTTCTCACATCCTTTCTTCTGACGCTTTTTTAGTTTAACCCCATGGCGCCCAAGAAACAGGGAAAGCAGCCGGTTAAAGCCAAAACCACGAACTCCATATCCGCCAACTGGGCGCGGTCCTCCGTCACCAAGGCCAAACTGGAGGAACTGGTCGAGCTAGGGGTTCTTCCCTCTCAAGAAATTATCCATTGGAGGGTACCGGGTAACGAAACCCGGCCCACTCCAGCAGAAAATGAGGTAATTTGTTTTGTTGAACACGTGACCCGGGGCTTCCTGCCTCCGGGTCACCGTTTCTTCCGTGACGTTTTAAGCCATTATGGCCTTCGCATTTTCGACATAGGACCCAACTCTGTACTAAACATCTCCCATTTTATCGTTCTCTCCGAGTCTTACTTGTGCACTCCGCCAAGTTTGGCTCTCTTTGTCGAACTTTTCCAGTGCAAACCGTGCCGCGAAAGCGGCGACGGTGCACTTCTTGCTTGCGGCGGGGTTTCTATCCAACGCCGCAAGAACTCTTTAATGCCTCCTCTCACCCTCAACTCCCACGTCAAGCATTGGCAGCTCTCATACTTTTACTGCCAGGACACCTCCCCACCCGGCGAAAAGAAATTGCCGGGTTACTCGGAGGGTCAGCTTGACATCTCTGAAACCTTCAACGCGTTTGCCCCTGACTCGGAAAGGGAAGCAATTCTGCCTCTATTGGCTAAAATATCCATCCTTTCTGCCCAAGGCTTCATCGGGCTTAACCTGGTGAAGACTTGGGTCGATTTCCGCATCCAACCCAACTCCATTCGGGCAAAATTGATGTGCGAATACTCGGGGCAAGCCACGGACCCAATCCGATACTCCACCAGCAGTTTCGCTCCTAGTGACACCAACAAAACAATCAAGGGCTTTCTGACAAAGAAACTCGAGGTAATCCGAAATATAGCCGGATTAGATCCCTTCACTCTCGAGAACCCGGCCCCCGTGGTAAGGACCTGGTTTTCACGATTTCACCTTTATCTTCTTTACTTGATACAACCATTAACCCTTGATCTTATGCTTTCACTTCAGGCCGATGATGATTTCTGGAATATAGACACTCCTCCTAACTCCGGAAAACCGGAGGAGAAGGAGGATGCCGTTAACTCGGATGAAGGTACATGCCCAGTTCCTTTGAGTTCGTCGCATCCCACTTTTCATTTTCCTATTGTAACCGTGGTAACTTTCAGAACAAGAAGACCAAGACGAGGAAGAAGAAGCTGACGGCAAAGTGGAGTCCGCCAGCAATGAAGATGAACCAGAGCCGGCAATTAAGGCCGGATCTAAAAGAAAACCCCAAGGGGTCGTCTTCAAGGTTTTGCATCAATTTCTCACATCTAATTCGCGTTCCTGTGATAATATTCCTGAGCTGACCATGGCATTACCCCCTTTGGCCATACCTGAAGGAGTCGCCTATGACCAAGCGCAGGGTAACTCGGAACCACCCGGGCAATGATGCCCTTAACCCGGGTATTTCATCGCCTCCAACTCGGCACACTGGTACTGACCGTACCCTTCTTTAAACATAAAGATCCCTCTAAAATACTCCCTCGCAAGGTAACCTCACGCCTCGTTTGGTATTTTTCAGTTTCATCCGGTTCTAGCAGCGAATTCCCTGCAGACCTTATGGTGAATCCCGGGTAAAGTTCTTTTCCTAATGTTATACCATACTTTCGCCGTCTTTTTCACGGCTATGTGCTAACTGTGCCTTCACACTTTTCACAGGGCCACGGTCATTATTAGTGACCAAGAAGACATGGAAACCGAGGACCCGGGCAAAGAGAAGCCAACTAATGATGTGTTTGCCGCAGCTGGTGATGAACAAGCGTCACCGACAGACCTGGCTGGGCGAGAAGCCGGGTATCCAATAGCCTCGCACACAAGCGAGAAAGAAGATACTGCCACTTTGGGCGCGAGAGGAGGAGCAAACCCCGACATTCGGATGACCCGGGTGCCGTCTCCTGCTAAGAGGAAAACTTTTTCTCCAAGTTTCCGCGACCCCGAGACTTCTAACTCGGGTAACGATAATTTTGACCAGCTGATGAGCGCTCTCCTCACCATGAAAGCTTGAGAGAACAACATCCTAGAGCGTATGTCTGCAGCGCATCGGGTAATCGACACTTAATATCTCTTGGTACATACCTAGTCCCCAAGTTCCGGGCATAACTTACCGAAGTTGTGCTCGGTACTTCACGCAATACCCGGTTTTCCATGATATCCGACTGACACTTTCGTTCCTTACAGGCGGAAGTGACCCGGTCCGATGAGGTGTTACTCAAGACCGAACAGCTCCTGCTTGCTGAGGTAAAACGAAGAGAAGCCCTTGAGGCTAACATGGAAACTTTTAAAAAAGACGTTTCCAAATACAAGAAGAAGTACAACACTGCCCAATCCGCGCTGAAGAACTTATCGAACCAGGTTGCGGATACTTATCGCATCTTGCTAAGTGAGTTTTTGCCTTCGACTAACTTAATTGCCTCTACTTTATCGTTATGATAATCGGGATGACTGATATACTTTCCTTTTGTTTCAACTGCAGGTGCGAACCTCGCTGCTCCAGAGGACGATGCCATTGCCAAGGTTAAAACATTGAAGACTGTGCTCCGGACCTTTTTTGCCGGCACAAAGCTTATATTGGACGCCGTGAAGTGGCCTTCCGAGGTATACCCGGGTGAGGAGAATCTTATGCAAGCCTGCTCGACGGTGCCTGGATGGATTGAGATATGGAAGCGCTCGTCCTGCCGGATCGGTATGACCCGGGCCTTTACGCTGGCGAAAGCTTACTTTCCTAAGCTTGACCCGGCAAAGGTAATATCCGGGTTTCCAGAATTAAAGGCTGATGGCTCCAAGTTTACACCCAAGGACTTCAAGGCCATACAATCCGCAGTACGCCACTCGGCCACCGCTTTGGCCGACAAGATGGACCTGGACACAATCATGAGCTCATACGACGCTGAAGGAAAAACCATATTAGCAGAGGCACCCCCTCCCTTTGATATGTTGGAAAAATGGGCGACTGATCTGGCCAGGAGAAAAGAAGAAACTGCTAAGAGAGAGGCCGAGCTAGGATTACGGCCGTCTACCTCTACACCAGCTGTCCCTCCGCCTGTCCGTCCTGACGCGGGAAGTCCGGGTAATGCTGCTGGAAAGGCTAAGGAGCAGATCCAGGACCAAGACCCGGAAGACCGCTCTCAGGATGCCGAGTAGGGCGATACCTGGTACTTTTGTGTTTAAAACTAATATGATTTTGATGGTGCGCCTGTGCACCCTTGATATAGGTACCATCACTTGTAACGTACTTTTAGTTCGTGATATATTTGTGCCTCTCCCGGCTTTTGATAATCTTGACACTTGTCTTATTCTTTAAACTTATTCTCGATACTCGACTATTTTTTGATTCCCTTTGCGAGACTCGGCTTTCCGAGCATCACGGGTTTTGATAAGTGGACTTTTCTTTAAGTCCCCAAGACTCGGAAGCTAGGGTCTCTAGAGCTTCAATAGCTAAACAGTTTGTTTCTGTTTCGAAGTCCCCAGTCCCCATGACCCAAAGTACGAGCCAGGGGGGTGCGGCCTTTCTCAGAGGACAAATTGCTCTTTACCAAGCCGAAAACCAATAGCCGTTCGCGTAAATACTGAAGTCATGCTTGATACTCGTTGAGTTTCCGGCTATTAGCCTTGTACTCTGCATAGACTTGTGGTTTAGATGACCCTTTTGATTATCTTGTACTGTAAGCCGGCTTTCGCGTGGATACCATGTTGTTACATCTATACGAAAAACAGGGTCAAGCAAATCCCATTGGGCTGCGTGGTTGATTGTAATCGTAAGCGAACAGATCATGCCACTTTAGTGCGAGTCACATCGAGCTTAAGTAAGAATAACCAAGAAATTTGGCTCCTTCGTCCGGTTATAAGATTGCAACCGTACTCGTCTTGCGAGTAACCGGCCCTCATAACTCATAGGCATCAAGGCCGGGTATTTGGGGTTCGTGACTACTATTTAAGCAGCTCAGCCCCCAAAGACCTATGTATGTGCAATGTATTTTGATGATACTGATGTATTGATAATAACGAGTACCACTTACCTGTAATCGAAGCAAAGATCATGACAATACTTGAAAACCATCTCTTTTTATTGATACGATAAAGTTTGGGTCAGCAAGACGCCTCATTAAAAACCTTCCAGTCCCCTTAGGTACCCTGGGTAGGAAAAGAGCGCGTCTGAAACCTGCTGCCCGTTACACTGCTTAGTTCTTTTCGATAATCGGTCCCGGGCTGGCGCGACCGATGCACATTCTCCACTTGTTAGACCCTTTCATGACGAGTACCGAGTTTGCTAGCCAATCCGGGTGTGTCGTTATCGCCGCGCTGCTAGCCGTAGACGGCGATGTGATTTCCTCTTCTATGCTAGACAATTTGGAGGGATCGTTCCTGATGAAGGCCACCATCTTAGCATCTTGCTTTGCCCTGGGTTTTGCTTTTTCTTCCTCAGAGCTCGGCCTTTTTGAAGTTGCCCTTTCCTCCAGGTCCGCTTGAGATCGGTAATGCCTGAGTTCCTCTTTCCTACAGGCTTGCTCAGCCATTGCTGCATCTCCTTCATCGCACTCAGCCGCTATATCTCGATTTCCATGTATGGTAATGGTCTTCTTAGGACCCGGAATTTTCAGCTGTAGATACACATAGCACGGCCTTGCCATGAATTTGGCATAAGCCGGTCTTCCAAACAATGCGTGATAAGGACTGCGCAACTTAACCACCTCAAAAGTAAGCCACTCAACTCGATAATTGTCCTTTGATTCCCCAAAAGCTACCTCCAACGCAATTTTTCCTTCAGGGCACGCTGAATGACCCGGCACTATCCCGTGAAAAACTGTTGTACTTTTTTGTAGCTGAGATTCCTTTAGACCCATGCGCAGAAAAGTTTCCCAGTACAGGATATTGATGCTGCTTCCTCCATCCATCAAGACTTTTTTCAGCTCATACCCATTGACCTGTGGTGCCACTACCAATGCTAAGACTCCCGAATGATCCACTCTATCCGGGTGATCCCTCCTGCTCCATGTTACCTCCTGTTCTGACCATCTCAAATACCTTGGAACAGCAGAAGAAACTGAGTTAACCGCCTGTTAAGCATCTTTTTGTCCTTGTTAGAGCCTCCCGTAGTATGCACATGATATTACCCAATTGTTTGGGGTTAGCCTGGAAACCTCCCGCTCCCCCTTGATTGTTGCCCGGATTTCCTGCTGCCGGGTTACCGGCTGGGGGTGGACCATTGCCCAAATTTCCACCTGGACCCGGGCCTCCTCCCCGACCCGCACCTCGCATGGCTCTGTTTACTTCCTCGTTCTTCCATCTCTGTAAGTCGGCGCATTGCTCCAAGGAGTGATTAGCCGGCTTGCCGTTCCTGCTGTGCTTCGGGCACGCCATTCTGAATATATCCCAACTGTTGCTTGGCCTCCGAGGTCCCTGATAATGTCCTCCATTGTGATTTCCGGTATTAAAATTCCCTTCACATCTGGGTCTCGAAGACCCGGCCTCAGTATTAGCTACAAACTCGGAGCCTCCTTCAAATGGGCGCTTGTTCTGGCTATTTCCGTTATTACTCGGTGCCGATCCATTGCCGGTTCTTCCATTATTACTGGTGTTCGCTTTCGCTTTCTTGTCATCAATTTCCTCCTCTGTAGTGTCTGTTGCGGCATGTTTGTTGCACGCATCCATTAATTCTCCCATCGTAACCTCCGATGCATTCCTACTGGACTTCATGCGAGTTAACTTTTGTACTAAAGGAATATACTTGCATGTTTTTGCCATAGCTTGTAGCGCATCTTTGGGCTGAATATCTGTGGATGAGTGAAGTATCTCCATAACCCGGCGTACCCAACTGCGTGCTGATTCTCCCTTCTTCTGAACGCATCGTTCTAAATCATCAATAGTGAATAACTTTCTGCACGTTCCATGAAAGTGCTTGACGAACGCGGTCTTCAGTTCTTCCCATGACTTGATCGATCTTTCCGGCAGGTTGGTGAACCATAACTTTGCTGCTCCTTCTGACATCATCAAGTACATGAACTTGGCTTGAAGATTTTCGGACGCATTGCGGATTGACATTGCCATCTCATAACTGCTCAACCATGTTTCCGGATCCATGGTCGGTTCATAATTCACTACCTTTCCCGGCTCTTTGAATTTTTCCGGGTAAGGTTCAGCTCTGATATCGTCCGAGAGACACTTGGGTCCTGCGAGGACGGTTGAGGCTGGCCTTACTCGGGAAACGTGCGATCCAGCCGGGGGCGCAGCGGGGCGCGGTGCTGCAGGCAATCCATGCGCAGCAGACCCGGCCCCGGCTCTCCGAGCCCTGGAGCTATCCACAACGGCCTGTGCCACTGATGCTGCCGGGACGCGGGGAGGAGGCGGCATTTGCTGCTGCTCTTCCCTCCGCCGTGCCGAGTTTGTTTGAATATTCCCTTGTTGTTGACTGGCGTATGGCGTCCCATGCATCCCGCTTCTGTGGTCCGGGTAATTGGCCTGCTGCGCCACTGTAGTGTGCAGTAGATCGATCGCTTGCCGGGTCTTTTCTGCATGGGGTGATTCTCCTACCGGGATCTGGTTCAATGCAAGTGTTGCTGCATACACGTTGTCCATGGGATTGTTGTAGTGGCCTGCTGGTGTGCGAAACCGTGACGGTGGCGGTGGCGGTAACTCGTTGCCGGTTGTGACTCTGGTTCGTGGTGGGGGTAACCCGGCCTGCACGTTTGCCGCGTGGGCTTCCTCTGTTGCCGGCTGAGGTGCAGTTCCCTGGTTTACCACTGGGATCGGTTGGTCCTGAAGCGTAATAAACAAAGCCGCCGGGTTAATGACACCACCCGTGGCTGGTAGTCTAGTTTGATGTCTTTGGTGTACTCTAGATGTTTCCTCTCGGAGCCGGGTTTCCAATGCATCCAGCTCGCGTTGACGTGCAGCCATCCCTTGTTTCTCCGCTTCCACTTGCCTTCTTTGCTGTTCCAACGCGCGGCGGGCCACATCCAGGTCCCTGACACGTTCAGCTGCGTTTTCTGGAGTGATAACCGTAGCAAGGACCGTGGGGTCTAGGATCAGATTATTGTCGAACAAGGCCGGGTGGCGCGGGTTTGAAGGACCCGCCCCTGGTGTCCGGTTTCCCAGGAATCCGAACGTATTTGCGTGCAACTCCTCATCCGCTGCACGGCTAGTTACTGATGCCGACTCTCCATCGACCCGGGCCAGGATCGGGTTTCCGTTAGCTGCGTCCTGCCGCTGCGCCAATGCCTGAGCCGCCCCGACCGGAGCCGTGGTCACGTTCCCTTGATTGAGGTTGGCTGCGGGAGCCGTGTAGACCGCCGCTCGGCGTATTACGCTTGTTGTGAGTTCATGCTGTTCTTCTCCGCTGTTATCTTCTTCGTACCGGTCTTCCAGCAGGTCCCGGATAGATTCAGTATCATCCTTTCCACCGTCCGGGTCACGCGGGGTCCATGCCGGCTCCTCCGGCTGTTCCCACTGCACGATGGATTCTTCTATCTGGTCTGTTGCTCCAACTGATTCTTCTCTATCTGATTGGGCGTAGGTAGCCTCCCCTGACACAGAATCAGATCCAAAATTGTCAGGAGCCGAGCCAGAAGTACATACCATACCGATGAAGACGCTGATCCGGCCGATTGTCACGACAGATCCGGATTCGAGGTGATCCGATTCTGGCCCCCAGCCGGAATCGTCCACCATCTTCTCTCCTTCGTGGTCGTCGTAGATCTCACCGACGACGAGGTTCTCCATGCTCTTCCGACCTTCTCCCGTGATGTAAACACCTTTGGACGCAGGCCCCACGGTGGGCGCCAACTGTCGTGGGATGATCACGGCAGATGTTACCAGGGGTAACTGATCTTGGGGCAAGTCGACACAGGCGTTTGGGAGAGGGTTTAGCTCAGAGGAAAACATGATGGAACTCGATCTGATAGCCGGCGATGAAGTTGCCGAATCTCCGATCTCACTTTATTAACTCGATCTCTTGTGTACAATGGATACTCGATATTCGGCGATATGATTACTACTTGGATCTCTGCAAAACTAAGCCTAGGGGCCGGTTTATAAAACACCCGTACCCCTACCTGGCTTGCCCTCCAAGGCGCAACTTGAGTCCTACCCGAACACCGCTTACACATCCTAGCTTTCCTTACTGCAACCCACAATCCGGGTTACGAGGCCTACAAACTTTGGGCCTTCCAGAAGTTTCTTTATCCTTAGCCGGATCCTGCGCAGCGTCCTTTGGGCCGGGTTATACCTTGGAGTTGGCCTGCCGGGTTATTATCCCCCCATCAACAAGACTTAACTAACCTATTATATATCTGCTTGTTCAAAAAGGGTTTATGAAGGTTGTTTTGTGTAAAGCCAACTTTGTTTCCAATAGAGGGAGATAGAGAAGTTTTTCAAAAATCTTTTAAAAGAATACCCTCTCCTCGGGTATTGTCTTCAAGACCTTCGAAGCATCATCTTCACCACATGATAACCGAAACCACCTCTTGCAACTAAACATTCATTGCCAACATCTTTTACCTCATGTTCAACTTATCTATGATCTCAGGATCCGTCACCAAGTTGTCCTTAACCGCGGACACGGCTTTTCGAAAAGATTAAACCCTGCAGGGGTGTACAACTTTACCCACACGTATCAACCGACTCTTAATGCCAAGCTATTGGCACAATTCTGACGATGTGCCGGCAGAGGGTGGCTGACCACGATCTTTCCCTTGCTTCACCTATTCCATGAGTCGCTCCGAGTAGAGATGGACCGCCAATAGGGAGTGGCCATCTCCTGCCGGGTCTCTATCGTTGTGAGCGGTGCTTCAACTACTGTCTCGCCACAGGCTGTTACACCGCCACGTCCTAGTTTTGTAAACGTTTCTAACATCCCCCGCAAATCCAAATGGAACTCCCAAACTAGGAAACTCATGGAACAAACTAGACAAGTTGAAACCGAGGGGAATCCAATCCCCGTGTGGTTGCACGATCAGTCTTGGCTTCAAAGGCGAGAACTCGCTCCTAGGGGCACGAACGAGGCAAATCACCACATCCCATGCGGCAACTCATCCAAGCCTTTAATCATATTAACCACACATCTCAAACCTTACCACGTCATCCTGTCATACTAGATTCATTTCGTAACTCTGATTCATCAACCGGATGGAGCATAGATAAACATACATGTATGACTAAGCATGGCATATTTGAGGCTCTGGCGATACACACAAACAAATCCTATGTCTGCTAGGAGCATTGAATCATGATATCTGGTTTATGCAAATAAATAGGATAACTCTATCTACTGACCCAAGATACTTTGTAAAAGCATGCATCGTACGAGAAGGGAAACACTTCGAAAACATATATGGGAAGATAAGAGGTTATGCTTGCCTTGCTTCAAGAAAACCAGATAAAGCTTCAGGGATAAGTGCTTGACTTGGTTGTTTAGACCAAATATTCGGCAACAGGGGTGTCGAACCTCTCTCCGGATTCGAGGTGTACCGATGAGAGCAAACACCGGAAAGGAAGAGAACAACACTCAACATAGGCATCGATGCAATGCTCAATATGTATGCATGAACATTTGAATGCATTAAAGATAAGCCCTAAACATGTTTCAAGGGTTTCTAGGGTTCACATGTTAAGAAAACAGTTTTAGTGAATTTAGTCCCGAAATGGACCTCGGAGGCCGATTCGGGCAATTCTGAAGGTGACACTAATTTTAGTTGCTCAAAAGAGGTTGAAAACACCATAACTAGGTTGCACTTGTCATTCTAAGCATTTTGACATATAACTTGTAATTTTCTAATTTTCTTGAATAAAAACTTATTTTCTTTATTCTAAATGATTTAAATAATGCTCAAAATTAAACTTTGTCAAAAATGTGTGCAAATGACATAAACATGTAGATTACATTTTTCTGAACAAAATGGTATATTGAACACATTTTTCTGATTGGCCAATTAAAAGATATTGCATTTACAAAATTAGTTAATTTTCTGTAATTTAAACCTGGGTGGGGTCCACGTGGCAGTTCAATTTCGTTTAAAAGAAATTAAATAGAAAAACCAGGCAGTGACGCGAGCATAACATCGTGATGACATCATCCCAGCCCAAATGCTCACAGAAGCGATGCAATCAAAGAAATTAGCGCGGGGTTTTGGAATTGGATTGCACCGAGGTGGAGGAGACCGAGGGGAGTGCGGGGGTGGTCTCGGTCGACCAAGAGGTCGCCGGAATGCTCGCCGGCGAGCTCGGGCGGCGGCGGCGGACCGCGGCCGGCGGCGTCAGCGAGAACCAGAGGGGGAGGAAGCGAGGGGAGGGCGCCGGAGGGTGTGGGTGCTCACCCTGAACCTAATGGAGGGGTCGGGGCGGCGAGGCGGGGCGGCAATCGCCGGCGACGAGCGGATTCCGGCGGCGGCTATGGCGGATTCCGGCGCCAAATTAGAGGGCTCCCGGGGCTCCTTGGGGGCTCAACGAGCTCGAGGTGAAGGAGTAGGAAACGGCGGAGCTATTGGGCTGCTCGGCGGGGTGCGGGGGCGGGCGTGTCGTCGGCGGGGAGCGGCGGAGGCCGACGGTTAGGGTTTGGGCGAATTGAGGTTCTCTTGCGCGTGAGGATACAGAGAGGAGAGGATGAGGGAGATTGAGGAAGTGGAGGCGTACGGGGAGGCTTCTCCTCTCCCTTATCCTCGAGTGGGACACGCAGGAGGTGGCTGGGAAGGGTGGCGTCATAGACCTTCTCGTCTACTGTCCAGAGGTAGAAGATGACAAAAGGAACATTTCCGAACCCCCCCCCCAAGATTTCCAGAAACTGCAAAAAGGTCCTGCTCTTTTTAAAAACAGCACACTGAAAACAGTTTTGAGGGCCTTTCTATAAAAGGTAAAAATTTACAAAAATTATTTTTGAGATCCTTATTACATAGGCAACCACAACATATTTTTGTTTGACAAAAATTATACCATTTTAAACCATCATTTAAATTGGCACTTTTAAGTGATTTTAACAAACTCTGTTATTTAATTTTAGTGCACTTGTTTTAAAACCAACATTGGGTTCAAAAATGCATGCATGACATGACATGATCATAAGCACAAACACACAAACTTTTTATTACAAAAAAGGTGGATGTTACAGTGTGGCCCCCCTGCTCACCCACCAACATTTCCATCTCGCCTATATATTGTCCCTGAAGGGTTACCCTAAATAACAAAGCCTTTTCCACCAAAAACATTCGCAGCCGCGGTCATCGTCAACCCTAGTTTGGAAGGGTTTTGGAGCTCTCCCCGGCACCCTGTCGGGACGGGGAAACATCACCGGAGGGCTCTACACCACCATGCCCGCCTCCGGAATGATGTGTGAGTAGTTCATCCTTGGACTACGGGTCCATAGCAGTAGCTACATGGTTGTTCTCTCCTCTTTATGCCTCATGTTTAGATCTTATGAGCTGCCCTACATGATTAAGATCATCTTATTGTAATGCTACATGTTGTGTTTGCTGGGATCCGATAAATATTGAATGCTATGTCCAATGATTATCAATCTATCATGTTATTTTCATGTGTATGTTATTTATGATCTTGCATGCTATCCGTTATTACTAGATGCTCTGGCCAAGTAGACGCTAGTAACTCCAAGAGGGAGTATTTATGCTCGATTTGGGTTCATGCCTCCCTTTCACTCACGCTCGAGTGACAGAAACGTAAACGGGTGGGGTATGTGTTGTTTACATTAGGGAGAAAACAACAATGATTTGTCTAAGGATGATGTTATTGTTTACATTACACACTTTTCCGACTGCGATTGTCTGTTGCTTGCAACTTAATACCCAAGGTTTGCTCGGATGAAATTCTGAGGGTGGATTATTAGTCATAGATGCAGTTGGATAACGGTCTATGTATCTTGTTGTAATGCCCGCATGAATCACATAGTAATCATCATGCCGTGCATATGCACTACCTAGCCTCTTTTATATCTGTCAATTGCCCAACTGTAGTTTGTTTACCATACATGCTATCTATCTACCTTGGGAGAGACACCTCTAGTGAACTGTGGACTCCGGTCCATTTTCCTCATACTGATAATACAACCATTGCAATCTTTGTTTTCATACTACTGCTACTGTTTTACTACTGCCATCACTGTTATCTTTCATTTACCGCAAACAAATATTATTTTCCACACGGTATGTTTAACCTCTTTGTGTTCAGCAAAACAGGTGAGATTGACAACCTCACTGCTTCGTTGGGTCAAAGTGATTTGATTGTGTTGTGTAGGTTCCACGTTGCTTCTGAACCGATAGTGCGCCCTGCCACCTCAGCTGCATCAACCTTCAGAAGTGATTTATTTCTCCTACTAGTCGATTCAACCTTGGTTTCTTTCTGAGGGAAACTTACCGCTGTGCTGTTCATACCTTCCTCTTGGGGTCTCCCAATGAACGTGTGTTACACGGGCATCAAACCCCAGGCCCCTAACCATGGGGATTGTTGAGGTAGCATCCTCTTCATTGGCGCCGTCTGCGAGAAACTAAGGCGCTGGATCTGAGGCTTCTTCGACCTCATCCCCTGCGAATGGCGACTCTCTGATCTGGCGGACTTGATTCATTTCGGGTCCATCGACTTCACCAAGTACTCGCCGACATGACGCATGGTATTTGACTCCATCGAGAAAATAATCGACCAGACGTTCGGTGACCTGAACTTCCTCGCGAGTCGCATAGGGATCTTACGCCTTCAGAACCCACCTCATCCCCAAATGATGGGGTCGACTGCTCCAACAACGCCTTTAGAGGTCTCGTCGCTACGACTCAAGGGGCAGTAGATTCCAGCCACTCTTACGCCATTGTCGCCGACCGCACCCCAGCCATCTTCGGCGATGGCTCGCCCGCCCCTCCCTGTCCCCGCCCGCCGCGCGCGAGCTCCAGGCGCCAGCGCACACACTTGTTGGAGCCGGCCAGCGAGCTTCCCAGCATCGCCCCGCGCCCTCCCTGTATTTATCCGGAGCCACATCACCCTAATTCATCCCCATCATGTCTGGTCCGCCCTGTCCATGGCTGGCTGCGCCTTGGCAATGGAGGTCGAGCCGGCAGCAATTCTGACTCGTGGTGGCCTATTCTGGCATGTGGAGGCCTCTTCTGGTGTGTAGCAACGATTTCTGGCGAGTTCCGACCAAATTTCGTCGCGTCGTGTCTGTTCCGAAGAGGTTTGACCGGTTTACAGGTTGAATGCCAATTCACTCCCAAACTGCATATACGAGGGTCTCGCGGATGGATGCTCAGTGCCCTAAAAATTGTTTGAGGGTCTACGGAAGTTTACGAGATCTGCTAGGCGTCGTCTTTTCGAGCGAAACTGTAATCTGCTATTTTTTTATAGGTTTGACCGCTTTTACGGTGTCTCCTGGAGATGCTCTTAGCGGTTCGGCCCTGATTTCTAGCTAGGTGATCGATCCAATCATCATTTTAGTTTACACATACTTCAGTACGCTTGGTGATATGAGAAACAGACTACCCCCTTCGTTTTATAGGGGAGTTTTTAGCGTAAAACCACCAGTTTAGCGCTGAAATTTCAAAAAAACACCACTTTACATTTGAATCGCACAAAACCACTACCTCAGCTCTACTTTTTCAAATGGATCAAATGGCAAATTGAGCAGCGATTGACATCGATTCTGACTAGTGGGTCCCACCGCAGAAAGTGACATGGCGCGGTGCGGACATGCGCTTGTGTTCTGTTACGGTGTGTCCGATGAAGAGGGTGCCCGCGCGCGAGGTAGGTTTTATTTGTTCCCCTTTCGTCTCTCGCTCTCCTCCTCCTCCATGGCGTCGGCTACTCTAGGTGGTGGTGATCCGTTCGTCCGTCGTCGGCGTACCTGGCGGCGGCGCTTCCCGGCCCATAGTTTGTGATGGTGGAGAGGATAGCGGAGGGATCCTGCCTTCTTTGGTAGCGGCGGGCTCCTGCGGGCGAGACGACACGGTGTCGCCGGAGCGGTCTTTAGTGTCGACGACGGTGGTGCTTGATGCTGACGTGATCACACGCTCGTCGGGAGACCCCAAGCGGAAGTTATGATGTAGTCTAGCGAATTTTCTCCTCAGTTAACCAGGATTTATCAGGCCGGTAGTACTTTGTAGTCTTGGAGAAGATTGCTTGTTGTCTTGCGCGTCAGCAAGCGTGGAACCTGCACAGAAACACAAATGATCTCTTGCCCCAACTTTCCGAAAGGCTGCCAATCTTCCGTCTTGCTGAAAACTAGAGAATTAAACGTACAAAGTCTTAAAAAGTAATAATAGTAAAAAAAGCGGAACATCAAGGAAATAGTTATGAAAGTGCTTTAAAGAAGGTTGCAAATATGAGGAAAATAGGACCGGGGCCATAGGTTCACTGATGGTGTATCTCCAAAGAAAACAAACATGCTGGGTGAACAAATTACAACTGGGCAATTGACAAATCATGAACGTATAACAATACTATTATGACGAGATATAGTTCACGGGTTCTAACATTGTAGGCATTACGTCAAAACATCCGGAAAACGATAGAAAACATGTGGAAAACAAATGGTATTGGGTAGAAAACATGCATGGAGCATAAAAAATTATAGATATGTTTGCAACGTATTAGCATCCCTAAGTTGAACTCCCGCTTGTCCTGGAGTAGGTAAGTGATAACAAAATAATTTTTGAGGTTGCATGAAGCCAGCACAAATCTTCATCAGCGTTATGTAAAAGCACCGGAAGCTGAGATCAAAGTATTTTAACAAAGGCATGATAAATAATATGTGAACTAATGTAAACTTAGCAACTATGTTGCACATGAAAAGTAACACAAATAAAAGAAAATGAATAATAATGCATTCAAAATGATACATTTGTTTCAATCATAAAGAAAAACATAATAAAGTGGTATCCAGCTTGTCCATCGTGTGGTAGCAAAACATAAATGCCAGGACACCTTCAAAGTTTAAATGGTGAATAGATACAAATAATTTGATAACAAGTAATACCATAATCATGAATCAATCAATAATAAATTTTGCGACTATGAACATTATACTCATAATGTCAACTATGCTCTCTTAGTTGGTGCATAAATTAAGAAGATAGAGACTCGGCATAAAAGTAAAAGAAAGCCTTCATAGAGAGAAGCAGGGATTACTCATGTGGTATAGATTTTTATTTAAAAAAACAAAGACATTGAAAACAATTTTGAGAGAGGTGTATGTCTATGTCAACGAATGGTAATGAAAAACTTATCATAATCCATGTCAAGCAAAATGTTTAGACTTTTTAGAGAGATTTCCATTAGAATTTTTTTCTTATGGTCGGTATTTCCCTCCACCTTTCCTTTCACAAATCAGAGCTAGCCGTATCCAGGGGGTGCCTACTAGCATTCATCAAACCATGGGGAAGTGCCTTTTTTATTATTGGAGTTCATATTATTTGGCACCGGCTCTCTACAAATTTAGATGAGCACAGATTCCATACTCATCGGTCGAAATAAGGGAGAAGAACTTTTCTTGACATAACCATGATAAACTTTAAACTACTTCCTCATGAGCTAAAACAGAAACTCAAAACAAATTTGTAATTTTGAAGGTTTAAAAGTAGCACACAAGAAATTTACTTGGAGTGGCAATGAAATACCACATATAGGTAGGTAGGGTGGACACATTTGGTAAACTTTGTTTTTGGGAGTTGGATGCACGAGTATTACTCATACTCAATACAGGGTGAAGGCTAGCAAAAGATTGGGAGCGACCAACTAAGAGAGCAATAACAACCGTAATCATGCATAGCGACAAAACATCATTAATCAAACTATGAAGTGATATTACAAGTTAAAAAATAAATGATCATCGAGGCTAGAGGTGATTTTTTTTATAGTCATAATATAGTGTGAGCATGCACCAAGACAATACAGAAAAATGATTTAAAGGAGATTACCACAATACCATGCTTCAATATGAGGGAACAACACATGATCTAATTTCACTGGCACATTACGCACTCGGATATTTAAGAATTGTAACGATACATCATATACTACTAAGCACACAATTAAAACGACATCTAACATGACATGCCAAAGCCTAAGCCACAGTCAAAACAAGCTTCCTATTGCACCACTATAAGCATAAAATATTTTACTCTTCTCCAACACCAATCAACTTATTTGAAACAAATCTCAATGCAAATAATCATCAAAGACCAGCGAGCTAATCATATATAAATGAAGAAAACCAACAAGATCTGAATAAAATTTGAGTGAAAAGAAGAGCTAAACACAGTACTAAAAAAACTGAACACTCACATAACAATGAGAGTGAAAACTAGAGTGTTCTAGGCAATAAAAAATGAGCTTGTTTCTCTCCAAACTAAAAAGTGCTAGGATCCAACTACTAAATACATCAAATAAAAAAACTGAAAGCAAAATAAAATTACGCTCCAAGAATAACACATATCATGTAAAGCAATAAAAATATAGTGTTTTTAAAGAAATTTGATATTTTTGTTGACGAAGAAGATGATGCCTTGGGAATCCCCAAGATTTGACGCTTGTACTTCTTGGATATTTCTTGGGGTGACATGGGAATCCCCAATCTTGAGCTTTTGTCCATCCATCATCTCCTCATATCATACTTCTCTCCCTACACTTGAAAACTTCCTCCACCTAAAACTTCTCATAATCTTCATTAGCAACGTTAGTGCATCAAAATAATAAATCCTCTTGGTTCAATTTTAACACAAATAACAATCAATTTAATACATTAGCTATTTAAAAACTTGTTTTAAATCTCTCCCCCAAAAAGAATCTCAAAAGAAAAGGATTAAGATTTAAGAGTCAAATGCAAATATTGGCAGAAATCTGTCAAAACAGAACAGTCAGCAAAGATTTTTTTTTTTGAAAAAATCTGTTGCTCAAATCAAAAAGTGCGAAACTAATGAAAGTTATATAACAACCCGGGGATTGTGTCTAATTATTTTTAAAGAAATCCTACGTTCTGTATGGGAGAAATATTTTTTTTGGTGGCAGCACAGAAATCTGTTTCAGGACAGCAACTTCCCCAAATCGCAGTACCTCTCTAGTAGAGGTTACTCTTGGCAAAAAAAAAACGAAATAAAAATGATAAGAAGCGGTTTTTACAGAGGTAAAAACTTCCAATATGCAAAAGGAACAAAATAAAACAAAAATAAAACAAAGGAAAACAAAGTGGGTTGCCTCCCACAAGCGCTTTTCTTTAATGCCTTTTAGCTAGGCCTGAAGAACGAATCAAGTGTTATCATTAAATTTGAGGAGCTCGAACTCATCATAGAGGCATTGAAGTTTCCACACTCAAGGTTCAGAATCTCCTCTCTCTATTTTCTTTTAGATTTACTATTTTCATCAAGGAGATTCTCCAGAACAACCCAACCAAAATTTTCCTGTAATGCCGCATACATTGCTAAAAGTTTGAATGGTATAGGGATATTAATTTCTTGTTCGCATTCAGTTTTTCCTTCATATTTCATTCTATCAATATCTAAAGTTTTCAAGGTATGATTGATGGAAAGACCATAAACAAGCCTCTTATAACAAGAAAAAACTTTTCTAGCTTTTATAGCAATGTCATTAAATTCCAGGAGCAAAGCGTTCAACACAAAATCCCTTTCTTTTCCTTTATTCATGCAACCAAGCTTGAGAAACGTTTTTTGTATGATAGGATTGAGGTTGACCAACCAAGCTTCTATCATGGCAACCAAAGAAGCTATGGCGGTTTTTTAGTTATGGGCAAGTTTAACTACAGGTTTAGCATTAAAATCACAAAGCCCATTAACAAGGTTAAAGAATTCATCAATATTGTTTCTTCCAATAATGAATCCACCTCCTACTTTCAGATCTTTCATAGCTAATTTAGGGGTAGACATCTTAGCAAAACAACAACAAAAACTACCACAAAGACGAAAGCTAAATAACAAGTCAAATAAAAGACTAACAACTAGAGAACTAATTTTTGGGGGGTTTTGATAAAGAGAAAACAAGACTAAACAAAAGTAAAATAAGAAAAAACAAAATAAAAGAAAGAGAGTGGAAGTGTGAGACTCCCCTTGCAGCAAGCTAGAAGTCCTCGGCAACGGCGCCAGAAAAAGTACTTGATGCTTACGTGATCACACGCTCCTTGGGAACCCCATGAAGAAGGTATGATGTAGTCTAGCGGGAATTTTCCCCGGTTAAGGTACCAGGATTTATCGAACCAGTAGGACTTCATAGTCTTGGAGAAGGTTTCTTGTTGTTTGGAGCGTCAAAAAGCATGGAACCTGCACACAAACACAAACTCTCTCTTGCCCAACGTTCTGAAAAGTTGTCAATCTTCCGGTCTTGCTGAAAACTAGAGAGTTAAACGTATAGACTCTTGAAAAATAATAAAAGTAAAAATGGTACAACAAAGAAAAATTATGAAATTACTTTAAAGAAGGTTGCAAATATGAGGAAAATAGGACCGAGAGCCATAGGTTGACTAGTGGTGTCTCTCCAAAGAAAACAAACATGTTGGGTGAACAAATTACAGCTAAGCAATTGAAAAATCATGAACGTATAACAATACTGTTATGATGAGATATAGTTTAGGGTTCTAACACTGCGGGCATTACGTCAAGGCATATGGACCGCTATCCAGCATGCGTCCATATCTAAAAGTCCACCTCAAGAAAGCTATCCAGCAAATCTCTCCGGTATTAAGTTGCAGCAACGAAGTGATTTCTTTGTGTGCAACGGACAAATGCATTAAGAACAATACGAAATGTAAGCAGTGGTGCTCGTCCATAGACAAGAGCACCGATGTTTTATCCCTAGTAGCAACAACACATCCCCCACCCGTCATGTTTCTGTCACTCGAGCACATATGTAAGGGAGGCATGAACCTACCATCTAGCATACAAACCCTCTCTTGGAGGTGAAAACAACTACGTGGCCAAGGTAATCATAAACACCAGAGATCATTGCAAGACAAGATTAAAACTCTCTACAAATATAAGTGAAGCATATCGGATTGATGTGAACAAAATAATCATAATATCATGGTTCATCAGAACCCAGCAAACCCAACATGCACAATTACATAATAGTGGTCTCGATCATGCGAGGCAGCTCACGAGACTCTAAACATGGAGGAATAGGGGAGAGAACAACCATCTATCTACTTCTATGGACCCGTAGTCCGAGATGAACTACTCACACATCTGTCTGGGGGAGATCATGGCGATGTAGAGGCCTCCGATGGCGATTCCCCTCTCCGGCAAGATGCCGGAATAGGGTTGCAGAAGCCCTAGATTGGACTTTGGAGGTGATGGCACCTCTCTATATGTTTCGTGGAAAATAACTTTGTCCCCGACGTTTTTAAGGTTAAAGGCAAAGAGGCGTTGAGAGGCGGTGGCCAGGGCACCCAGAGGCCCACCAGGCGCGCCTAGGATGGGGTCACGCCTGGTACCCCTTGGCTCCCCTCCGGCTCTTCTTTGGACTCCATCTTCGTCCCGGGTAAAAAACGATTTCCGTGGATTTTCAGCCCTTTTCAAGAATATTTCTTTAAGAACTTTTCTGAAATAGAAAAACAGTAGAAAACATCAAATGGCCTGGGGCATCTCGTTAATAGGTTAGTCTATGAAAATATCTGTAAAATGAAGGAAAACATGTGGAAAATGAAAGGTATTGGGTAGAAAACAAGCATGGAGCACCAAAAATTATAGATACATTTGCAACGTATCAGTTCTTCCGAAGGTGGAGACGAGACAACTGGTCTTTGCCATACATCGTCGTGGAGTAAGTTACTCTGTGCGATTTTTTCTTCTATTTTCTCCGCCATTTTCTCTGCAATTTCCTCTAGATTAAGTCGATGAACAAAAGAGAAAAAGGGATGATGTTCTGAGCCAGATGCGTCCTTCAATGGGAGATGCTCTTGTGAAGTCTAGTTGGCTTGTGATATACTGTATTTTGTATTTACCATTCGTTGACATAAGCATACACCTCTCTAAAAAATGTTTTCAATACCTCTGTTTATTAAAATAAAAATCTCTAGCACATGAGTTAATCCCTGCGTCCCTGTGCAAAGGGCCTTTGTTTTAGTTTTATGTTGAGTCTCCATCTTCTAACTTTATGCATATGAGAGAGCATAGTTGCCATTCTTAGTTTAATGTGCATTGGTCCCAGAAACTATTATTAATTGATTCATAATGTGTGATTACTTGCTCTCAAATTATTTGTTCTAGTCATCGACTTGAACTTTGAAGGTGTACTGGCATTTATGTTTTGCCCCACTGTTAAGGACAAGCGAAATATCACTTTGCTATGTTTACTTTATGCTCGAAACAAACGTATAAATTTCAAGTGCATTATTATTCGAGATCTTTTATTTGTGTTACTTTTCATGATGCAAGGTGATTGCTAAGTTTGATTGTTAAAATTATATCTATCATGCATGTGTTTAAAGTAATATGATCCCAGCTTTAGATATGCTTTAACTTTATGGTGATCAAGTTTATATTGGTAGCAGGTCAGCTCAGAAACTATTTGTTTTTATCGTTTACCTACTCGAGGACGAGTAGGAACTAAGCTTGAACCTCAATTCGCACTGTAATTGAACTCTTATCTGTAACTTAATTGTGAAATGATCAATGTGCATAATTACCCAATAAATGTGCCCTGGATAATGGATCTGTAATGTTGTCTCTTAACTGAATATTAGTAGGAAATATACGGTGAGGGTTAGTTATCATAGATAGTTAAATTTCTCATCTGTAGTATGAATACAAATGATAGTTTAGCCCAGTAGGTAATATACTTTTTTTGTGTTGTAGTTTAGATGATGAAATATGGGCCATTAGGTTGATACCGGGTGGAGATAATTTTGACTGCTCCATGTGCAAGTCTGACATAACAATTCAGAATTTTATGGCACAAATAAAAAGGCATGGTTATGATTTCTTAGAAACAATATATTTTGTGGTAGAAAATGGCAAAGGGTTTGCTGGAATGGAGGTTCTGTACACAATGAACAAAGTGAGTAAGATGTTGAAGTTGTATGAACATGAAAGGATGCTCAGGGTTACAATAATCAAACACCATGGACCAGTACCTCCTGGACTGAACATGGATGGAAGATTTCACTGTACTTTCTGATGGTGAAGATATTTATCCAGTTACAGTTGACTGCCGAGAGGCCATTTTTCATGGAACACAACAGCGCTGCAATTATGAGAAAGGGAAGAATGTTTCTTGTGGGAAATCAATTCTTGTTGATGTTGTAGACTCTGATGATGATATTGACATGGGTGATTATAGAACTGTTGACCATGACAGAGCTATAGCAGAGGAGCTATAGTTAATAAAAAACTCAAGGCCAGGAGGAAAGTTGAATCTGAAGGCAAGTACAAGGTTGATCAACATACAAAGTTGAAAGGGCATAGTGACATACACTTTGAAGGGGATACATATGTGGATTAGTTATGTTTCGAAGAGGAGGAGTCTGAGGTAGAGGAAGTACATGAAGAGGACCTTTTTTCCACTAAGAAGCTTCCTATAAAGAAAGGACCAGCTAGCAATTGTCACCATGAGCCAAAGGAAGAACTAGGATTTTATTTTGTGCCCTCAAGTGATGAGGATAGCAACCCAGATGATTTGGGTGACAGTGATGATGATGGATTTGTGAAAGGATTTGTTATTCCTTGCAGACTTGATAGGAGGATGAAGACCATGAAGAAAAGAGTATGGTATGATCCTAACAGGCAAGATGCAGATCAATAGTTATCTCTTAAGATGTGCTTCAAAGATGTATATGAGTTTAGGGTAGCTCTTAGAATTACCACATTGCTCAGCTAAGAAACTTTCAGTACCACGGGAACTGCAGTGATAGAATTATTGTTAATTGCAGTCAACCAAAGTGTCCATTCTTCATGTCTCCTTCTACAATTGCACATGAGAAAACTTTCTGCATAAGAAATATGGAAGAACTACACACATGCACTCCCCTTGGATTGAACACAAAGGTCACTATTAACTGGTTGGCATTTCAATCTAAGCAAGCTATGAGAAAATCCCAGTACATGTGTTGATACCTTGATTGACAATGCCAAGTTTTTTTTGTAGTGGAGGTTCCTAGGATGAAGGCTTACAAAGCTAGGAAGAAAGCATTTGATGTTGTCATAGGTGATCAGAAAAAACAGTACACAAGGTTGAGAGATTATTTGCAAGCAGTCATTGACACATATCCAGGAAGCAAGTGCCTTGTCACAACCAAGGAATTATTGGGGGATCCTAGTGCCAACCCCAGATTCCATGCTCTGTTTGTTTGTCTAAATGCTTCTAAAGAAGGGTTTTTGAATGGATGCATGCCATTCTTAGGTCAGATTTCTGAATATATTTGTTGAATTTAATTAATGTAGTACATATGGAAATAAATGTAGGCCTTGTTACCAATGTTTCTCTACTTAGGAGTTGATGGATGTTTCATTAAACTGGAAACCAGGCAAAAAATCCTAGATGCAACAGGGAGAGATGGTAACAACAATATTTTTCCTATTGCTTTTGGTGTAGTAGATAAGGAAGACATAGCCACCTGGCTGTGGTTTCTAACTCAACTGAGATACTGCATTGGTGAATCATAAAAATTTGGTACTTACACCATAATTTCAGATAGGAGAAAGGCATAGACAACAAAATGGGAGATCACACATTCTTATTCTGAGAAATTAGAAGTGGCTAAGAAATTTGCTAGGCAATGCGGGGCAAAGAATGTTGATTGAGGGTTGTGGAAAGTTAGCACCTCTGGGCTGCAAAACATGATGTGGACCTGAGAGCTAGAACATGTGGATGTAGGGTGTGGGATGTCACTGGGATTCCTTGCAATCATGCAGTATGAGTGATAGAGAAGATAAACCAGCATCCAGAGGAATATGTGCATGACTTTTTTTTAAGAAACCAATGTACAAGGAAGCTTTCAAACATGTGGTGTATCATGTCCCTGGTCCTGAGGACTAGCCAAGAACAAATACTGCAGACATTAATCCATATCCTTTCAAAGAAGGACTTGGCAAAAAACAAACAAAAAGAAGGAGAGGTCAATTTGAGGTCCCAGAACCTAGAGACAATTCAAGGATGGAAAGTATCACTTGTGGTAACTGCAACAGAGTAGGGCATAGGTATGATCACTTCGATCTGCCATTGAGGCTAGAGCTACAACTTAGGAAACAAAAGCACCTGGTGAGTATTTCAATCTTGTTCACTTGGACTAACTTGTTTGACTACTAACTAAAAAAATTGTTTGCAACCAAGAAACTATGTAGGAGAAAGCTCTACTTCACAGCTGGTGGTCAACATGCTCGGCATATAACAACTAGGGTTGACACATCAGCCAACTCATCAGCACCAGTGCCACCTCCAACTAGGGTTGAAGCATCAACCTACTCATCAACACTAGTGCCACCTCCAATTGCTAGTGCAACTACAGCTCCAACTGCAATACTTCAAAGAGCGGCAGCTTCAAGACCATTTTATGCACCAAGGAGTGATATTTCCTTTGATTATGGATCAAGTGCAGCACCAGATAGAAGATTCAGCAGCATGCCTAGTAAGAAAACAGGTAGAATGCAGAGTTACCTGAATGCAGGGAAGGCTAGCTCATACAAAAATTGAAGGATCATCTTCATGTATTTGTATGTGTGTTAAAACTTTCTGAATTTTGTGTTCAACACTATGTTTGTATTTTTTTAAGACTTTGTATTTTTTTGAAAGACTCTAAACAATGAGTTTAAGACTATGGGTGCAAATGTGTCTGTTGATTTTATCAAAAAAAATTCTGTTGATTTGATCAAAAATATTTATGTTGATTTGATTAAAAATCTAAGCAACCTAGTTGATCAAATATGGGTTATAAAAAATCATTATCGAGGACCCCTGAGGATCCTAGACAACCCTAGACAACCCTAGTTGATTGCTCAGAAATGGTTGTCGAGGAACCTGATGACCCACAAGTATAGGGTACCGCAACAGTCTTCGACGGAACTTATACCCAAATTTATTGATTCGACACAAGGGGAGCCAAAGAATATTCATAAGCCTTATTAGATGAGTTGTCAATTCAGCTACACCTGGAAGTAGACTTGCTCGTAGCAGATTATCAGTAGTAACAGTTTTATAGTAGTAGTATTAGTAAAATAACAGCATGAATAAATAAGGACAACAACAGTAATCGTAGTAGGCACCAGGATTAAAATATTGTAGGCATAGGGACGGATGAACGAGCGTTGCATGGATAAGATAATTCATATAATAATTAAAACATGGGCAATTCCCGATAAATAATAATAAAACATCCAAGTACTAGGTAACCATAGGCATGTGTTCCATATTTAGTCGTACGTGCTTGCAATGAGAAACCTGCACAATATCTTCATTTCTACCAGCCCGTTTGCAGCGGGGCCTCAAGGGAAACTACTGGTAATTAAGGTGCTCCTTTTAATAAAGCACCGGAGCAAAGCATTAACACTACGTGAACACACGTGATCCTCACATCATAGCCACCCCCTCCGGTTATCCCAATTGTTGTCACTTTGGGGCCTCGGGTTCCGGACAATGATATGTGTAAACAACTTGTAGGTATGATCAAAAACATAATTATCCTCATGAAACAATAACATTTTCAAGTCTGGGATCATGGCACTCGGGCCCTAGTGACAATAATTAAGCATAAACAAGTTGCAACAACGATAGACAACACTAACAACGGATACTAGGCACCATGCCCTAACAATCTGGCATTATTACATGAATAGTCTCATCCAATCCCTACCATCCCTCTCAGCCTTCAGCGGGGATTACTCGCACATGGATGGGGGAATCATGGATGGTTGATGTAGAAGTGGTGGCTATGACGATTGTGATGATCTCCTCTGAATCCCCGTCACGGTAGGGTGCCAGAATAGGAACTTCTGATCCCCGAATTAGGTTTCGAGTTGGAGGCGGCGCTCTAGTGTTTTCTCTGGAATATGACGACCCCCCTCAGGTTTTTAGGTCAAGAGGTATATGTAGTCGAAAGGGGAGCCCGAGGGAGTGCCAGAGGCAGCCACACCATGTAGTGGCGCGACCTAGGGGGGCGCCGCCAGGTGGTCTGGGCCCCTCGTGGCCCCACTCCGTCTCGTCTTCTGGCTATGGGGTCTTCGGGTAAAATAAGAACTTTGGTCTGGGCCCCTTGTGGCCCCACTCCCCTCCTGAAAGTTGATTTTCTGCACAAAAACGATACACCGGGGTAATTCTGCTGAAAACAGCGTTAGTTCGTGTTAGTTGTATTCAAAACTCACAAGTTTAGAGGAAAACAACAGCAAAAGTGTTCGGAAAAGTAGATATGTTTTGGACGTATCAACTCCCCCAAGTTTAGTTTATTGCTTGTCCTCAAGCAATTCAGTTAACAACCGAGTGTGATGAAAGAACTTTTACAAACACATTTGGTTCATATGATGTAAATATTCTCACTATATGATCAAGTACTTAGGAAATTCATAATAATAAGTATGCAAATAAAGTCACCTATTATTATGCAAACCATGAAGAGATACCAACACACTAATAATAAGCAACATGAAATATATCAATTTGCAGGATTGAAATGTCCATAATAAGATATGGTAAAGTGGTATCTCGCTTTCCCTTAAAAGTGGAGCAAAACATAAATGCCAGGGCACCTCTGAGGCTCAAGTGAAGAATAGAAGTAAATATATCAAATATAAAAGCATCAAAGTTATACCACAATCAACCATGTTCTAGGACAAGCACATTACACTAAGAGTGACAGCTATGCTCTCGAGAAGGTGCATAAAGGTAGAATGTTAAGACTCAACATAGAAGTAAAAGAAAGGCCGTTCACAAAGGGCAGCCGGGATTAACATGTGCCAGAGCTTTTTATTTTATTAAAAACAGAAGTAAAATGATTTTGGGGCGTGATTTTTCATGTCAATGAATGGTAATAGAGTTCTTGTTATGTTCCATACTAAGCAAGTTGAGAGCGGTTCCGAATTATTTATATTAGGCATTTATAGCATGCACTTTATATATTATGACACTCCTCCCAACCTTGCTTTCACAAACCATGGCTAACCGAATCCTCGGGTGCCTGCCAACAATCTCATACCATGGAGGAGTGCCTATTTATTTGTTTAGCCTTTTGATGTTATAATGGTCTAACCATCTCTTTACAAAATTAGTGACGAGCAGATGAAGCATGCAAGTCGGGGTACTTAATTAGTATGGAAGGTAACAAACCCAACTACTACTTTCTCATGAGCTAAAACAATGTCACAAAATGAGAAGTATTTTGAAGGTTTCAAAGATAGCACATGAAAATTTGCTTGGAGTGTCGGTGAAATACCATATATAGGTAGGTATGGTGGACACATTTTGCAAACTTTGGTTTTTGGGAGTTGTATGCACGAGTAGAGCTCATACTCAGTACAAGTGAAGGCTAGCAATAGACTGGGAGCGACAATCAAGAGAGCAACAACTGTCATAATCATGTTTGCGACAAAAAAAATAACAAGGGCATAAAAGTGATACAAATATTTTGAGGCAAAATAAATCATCAAAGCTTAATTGAATTTTTATTTTCAGTCTTATGCATGCGTGCGCATGTGCCAAGTGAATTGAAGTGAAACATTCAGAGGGAGATACCACAATGACATACCCTTCTTTGAATAGAACAATGCAAGCAAACATTTATATGACATGCTATCTACTATTAGTAAGTTGGCACTGATCATAAGAGAGCACGAAGTACCAAGCATCCATTAAACAACACACACCTTACACGAACGAATGAAGCATGTCTACATGGATGGGTATATGTACAAAAATGAAAACAAATAGAGTTCATACTAGCCTCTCACCACAACTTGAATTGTTGTTCACTTGTGTGGATGGAATGATATAAAATGAAAACCAAGCTCCAACGGAGTCACGGAGGACTATAGAACTCTGCAGCAAACTTTACAAAACCAAAGAACAACAACAAATATTTTTGGGTTTTCTCATTTAAAACAAGAACATAAGGAAACAAGCAAACAAAGCAAAATCTTTTTGAATTTTTGAATATTAAACTGAAACTAGAAAGTAAAGCAAACTAATAAAAGGAACTAAAGAAACAAATAAAGAGAAACAACAGAAATATTGTTGGTCGTTTTGTGTTTTGCAAACAGAAACAAAATAAGAAAACAATGAAAGCGAAATAAACAGAAACATGGATATACAAGGAACCGACAAAAACATGATATGGAAATGAGTGTGATGTCGGTATACCTCCCCCCAAGCTTAGGATTTTGGACTAAGTAGAGATCAATCTCGGCGTGGGTACAAGCCCCATGCTGGTGGGTCATCCCTACCATGATCGTAACCACGCGCCCATGAAGAAGAAGAAGCAGCAGGCCCATAATCATAACCAGGGTGCTGGTACGGAAACCCCACAGTGTTAGCGGGCTGGATAAAATCATTTTCGGCGCCCTCTCCATCGTCCTCTACATGCTGGAGGTGCTTCTCAATGTATGCATCAAATTCACGTTCTGAGAGTATCCTTCCCTGACATCAAGGTTAAACAAAGGAGGCGCAGAAAAATTGACTACTCTATCACACTTAATTACTCTCCATCATGATTTCTTGAAAAAGGTTATATCATAGAATAAGTTATTCAAGTTAGCCCAGGTAGAAACAAATTTATTTTTTATCATGGAATTACGGTCAAGCCTCTCTACGGGAAACTGAATGTCTAAATGGTGTGGCACCACACCATGCAAATCTAATAAACAAGAGGAAATAAGACCTCCACAAATCCCCCCTTCTCACGGTTAGCAGCGAGACAGAAAGCTATTAAAGCACCAAAATTATAGGACATATCTTGTTTCAAAGCAGCCGAGATAAACGCTAAATCATAAAAAGATAACTTGTTTTGCAGTTTTTATAGCAAAAACACACTTGGCAAAAAAAAGGCAGAATATCGAATATATGGGAGTTGAATATTTCGAATTTTACCACTCTCATCTGAGAAGCTTGTCCCCTGGAAGATTTATTTATACAAATCCATCAGTGCTTTGGGCTGCCCTCTTATCTTCTCACGCGATCCCCACTTTGATACTTTGATGGCTACACAAAAATCATCAAAAGGCAAGTTGATTGTTTTATTATAAATTTTGTAGTGAACCATGGGGTTAGGTGAGGACCAGTTGAAACTAAAATCCTGCACCACAGACATAGTTAATTTTGCGTATTGGCTAGGTTCCCCCTCAACAAAATGTTCCAACCCTGCATTAGAGACTAGAGGTTGGAAGTCTTGCAAAATCCCTGCAGCATGCATAAATTCATAGCACGGATAAATGGATGGGAATACTCCCTCTTCTCGGTGTACTTGCATGACCTCATGCCCCTCCAATTCATGTCGGTCAAGCTGGTGTACATTATACTCGATTTCTGAAATTTTTAACAAGCATCACAAAAAATGAATTTGAAGCAACTATATGAATGAAACTACTATAGAGACTTGTAAGAGGGCTAATAATGCATAAAAACTAATTTTCTACACGTAAAACAAGCATGCAAGATCACATAACCCGTCAGCTATAGTACCAAAATACTCAAAAAATACTCCAGTAAACAAAAATCTACTTGGATAATCGAAGGAGTCACATACCGGAGAAAAATGCTCCAAATTTTAGCAACAAAGATGGGCTGAGAGAGGAGATCAAAAAATCGCGAGGAACAACAACAACAACACGGGTTTGAGCAATGGTGTTGAGTTTGGTGGAGAGAGCGGGTTGTTTGGAAGGAAGGAGGGTAAGTGGAGGGCCAGGGGGGCCCACACCATGTGTTGTCGCGCCCAGGGGACTACCCGCGCCACCAGGTGGCGTGGAGGCATGGTGGCTCCCCCTGGGGTGGCCCAGGTGCCTCCCTGCCCCATTTTCAACGTAGAAATTTAATATATTTTTTCTGGAATTTTTAGAGAAACTTTATTTTCGGGTCATTTCCAGAATTTGATAAATGATTAATAACCAGGAAAACGATCATGGAACGAGGGAAAACAAGTTGAAAAACAAATCTACATAAGTTCTAAGACACTCTAATAGGAAAATAACCAGAGGAAACATAAGAAAACATAGTGAAAACATGATTTGGGATGGTGAAAACATGAGTAAACTCAAGTAACATGGTGAAAACATAATTGGGAAAGGTGGAAACATAGTGAAAACATTATTTTCTTAATTCAAAATCACTTTGTTAATAAGGTTGATCAAGTCTTGTTACCAAAACAATTTTTCATGAAGCAAAACTTTGCTTTTCACTAAATGATTATGCTACCTAAATTTTGATAGACATAGTCCCAATCATGACAATTTCATATTCTTTTTGTGGCATTGGAATAGGACAACAGAATTCTCCAATATTTATGGTCTCAATATTTTCAATTGAATTTAGACCATATTTCCTATCAATCTTCCTGGGAAAATAAACCGTGCGTTCTTTATCATTAAAATTAAAAATTACTTTTTCTTGATTGCAATCAATAACATCCCCTGCAGTTTTAAGAAAAGGTCTCCCAAGAATAATAGACATATTATCATCTTTAGGCATTTCCAACACAACGAAGTCAGTTAATATCAAACAATTAGTAGCCACTTGAACAGGACATTCTCACATATACCAACAAGAATAGAAGTAGATTTATCAACCATTTGCAAGGATATCTCAGTTGGTAACAATTTTTCCAGAAGAAGTCTCTTATAAAGGGAGAAAGGCATAACACTAACTCCCGCTCCTGAATCACATAAAGCAGTTCTAACATAATTATTTTTAATGGAACAAGGAATAGTGGGTGTACCTGGATATCCAAGCTTCTTTGGAACCTTACCACTGAAAGAGCAATTATCAAGCATAGTGGAGATTTCCTCATTAGGAATCTTCCTTTTGTTAGAGACAATGTCTTTCATATATTTAGAATAAAGAGGCAATTTTAATAGCACCAGTTAAAGGAATTTGCAAAAACAAAGGTTTCATCCAATCACAGAATTTGTTATAATGTTCTTCTTCCTTTGAATTGTGTTTCTTATTAGGAGAAGGCATTGATTTTCTTACCTAAGTTTCTCTCTCATTACCATGTTTATTAGCAATGAAATCCTCCTTAGTGTACTTTGCATTCTTAGTTTGCTTTTTCAGGTTCAACTTCAATCTCTTCTTTATCAAAAGCATCACTTTTATCATTACCACTTTCAGTTTCGGCATCTGAGATGAATACACTATTAGGGTCTTTAGTAGGTTCAGGAGTTTCTACAACAGTTTTATGTTTATTCTTCTTTTCCTTAGAAGGATTACTATTGTTTTTAGCTTGTTGAAAATCTTGATCAATTCTTTTAGGATGTCCTTCGGGATACAAAGGATCCTGAGTAGAAACACCACTTCTAGTGCTTATTTCATAAACATGTTTTTCTCTAGAAGCATTTACTAGCAAATCTTTTTGCACTTTAGTGAGATGATCAATTTGAGTTTGAACCATATGAAAATGTTTAACAAGCATTTTAACATCATTAAAGGTTCTCTCAATAATACCATGCAAATTATCAATAGCTTTAGAATTTTCCATTAGATGATTATGCATTCTCCTATTGAAGTTATCTTGCTTAATAACATAATTATCAAATTCAACTAAGCATTGATCAGGTGGTTTAGAATAGGGAATATCTCTATTATCAAAATTTTGGAGAGAATGTACCTAAATTGTGGATGGGTGAGGAATTGGCTTACATAATTCTTCTATAAGTGGTAGATTCTTCACATCTTCAGATTTAGTACCCTTCTCTTTAAGAGATTTCTTCGCTTCCCTCATCACTTCATCATTCAATTCAATCATTCCCCTCTTCTTTAGTGTTGGTGTTGGGGTTGGTTCAGGTATTGTCCAATCATCATGATTCTTTCTTATCTTAGCCAATAATACCTCAGCTTCTTCAGGAGTTCTTTTCCTGAAAACACAACCAACACAACTATCTAGGTATGTCCTAGATTCAATAGTTAGTCCATTATAAAATATATCTAGGAGTTCATTTGCAGCTAATTGATGTCTGATACGTCATAAACGTATTCTTAATTTTGGTGTTCCATGTTGTTTTCATGCCATATGATACATTTTTTCCTTACACTTTCTGTAATTTTTATCGATTTCCCGGGACTAACCTATCGACAAGATGCCAGAGAGCCAGTTCCCTATTTTCTGTTGTTTATAGTTTAAGAAAAGTTGTTTTGGAAATATTCTCGGAATTGGAAAATTTGAAGCCCGGAAGTCTTAGAATTCCCAAAGGTTCCACGGAGTCCTAAAGAGGCCCGGAGGGGGGCCACACCATAGGGCGGCGCCCTCCAGTCCGCGCTTGGGGGTGGTGTGGGCCCCTCGGGCGCCCACCGCCATCGCCCTTTCGCCTATTTATTCCCCCTGATACATCAACCCTAAAAATATACCACTTTTCCATGAAAAACGCCCGAGGCTGTTGGTACGTCCAAAACGTATCTCCTTTTTCGAACGTACTTTTCTTATTGTTTTCCTCTAAACTTGTGAATTTTGGATACCACTAACATGGACTAACGCTGTTTTCAGCAGAATTACCTTGGTGTCTCGTTTTTGTGCAGAAAAATCAACTTTCGGGAAATTGCCGAGAAAAGATCACATTGAGCTTAAAACACCAGAAGACCCCGGGAGCCAGAAGGAGTCCCGGAGAGGGGCCAGGAGGGGGCCACACCACCCCCTGGCGCCCCCCTTGGTCACGCCGCCTAGTGGTGTGGGCCACCCAGGCACCCCCTCGGGCTCCCCTTTTGACTACTTATGCCCCGTAACCTAAAAACCGAGGGGGGTTCGTCATATTCCACATAAACACAACAAAGCGCCACCGCCACCTCAAAACTCAATTCGAGGATCAAAAGTTCTTGTTGTAGCACCATGCCGGGAAGGGGATTCGAAGGAGATCATCGCCATCGACACCGCCACCTCTTCTCCATCAACCCTCCATGATTCCCCCGTCCATGTGTGAGCAAACATCGTTGTAGGCTGAGAGGGATGGAAGGGATTGGATGAGATTGATCATGTAATAATGCCAGATTGTTAGGGCATAGTGCCTAGTATCCATTGTTAGTGTTTTCTACCGTTGTTGCAACTTGTTATGCTTAATGCTTGTCACTAGGACCCGAGTGCCATGATCTCAGATCTGAACATGTTATTGTTTCATGAGTATAATTATGTTTCTTGATCATATCTGCAAGTTTTTTACACATGTAATTGTCCGGAACCCGAGGCCCCAAAGTGACAGAAATTGGGACAACCGGAGGGGATGGTTGTTATGTGAGGATCACGTGTGTTCACGGAGTGTTAATGCTCTACTCCGGTGATTTATTAAAAGGAGCACCTTAATTACCAGTAGTTTCCCTAGAGGCCCCGCTGCCACGGGCTGGTAGGACAAAAGATGTTGTGCAAGTTTCTCATTGCGAGCACGTATAACTATATTGGAACACATGCCTATGGTTTGCATAGAAGTTGGATGCTTTATTATTATTATATGCAATGCCCATGTTTAGATTAGTACATGACCTATGTTATCCATGCAACACTCGTCCATCCATTCCCTCTATGCCTACGGTACTTCCCATCCCGCTGTTTTCCGCGGTTGCTACTGCTGTTACTATTTTACTACTGCTGTTATTTTATTTCTACTGCTGCTATAAAACTGTTACCACTAATAAATTGTGGCGAGAAAGTCTACTTTCAGGTGCAGCTGAATTGACAACTCAGTTGTTAAGGCTTATAAATATTCTTTGGCTCCCCTTGTGTCGAATCAATAAATTTGGATTTAACTTCCCTCGAAGACTGTTGCGATCTCCTATACTTGTGGGTCATCAGCCGTCGTCATCGTCAACCCGAGATCGGGAGAATTCTGGAGTTCTCCCCGGCACCCTGTCGGGAAGGAAAATCATCACCGGAGAGGTCTACACCACCATACCCGCCTACGGAGTGATGCGTGAGTAGTTCATCCTTGGATTACGGGTTCATAGCAGTAGATAGATGGTTGTCCTCTCCTCTTTACGCCTCATGTTTAGATCGCGTGAGCTGCCTCACATGATCGAGATCATATTATTGTAATGCTACATGTTGTGTTTGCTGGGATCCGATGATTATTGAATGCTATGTCTTTGATTATCGATCTATCATGGTATCTTCATGTGTATATTATTTATGATCTTGCATGCTCTCCGTTGTTAGTAGATGCTCTAGCCAAGTAGAATCTAGTGACTCCAAGAGGGAGTATTGATACGTCATAAACGTATCCTTAATTTCTGATGTTCCATGTTGTTTTCATCTTGTTTCCTACATGTTTGCTATACACTTTATGTCATTTTTATCGATTTTCCGGACTAAGCTATTGACAAGGTGCCAGAGAGCCAGTTCCATGTTTTTTACTATTTTTAGTTTCGGAAAAGTTGTTCTGGAAATATTCTTGGAATTGGAAAATTCCAAGCCCGAAAGTCTTAGATTTCCCGAAGGTTCCACGGAGTCTCGGAGAGGCCTGGAGGGGGGCCACAGGGGGCCACACCATAGAATCGCGCCCTTGGCCGCTCCTGGGGGTGGTGTGGGCCCCTCGGGTGTCCACCGCCATCGCCCTTTCACCTATTTATACCCCCCGACATATACACCCTAAAAATATACCACTTCGTCCCAAGAAACACCCGAGGCCGCCGGCATCGTCATCTCAAGATCGGGAGGGTTCTGGAGCTCTTCCGGGAACCTTGTCGGGAGGGGAATTCATCACCGGAGGGGTCTACACCACCATGCCCTCCTCCGAAGTGATGCGTGAGTAGTTCATGCCTGTACTACGGGTCTATAGCAGTAGCTAGATGGTTGTCTTCTCCACTTTATACCTCATGTTTAGATCTCGTGAGCTTCCCAACTTGATCGAGATCATCTTTATGTAATGTTACATGTTGCGTTTTCTAGGATCTGATGAATGTTGAATGCTATGTCTTCTGATTATCAATGTATCATGTTATCTTCATGCATATATTACTTATGATCTTGCATGCTCTCCGTTATTAGTAGATGCTTTTGCCAAGTAGATGCTAGTAACTCCAAGAGGGAGTATTTATGCTCGATAGTGGGTTCATGCCTCCTTTGCATTTGGGCTCGAGTGACAGAAACGTGACGGATGGAGGATGTGGTGTTGCCAGTAGGGAGAAAACAATGGTGTTTACTTAGTTTACATTGTTTACATTACACACTTTGCTTAATGCGATAATATGTTGCTTGCCACTTAATACCCAACGTTTGTTCGAATGATATTTGGAGGGTGGATTATTAGTCATAGATGCAGTTGGATGACGGTCTATGTATTTTGTTGTAATGCCCGCATGAATCACATAGTAATATTTTTGTCTTGCATATGCACTATGGTGAAGGCTTCATTTCTGTCAATTGCTCAGCTGTAATTTATTCACCATACATGTTATTTATCTTTCACGAAGAGACACCACTAGTGAACTGTGGACCCGGTCCATTTTCTCATACTGATAATACACACACTGCTTCTACTGTTTTCACACTACTTCCACTGCTTTCATACTGTTTTCCTATTGTTTTCCACACCATACATTTAACCTCTGTGTTATCAGCAAAACCGGTGAGATTGACAACCTCACTACTACGTTGGGGCAAAGTGATTTGATTGTGTTGTGTAGGTTCCAAGTTGCTGCTGAACCGCTAGTGCGCCCTGCCATCTCAACTGCATCAACCTTCAAAAGTGCTTCTTCCTCCTATTGGTCGATTCAACCTTGGTTTCTTTTCTAAGGGAAAACTTGTTGCTGCACTATTCACACCTTGCACTTGGCGTCTCCCAACGAGCGTGTGTCTACACTCCATCAAGCTTTTCTGGCGCCGTTACCGGGGAGGAAGAGAATTTCTGCAAGGGGAGTCTCTCACTTGCAATATCTTTACTTTGTTTTAGTTTTGCTTAATTTATTTTATTTTGTCTTGTTTGGTTCTCTTTATCAAAAACACAAAAAATTAGTTCTTACTCTAGCTGTAGTTTTATTCCTGTTTTTAGTCTAGTTAAAATGACTACTCCTGAGAACACTAAATTGTGTGACATTACTAGCACCAACAACAATGATTTTATTAGCACACCTATTTCTACACCTGCTCCTACTGTTGATTCTTATGAGATAAAGCCTGCCCGGTTAAATCTTGCCATAAGAGAGCAATTTTCTGGTGTTAGTACTGATGATGTTGCTGCCCATCTTAATAATTTTGTTGAACTATGTGAGATGCAAAAATATAAAGATGTAGATGGAGATATTATTAAACTGAAATTGTTTCCTTTCTCTTTGAGAGGAAGAGCTAAAGAATGGTTGTTGCCTTTGCCTAGACATAGTATTGATTCTTGGACTAAGTGTAAAGATGCTTTCATTGGAAAATATTATCCTCCTGCTAAGATTATATCTGTAAAAAAGTAGTATTGTGAATTTTAAGCAACTTTATAAAGCATGTTGCTAAAGCTTGGGAAAGAATGAAATCTTTAGTAAAGAATTGTCCCACTCATGGGCTAACTTCTTGGATGATCATCCAAACCTTCTATGCAGGTCTGATTTTTTCTTCAAGAAACCTTCTGGATGCTGGTGGAACCTTTATGTCCATTACCTTAGGGGCAACAACAAAGCTTCTTGATGATATGATGGTAAATTATTCTGAATGGCACACTGAGAGAGCTACAACTGGTAAGAAGGTAAATTCTGTTGAAGAAACCTCCTCTTTGAGTAGACTAGATGTTATTATTTCTATGCTTGTGAATGGCCATGCTCCTATTGATCCAAATAATGTTGCTTTAGAATCTTTGGTTTCTTAAGAAGAGCATGTTGATGTGGACTTCATTAAAAATAATAATTTCAACGGCAATGCTTATAGGAATAATTTTGGTAGCAACAATTATAGGCCATATCCTTCCAATAATAGTAATTCTTATGGTAATTCTTATGGTAATTCCTACAACAAGAATAAAAGTGTACCCTCTGATCTTGAGAACATGCTTAAGAATTTTATTAGTACACAAACTGCTTCCAATAAATTTGTTGAGGAAAAATTTGGCAAAATTGATGTTCTTGCTTCTAAAGTTGACAGCCTTGCTCTTGATGTTGATTTTCTGAAACTAAAGGTTATGCCTCATGATTTTAAAGAAAGCAAAACTTTGAATGCCATCCAAATTCGAATTGATGATAATATTAGGATTTTAGCTGAATTGCAAGCTAGATGAGAAAGAGAAGATGAAATAGCTAGAAAGAATAATATAGCTAATGTTTGCACCATTACCACCACTAGTAAAACAGAAACCTCTCATGCTAGTAAACCTTCTACTATCAATGGTAAAGTAATTGGTGTTGGAAATACTCCCACTTCTACTATTAAAAATGCAAAACTGCCTGAAACTGCTAAAAATGTTCCCGATAAAAGTGCCGAATTTTTTAGAAACATGGGAGACAATGGTCCCATTATCTTTGATAAATATGATCTTGATTTCGATGATTGCAACATAACTGAAGTGATTAAGTTCCTACAAAAGCTTCTTAGTTTTCCTAATTCTAGTGCTATGAATATGGCTTTCACCAAACATATTACAAATGCTCTCATGAAAATTAGAGAGGATGAATTAAGATGTGAAGCCTCTATCCCTAGGAAGCTAGATGATGGTTGGAAACCCATTATTAAAATGAAAGTGAATGATTTTTATTGCAATTCTCTATGTGATCTTGGTGCTAGTATCTCTGTTATGCCCAAGAAACTCTATGATATTCTTGATTTACCACCATTGGAACCATGGTATTATTGATAATGTTAGAAAGAAACCTTTGGGGGAGAGTTGACGATGTTCTTATCATGGTTAATGATAATCTTGTCCCCGTTGATTTTGTTTCATTGAATATTTAATGCAATGCTTCTTGTCCAATTTTTTTGGGAAGACCTTTTCTTAGAACTGTTGGTGCTGTTATTGATATGAAAGGGGGGATATTAAATTTCAATTCCCACTCAAGAAAGGTATGGAACACTTTCCTATAAATAGAATTAAGTTGCCTTTTGATTCTATTATTTCAAAAATTACAATTTGGATGCTTCTTCAATTGAAAACACTTGATTCCACTTTTCTGGGCCTAGCTAAAAGGCGTTAAACAAAAGCGCTTCTTGGGAGATAACCGATGGTTTTATTTTTGCTTTGTTTTTATCTGTTTTCTTTGAGTAAAGGGGTTGTATACTTCTGTAGCATCTCCTTTGTATCTTTATTTTCATGTTTTAGTTCTGCCAAGTAAATATTCTGACGAGAATTGGAGTTGGTTTTAGATTTCTCCACAGGAAAAAAAATTATGTTGTCGATCGTAAAAACTCTTATAATTCACAGGAAAATCAGAATGACCTGAAATTCTTTGTGCTTATTCCTCAGATAATTCCTCAATCCTTTTGTTCTTTAATTTTTTCTGTATAAGCAACATAAGTGCCCCAAAAAAATTCGTCTTTACAGACTGTTCTGGTTATGGCAGATTCTGCTATTTTTCTTGCATTTGCTCTTTTACGATGTCAAGCGGATTTCTTTGCTTCACAAAACATCAGTGGCTGTAGCTAATGTTTAAAAGTATGAATGGAACCTTTTCCCATACATAACCCATGGATTTTTTATTGTTGCACTAACCCTCTAATGCGAATTACTCTTTGAGTGTGGTGTGAAGGAAGTTTTCAAGGGTCAAAGGAAGAGGGTGATATATGTGATCAAGAAGACTGCAAGGTCAAAGCTTGGGGATGCCCCCATGGTTCATCCCAGCAAATTATAAGAAGACTCAAGCATCTAAGCTTGGGTATGCCCAAGGCACCCCCTCTTCATCAACAATCTATCAGGTCACTTCTAGTGAAACTATATTTTTATTCTGTCACATCGTATGAAGTTTACTTGGAGCGTCTGTTTGTTTTTATTTTGTTTTCCTTTTACCTCGATGCAATAATATAGTTGGACCCTAGAATTCCTTTTTTGGGAGAGGGACACACTCCGATTTTTTCGTCTGAATACTCGTTATGCTCGTATTGTTAGTTTTTCTTCTAACTGCTGCAAAAATTCCTGTTTAGCTCTTGTTTTGTTTGCATCTCTTATTTAGAGCTGTTAGTTTTAGTAGTGTTATGTGAGTACTCTAATGTTTGATTTTGTATCATTTAGAGAGTTTTTGTTTAAACATACTTTGTATGGTGCTTGTTGGGAAAAGAAACTGCTGCTTGTAGTAGAATTTATGACGGTGCAAGTTTAAGCTTGTATAGACTGTGGCTAGACTTTTTCGAATCATGCTAGATGCTATTTTAATTCTAAAGCCTAGTGGTTATTTAGTAGCATGATTAGTCTCAAATAGCTGAGAGTGTTTAATGTGTCATTTAAAGAATCATGAGTTGTTCTTGTCATATTGAAGTATAAATTTGTGGTGTTCTCTTTTGAATGTTTTATTTTGTTGACTTGGCGCATGCTCACACCATGTTTATGACTACAAACCAGTCACTTATAGCCTCTATGATAATTTAGTTTTTGAACTTGTGGTACCACTTATTCTTTGATTAATGATTTTTATGTCGCTATGCATGATTATGGCTCTTATGCTCTCTTGATTTGTCGCTCTCAGACTTTTGCTAGCCTCCACATGTACTGAGTATGAGCTCTACTCGTGCATCCTAACTCCCAAAAACCAAAGTATGCCAAATGTGTCCACCATATCTACCTACATGTGGTATTTAACTGCCACTCCAAAGTAAATTGCTAATGTGTACTCCTGTTTTATGCTCATGTTTTAGCTTATGAGGACGTAAATACAGAATCTTTATCTCACTTGTTGATTGGACTTTCACACCCTGGACTAGTGGCTCCATCCGCTTATCCAACTGATAGAGATCTGGCAGTGGGGTGCCCAACCCCAAATTAATAACAACAAATTCTCTTCACTATTTTTGCCCCTCATTTATCAGTCAAAGCATAACTGTGTAAACAAAAGATAAAGAAGGATGACCTTCTACCGAGATGCGTCCTTCTATGGGAGCCGTTCTTGTGAAGTCTAGTTGGCTTGTGACGTACTGTATTTTCCTGTTTACCATTCGTTGACATAAGCATACACCTCTCTAAAAAAAATAGACATTCCTCCACGGTATGTGATTGTTGGCAGGCACCCGAGGATTCGGTTAGCCGTGGTTTGTGTAAGATGGATGGGAGGAGTGTCAAACATTTTATACCTCTGTTTAATAAAATAAAAGCTCTAGAACATGAGTGATCCATACTTCCCTCTGCGAAGGGCCTTTCTTTTACTTTTATGATGAGTCTCCATCTTCTAACTTTATGCACAGTTGAGAGAGCATAGCTGCCATTCTGAGTTTAATGTGCATTTGTCCCAGAAACATTATTAATTGATTCATGATGTGTTATTGTTTGTTCTCTAATTATTTGTTCTAGTCCTCCTCATGAACTTTGAAGGTGTCCTGGCATTTATGTTTTGCCCCACTCTTAAGGACTAGCGAAATATCACTTTGCCATGTTTTCTCCATACTTGAAACAAACGTATATCTTTTGATGCATTGTTATTCATGATATTTTATTTGTGTCACTTCTCATGATGCAAGGTGATTGCTATGCTTTATTGTTAAAATGTTATTTATCATGCTTGTGTTGAAGTTCTATGATCTCATCTTACATATGCTTTTACATTATTGATGATCAAGTTTATGTTGGTAGCATGTCACCTCAAAAATTACGTGTTTTTATCGTTGACCTACTCGAGGACGAGTAGGAACTAAGCTTGGGGATGTTGATATGTCATAAACGCATCCTTAATTTCTAATATTCCATGTTGTTTTCATATTGTTTCCTACATGTTGGCTATACACTTTTTGTCACTTTTATCAATTTTCCGTACTAACCTATTGACAAGATGCCACATAGCCAGTTCCCCGTTTTCTGGTGTTTTTAGTTTCAAAAAAGTTGTTATGGAAATATTCTTGGAATTGAAAAATTCGAAGCCCGGAAGTCTTAGAATTCCCGAAGGTTCCACAGAGTCCCAAAGAGGACCGGGGGGGCACAGGGGGGCACACCATAGGGCGGCGCCCCCGGCCGCGCTTGGGGGTGGTGTGGGCCCCTCGGGCGTCCACCACCATCGCCCTTTCGCCTATTTACACCCCCGACATATCAGCCCTAAAATTATACCACTTCGCCCCGAGAAACACCCGAGGCCGCCGTCATCGTCATCCCGAGATCGGGAAGGTTCTGGAGCTCTCCCCGGCACCCTACCGGGAGGGGAATTCATCGCCGGAGGGGTCTACACCACCATGCCCTCGTCCGAAGTGATGCGTCAGTAGTTCATCCGTACTACGGGTCCATAGAAGTAGCTAGATGGTTGTCTTCTACACTTTGTACCTAATGTTTAGATCTTGTGAGCTGCCCTACATGATCGAGATCATGTTTATGTAATGCTACATGTTGTGTTTGCTGGGATCTGATGAATGTTGAATGCCATGTCTTCTGATTATCAATCTATCATGTTATCTTCATGCATATGTTATTTATGATCTTGCATGCTCTCCGTTATTAGTAGATGCTAGTAACTCCAAGAGGGAGTATTTATGCTCGATAGTGGGTTCATGCCTCCTTTGCATCTGTGCTCGAGTTACAGAAACGTGACGGATGGAGGATGTGTTGTTGCCATTAGGGAGAAAACATAGGTGTGTACTTAGTTTACATTGTTTACATTACACACTTTTCTTACTGCGATAATATGTTGCTTGCAACTTAATACCCAACGTTTGTTCGGATGATATTCGGAGGGTGGATTATTAGTCATAGATGCAGTTGGATGACGGTCTATGTATTTTGTTGTAATGCCCGCATGAATCACATAGTAATCTTTATGTCTTGCATATGCACTACGGTGCAGCCTTCATTTATGTTAATTTCCCAGCTGTAATTTGTTCACCACACATGTTATTTATCTTTCACGGAGAGACACCATTAGTGAAATGTGGACCTCGGTCCATTTTCTCATACTGAACTAAGCTTGGGGATGTTGATACATCATAAATGTATCCTTAATTTGTGATGTTCCATGTTGTTTTCATGTTGTTTCCTACATGTTTGCTATACACGTTATGTCATTTTTATCGATTTTCTGGACTAATCTATTGACAAGATGCCACAGAGCCAGTTCCCTGTTTTCTGCTGTTTTTAGTTTTTAGAAAAGTTGTTCTGGAAATATTCTTGGAATTGGAAAATTTGAAGCCCGAAAGTCTTAGAATTCCCGAAGGTTCCACGGAGTCCCGAAGAGGACCGGAGGAGGGGGCACACCATAGGGTGGCGTGCCCCCTGTCCGCGCCTGGGGGTGGTGTGGGCCCCTCGGGCATCTACCTCCATCGCCCTTTCGCCTATTTATACCCCCGACATATCAACCCAAAAAATATACCACTTCGCCCCGAGAAACACCCGAGGCCGCCATCATCGTCATCCCGAGATCGGGAGGGTTCTGGAGCTCTCCACGGCACCCTGCCGGGAGGGGAATTCATCACCGGAGGGGTCTACACCACCATGCCCTCGTCCGAAGTGATGCGTGAGTAATTCATCCCTGGACTACGGGTCCATAGCAGTAGCTAGATGGTTGTCTTCTCCACTTTGTACCTCATGTTTAGATCTCTTGAGCTTCCCTACATGATCGAGATCATCTTTATGTAATGCTATATGTTGTGTTTGTTGGGATCTGATGAATGTTCAATGCTATGTCTTATGATTATCAATATATCATGTTATCTTCATGCATATGTTATTTATGATCTTACACGCTCTCTGGTATTAGTAGATGCTCTCGCCAAGTAGATGCTAGTAACTCCAAGAGGGAGTATTTATGCTCGATAGTGGGTTGATGCCTCCTTTACATCTGTGCTCGACTGACAGAAACATGACGGATGGAGGATTTGTTGTTGCCATTAGGGAGAAAACAACGGTGTTTACTTAGTTTACATTGTTTTCATTACACACTTTGCTTGCTGCGATAATCTGTTGCTTGCAACTTAATACCCAACGTTTTTTCAGATGATATTCGGAGGGTGGATTATTAGTCATAGATGCAATTGGATGACGGTCTATGTATTTTGTTGTAATGCCCGTATGAATCACATAGTAATCTTTATGTCTTGCATATGCACTACGGTGCATCCTTCATTTATGTCAATTTACCAGCTGTAATTTGTTCACCACACATGTTATTTATCTTTCACGGAGAGACACCACTAGTGAAATGTGGACCTCGGTCAATTTTCTCATACTGAACTAAGCTTGGGGATGTTGATACATCATAAATGTATCCTTAATTTGTGATGTTCCATGTTGTTTTCATGTTGTTTCCTACATGTTTGCTATACACTTTATGTCATTTTTATCGATTTTCCGGACTAACCTATTGATAAGATGCCACAGAGCCAGTTCCATGTTTTCTGCTGTCTTTAGTTTCAGAAAAGTTGTTCTGGAAATATTCTCCGAATTGGAAAATTTGAAGCCCGGAAGTCTTAGAATTCCCGAAGGTTCCACTGAGTCCCGAAGAGGACCGGAGGGGGGCACACCATAGGGTGGCGTGCCCCCCTGTCCGCGCCTGGGGGTGGTGTGGGCCCCTCGGGCATCTACCTCCATCGCCCTTTCTCCTATTTATACCCCCCGACATATCAACCCAAAAAATATACCACTTCGCCCCGAGAAACACCCGAGGCCGCCATCATCGTCATCCCGAGATCGGGAGGGTTCTGGAGCTCTCCACGGCACCCCGCCGGGAGGGGAATTCATCACCGGAGGGGTCTACACCACCATGCCCTCGTCCGAAGTGATGCATGAGTAATTCATCCCTGGACTACGGGTCCATAGCAGTAGCTAGATGGTTGTCTTGTCCACTTTGTACCTCATGTTTAGATCTCGTGAGCTTCCCTACATGATCGAGATCATCTTTATGTAATGCTACATGTTGTGTTTGCTGGGATCTGATGAATGTTCAATGCTATGTCTTATGATTATGAATAAATCATGTTATCTTCATGCATATGTTATTTATGATCTTACACGCTCTCCGTTATTAGTAGATGCTCTCGCCAAGTAGATGCTCGACTGACAGAAACATGACGGATGGAGAATGTGTTGTTGCCATTAGGGAGAAAACAACGGTGTTTACTTAGTTTACATTGTTTACATTACACACTTTGCTTACTGCGATAATCTGTTGCTTGCAACTCAATACCCAACGTTTGTTCAGATGATATTCGGAGGGTGGATTATTAGTCATAGATGCAGTTGGATGACGGTCTATGTATTTTGTTGTAATGCCCGCATGAATCACATAGTAATCTTTATGTCTTGCATATGCACTACGGTGCAGCCTTCATTTCTACCAATTTCCCAGCTGTAATTTGTTTACCACACATGTTATTTATCTTTCATGGACAGACACCACAAGTGAACTGTGGACCCCGGTCCATTTTCTTATACTGATAATACACACACCGCTTCTACTGTTTTCACACTGCTTCCACTACTTTCATATTGTTTTCATATTTTTTTTCCACACCATACATTTAACCTCTTTATTATCAGCAAAACCGGTGAGATTGACAACCTCACTCCTACGTTGGGGCAAAGTGATTTGATTGTGTTTTGTAGGTTCCACGTTGCTGCTGAACCGGTAGTGCGCCGTGCCATCTTAGTTGCATCAACCTTCAGAAGTGCTTCTTCCTCCTATTGGTCGATTCAACCTTGGTTTCTTTTCTGAGGGAAAACTTGCTGCTGCACTCTTCACACCTTGCACTTGGAGTCTCGCAACGAGCGTGTGTCTACAATCCATCAAGTATTTATGCTCGATAGTGGGTTCATGCCTCCTTTGCATCTGTTCTCGAGTGACAGAAATGTGACAGATGGAGGATGTATTGTTGCCATTAAAGAGAAGGTGGATTATTAATCATACTACTTACTGCAATTATCCGTTGCTTGCAACTTAATACACAATGTTTGTTCGGATGATATTCAAAGGGTGTATTATTAATCATAAATGCAGTTGGATGACGATCTATGTATTTTGTTGTAATTCCCGCATGAATCTCATAGTAATGTTTATGTCACGCATGTTTCATTACCTATCAATTTCCCAGCTAGAATTTGTTCACCACACATGTTAGCTATCTTTTATGGAGATACACCTCTAGTGAACTGTGAATTTGTCCATTTTCTCATAATGATAATACAACCACTGCAATTACTGTTTTCACACTGCTTCCACTGTTTTCATATTGTTTTCATACTGTTTTCCACACCATAAGTTTAACCTCTCTATGTTCAGCAAAACCGGTGAGATTGACAACCTCATTGCTTCGTTGGGGCAAAGTGAATTGACTGTGTTGCGTAGGTTCCACGTTGCTGCTGAATCGGTAGTGCGCCCTACCATCTCAACTACATCAACCTTCTGAAGTTACTCATTCCTCCTACTGGTCGATTCAACTTTGGTTTCTTTCTGAGGGAAACTTGATATTGTGCTCTTCATACCTTCCTCTTGGGGTCTCCCAACAAACGTATGTTACACGTGCATCAATGTCCAGACCTTGCTCTAAGTAAAGAACAAAATCTTGCCCAAGATTCAGACATTTTCTCTCCTTAAATTTGCTTAAAGTTAAAGATTCTCTGCAAAGCAGCATGTTGATCACTAGTAGGAAATATTTTTGAAAGAAAGTATTAACCAAACCAATAGGAATATCAACAAATCTAGGTGCCAGATTACTAAACCTAGTTTTAGCTTCATCTTTCAATGAGAAAGGAAAAAATTTAGCAACAAAGTAACTATCTTTCTTAATATCATCAAAAAATAAACTACTCAAAGATGAGAGCTCATTGATATGTCCCACAACACTTTCATTTTCAGTACCGCAAAAAGGTTCCCCCTCAAAAATAGGTATGTAAGAAAAATCTAGAGAGAAATCATAATCCTTATCTCTAATGTTTATGGGTGATGTAGCAAAATTAGCATCAAAAGACGGTTTATATTTAACAGCACGTCTTGCAAGAAGACTCTTAATAGCACTTGCACTAGTAGTAGCATGACATTTTCAATAAAGTCATCATCAAGTTCAATGTAAGTTTCCTCAAGATCATCACTAGGACTATCTCGAGTCACAGGTGAATTAACATGTGTACCAATGTTTTCATTAGGAATTTCAGTGCTTTCAATTTTTTTAGATCTAGCAATTGTAGCATCTAGGAAAGGACCTAGTGAACCAGTCTCATCAAGCACATTAGAAGCATCATAAAAAATTTCAGAAACATTTTCAGACTCAGCAGGAGTAGTAGTAGGTGTAGCATGTGTATATGGTGATGTAAGAAGTTTACTTATTACAGATGGTGAATCAATAGCAACAGAGGGGTTCAGAGTTGTACCTCTCCTTGTAGTGGATGGAAATATGGGAACTTTCCCATCACGAGTTGTACCCATGATGAATAACTTGCAGCGAACAATATCACGTTCAAGTGAGCTTACGAATAAAGCTATGCTACCCGGCAACGGCGCCAGAAAATAGTCTTGATGACCCACAAGTATAGGGGATCGCAGCAGCTTCGAGAGAAGTAAAACCCAAATTTATTGATTCCACACAAGGGGAGCCAAAGGATATTTATAAGCCTTAACAGATGAGTTGTCAATTCAGCTGCAACTGGAAGTAGACTTGCTCGCAGTAGATTATAAGTAGTAACAGTTTTATAGCAGTAACAGTAGTAAAATAACAACATGAATAAAATAAGAACAGCCGCAGTAATCGTAGTAGGCACCAAGATTAAAATAATGTAGGCACAGGGGCAGATGAACGGACATTGCATGGATAAGATAATTCCTATAATAATCAAAACATGGACAATTGCAGATAAATAATAATAAAGTATCCAAGTACTAGGTAAACCATAGGCATGTGTTCCATATTTAGTCGTACATGTTCGCAATGAGAAACTTGCACAACATCTTCTGTCCTACCAGTCCGTTTGCAGCAGGGCCTCAAGGAAAACTACTGGTAGCTAAGGTGCTCCTTTTAATAAAGCACCGGAGCAAAGCATTAACACTATGTGAACACACGTGATCCTCACATCATAGCCATCCCCTCCGGTTATCCCAATTGTTGTAACTTTGGGGGCTCGGGTTCCGGACAACGATATGTGTAAACAACTTGCAGGTATGATCAAAAACATAATTATCCACATGAAACATTAACATGTTCAAATATGAGATCATGGCACTCAGGCTCTAGTGACAAGCATTAAGCATAACAAGTTACAACAAAGATAGATATCACTAACAACGGGTACTAGGCACCATGCCCTAACAATATGGCATTATTACATGAGCGATCTCATCCAATCTCTACAATCCCTCTCAGCCTACAACGGGTATTACTCACACATGGATGGGGGAATCATGGATGGTTGATGGAGAAGTGGTGGCGATGATGATGGCGATGATCTCCTTCGAATCCTCGTCCCGGCAGGGTGCCAGAACAGGAACTTCTAATCCCCGAATTGGGTTTTGAGGTGGCGGCGGCACTCTGATGTTTTTCTCTGGAATATGACAAACCCCCTCGGGTTTTTACGTCAAGCGGTATATTTAGTCGAAAGGGGAGCCCGAGGGAGTGCCCGAGGCGGCCACACCATGTGGTGGCGCATCCTAGGGGGGTGCGCCGCCAGGTGGTGTGGGCCCCTCGTGGCCCCTCCATCTCGTCTTCTAGCTCCGGGGGTCTTCGGGTAAAATAAGAACTTTGGGATCTTTTCTGGGCATTTTCCTCAAAGTTGATTTTCTGCACAAAAAATGAGACACCAGCGTAATTCTGCTGAAAACAATGTTAGTCCGTGTTAGTTGTATTTAAAACTCCCAAGTTTAGAGAAAAACAAAAGCAAAAGTGTTCGAAAAAGTAGATACGTTTTGGACGTATCACACCCCCGAGGAGCCTAGACAACCTTAAGCAACCAATGTTGATTGATCAAAAATGGTTGTCGAGGATCCTCTTAACAACCCTACTTGATTGCTCATAAATGGTTGTCGAAGACTCCCGAGGACCCTCGACAACCCTAAACAACCCTACTCGATTGCTCAGAAATGGTTGTCGAAGACCCCCCGAGGACCCTCGACAACCCTAAACAATCCTACTCGATTGCTCAGAAATGGTTGTCGAGGACCCTCGAGGATCCTCGACAACCCTAAGCAACCCGACTTATTTGCTCAGAAATGGTAGTCGAGGACCCTCGAGGATCCTCGACAACCCTAAACAACCCTAAGAAAAATTATTCATCTACTCTTCCCAGACTATTTTTTAAAATGATTTTAAAAAATTATACTTGCACTAATAGTCATCTACTCTTCGCAAACTATTTTTAAAATAATTTAAAAAAATCATAATTGCACTAATATTCATCTAATCTTCCCAATTTTTTTTAAATCATTTAAAATTTTATACTTGCACTAATATTCATCCAAGCATCCCAAAATATTTTTAAAAATCATTTAAAAATTGTATACTTGCACTAATATTCATGTACTCTTCCTAAACTATTTTTAAAAATCATTTAAAATTTTATACCTTCCACTAATATTCATCTAATCTTCCCAAATATTTTTAAAAATCATTTTAAATTTATTCTTGCACTAATATTCATCTAATCTTTTCAAAATATTTTAAAAATCATTTAAAATTTGTATACTTGCACTAATATTCATAAACTCTTCCCAAACAATTTTAAAAATCATTTAAAATTTGTATACTTGCACTAATATTCATCTACTCTTCAAAAACTATTGTAAAAAATGAATTAAAATTCCTATAATTGAACTAATATTCATCTACTCTTCCCAAACTATTGTAAAAAATAAATTAAAATCTGTATGCTTGAACTAATATTCATCTACTCTTCCCAGACTATTGTAAAAAATGAATTAAAATTGGTATACTTGCACTAACATTCATAAGACATTGAACACTTCATCTTATTCAACCATAGTACCAGTTCACACACTAAAATATACAAAACATTACCTGGCTGACACTTCATCGCTTAACAAATCAATAACCCACATCATAGAAACACATGCCCATTACAACTCAGCTAGATTTGGAACTACCTGTTCTTCCCTTTTCTAAACTTCTTCATCAAGAAAGAAATTCCCCTCTTAATCCTGGACAATGTTGTGGCTGATTTGAGATCAGGAACCATTCTTTCTGGCACCATTTGAGGCAACACATACTCATGGTAAGATCTTCCAAACCTGTCCTCCTAAAAAGCCTGCATATGTGCCTCTCTTGGATGTAGCCCATTCACCCTTCTTGGCAGCTCATGCATAATAGGCATACCTAGACTAGATGGAGCATTTGGTGCTGGTAGAGCCATTCCACCTAGTGATTGCAAACCTTCAACTGCTTGTTGCTCCATCCATTCCAGCCTCTCATGCTCAGTTCTTCTTTGAAAAGATCTTTTTCTTGTTCGAGTGGACCTCCTCCTCCTAGTGGATGCTTCCTTCTCCATGCCTTCCACTACGATTGCTATGTACTGCCCCTCTTATATACCACAGGATAGAATCACACTTCAATGTCAGTAACAAATAAACAGACTAAAGTGAGTACACTAAAGAAACCATAACAAACAGTAAATAGACTAAAGTGACCACATCCTTTGTGCTCTCTGTTGCCTAAGATTTTGTGCAGTTCTAGGATTCCCTGCTTTTCTTCTCATCAATATTATGTTCCATGACAAGGCAATACAGAAAAGGCTAAAGAGATGATGGCCTGACATTACCATTAAGATTAACAGAAACACATCAGCATTGAAGTTTCAAATTTAACTAGTACGCTGGTTCCAATAGTAGCAGAAATTGTTCAACACAACGCACACATACATTCCTGCTAATTAAATTATTCAACACATCACAACATGCCAAATAACGTTGAGCAGATAAAGATCACTCATCACAGATGGACTTCATAATCTTGAGCTTCTATTTGTTTCCCTCACTAACCTTGAGCAGATAAAAAAAGCATGTATTCTAATTTTTTCTTCTCTTTCATCATTGCCTCTTTCTCTTCATCCCGTTCTTTCTGCTTTGCCTTCATCACCCCCGCCTGAGATTTTTACACATTCTTCTACATAAGCATATCATCCCTGAGCACTTTCACCTCCCTCCTCAGATCCTCCAACTCATCTTCTGTACTTTCCTCAATCTTCTTTTACTTTTTAGCATGCACCCTTTTCTCGGTGTCATCAATGAATCTATTAACATCAGGCATAAGACTTTTGTAATCCTTATCAACCCTGTTCTTCTCAGCGGTAAGCTCCTCCAACATCCTGCCAGTCTGAATCTTGTCATCAATCCTGCCACTGTTGATGTCTTCATACATAGCCCAAAGCCTCGCTATAGCATTCTTCATAGTTGCAGGCCACTCTTTGTCTAGCCAAGACACAAAGCCACAATTGTTTACTTGCTACAAAAAGAAATTCACATACCAAAATTAATAGGAAAACTAATATTTAGCTATGCTACAAAACACATTTGGATATAGTAATTATTCTACTGCTATTCAATACAACAATGCAAATACATAATTGTTCTACTGATTATTCTAATAATTATTTTCTCTGCTAAAAATTCATATTGCAACTATGTTGCTCTACTAATATTTATACTCAGACTATAAAATCATAATGCATGCACTACTAATAATTATATTTAGCTCAACTTATCAGTACTCAAATCATAAACTCCCCAATGTCAAGTAGATTGTTCTCTGCATTTATGTTAATACTACAAGTTCATGTGTACAAACTAATCTACATAATAGATACTACTGCTAGAACTAATTCTGCTACTGCCACACATTTATCTGCACAACACATGCTTTGTTTAATTTGTTCTCACACTTGCAACACACCATAAAACAAAACTGCTAGAATTAATCTATGAACTCACATTTGGAACAAAGCACATGTAGAAGCGACGTCCAGTGTCAGAACCACCAAACGCCACACACTTCTGTAGCACCAACTTGTGCATACGGCACAACACACTATATTCCACAACCAAACCGTTGAAATCAGGATCTTCCCAGGTGTCTGGAGCGTAGTCCATGTCCACAACGTGCTATGCACAGAGAAATTGCCAAGCTTTGAGAAAAACAGAGAGGAAATCGAGTCAAACCGGAAAAAAAATCCCCAATTCAAAACCGTAACCCTAGAAATTGGGGAGCACTTACAGAGAGCACGTCGGGGTTCTCGTACTCCTTTCCCCAGCTAGGCATTGCAACAGGAGAAGACGGCGGCGAGATCTCTTGAACGACGGCGATTTCTATGGCGGCGATCTGCAGCTCGAGCTAGGGGAAGAATAGGAGTGAGAACCGTGCACGTGCGTAATGGAGTACGGTGAGCCCGTCGCGCGTAACGGCTCTGTCCGTCGCATGTCCGCACCGCGCCATGTCACTGTCCGTGGTGGGACCCACTAGTCGGAATCGGTATCAATCATTGCTCAATTCGCCATTTGATCGATTTAAAAAAAATAGCGCTAAGATGGTGGTTTTCGAAATTTCAACGCTAGACCGGTGGTTTTTCAAAATTTCAACGTTAAACCGGTGGTTTTATACTAAAAAAATCTTTTATAGGGTACTCTTGACCATGTAGCTTGGTTGTCATGTAGTACCAGTGTACCACACACATGTGCTGTGTACAACTACCACATCAGTCGTTTACTGCTGTTAGAACATCTTCAAGATAGGGTGCTAAAACGCGTCCACACCCAGAAAGTCGGCGTTTTAGCGTGCACGGGCTTTCAAACCAGGCTTCAGCAGACACCCAATAATAGGTCGCACCCAATAATATTTCTTGGGCGTAACATATTGCGCTATCCTACCCTGAACATAGAATGCGTCCGGTACCGTGCACTGCAATGTCGAGTCGATTCGCGAGGCCAACTAACATGTGAAATTGAAATTCTTCTACACAACGAACAGTTTGGAGGAAATTTAAGACAGGATTGGATGATGGAGGGTTTCAGGGATGCAGTTGATATTTGTCGGTTTACGGATTTAGGTTTCTTGGGGCTGCCTTACACCTGGGACAATCGACAGTTTGGTAACAGAAACATTAAGGTAAGACTCGATAGAGGACTGGGTGATGATCAGTTCATGGATCTTTTCAGTAAAACAACGGTATCACATATTCAGACGACCCAATCGGACCATTGTGCGTTGCTGATTGCGATTCAGGAAGCCAACAGTACAGGACCAACTCAATCTGCTAGACCGTTTCGTTTCGAGAATGCGTGGACACGCCATGACAATTATACAAAGGTGGTTGAAGATGCCTAGATCGATACCACGGGTGAGCTGGCTGCTGTAGCTGACTCGTTGGCTTCGGTAAGAAGGAGATTGCAAAGGTGGAATAGAACGGAGTTTGGGGACGTCCAACGACAACTAAAGAGCATGAGAGAAAGGCTAGAGAGCTTACGGGCTAGAAACATGAGAGGAGGACCGACCAAGGCTGAGAAGATCTTAATGAATCGGATCTCAGAACTCCTAGCCCGAGAGGAGATAATGGCAAAGCAACGATCACGGGTTCAGTGGCTTAAGGAGGGTGACAGAAACACCTCCTTCTTCCACGCAAAGGCAAAGGAGAGAGCACGACCAAACAAAATTAAATCGCTTACTCTCAATGATGGTTCGGTTATTACAAACCAGAAGGACATGGATGATGCTACATCAATGTTTTACAAGGGATTATTCTCCTTGGACGGGAATATCAATCCTAATCTAGTGACCGAAGTGGTAGAGCAGAAGGTTAGTGATCTAATGAATGAAAATTTATGCAAGGATGTATCGGACGCGGAGGTGGAACAGGCGCTATTTATGATGCATCCAAACAAATCACCTGGCCCAGACGGATTCACAGCAGGTTTCTATATTCGTCATTGGAATATTCTAAAAAGACCGGTACCGGATGCTGTTAAAGGTTTCTTTATTTCGGGTCATATGCCGGCTGAGGTGAACGAGACCATCCTAGTTCTCATACCAAAGGTAAAAGATGCAAAAAGTTTAACGTAGTTCCGACCTATTTCTCTGTGCAATGTACTATATAAAATTGCCTCTAAGGTTTTGGCAATGCGTTTGAGACCTATTTTGGAGGAGATTATTTCAGAAGAACAGAGTGCTTTCGTCCCTGGGAGGTTAATTACTGACAACGTCATTACAGCTTATGAATGCATACATTATTTGAAGAGAAAGAAAGGTAAAACAGGGGACTGTGCTATTAAATTGGATATGGCCAAAGCCTATGATCGTGTTGAGTGGATTTATTTGAGGAAAATCATGGAGAAGATGGGTTTCACAAACATGTGGATTGATAGGGTGATGGCATGCGTGGAATCAGCATCTTTCTCGGTCCGGGTTAATGGAATTTTATCGGATAATTTCAAACCCTCGAGGGGTATTAGGCAAGGGGACCCGATCAGCACGTACTTGTTTCTTATATGTTCTAAGGGACTAACAAGTTTGCTTAAGTTTATTGGCACAGGTCATTTGGCTCGCGGTGTGAGGGTAGGGATACATGCGCCATGGATATCCCATCTTCTCTTTGCAGACGACTGTATTATATTCACTCAAGCAAGTCTGGCAGGGGCACAGAGGATTAACGATGTCCTCCAAAGGTATCATCTGGGTTCGGGTCAGCTTGTCAACAAATCAAAGTCTGCTATATTTTTTAGTGCAAATTGCTCAAGTGAAGTGAAACAAGAGGTACATACCACGCTGGATATCACAAATGAGGCATTGGTGAAAAAATATCTGGGTTTATCAACGGCTGTGGGACGGTCTTCTGATGAATTATTTGAAGGTATTCTCTCCAAAATTAAAAGGTTAGTGAATGGATGGGTACCTCAACATCTCAATAGTGCTGGAAGGGAAGTCTTGATCAAAGCTATATGTCAAGCTATACCAACTTACTCGATGAGTTGCTTCAAATTGTCTAAAAAGTTGGTGAAAAAGATTACAACCATAATTGCTCGTTTCTGGTGGGGAGGAGATGAGAATAAACGCAAGATGCATTGGGCTAAATGGAAGGGTATTTCTATTCCTAAATGTGATGGAGGTATAGGTTTTAGAGATCTAGAATTATTTAACCAAACTATGTTGGCTAAGCAAGGTTGGTGTATTATCACAAACCCGGAGTCCTTATATGCTAGAGTTCTAAAAGGAAAATATTTCCCCTCTGGAAACTTCATGTCTGCTACAAAGAAGAAAGGATCATCGCACACTTGGAGAGCAATAATCCACGGGAGAGAGGCGTTGAAAATTGGTTTAATTAAAAGAGTAGGGGATGGATCATCTATCCGGTGGGAAGATCCGTGGATCCCTGACAATTTCGGCCATAAACCTCTTAGCCGTGATCCTGAAAGTGAGATTGTTATGGTGGATGAACTTCTTGACACGTATGCGAACTGCTGGTTGGAAATACTGCGTATTCCGGTAGGTCTCTACATGGAGGATACGTGGGCATGGCACCCCGAACGGCTGGGATATTTTTCAGTACGTTCTTCTTATAAGTCTCTGGTGCATAATGGGCGACAGCATATGGATGGTCCTTCGGTTGGAGATCAATCACATTCGTGGAAACGGCTATGGAAAATGCCTATCCCCCCAAAAGTTAGAAACTTTTGGTGGCGTGTGATTAAGAAGTTTATTCCGGCTAAGGCAATTCTTCATCAACGACATATTGAAACTGTTGATAACTGTGATTTTTGTGGCTCGGCGGAAACAATCTTCCATTCACTATTTAAATGCACTTGGGCTAAAATGTTTTGGAGTGAGATCAAGCAAACTACAGGGGTAAAGATTCTAAACCTTCACCCGGACAGTTGGGCGCTGGATCTCCTCGATGATGACAAGGTTCCGATAGCGAGCGCTTCCATCATTCTATGTGGCTCATGGGCAGTTTGGAGCGAACGGAATTCTAGGCGGCATGGGGAGGTAACCAGAACAATTACACAATCAACTAAGTGGGCAATTGAGACTACTAATGATCTGATATGCTACGGTAAACAGAAATCGCCTCCGACAGCTAAAAAGATGGTCAGATGGATGCCGCCTATCGATGATACTGTCAAAGTGAACGTGGATGCAAAGTTCATTGATGAGAACAATTATGGAGGAACAGGGGTAAATTTAGGGGGCTCTGGTGGCCAGTTACGGATTGCACAATCGATATGGTACGACTTGGTGGCTTCCGCGATTACTATGGAAGCCTATGCCACGGGATGGCATCAAATTGGCAATTCAGAGGGGATTCCGAAAGATTATTTTGGAGACGGACTCACAGCAATTAGTTCAAATGTGGGGAGCGTCAAATTTGGACAGATCGGTACTTGCCCCGATTTTTGCGGAGGTGAGTGATTTATCAGGGAATCTAGATGCTTTTAGCCTTAATTATATCCTAGAATTGCGAATGAATTGGCACATCTGTGTGCCAAGCATAGCAGCCAGGATAGACAGAGATGCCTCTGGATAAACTACACTCCGTCCTTTCTCGATGTCTGTATCAGAAAGGATTGTAAACCAGACTAATGGCTGTAATTTCGGGGCAGCAAGTTTCTGACGCACTCTTTTCCTTACCAGGGTACCTAAGAGGACTGGAAGGTTTTTAATGAGGCGGCTTGCTTGCTTAATATATATATTGTTTGATTTCAAAAAAAAAACTAACATGTGAAATTTCGCCCGCGCGGAACAAGCTCCGCCTGAGGTCCGACCCTGCGGCGACCTTCTTCCCGAACCCAAGCTCTGCCGCCGGGAGATGCTCTCGAGACCCAGCTCACCACCTCGCGTGCTTGCGTGTCTCCATGGCGAGGCGACGGGCCCTTGATGCTCATCCCGACGTGGCCATGGTGGATGCGAGCAGACGGACGGCTCCGGCGGCCGAGCGGCGGAACTGGTGCGGATGGCAGCCTCCGGTGCAGGTCCTCGCCGAGCGACGAGGCCTTAAGTGGTCACTGTCAAATAATTTTAGCGCGTCACGTTTTTAGACATCTGTCGGAGATGCTGCTATGACTTCAGCACCTACTCGTTCACGACGAAACAAACAACATTTATTCGAGTTTTCTGCACAACAGGAATCTGAAACATAGAGTCGACCTTGCATAAGAAAATGATCGTGGCCGAGACTCGTGAGCACGAGGAAAGCGAGGGGGGGTAGAAACCGAATGGAGGTAGCTCGAGCGCGCGGGGAGCAAGGACGTAGCAGCACTGTGCCCACCTTGGGGGCATGGCACATGGGAATCTGGGTCCAGTACTTCTCACTTTGCTGGAATCTGCAGGTCTTTTACAAATAGTAGCAAAAGCCTCCCAATGGTATCACATCACAGAGAGTGAACGGGGTCGATTAGCTTGACGGGGAGGGGGTTAAATATGTTATCTGAAAACAGATCAACTGTGGAGGCACAGTGGCAATAGATCTTGACTTCACTGTCGTCCTCCCTTCTCACTCACTCACGCTCGACAACAAGAGCTGACGGCGAATTAATTAAGGAGGCACATCGTAACGCCAGGAATCGTTTTCAATCAAAAGGGTCAGCAACGATAGTAGACATCTGATGATGGGGGCTAGTGTCGGGCCTGCAGCAAAAGATTCAGATGAGAGTTGCTCTTGGCGCCGTAGGAGTACTAAAAATCGTTATGGTGCATCTCATCACCACCATGGGTTCCGGGCGGCAGATGCCCCGACTTGCAGATGCGCCCGTATGGACGCGGACATGTAGATTGTACAAAAGCCGTACTGTAGACTGTGTGACCTCGGCTTGCGGAACGGGCGTTGGTTGGTGTTGGTGGCGCGGTGGGGCGGGGGTCAGCCGGCGGATCGTTACCGGGACAAAGGAAAAAGCAATTGACGGCTCGACGCGATGGACTTGACGCACCAGCTGGAGCCCGGAGGTCGATGGGATCAGGGTTTATCTTCAGTGCCAAGCCCACAGCTGTTGTTAGCGCGGGATAATTTATAATTTGTCACGCTTTTCTTAAATCCTTTATAATTTGCTGACCACTACCGTCAGTGACACATGCCGTGGCAAATTATAAAAGTGAAAAGAAAAGTGTGGCAAATAATTAAATCCCCCTGTTCGCGCACGCCGAGAGAACATCTTAGGGGCGTAGGGTGGAGTAGTTTAGAGCAACTCTAACGTTACCACTAAATGCATAACTGAAAAAGACGTTTTCAGTTCGCGATTTCAAAAAAAAAAAAACTTTGCGGAGGTGCGGATCGTAGCAGAGCCTGGGAACAAGAAATCGAAACGCGGATTTTCATTGATTTTGGCGGGAGTACAGGCAGACGGACGAACAATCGCTCTACCTCGCCGATGGTGCAAAACAAACTAAAATTTAACATAAACAGCGATGAACTAGGGTTCGAACACTACATCTACGCGGTTGCCCAAAATACCCGGCACCAACTTCGCCGAGGCTTCAACTTCCACGGCGTGGCGCCATCTTTAGTTGTTGGAGGAGAAGGAGCAGCTGGAGGAGGAGCACAGCTGGGTGAACAGAGACGCCGCAATGGTGTCCCACACGCGCTTCTTCGCCTGCACCTCCGTGTCGGCGTGAAGGCCGCGCTCCTGTCGGCCGTTGAACGCCTCCAAGTACTGCTCGTAGCGGCGGCATCTCTTCCTCTGCCGCCGCTCGCTTCAGCGACTTTTCTCCATGGCGAGCTGGACGAGGTCGTCGTCGGTATCGAGGAAGGGGAACGCGGCGCCGCCGCTTTCCTCCTTGTCGGAGTTGTCCTCCGCTAGGACCGACATCACCGTCGCCGGCGACCGGGGGGAGGTGCGCTAGGATGGAAGGGTCCTTCTGGACGTTGAATTAGCTTGTTGGCACACCATGGATGTACACCTGCTCGTCGATGCGAGGTACACCGTTTCCGACGACCTCTGTGGCCTACGACGGTGTAGGGCGTGGAGGTGAGCTGATCCTCGGCGGCGCGGCACCCCCGTGGTTGCTCAATGGCCACATGCAGCACATACGTGCTCGGTGGGGAAAAGGCCGCGTCGATCTACTCAAATCGCTCGCTGGAGGGAGGGAGAGAAAATGACGCGGGCGAGAAATTGCGGCGGAGCTGAAGTGGGGGTTCGGCCTCCAAATCGCCCTCTAGCCCCTTCATATAGCGGTCCGTGGGGTTGGAACACGGGCCACTGAAAACGGTTTTCAGTCCCGCTCGCGTTTAGGGTTTCGGTTATGGGCCATATTTCTGCCCGAGACTGAAAACCCGCCGGAACTTTTCAGTTCCGCGCGGTTTTCAGGCTCTGCTAGAGATGCTCTTGGAGCAAACCCAACGCCCGTCCCAAATCGGATCCCAAATCGGTCCGATTTTGATCCGTTTGGGGTGGTCCGTGAACTGGAAATGCGCCGGACAGTGGGTGTGGGCTGCGTCCATTCCAACGCCCCCCAAAATTCAATCCCCACATACATTTAAAATACAAGTTTAACTAAAAATTAGTTAAACCTACTAAATGCATTCGTATATGACCCGAAGGGCAGTTCATACAGATAGGGCCCGAAGGCCAGTACATACATAGTCAAAATAAGATATAAACAAAAAAAAACCTAGCTACTAGCTAGGGTTCGCCGTTGTACCGCTCGCCGTCGCTTTGCCTACTCGTCGTCGTCGATGTCGATGTAGGCAGTCGCCTGCCTAGAGACCGAGTCTGAGGAGCCGAAGGCGGCTGTGGTCATGCTAGGGCATACTCCCATGTCTGCCCCGCCTCGTTGTCCTGCCACGGTGACCATGTGCGCGGCGGCGCAGCGCGAGCCTCGTTGGCAGAGAGCTCGAGCACGGCCCCTAGATCGCCACATCCTGAGCTCCGCCGCCTCGGAGGCCTTGATGGCACGACAGAGGTTAGCGGCCTCATCTTCCTCCACTCATCCTCCTTCTGTGGCAGATCCTGGACGTCCTCGGCGGCCTCCTCCTCCTCGTTGGCCTCGAGGTCATCGAGGTAGGCTGCCTCCTCTTCGTCCTCGTTGGCGTCGAGCTCGTCGTTGTCGCTGTCGGAGAGGCCAATCACGTCTGGCACTCCGGGCGGCATGGGCACCCCGCGGCTACTGAGGTGCCACCGGGGAGGTGCACCACATGCCACGACAGGGGCACGCGGTCGCGGCAAAATGTCCTCGCGACGTCGAGGGAGACCGTGAATGGCACCGAACGACGATCGGTGGGGGCATTATCGCTGGCGAAGGAGCAGCTAGGGTTTGGGCCGGTAGGGTTTGGAGAGTGGGGACAGTGGGAGTGTGTGTTGGGTCTGTTCTTATACTAACCAAATTTACGGTAATCCAAAAGAATTTCCCACAAGATGACTAGAGAATGGCATATTGTTGGGAGAGGATAGGGGGTCCAGCGTGAATGATGATCTGTGCTGAAAGGGAAGGGATGGACGGGCCACCAGCCTTCCTAGTTTTGGATATGCATGCACTGGTCGTCTACCTACCCGCTTTCGCTCTCTCTCCCTCTGGGGTGTATAATTGGAGCCACGGCCGGCAAAGCCTCCATGGCTTCGTTGGCTACCAAGAGCATGTCGGCGACCTCATCTGTAACTCACCCTGATATTTTTTACCAAGGCTCCTGCAAAGCCACCTGCATTCCTAACGTTCATCAGCCATCATGGCAGGCTATTGCTACGAGCAACATCCTGTAGTGTAATGATTTGACCGTGTAAATCAATTCAGCCAAGAATCAGGCTCTGGCGCTCTCCCATGAATCCATGATGTTGTAATCCTCACAGATATGCATTAGACATCACGAAAAACCCGTAGTTTTATGATAAAATCACAAACTAAAAGGCCTGCTGTAATAAGTAGGGTGCCCCATTTCAAAATTGTATAGCTTCTGATACACAGAAAAACTAGAGTAAACATCATACTCGTAATACCTGAGTTACTTGACTACTACCGCTGCCAGGATCAACAAACTACACCACATGAACAGTTCTTAGGTTCAGGAGTTACTAGGAATGACATTAAAGAAGTGGTAAACTTCATCTTCATCCAATACTGCGACCTCAGTTGAGCAGACCTCACAACAAACAGGGTGAAAAACTGGCCCCTTGTTCTCAGCTTCTGGGGCGGTAGAATCAACAGCCGTTACTTTGCGATTCTTGCGCTTTCCTTTCCCCTCCCTTAGTATCTGATCAGTCTTGACCTTGCAGTTGCTCACAAACATTGCACGGTACTGGTTTACATACTTTTCATGCCTGCAAAAACAATTCACAGTTTTAAGCGTTGAAATTCGAACAAAAGACAAATTTAAGCATTGCAAAATCTGCTAATCAAAAGTGCCAGTATAAAAGTGGATAACCAGAAAGAAAAATAAACGGGCAATATTTGGAAAATGCCACTAGTTCAAAACTATTAGCCAAATCTAACCCTTGCACTCAGCGCCGGCATTCCTGGAACTGAAGGCACATAGGTCAGCACAAGGTACCTTGGCACTGTACAGTTTTTTGCTGTGAGAGCAACTCAAATGCAGCTCGGCTGATCTTACGGCTACGTTCGAGGGCTCAACACCAGGTTCCTAGACGCTGAGACATTGACTTTCCAATTCTGTGAACTGTTGGCTCAGCTCAGTGTCATAGATCTTGGCACTAAGCTATGTTAGAAGTCAGAGGTTGAGACAAGCCACATGCAGCCCCAGGACACCACACGGGGCATAGAATTTTTTTGCTTGGTAATTTGAAGATTTCGGCACGGTCTGGCTTCGTAACTTTGGTGATTAAGAAGAATGGCCCTCGGCTCAACTGTACCTGGCCCCGCCCCTGTCGGCAGTGCTAAGCATATGTTTCAGGAGTTCAATGCCAGCAGTCATTGCAGTGCCCTATCAGTACAATCTGGTCAAGCATGCAACAAAACACATTCAAAACACTCCTACCTTTGCAACCATGAACAACAGTGCAACCAACCATCAACACTGAAATGTGTGGCGTTAAGGTTAAGAGCCATCTACACTGGAAGCTACCGTACACTGGCACGTCGGTCCAAGTAGGAGGCGATTGTGGCCTGTCGTGTAGAACCAGCTCTAAAGATCAGTTCAGTACTAGTGGGGCCAGCTTGACAGGCAGCATCATAGGGCTACTTAAGCAAAATAAGTTCAGATTTGCTTAAAGTATCGGACTCGGATCATATTTACCTCAAGTTCTGAAGAAAGGTCAATTTTGTAAAAAATCATGTGCAATACAGTGACAAAATTATGTAGTGTACAAGGCTTGGGAAACAAGCAATTACAGGATATTTACGAAGAGGACTTGCTATAAAAATTTAAGTGTACTTGGCTTGGTACAGATCCAAGCCATGAGACCAACGTGTGTATATCACGGTTAGTTGTGTTATCTTACACAAACTAAAGTATTTCTGAGCATTAGGCAAAGCGGAAGAGCATCATCATGTTTACAGACATATTCATTTTTAAGACTTCACAACATACAACTATTAACCAGAGACAACAAACAAATTGACCTAAATTCGGCCTCTAGATTTTTGGACATATGGGGTTCTTATTCTTGTTCAAACAAATCAGCTTACAAGTTTAGTAGAAACAAATTTTATAGTTGCAAATGAGGAAATGAGAGCAGGCACAGTTAAGAATTATGCATTTGCAAGTTAACATTTCACCACAGAATAAGTTTATGAAAGTAGATGGCCCTTGCTAATCTAAAATAGTGGCTTCCACTTCCAGGAGTGTTGCTCTCACACAAGCAAAACTAAATTAAGAAATGAAACTTTTAGAGGGTACAGGAATCCTATAGAAAAAAAACCATACAGTAAGAAATTCCATTTATCTCTTGTAGCAACTTAAGCGAAGCAATTTAGTCACGTATAACTCGTATACTCCTAACGCTATAATAATGTACTCCCTCCGTCCGGAATTAAGTGTCACAAAGTTTGACAAAAGTGGACGTATCTAACACTAAATCATGTCTAGATACATCCAATTTTGTCAAACTTTGTGACATTTAATTCCGGATGGAGGGAGTACTTATGTACACCAACTCTCCAAACATGGTTATAATCCAGAAATCCCCTTAAATTCTCAGCTAACTAATCAAATGATGTCAAGTTCCTATATGTGTTACCCGCAAAAAAAAAGTTCCTATATGTGTTCCCCAATGGCAGTAACAACACAGCCACAATCCAGCTATAAGTAAGAACATGGCAAATCAAATAATCTAAGATTGGTCTGATTGATGCGCATATGTAGTATTAAAGTCCAAGAGGCCCCCTCTTGAGACGAACCCTATGTGTAACATCGATTGATTACCTCTGGGAATCCAGGCACAAGGTCGTGAAACACGCGGGGCAGCTGAGCACGGCGTCAGAAGTCCGGCCTTTCCTCTGCTTGTGCGCCCATCGCTCGTCAACATCGTCTATGGCGGGGTCGTAGAACTCGGGCTCGACGGTGTAGTCTATCTCATCGTCGCTGGACACTGTATCAAATCAGAGACCGCAAAAAACAAAAATAAGTGAATCAGATGCAATATTTACTTCAGCGCACCAGTTAGAAGATAATAAGAATGTGCTGCTTCTTGCCCAGATTGCAGGAGCCTGGGTTTGTTGAGAAAGAACAGTGCGGACAAGGGTTTACATGTATGTAAGATTGGGCATTTACGGCAGAATCGCGGGGGGATTAATTAAGCAAGTTACCTAGGTCGCGAGGGTCTTCTGGATCTCCGGCCTCCGCCTCCATCGGCTGCTTCGCCGCCTCCTTCGAGCTCTCGGGCTCCATGAATCCTCCTCGGCGCAGTCTCGCTACTTCTGCCCAGCCTTCTCGCTCTTTCTCGTTCAGCGCTCGCCGTCTGTTCTCTACTTTGCTTCTCTGAGAGGCTGCGGGGAGGAGGCACACAGTACGGGACCTGAATCGAAAGCCTTGTATGGGCCCAATAGATCAAATCTTAGAGGCTGTTTAGGTTTGGCTTTCCTATTCTTGGTTTCTGTCAAGTCCAAATAAAAATAAGCTCCCAGTTTCAAAAACAAAAATCTCTACTCCCTCCGATCTATAAAAAGTATCACTCACTTAGTACATGCAAATTTTATACTAAATGGGTGACACATTTTATGGATCTACCAAGTCCAAATAAAAATAAGCTCCCAGTTTCAAAAAAAAAAAAATCTCTCAAATCTCTACTCCCCCGATCCATAAAAAGTGTCACTTAGGGCATCTCCAGCCGTTGCGCCCCCCCAGGGCCCAAAACGCCGCCGTTTTGTTGCCGCCGCGGCGCTAAACGGCGCTATTCTGGAACCTGGGGGGCTCGTTTCCCAGTCGCGTCCCGAGCCCAACAAATCGGCCCAAACAAACGCAGTTGAAAACTAGTCGAAATTTTATTGAAATTTGAAACTGCGTACATATTCGGCGCGATTTGAAAGCTAAAACGATAAATTTAAACTAAAAACAGCGGATACTACGCGATGACTACGCCTACGTCTACGCTTCGTCGTCTTCGTCGTGGCGGTGCTGGTTGGAGGGTCCAGCGCCGTCCTGGCTCGCCGCGGCGAGACGGCGCTGCTCCGCCCGCTCCGCTCGGGCCTGCAGGCGCAGCCGGTGCAGCTGCGCCTGCTCAGAGGGCGGGCGGTTGCGCCGCCGCTCACCCTGCAGCGCTAGCTCACGCTGCGCCTCGTAGAGGGCGATGACGCCCTCCTGCTCGACGGAGGCAGCCCGCCGGGCCATCTGGCGGCGCACCTCTCGCGCCGCCTCCTCCCCCTGGTGCGTCTCCAGGGAGGCTCGAACGGCGGCTGCCTCCGCCGCCGCCGCAGCCTGCTCGAGGACGCCGCGCACCTTGCGGTACGCGTCCTCGTTCTGCGAGGTCTCGAAGGAGTGCAGCCCGGCGTGCTGCTCGGGCCACACCGGCTGCCTCCTCACCTCGCGCCTCCAGTGGCGGGCAGCCCGCCGTGCTTCGTCGTGCTCGGGAGGCTGCTCCGGCGCCACCACCTGCGGCTCCGGTGCAGCTTGCTGCGCTGGCTGGAGCTCGTCGTCGCTGTTGGGCCACGCCTCCCAGTGGTTGTCCATTGCGGCGGGGTTCGAAGGTGGAGAAAAGAACGGCGAGGAGGGGTCGAGAATGTGCGTACGGGGAGGGCGCGGCCACCGTTTTTATAGCCTGGCTGGGCCAGTCGCCGCGCCGCGCGTGTCGCCGCTGCCGCACCGCCATTAATCCGGTGGACTTTGACTGGCCACGCGTGTCGCCGCTGCATGCACTGGCCGCCGCCTCCGGCAGCCTTTGACGGCGCGGGCGCCGAGAAGGAAGTCACGGGCGGGGGTTTCCGTTCCCGCGCTTTTTCCCGGCGCGTCACTGACAGCGTTGGCCCGCCCGCGCGGCCTCGCAGTTTTGCCCCCCCAGGCCGAACCCAGCGGGCTGGGTTCGGCCTGGGTGCCGCGGCGCCAAATAGCGCCGAAACGGCGCTATTTGGGCCTCTGGGGGGGGCGAGTGGTGAAGAAGCGGCGCTATTCGCCGCTTCCGCCGCGAAAAAAGCCCCCTGGGGGGGCTCTGGGGGGGACGGCTGGAGATGCCCTTAGTTAGTACATGCAAATTTTATACTAAATGAGCGACACATTTTATGGATCGGAGGGAGTGATATTGATAGAGAAAGGGAAGCGAGTTTTTCAATCGCAAGAAGGATACAACTTGTCATCCGTGCGAGTAGAATCTTTTACTTTCATGTCTTCATGTCAGATTGACTCATAAATTCGAATTTGGGTCGCCATTTCGTCTCTCTGTCCATCATGTTTTTTCATTAGAAAAAAAATGAAGTCCAACTCTCGTTGTTGCTACTCGTGATCTTCAATCAGACTTATAGTTTAGGAAAAAAAAGTATACGACATGTTTCTCTCCTAGGGTTACACTGACAAAACAAGACCAAGGAAGGCATAGCCTAAATTAGGAAATCCGAAATTATCGGTGCAAATTGATTGAGATCAATGGACTCAAGTGTCAAGTATCTAAAACCTTGCTTAGCTTGGTGCTATCAGCCAGCAAGACTGACAACCATCACCGTTGAATCCAGCTTAATAATAAAGATTTGATGTGTAGAAGTATTTTTTTTTTGAACAAAGGATGGGGTCGAAGACCCCAGAAGCTGCTTATCATTCCACGTGGAAGGGAAAATTTACATCCAGACCCTTGACTAAACTTGCCCTATGGACCCTAGTCTTCGAAGAAAGGGCTGGAAAATTACAAAGCAGGCCTTGGAACAAAAAATAAAAAGCAATCTGGTCCACAGCCTTCTCCTCCACGAATTCGCCGGCGTCCTCCAGGCTCTGGCCGCCGAGGACGGAGCTCTTACAGCCCGAGACTCTCCCAGGCCGGCGAAGGATCACAGCTGCTAGCAATCGGGCCAAGAGCGGGAACGAATCACTTGCTCCTTGCACGACGTCGAGCTCCAGCAGCTTGTCCGATGGGCCTCCGAGCTGGAGGTTGAAGATAGGCCACTCTCCTGGCCTTGAAACGCGGAAGCAACACCTGCTTCGCGTGATGCGCTCGTCGATGCAGCGGGGAACCAAGCTCCAATCGGCGAGAACTGAAACGGCAGCAACAATCTCCCTCCGCCCCTCGCCTCCACGGCCGGTCAGCGGCAGAGCACCAGCAACTGCTTCAAGTCTCATCGAGAGGAACAGAGAAGACTCCAGAGCCAGAGCTTCACCTTCGATCTTATGCGGGGAAGGGGATCCCACCACCCTCTGCAGAAACTCGCACTCCCACCACGGGAGGCATGGATCTCAGAGGAGCAGCAGCGACACCGTCGAGGCGTGGATCGGGCACGCCCCCGCGGAGATCCCGAACAGCATAACGCCGACAAGCAAACACAAAGTCGAACGACAAGAGAGGAAATCTAATCTACTGCTATACAGATGGGTCCGGCGCCCTACCTCATCGCCACAGCGGCCAGCGCAAGCGCTAGCGCCTGGGATGGCCGGAAAACGGGGGTGGCGGTGGCGAACTCTCAGCAGGGGGTGGGGGGAGAGTTGCTCGCGCGCAAGGTAGGATCGCCCGATTGAAGTCGCTTAGCTCTTCTTTCTCTTTCGGTCTTTCGGGGGTGGAGCTAGCTAGCTCTTTCTTTTTTTCACGTCTTGATGTGTAGAAGTATGATCCTACTCTCTCAACATGAAAAATGCGTTCCACTTTTATACTAGAGTGTTTCTTTAGGGAAGCTCCACTAGAAGTATTCTACCCAAGTTTAATTAGGATTTTGTTTATGATGTCATGGTTAATTAGAGATCACTTGCTTTCTCATCCTCTTCTTCTTCGGGCCCGTCTCCTCCTCGATCGACCGACTGGGTGGGACGGCAGTCTTCTCCCTCTTGGAGTGCGGGGCCGAGGAAAAACTCCACAAACACTGCATCCTTATCGGAATCAATTTGCATAATGTCGACAACATTGTTAGGCCAATCTTTGAGATCGCCGGATGGACGCAACTCACCTCGGGCTGCCGACGCGGTGTCGTTCTCGGCTCGAGGTCCTCTTCGACGCATATCGCCTACGGGTTGGCCCCGGCTGGGGCAGGCGGATCTGCCGTCAGGACCATGTCCAGAGCGAAGACGCGCAAGACGTCCTTGCTGTCTGCAGCCTTCTGGGAGGCGAACATTTGCACAAGTCGGTTGGTCAGCAACAGTCGGAACAGGATCTCTATGTATAGAAACAAGCGGCGGGCCTGGTAACTTACTAGCGGAGGCGGGTGCGCCCTGTCGTACGGCGGCATGCCAAACGACCAACCCGTCTTCACGTGCTCCTTGGTGACGGACCAGAGCCACCGATCCAAGTTAACAGAGGAGAGGAAGCACGTTGATTTCCAGGTGGGATCGTACCGCTCGGACGTGTGGCACATCTTGTGCAGCCGTCGTTGAAGTGGCATGACTCGGTGAAAGATCCATCCAAGCGTCAGGTAGCATGCCATGAGGCCCACGGCCATCAATTCCTTTAGATGGCGGAGCATCAACTCGACCTCCGCTCGGACGCCACGGTCCCTCACCCACCAGTTCGCTCTTGACGGTGGCGCAAGCAAGAAGGGGGGGTTATTTATCATGTCCACCTCTGTGGCGTTGCGGACGTAAAATACAATGGTTTCCACTTCTTGATGGAGTCCGGCGCCTTGAACTTTGGGAGGCTGTAGACGATGGCGCAACCACCGTCGACCGTCGCATCGCCGTGCCATGCTTGTACTGGCCTCGGATGAAGTAAAGACGACAGAAGATGTAAAGGCTCGGTGCGATACCGAAGTAGGACTCACAGAAAGAATCGAACCCCTCACCGAGCGGCTCTTCCCCTCTATTTATAGTGAGCCCTGATGTCTAACCTCCCAGGCAATAACTGCACCCTGCAGAATTGTTTTTTTTCCTATTTAGTCCGCCAAAATCACTATGCAGATAACAAGACATGCCCATACATGAAAGGATCAATATCACAACTCACCGGGTAGCGGAATCGATGTAGTCGTAGAAGATTCCTGAACAATCGTAGATTCTTACAACTAGGCCTAGTTCCAAGCATGTGAACGGACGGTATGGGAACCTAGAGGGGGGTTGAATAGGTGCTACGAACAATTTTAATTTTTCTTTAAATTAAGCCTTGACACAAAGGAAAATTCTCTAGATATGCAACTACGGTGAAGTTTACCTATATGGAAAGAACAACAATAAACAAGATACAAACACAAAGTAAAGGATAGGGAACGAGGTAACCGATAACGGAAGCACGCGGAGACAAGGATGTAATTCCGAGTTCCTCCTTTTGAGGGGAGCACGTCTCGTTGGAGGGGTGTGAGTTTCGCCACGAAGGCCTACTCAACGTCAGAAAGGCCTCACCCTATTCTCCGATGAACCTCGCCACAAAGGCCTAGTTCACCTTCCACTATTGATTCCCTTTGAGATGGAAATCGAGTCCTTTACAATGAGCTTGAGCCACACACCCACAACCAAATTGGGGGCTCCCAAGAATCACCAACAGTCACCAAGAGAGTAGCAATGGAGTCTAGGTTTTCCACAAAGAAGCCCTAGACCCGAATACCTCAAGCAAATGAGGAGGCAATGAAAAATCGGTTGGTGAAGGTGTAGATCGGGGCCTTCTCCTTCAATCCTCCAAATATCAAAAAGTTTGGGTGGAGGGATTGGGAGATCTAGCTTGGTGGGTGAGCTCAATTAATGGAGCATTCAATTCTAGACGAGCTAACCGAAGGAAGAAGAAGGGGGGGGGTATTTATACCCACAACCCAAAATCTAGCCGTTTGAGGCTTTCCTGCGAAAGTCACACCGGAGACTCCGGTGTAAAGGCCAGACACTCCGGTCTGTCAAAGACTCCGACAACAATCCGCAGGGCCAGAGACTTTGTAGTACACCGGAGACTCCGGGCACTCTCCGGACCCTATGTAGTGAGTGGCACCACGTTTGACTTCAGGCTGAGAGATCTTCAAAGGCGGAGACTCCGGTATTCTAGGACGGAGACTCCGCAAAGACTCCGGGCCTAAAATCTCGCTAGAGTTCAGAGGCAGTCACCGTTTCCTTCAAGCACTGGGAAAATGCCCTGAGTCCAGAGACTCCGGCCCCTGCACACCGGAGACTCCGGTGTGGGCTGGAAACTACGCATAGACTCCAGACACTCTTCGCAGTGATGCCAGTGGGCGACACCACTTGGTCGTTGATGACCCACAAATATAGGGGATCACAACAGTCTTCGAGGGAAGTATAACCCAAATTTATTGATTCGACACAAGGGGAGCCAAAAAATATTTATAAGCCTTAACAACTGAGTTGTCAATTCAGATGCACCTGAAAGTAGACTTGCTCGCAACAATTTATTAGTGGTAACAGTTTTATAGTAGCAGTAGGAAATAAATAACAGCAGTAGTAAAATAGTAACAACAGTACCAATCATGGAAAACAGCAGGATGAAAAGTACCGTAGGCATAGAGGGAATGGATGAACGGGCGTTGCATGGATAACATAGGTCATGTAATAATCTAATAATGGGCATTGCAGATAATAATAATAATAAAGCATCCAACTTCTAGGCAAACCATAGGCATGTGTTCCAATATAGTCATACGTGCTCGCAATGAGAAACTTGCACAACATCTTTTGTCCTACCAGCCCGTGGTAGCAGGCCCTCTAGGGAAACTACTGGTAATTAAGGTGCTCCTTTTAATAAAGCACCGGGGCAAAGCATTAACACTCCGTGAACACATGTGATCCTCACATCACAGCCATCCCCTCCGGTTGTCCCAATTTCTGTCACTTTGGGGCCTCGGGTTCCGGACAATGACATGTGTAAACAACTTGTAGGCATGATCAAGAAACATAATTATACTCATGAAACAATAACATGTTCAGATCTGAGATCATGGCACTTAGGCCCTAGTGACAAGCATTAAGCATAACAAGTTGCAACAACGGCAGAAAACACTAACAATAGATACTAGGCACTATGCCCTAACAATCTGACATTATTACATGATCGATATCATCCAATCTCTTCCATCCCTCTCAGCCTACAGTGGTGTTTACTCACACATGTACGGGGGAATCATGGATGGTTGATGGAGAAGAGGTGGCAGTGTCGATGGCGACGATCTCCTCCGAATCCCCGTCCCGGCAGGGCGCCAGAACATGAATTTCTGATCCCCGAATTGAGTTTCGAGGTGGAGGTGACGCTCTGTTGTGTTTTTGTGGAATATCATGAACCCCCTCGTATTTTAGGTTTACGGGGCATATGTAGTCGAAAGGGGAGCCCGAGGGGGTGGAGGTGCCCCGTCCCCCACACCACCTGACGGCGCGGCCTAGGGGGGTGCGCCCAGGGGTGGTCTGGGCCCCTCCTGGCCCCCTCCAGGTTTCCTTCTGGCTCCCGGAGTCTTCTGGTGATATAAGCTCGATGGGGTCTTTTCTGCACAATTTCCCGAAAGTTGATTTTTCTGCACAAAAACGAGACATCGAGGTAATTCTGCTGAAAACAGAGTTAGTCCATGTTAGTGGTATCCAAAACTCACAAGTTTAGAGGAAAGCAGTAAGAAAAGTGTTTGTAAAAGGAGATACGTTTTGGACGTATCACCTCCCCCAAGCTTAGCTTATTGCTTGTCCTCAAGCAATTCAGTGACAACTGAGTGCGATAAAAGACTTTTACGAACACATTTATTTTCATATTATGCAAATATACTCACTATATGATCAAGTGCTGAGGCAATTCATAATAAGATGTATGGAAGATAAAAGTCACCTAGCAGTTATGCAAACCATGAAGAGATGCCAACAAACAATATACCAATCTGCAGGATTGCAATGCTCCTAATGGGGTATGATAAAGTGTACTCGCTTGCCCTTAATAATGGAGCAAAACATAAATGCTAGGTCACCTCTGAAGTTCAAATGAATACTAGAAATAAAGATATCAAAGATACAAGAATCAAAGTTATACCATAATCAACTGTGCTTTGGGACAAGCACATTACACTAAGAATGACAACCATGCTCTCAAGAAGGTGCATAAAGTGAGTAGGTGAAGACTCAACATAAAAATAAAAGAAAGGCCCTTTGCAGAGGGAAGCAGGGATTAACTCATGTGTTAGAGCTTTTTATTTTATTAAACAGAGGTATTGAAAACATTTTTAAGAGAGGTGTATGCTTATGTCAACGAATGGTAAACAGACAATACAGTACGTCACAAGACAACTAGACTTCACAAGAGCGGCTCCCATAGAAGGACGCATCTGGGTAGACGGTCATCCCTTTTTCTCTTTTGTTTACACAATTATGCTTTGACTGATAAATTAGGGGCAAAAATAGTGAAGAGAATTTGTTGTATTAATTTGGGGCTGGGCACCCCGATGCCGGCTCTTCTATCATTTGGATAAGCGGATGAAGCCACTAGTACAGGGTGTGAAATCTAATCAACAAGTGAGATAAATATTCTCTATTTACGTCCCCATGAGCTAAAACAGAGGCACAAAACAGGAATATTTTTTCGAAGATTTTAAAGATAGCACACGAGAAATTTACTTGGAGTGGCGGTTAAATACCACATATATAGGTAGGTATGGTGGACACATTTGAGAAACTTTGGTTTCTCGGAGTTGGATGCACAAGTAGAGCTCATACTCAGTACATGTGAAGGCTAGCAATAGACGGGGAGCGACAATCAAGACAGCAACAACTGTCATAATCATGCTTGCGACAAAACAAAATTAACAGGGGCATAAAAATGATACAAATACTTGGAGGCAAAATAAATCATCGAGGCTTAATTGCCTTTTTGTTTTCAGTCATAGCATGTGTGAGCATGTGCCAAGTCGATTCAAGCGGAACAATCAGAGGGAGATACCACAATGTCATATCCTTCTATGAATAAAACAATGCAAGCAAACATTCATACGACATGCTATCTTATATTAATAAGTTGGAACTAAAAACGTGAGAGAACGAACTACTAAGCATCAATTAAATAACATACACCTTACATGAACGAACTAAGCATGTTCACATGGATGATTATATGTATAAAAATAAAAAAATAGAGTTCATACCATCCTCTCACCACAACTTGGATTGTCGTAAATCGTCATTACTGCTCTTCACTTGTGGATTGAATAATATAGAATGATAATCAAGATCCAATGGAGACACGGAAGTCCGGTAAACTCTGCAACAAACCTTACAAAACCAAAGAAGACCAACAAATATTTTTGGGTTTTTGAATTAAAACAAGAACAGAAAGAAACAAGCAAACAAAGCAAAATATTTTTGGTTTTTTGAATACTAAATCGAAACGAGAAAAGAAAACAAACCGAGAAAATAAACTAAAGAAGCAAATAAAGAGAAACAACAAAAATATTTTTGGCTGTATTGTGTTTTGGAAAATAAGAACAAAACAACAAAAACAAAGAGAAACGAAAGAAGCGAAAGAAAACGAAAACATGGATATACAAAGAACTGACTGAACATGATATAAAGATGAGTGTGATGTCGGTATACCTACCCCCAAGCTTAGGCTTTTGGCCTAAGTGGAGATCATCCCCAAGGGGACAATGAGGTCGCGCCCTCGTAATATGCTGAGGAGGAGCCCTTGTCGTGGGATAATCACGGCAGACGTTACCGGGGGTAACTTGTCTTGGGTCAAATCGACTCTGGTGTTTGGGAGAGGGTTTAGCTCATGAGAAAACATGATGATATGCGATCTGGTAGCCGGCAATCAAGTCGCCGAGTCTCCGATCTAAATATATTAACTCAACTCTCGTGTTACACTGGATACTCGATACCTAGCGATATTGCTCGAACTCTTGGATCTCTCTTGGTCTAACCCTAGGGGCCGACTTATATAATATCCGGACCCCCTGGCCTACTCTCCAAGGCACACTCTAAATCCTACCCGGACACTGCTTACAAACCCTAAACTTCCTTATCGGAACCCACAATCCGGGTTACGAGGCCTACGTTCCTGGGCCTTCTAGAAACTCCTTTATCCTAAGCCGGGTCTTGCGCAGCGTCCTTTGGGCCGAATTATTCCTTGGCGTTGGCCTACCGGGTTATCATCCCTCCATCAGTAGTCCCCAGAATAGCTTGGGCTTCATGGGATCCTCCTTGAAGCGCATGCTATTCCCTGCAAAAATAACAAACATTCAAGTCCACAGAGGCCGGGTTAGGTTGCTTTGATAAACAGCTAGGCCTAACTCCATGGTGGCCATATAGTAACCCGGCTTTCTCCAAGTCCAATGTTTACTTTTCCGGGTCAATGTCCTGATAAAGACGCCAAAGATCCGGCTTACTTCACCCGTTAATCGATCCAGGTATCACAGAAGGGATTTGTCTCCTATCCATTCCGGATATCCCGCCCAGCACTTAACGCATATCTCAGAAAATCAGGATGGATATCCCCTATCCCGAAATTTCCGACTCCCGCCCGTTGGCCTAGGTTTACCCTCCCGTACCTATAAATAGGTACCTAGGGGGTAACCTAACCCCAACAGCTCATTCCTTCTTCTTCTTCCTCTCCATCACTTCCACTCCCGAGCTCACGGAGCGCCACCACGGAGACCTCGTGCGCATCGCCGGAGCAAAACCGCCGCCGTCTGCGCTCGTCTACGGCCCGCCCCGCGCCGCCGCCGAACTCCACTGCCGCGCCCTTGACCAGCCCACCGGGAGTCGCAAAGGGGCATCAAGACTGCGCCATCTGCCGCCGTCGAGCTCTGCTCCGATCCGCCCCGGTAAGTTTCTCGCTCCCATTGATTCAAATCTTAATCTCTTCGTTTTGACCTAGATTGGATCTAGGTCAACCGCGGCCATTTCTTGCTCCGTGCCAGATTAAATCACATAGATACTTGCTAGCTCGTCCAATAGCTTAATAGATGGTCACGCATCACTCTCCTACCGCTTTTAATCATAAATTTCTCCGTGAAATCGTTCACAAATTTCCCAATCTAGATTCACTTCGCTCAAATTTTCCGCGGCTGTCATTGATACCCGGAAAATCCACTTCTTCCGGTTCTTTTACCTGCAGTAGATACATGGGCAATCAACCTTCTTCCACAAACGCTCGCCAATACATAAGTCCCCCATAGTTTCTGTACTGATACTCGATACTCGGATAATCTGTAACTTTCGCTCCGTCGAGTGATACCCGGACAACTCATAGTTCCCATACCTCTTTTTGATACTGCTTGCATATATCCGGATAACCCATGATTTCCGAGTCTTATGTCTTGTACCTTTTCGTCTCGTATTTTGCAGACTGAACCCATGGCTCCCAAGAAGCAAGGGAAGCAGCAAGCTAAAACAAGGACGACCCAATCTATATCCGCCAACTGGGCGTGATCCACCGTTACCAAGGCCAAGCTAGAGGAGCTGGCCGAGTTAGGGGTCCTCCCCCCTCAAGAAGATATCCACTGGAGAGTGCCGGGTGATGAGACCCGGCCTACTCCTGTTGCCGACGAGGTAATCTGCTTCATCGAGCATGTGACCCGGGGGTTTCGCCCTACGGGTCATCCTTTTTTCCGCGAGGTCTTGAGCCACTATGGCCTCCGGGTGTTCGACATAGGGCCTAACTCTATGTTGAACATTACCCATTTTATCGTACTTTGCGAGTCTTATTTGTGCATTACGCCAAATATGGCTCTTTTCATTGAACTTTTCCAATGCAAACCGTGCCGCGAAAGCGGTGACAGGGCGCTTCTTGCTTGCGGCGGGGTTTCCATCCAGCGCCGCAAGAACTCACCAATGCCGACTCTTAACTTAAATTCCCACGTTAAGCATTGGCAATTGTCCTTCTTCTACTGCCGAGACACCTCCCCACCCGGCGAAAGGAAATTGCCGGGTTACTCGAAGGGTCTCTTAGATCTCTCCGACACCTTCAACGCTTTCCCCCCTGAGTCGGATAGGGAAGCCATCCAGCCTCTCTTAGCTAAGATAGCTGTTCTCTCGGCCCAAGGTCTCCTTGGGCTTAACTTGGTCAAGACCTGGGTGAACTTCCGCATTCAGCCCAATTCCATCCGCTCGAAACTGATGTGTGAATATTCGGGGCACTCTACGGATTCTCTTCGATATTCGTCTAAGAATTACCCGGCCGGTGACACCAACAAGACCATCAAGGGATTCTTGACGGAGAAATTGGAAGTGATCTGGAACATAGCCGGGTTAGATCCCTTCACACGCGAGAATCCAGCTCCCGAGGTAAATCCGGCTCTTATACTTTCACTTTCACGCTTTCGCTTGATATAACTGCTGATTCTTACCCTTGTGCTTTTGTCTTAGGCTGATAACGTTTTTTGGAACATCGAAACTCCCCCTAACTCCGAGAATCCAGAGGAGGAAGAGGACGCAGTCGACTCGGAAGAAGGTACACTCCGGTTCTTACTCCACTTCTGCGAGCTTGCCGCTATACATTCCCCGTTTTTCCGACCGTATGTCTTGATAACTTTCAGGGCTAGAGGACAAGGACAAAGAAGAAGACCCGGAGGGCGGGGTAGAAACACAAAGCGATGAAGATGAAGCTGAGCCGGTAGTTAAGGTCGGATCAAAGAGGAAACCCCGAGGGGTCGTCTTTAAGGTGCCATACCGCTCCCTTGCTTCTAAACCATACTCCTTTGCTAACATGAGCGAGCTAAACCGAGAGTTATCCAACTGGCCGTACTTGAAGGATCCACTCGTGACCAAGCGTAGAATGACTCGGAACTTTCCGGGTGAATCCGCACTTAACCCGGGTATTCCATCATCCCCTCGACGCGCTGGTATTTTTCAATCTTTTCCCAGATATCGAAGTTTTTCCTTTCCGAATCATCCTTTAGCAGGGCAGCTCCATGTCTTACTTTTCTCGATATTTATCAGCTTCATCCGGGTCCAGCAACGCGTTCCCCTCGGATTTCACGGTGAATCCCGGGTAAAGCTCTTCTCCTGATGTTCTATCACTTTTCCATAATTTTCTCCGGTTGCATGCTGACCGTTTACTTATACTGTCCACAGAGCCATGGTCACTATCAGTGACCAGGAAAATATGGAGACCGATGATCCGGGTAAGGAGAACCCGATTGATGATATGGCGGCTGCAGCTAGCGGCGAAGAACAACAAGTGCCACCAACACACCCGGCTGATCAGGAAGCCGAGTACCCGATAGCCTTACATGCACGCGAGGAGGAAGAGGCCGCAGTCTTGGGCACGGGAGGAGGCGCACCGAACTCCGACATCCGGACGACTCGGGTGCCTTCCCCTGCTAAGGAGAAAACCTCCACTCCGAGTTATCAAGACCCCGGGTCTTCCAATTTCGGCAACCATTCCTTCGACCAAATGATGAGCGCCCTCCTCGCCATGAAGGCCTCAGAGAGCAGCATGTTAGAGCGCATGGCCGTGGAACATCAGGTACGTTAGCTGATATCTCATAGTGTCCATCTAGTCCCCAAGTTCCGAGTCTAACTTGTCGAAGTTACACTCGGTACTCCTTTCAATACTCGGCTGATTGCATTATCCGACTAATGTTTAACTTTCCATTCCTTTAGGCGCAGGCGTCTCGGTCTGAGGAGATTTTGGCCAAGACCAATCAACTCCTGGACACCGAGGTAAAGCTAAGAGAAGCACTTGAGGCTGAGGTGGCAGCCTTGAAAAAGGACGTCACGAAATACAAAGAGAAATACACCACTGCCCAAGCTGCGCTAAAGAAGCTGTCAGCTCAAGTTGCCGACACTTATCGTGTCCTCGTTGGTGAGATTTTGTTACTTACTGGTTCGTGTCTTGTTTTTTTGTTTTCTTGATACATGATACCCGGAATACTTTGATGTAACCTTTGTTGTTCATATTGCAGCTTCCAACCTTGCGCCTTCAGAAGAAGATGATATTGAAAACGTAAAGAAATTGAAGAATGTCCTCCGGAGGTTCGGCACCGGCACCAAATGGATCCTAGACGCCATTCAGTGGCCGACTGAACTCTATCCGGGTATGGAGACCCTAATCCATGCATGTTCTACTGTCCCTGCATGGATTGAGCTCTGGAAACGCTCGGCATGCCGGGTTGGGATGACCCGGGGACTTATGCTGGCGAAAGCTTATTTTACTAAGCTTGAGCCGGCAACGGTGGTGGCCGGATTTCCAGAATTCAAGGCAGATGGCTCGAGGTTTTCCCCTAAGGACTTCAAGGACGTACAAACCGAGGTACGTCACTCAGCAACTGCTCTTGCCGATAGTATGGACTTGAGTAGGTTTATGTCTCCATACAATGCTGAGGACAAAGCTGTGAAGGAAGATACGCCCGTGCCCTTCGACATTTTAGAAAAGTGGAATGCTGACTCGGCCAGGAGGAGGGAGGAAGCTGCAAAGAGGGAAGCCGACTTGGAATCGGCACCAACTTCCTCTACACCGGCTGTCCGTCCGCCTGTTCGTCCTGATGCTGAAAATCCGGATGATGATGCTGCGAATGCTTCTAAGGAGGAAACCCAGGACCAAGACCCGAAGGGCAAGGGTAAGGATGTGGACCCGACTCAGGAGGCCGAGTAAATTATTACCTGATGCCATCCTAATACCTTGTTCGCTCGATGCCCTTGTAAAAACAGATATTCTTTTGATAGTGCAGATGTGCACTTTTGATACTACCATCGCATCATGTAAACACATTATGAAACTTTAATAGCTTTCGTGGCCTTTCTGGCCTTTGGATGAACTTGATAGCTATCTGCTTTTGAGCTTATTTATTCTTGATATTCCGACTTACTTTATGGTTCCTTTTGTGAGACTCAGTTTCCGAGTTTCGTGGGTTTTGACGGGTGGACTTTTCTCCAAGTCCCCAAGTCCCCAAGACTCGGATGTTTGGGTTTTTGAGCTTACTAGCTAGATAACTTGCCTCTTTTTTCAAAATCCCCAGTCCCCAAGGCCCGAAATTCCGAGTCTAGGGATGTGAGGTCTTACAAAGAAAACAAGTTGTCTCTGCTAAGCCCAAAACCTAGAGCCGTTTCACATAGGTTTTGAAGTTATGCTTAATAAACTTTGAGTTTCCGGCTATTAACCCTGTACTCTGCATAACTTGTGGTTTAGATGACCCTTTTTACTCTCTTGTACTGTAAGCCGGCTTTCGCGTGGATAATCATGTTGTTACATCTGTACGAAAACAGGGTCAGGCAAGTCCCATTGGGCATCATGGCTGATTGTAATCGTAAGCGAGCAAATCATGCCACTTTAGTGCGAGTCACATCGAGGTTAAGTAAGAAAAGTCAAGAAATTTGGCTCCTTTGTCCGGTTATAAGATTGCAGCCGTACTCGTTTGCGAGTAATCGGCCCTTATAACTCATAGGCATCGTGGCCGGGTCTTTGAGTTTGTAACTGTGTTATTCAAGCAATCAGCCCCCAAGACCTAAATACATGCAACATACTAAAGAAACTAATGCACTAAGAAAACAATAAATAATACTTACCTGGAAGAAAAGTAAAAAACATAACAGAAAAATAAAACTTGATAAAACATGTGAAAAAGATATATTGCTTAACCATCTCTTTATTGATATGAGAAAGTTAGGTCAGCCGGCCGCCTCATTAAAAACCCTCCAGTCCCCTTAGGTACCCTGGATAGGAAAAGAGTGCGTCTGAAACCTGCTGCCTGTTACATCGTGTAATTCCTCTTGTGAGTCTTATTCTATACTAGGTATAGTAGGGACGCAGCTGAGCTACGTTCCATGGTCTTTCTCTCTCTTGCATAGATGAAGTGGTATGAGCGGTGTCGTTAACCGTAGCCGACTCTTCCCTTGCATCTATCAAGTAATACGATCCATTGTGCAGATTCCGGCTTATGATAAACGGTCCTTCCCACGGCGGTGATAACTTGTGTTTTCCTTCCTTTGACTGTACCAGGCGCAGAACCAGGTCTCCTTCCTGGAAGACCCGGGTTTTCACGCGCCGGCTATGATATCTGCGCAGATCCTGCTGGTATATGGCTGATCTTTCCAGTGCTTGTTCCCTTTCTTCTTCTAGCATATCCACGGCGTCCTGCCGGATCTTCTCGTTCTCCACCTCGACGTAAGCCGACACTCGAGGCGAGTCATGGATGATATCACTCGGCAACACCGCCTCTGCACCATAAACCATGAAAAACGGTGTCATCTGAGTGGATCTGTTAGGTGTTGTGTTTATACCCCAAACCACTGGAGGTAATTCTTCGACACATGCACCAGCAGCTCCGATACACGGAACTCGCAATCGTGGCTTTAATCCACGAAGCAACTCTTGATTTGCCCTATCCACTTGTCCATTAGCCTGTGGATGGGCCACTGAAGCTATGTCAAGCCGGATTCCATTGTTACCACAAAATTTCTCCATCTCGCCAAGGGACATATTGGTTCCATTGTCGGTAATTATGCTATGGGGATACCCGAACCGATAGATAATCCTTTTCAGGAACTTGACTGCTGTAATTGCTTCACAGTTGGTAACTGGCATAACCTCAACCCACTTGGTAAACTTATCAATGGCCACCAAGAGATGTGTCTTTTTGCAAGGTGACATGTGAAAGGGGCCAACCATGTCCATACCCCAAACAGCGAACGGCTAGGTTAACGGGATAGTCCGTAATTCCATAGCCGGCACATGGGTTTGGCGAGCGTACCTTTGACATCCGTCACACCTTTCCACCAAGCGCTCCGCGTCTGCTAGGGCCGTGAGCCAGAAAAACCATGTCGATAAGCTTTGGCCACAAGAGATCTTGTGGATGCATGATGCCCACAATCACCTTCATGGATTTCCTTGAGGATCTGTCGGCCTTCTTCTGGTGCTACACAGCGCAAAAAGACTCCTGCTGCACTTCTCTTGTACAACTCCCCATTGATGATAGAATATCCTTTTGCTCGCCTCAGAATTTGTCTTGCTAATACTTCCTGCTGTGGTAACTCGCCTCGTGATAGGTAGGCCAGGAACGGCTCTGTCCACTCGGGAACAGCACGTACTGTGGCCACGAGCTCTAAATCCGGGTCTTGATTTGCCAGTTCTTCCTCAGACTCGGTTTTAACTGATGGTCGCCATAGTTCATCCAGGAAAACATTAGGTGGAACCGGCTCTCTGCGCGAGCCGAGTCTGGCGAGTGCATCTGCTGCCTCGTTTTTTCTTCTGTCTATGTGCTCCACCTCATACCCGGAAAAACATCCGGCAACTCTATCAACCTCTCTGCGGTATGCTGCCATAGTTGCATCTTTTCTATCCCAAGTTCCTGAGACCTGCTGTGCCACAAGGTCCGAATCTCCAAAGCATCGTATCCTCTTAATATTCATCTCCTTGGCTACCTTTAAGCCGTGCAATAAGGCCTCATACTCGGCCACGTTGTTGGAACAATCAAAGTGAATCTGCAGCACGTAGCTCAACTTGTCTCCTTTGGGTGATGTTAGCACCACTCCAGCTCCTGACCCCTCGTATTTCTTGGAACCATCGAAGTGCATGATCCAAGACTCGGAATTTGGAGCCATGGTGGGCATGCCTGTGTGTGTCCAATCATTAATAAAATCTACTAGAGCTTGAGATTTGATTGCTGACCTTGGCTCGTAATTGATATGATAATCCCCCATCTCGATCGCCCACTTGGCTATTCTACATGTTGCATCCGAGTTTCTGATGATATCCGACATTGGTATAGAACTAACCACTGTTATGGGGTGTTCCTGAAAATATGGCTTCAATTTACGGCTGGCCATGAAGACCCCGAAAACCAGCTTTTGCCAATGTGGATAGCGCTGTTTTGCCTCTGATAATACCTCACTGACGTAGTAAACCGGCCTCTGGACCGGGTATTCTTTTCCATCTTCTTTTCGCTCGACAACAACCACTGCGCTAACCGCCCGGGGCCCTGCTGCAACGTATAGTAACATAGGCTCTTTAGGACCCGGAGCTGCTAGGACTGGTGCCTCAGATAGCTGCTTTTTTAGTGCCTCGAACGCCTCGTCCGCCTCTTGATCCCATATGAATTTATCAGATTTTTTCAAGAGCCGGTACAAGGGTATTGCCTTTTCTCCGAGTCTGGATATAAACCGGCCGAGCGCTGCTACGCACCCTGTGAGCTTCTGAACATGTTTCAAATTTTCCGGCTTTTTCAGACTCTGGATAGCTTTGATTTTGTCCGGATTTGCCTCAATTCCTCTCTCAGAAACGATAAAGCCGAGTAATTTCCCGGCTGGGACTCCAAAAACACACTTTGTCGGGTTGATTTTCATCTGATACCTTCTCAAGTTCTTGAACGTTTCCTTTAGATCATCAATAAATGTCTCCGCCTTTCTGGTCTTGATCACCACATCATCTACATAAGCATGGACGTTGCGTCCAATTTGGTCCTCGAAGCACTTCTGAATACACCGTTGATAGGTTGCGCCAGCGTTCTTCAATCCAAATGTCATGGTCTTGTAACAAAAGGCCCCAAAAGGGGTTATGAATGATGTTTTCTCCCAATCCTCCTTCTTGAGCTTGATTTGATGATACCCGGAATATGCGTCCAGGAAACATAATAGGTCGCTTCCAGCTACTGCATCTATGATCTGATCTATCCTTGGTAGCGCAAACAGATCCTTTGGGCAATGCTTGTTGAGACTCGTGTAATCAATGCACATCCTCCACTCATTGGTCTTTTTCATCACGAGAACCGGATTTGCTAACCAGTCCGGGTGAAACACTTCCATGATAAAGCCGGCTGTCAGTAGCCGAGCAATTTCTTCTCCTATAGCTTTCCTTCTTTCCTCATTCATCTTTCTCAAGCCCTGCTTCACAGGTCTGGACTTGGGATCGACGTGCAAACTGTGCTCTGCCAACTCTGTGGGGATACCCGGCATATCGCTAGGCGTCCAGGCGAACACATCCTGATTTGAACGAATGAACTCCACAAGTGTTTTCTCCTGCTCGCTGTCCAAGTTAGATCCTATAGAAAATTGCTTAGAGGGATCACCCTCGACAAAAGCTACCATCTTGGTGTCCTGTGCTGCCTTGAACTTTGCTCTCTCATCTTCAGTATTCGGCCTTTTTAACGATGTTCTGTCATCCGGGTCTACTTGAGACCGATAATACTTGAGTTCCTCTTTTCTGCAAGCTTGCTCCGCCATGGCTGCATCTCCTTCGTCGCACTCAGCTGCTATATCCCGGCTCCCATGTATGGTGATGGTCTGCTTGGGCCCCGGGATTTTTAGTTGTAGATACACATAACACGGCCTGTCCATGAACTTAGCATAAGCCGGCCTTCCGAATAGCGTGTGATAAGGACTGCGCAACTTAACCACCTCGAAAGTAAGCCACTCGACTCGGTAATTATCCTTCGATTCTCCAAAAGCTACCTCCAACGTGATCTTTCCCTCGGGGCACGCTGAGTGGCCCGGCACAATCCCATGAAAAACTGTTGAACTCTTCTGTAGCTGAGACTCCTTGAGACCCATGCGTAGAAAGGTTTCCCAATACAAGATATTGATGCTACTTCCACCGTCCATTAGGACCTTTTTGAGCTCATAACCATTAACTTGTGGTGCCACCACCAATGCTAAGACTCCCGGGTGTTCTATCCTTTCTGGGTGATCTCTTCAGCTCCACGTTACGTCCTGCTCTGACCATCTCAGGTATCTCGGAACAGCCGAAGAAACCGAGTTTACTGCTTGTTTCAGTATCTTTTTATCCTTGTTAGAAATTCCTGTGGTATGCACGTGATATTGTCCCAATTGCTTGGGGTTAGCTTGGAAACCTCCAGCTCCCCCTTGGTTGTTACCCGGATTTCCGCCTGCCGGTTACCGGCTGGGGGTGGGCCGTTGCCCGGGTTTCCACCCGGACCCGGTCCTCCTCCCCGACCTGCACCTCGCATAGCCTTGTTTACCTCCTCATTCTTCCATCTCTGTAGGTCCGCGCACTGCTCCAATGAGTGGTTAGCCGGCCTACCGTTCCTGCTGTGCTTTGGACACGCCATTCTGAAGATATCCCAATTGTTACCCGGCCTCGGTGGCCCTTGATAATTTCCTCCATTGTGGTTTCCAGCATTGAAATTTCCTTCTGCCCTAGGTCTCGAAGACCCGGCTTCTGTGCTAGCGAAAAACTCGGAGCCTCCCTCAAACGGGCGCTTGTTCTGGTTGTTCCCATTGTTACCTCCATTGTTACCCGGCGTTGATCCATTGCCGGTTCTTCCACTATTATTTGTATTTGCTTTTGCTTTCTTGTCATCGACATCCTCTTCTGTAGTATCCGTTGCAGCGTGTTTGTTGCATGCATCCATTAGCTCTCCCATCGTAACCTCTGAAGCATTTCGACTAGATTTCATGCGATTTAACTTTTGCACTAAAGGTATGTACTTGCACGTCTTTGCCATTGCTTGTAGCGCATCTTTGGGCTGAATATCCGTAGATGAGTGAAGTATCTCCATAACCCGGCGCACCCAGCTGCGCGCCGATTCTCCCTTCTTTTGGACACATCGCTCTAGGTCATCAATAGTAAATACCTTTCTGCACGTCCCATGAAAGTGCTTGATAAACGCAGTTTTCAACTCCTCCCATGACTTGATAGATCCTTCCGGTAAATTATTGAACCATAACTTTGCTGCTCCTTCTGACATCATCAAGTACATGAACTTGGCTTGAAGATTTTCGGATGCATTGTGAATCGACATAGCCATCTCATAACTGCTCAACCATGTTTCTGGATATATAGTCGGCTCATAATTCACAACTTTACCCGGTTCCTTGAATTTATCCGGGTAAGGCTCAGCCCTGATGTCAGCCGACAGACACTTAGGCCCAGCGAGATTAGTCAGAACTGGCCTCACTCGGGAAACATGCGACCCTGCGGGGGGCGCGGCGGGGCGCGGTACTGCTGGTGGTCCATGCACCGCAGACCCGGTCGCGGCTCTCCTGGCTCTGGAACTATCCACAATAGCTTGTGCTGCTGATGCTGCTGGTACTGCCTGAACGCGGGGAGGAGGCGGCATTTCCTGCTGCTCTTCCCTCCGCCGCGTTGAACTTGTCTGGATATTGCCGGTATTGCCTCGTTGCTGGCTGATATATGGTATCCCATGCATTCCACTTCTATGATCCGGGTAATTAACTTGTTGCGCTACCGCAGTGCGCAATGGATCTATCGCCCGCCGGGTCTCCTCTACGTGGGGTGACTCTCTCACGGGGATTTGATTCAATGCGAGCGTTGCTGCGTACACATTATCCATGGGGTTGTTGTAATGACATGCTGGTGTGCGAAATCGCGATGGTGGTGGTGGTAATGTATTGCCGGCAGTGACTCCGGTCTGCAGTATGGGTAACCCGGCTTGTATGTTTGCCGGTTGTGCTCCTCCAGTTGCAGGCTGCTGTACAGTTCCTTGGTTTGCCGCTGGGATCGGTTGATCCTGAGGTGTGATAAATAGTGTGGTCGGGTTTATAACTCCACCTGTTGCTGGTAATCTGGTCTGGTGCCTTTGACGCACCCTGGTTGTCTCTTCTCGGAGCCGGGTTTCCAATGCATCCAGCTCACGTTGGCGCGTGGCCATCCCTTGCCTTTCTGCTTCTACTTGCCTTCTCTGTTGCTCCAATGCACGACGGGCTACATCCAGATCTCTAACACGTTCTGCCGCGTTTTCCGGAGTGATAACCGTGGCTAGAACGGTTGGATCCAGAATCAAGTTGTTGTTAAATAGGGCCGGGTGTTGCGGGTTTGAAGGACCCGCCCCTGGCGTCCGGTTTGCCAGATATCCGAACATGTTTGCCTGCAACTCGCTATCCGCCGCGTGGCTAGTAACTGATGCCGATTCCCCGTCAACCCGGGTGAGAACCGGATTTCCGTCAACCAGACCTTGCTGCCGGGCCAATGCTTGTGTTGCTCCGACTGTGGCCGTGGTCACGTTCCCCTGATTAAGATTGGTCGCCGGGGCCGTGTAAACCGCAACCTGGCGCACAACGCTTGGCGCAGATTCGTATTCTTCCTCTTCGCTGCTGTTTTCCTCGTACCGGTCCTCCAGCAGATGCAAGATAGACTCGGTATCATCTTCTCTCATAACCCGGCCACGCGGGGTCCATACCGGCTCCTCCGGCTGTTCCCTCTTCGTGGTGAGCTCTTCTGTTGGATCTACCGTCCCGACCGATTCTTCTCCATCTGATTGAACGCAGGTGGCCTCCCCTGACACAGAATCAAATTCGAAATCGCCAGGGATTGAACCGGACGTACGTACCATGCCGATGAAGACGTTGATCTGGCCGATTGTCACGACCGATCCGGATTCGAGCAGATCCGACTCTGGCCCCTAGCCGGAATCGTCCACCATCTTCTCTCCTTTGGGATCGGTGTAGATCTCGCCGATGACAAGGTTCTCCATGTTCTTCCGAGCTTCTCCCGTGATGTAAACACCCTTGGACGTAGGCCCCACGGTTGGCGCCAACTGTCGTGGGATAATCACGGCAGACGTTACCGGGGGTAACTTGTCTTGGGGCAAATCGACTCTGGTGTTTGGGAGAGGGTTTAGCTCAAGGGAAAACATGATGATATGCGATCTGGTAGCCGGCAATCAAGTCGCCGAGTCTCCGATCAAAATATATTAACTCAACTCTCGTGTTACACTGGATACTCGATACCTACCGATATTGCTCGAACTCTTGGATCTCTCTTGGTCTAACCCTAGGGGCCGGCTTATATAATATCCGGACCCCCTGGCCTACTCTCCAAGGCACACTCTGAATCCTACCCGGTCACTGCTTACAAACCCTAAACTTCCTTATCGGAACCCACAATCCGGGTTACGAGGCCTACGTTCCTGGGCCTTCTAGAAACTCCTTTATCCTAAGCCGGGTCTTGCGCAGCGTCCTTTGGGCCGAATTATTCCTTGGCGTTGGACTACCGGGTTATCATCCCTCCATCAGCCCTCCTCCTGGTATGTGCTCGAGGATGCGCCAGTGTACTGCGTGGTGTAGTCTTCGGAAGGCGCGTCTCGCCTCGCCTCCTGCCTATGGAACTCCGTCACGCTCAGATGCTCCTCTATCTCCCCCTTGGAGCGCGACCATGGTGACCTGTCAACTTTGAACAAAACAGGCTGCGGCAAAATAACTTCCCGCTCATCTCCGTCAATAAATAAAACTCTATATACTAAATGATCAACAGTGGAGTTAGAAGTGATAAAATGATGAGCCTTCATGGCAACAAGGTTGAGTCTATAAGGAGCAATTAATTCATCATCAAGAGCAAAAGAAAAATCTAGAGCAGTTGCTATACGTGTAGCAATAATGCCCCCATAAATGAGCCCCTTAGCAGCAAGGCGGCAAGCAATGAGAGAACCAAGGTTATACCTCGTGCTACAGTTAAGTGCAGCATCAATAAAAGCAAGGTGATAGCTAGAAACGTTGCTAGTGTTCTCCCTACCAAGGATACTAGTAGCAAGATAATAAGTGAAATATCTAAGGACAAGAAGTTGGATGTTTCTTATCTTCCCACGCTGGGGTGAGCGACCATCATCATTGGTGATTTCTCGACAGAGCGCCATGAGATCAGCGGGTCTCTCCTGAATCTTGCATGCTGTCCCCGAAGCATTGATGCCTATAATGTTACAAAAATGTCTCCAAGGGAAAAGAAAAAGGACTACCATATAACTTAAAAGTAACAATGGGACCAAACTGTTTGTTTTCAAATTTAAAGCTCTCAACAAAAGTTTTTGTGAGAGTAGCATACTGAAGACTTTCATACTCCATGTAGCTGCTTAAACCAACTCTTTCAAGAAGCATAAAGAATTCGTCCAATAGACCTGCACTTCTTAAAAAATGTAACACATGGGAAGTTAGAAGGATTAGCAATTCCATCACCTCCCGCATCGTCGATGTTCGGTGCAATAAGGTCTTCGTTATAAGATGGCCTCACTAAGGTGGATGAACGTGAAGGCCTTCTTCTTCTAGGAGCATCACTTCTAAATATTTCTCCAAAGTTATGGCTATCCATTTCTGAAATTTTTCAACAATCATCACAAAAATTGATTTCAAGCAACTACAAGGTGGAAACTACCATAGAGACTTATAGGAGAGCTAAACATGCATCAAAACTATATTATTTCTACTCAAATCAAGCATAAAAACTCACATAAGTTGTCAACTACAGTCATAAAATACTCAAGAAATACTCCACCAAACAAAATTCTACTTGGATAATCGGAGGAGTCACATACCGGAGAGCAAATGCACCAAATTTCAGCACAAATGGTGGGCTGAGCAAAGAGATAAAAAAATCTCGAGGAAGAATAGCAAGAACTTGGGTTCTAGGAAATGTTTTGAGTTTGTGGGGTGAGAGAGGAATCTTTGGCAGGGGAGAGAGTTAGTGGGGGCCAGGGGGCCCACACTATGTGCTGGCGCCACCAGATGCAGGCCGCGCCCCCTATGGTGTGCCTGACTGGTGGGTCCCCCTGGGGTCTCCCAGGTGGCTCTCTACCTCATTTTTTACGTAATAATTTATTATAATTTTTCTGGAATTTTCTGAGAAACTTTATTTTTGAGGTATTTCTAGAATTTAATAATTAATAAGAACCCAGAAAAACAAATGTGAAAAGGTGGAAAACAAAACCAGAACTACAGAGGTTCTAAGACAGTCCAATTGAAAAATAACCAAATAAAACAAAGATGGAAGTGATGAAAATAGTATGGATGGTGAAAACATGCATAACCACAGTAATCAGGGTGAAAACACGAGGGAAACATGAATATGGATGATGTAAAACATGATTATACTAAAGTAGCAAGGTGATAACAAAAGTAAACATGGTGAAAACATAATGGGGAAGGTGAAAACATAGTGATAACATTGTCCTCTTCATTCAAAATCATTTTGTTAACAAGGGTGATCAAGTCTTGTTACCAGAACAATTTTATATGAAGCAAAACTTTGCTAATCACTAAATAATTATGTTACCTCAACATTCATAGACATAGTTCCAATCATAATAATTTCATATTCTTTTGGTGGCATTGGAAAGGGACAATAAAATTCTCCAATCTTGATGGTCTCAATATTTTCAATTGAATTTAAACCATATCTTTTATCAATCTTCTTGGGAAAATAGACAATATGCTCTTTATCATTAACACTAAAAGTTACTTTTCCTTGATTGCAATCAATAGCAGCCCCTGCAGTGTTAAGAAAAGGTCTCCCAAGAATAATAGACATATTATCATCTTCAGGCATTTCCAACACAACAAAATCAGTTAATATCAGACAATTAGTAGCGACTTGAACATGAACATTCTCACATATACCAACATGAATAGTAGTAGTTTTATCAGCCATTTGCAAAAATATATCAGCGTGTATCAATTTTTCAAGAGAGAGTCTCTTATAAAGAGAAAAAGGCATAACACTAACTCCAGCTCCCAAGTCACATAAAGCAGTTCTAACATAATTATTTTTAATAGAACAAGGGATAGTAGGAATACCAGGATCTCCAAGTTTCTTTGGAACCTTGCCATTGAACGAGTAATTAGGAAGCATAGTGGAAATTTTCTCATTAGGAATCTTCCTTTTGTTAGAGACAATATCTTTCATATATTTAGAATAAGGAGGCAATTTAGTAGCATCAGTCAAAGGGATTTGCAAAAACATAGGTTTCATCCACTCACAAAACTTGTTATAATGTTCTTCTTCCTTTGATTTGTGTTTCTTATTAGGAAAAGTCATTGCTTTTTGTACCCAAGGATCTTTTTACTTACCATGTTTATTAGCAGTAAAATCCTCCTTAGTATACTTCACAATTTTAGTTTGCTTTTCAAGTTCAGCTACAATTTCTTTTTTATCAGAAGCATCACTTTTATCATTACCACTTTCAGTTTCAGCATCAGAAATAGATATACTATTAGGATCTTTAGCAGGTTCAGGAGATTCTACAACATTTTTATGTCTCTTCTTGTTTTTCTTAGAAGGAGAACTATTACTTTTAGGTTGTTGAGAATCTTTGTCGATTACTCATATCAACATGTCCCTCAGATGACCCGATAGTGTTTCGACTAAGAGAACGAGTAGGCGCTAGCGACAATCGTCGGCTAGTAGGGGCCACAGTTTTACCCAGGTTCGGGGCCCTCGTAGAGGTAAAACCCTTACTCCTGCTCTTGAGATCTGTAGTAGCAGTAGATCGATTACAAGGTGGGTGCGCAAGCCGAGAGATTGATCTCGAGCTTATGGCTATCGTGGTGAAAAGTAGATTAGATCCCCTCCCTCGGTGGTTCTCCTAGCCTTTTATAGGTGGCTTTCCTTCTTGACCCGCAAGTCTTTGCGGGTGGGCTTCTGTTGGGCCTTCGAGAACCGCGGGGTCGCACCTCTCTTTGGGCCTAGTTCTTAGGCCTTGGACTGGGTAGGCTCACCCGACGGGTCCGGGAGTCATCCCCACGTTAGTAGCCCCCGAGTGTTTATTCGACTGATAATCAGTCGGGTAAGCACTCAAAGTGAGTTCTTGGATTCTTCGACTGGCCGTTCAATCGCTTGATTTCGAGGGTGTATACCCTGTGCACGACGCGCTTACGTACTCGAGCATCGAGTGGTAGATGTGCCTTGTGTTGGCTGTTTTCGCAGAAGGGTGTGGCTCAGTCGTTTGGCTCTCCCGAAAGATCAGGGCCAATTAATTGCATCTAGGGCAAAAACAGTTCTGGCCTACACGGATTCGAGACCTCCGACTCGAATCCGGTGAGGTGATCGTCGCGACTGAGCCATGTCTTATCGAGGCGAACTTAACCTTTAAAAGGGGTTGCTCCCGCCAGAAAACTCCAGGCATGTGCGCCTGTCCGGGAAGAAGGAGGAGACGCCAAATCATCAAGATGCAGGGGGAGGGGTTGCTCCCGCCGGAAAACTCCAGGCGTGTGCGCCTGTCCGGGAAGAAGGAGGAGACGCCAAACCCCCTCTCCACCGAATGCGTCGTCTTCTTGGAGCATGTCTCCCGAGGTCTGTCTTTCCCCTCCACCCGTTTCTTGTCGGGCTGCTGTACGTCTATGGCGTACAGCTGCACGACCTTCCTCCGAACGCGATTCAACACATTTCGTGCTTTATCGTTCTTTGCGAGTGTTTTCTCGGGATCCGTCCGCACTAGGGGCTTTGGAAAGTGATGCTGACAATGGCTACCGAAATTCCTTGTAGAAATTCGTGTGTGTTGGGAACCCCAAGAGGAGGGTGTGATGAGTGCAGCGGTAAGAATTTCCCTTAGTTAAGAACCAAGGTTATCAATCCAGTAGGATAAAGAGGATCTTTGTAAGGTTGATGCCACTGACGGTGGTGATGGCTCCCCGGTGTCAGCAACAACGCGGAACCTGCACACAACACAACCAGAATACTTACAGTGAGGTTGTCAATCTCACAGGTCTTGCTGAAAACAAAGATTAGACGTGTAGTGTGGAAAATAGTGTATGCTTGCAGTAAGTAAAGAAAGCAGGAAATTGTAGTATAAAGAAGTATCTCAAATAAAATGTAATGAATAACAATGCAAAGAAAAGCATGGCAAAGTGATATTTCGCTAGTCCTTAAGAGTGGGGCAAAACATAAATGCCAGGACACCTTCAAAGTTTATGAGGAAGACTAGAACAAATAATTTGAGAAAAAGTAATAACACATCATGATTCAATTAATAATGTTTCTGGAACAAATGCACATAAAACTCAGAATGGCAAAAATGCCCTTCGCAGAGGGAAGCAGGGATCACTCATGTGCTAGAGCTTTTTATTTGATTAAACAGAGGTATTAAAAGTTTGACACTGAGTGTCTATATTTTGGGGGATGTATGCTAATGTCAACGAATGGTAAACAAAAAATACAGTACGCCACAAGTCAACTGGATTCACAAGAGCGGCTCCCATATGAAGGACGCATCTGGGTAGAAGTTCATCCCTCTTTCTTTTTTGTTTACACAATTATGGTTTGACTGATAAATCAGGGGCAAAAATAGTGAAGAGATTTTGTGTGTATTAATTTGGGGCTGGGCACCCCGCTGCCAGATCTTCTATCATTTGGATGAGCGGATGAAGACATTAGTCCCGGGTGTTAAACCCAATCAACAAGTGAGATAAAGATTATCTATTTACGTCCTCATGAGCAAAAATAGGAAGACAAAGCAGGAGTTATTTTGAAGGTTTTAAAGGTAACACATGAGCAATTTACTTGGAGTGGCAGTTAAATACCACATGCAGGTAGGTTTGGTGGACACAATGGGAAAAATTGGTTTTAGGGAGTTGGATGCACGAGTAGAGCTCATACTCATACTTAGTACAGTTGGCAGTTAAAGACTGGGAGTGACAAATGTCACACCCCAGTTTTTGACTCTTGGACTATGCTCAAGAAGACAAGAATTAGGGCCAACAATTTTTTTTTACCACATGATTGTTTGGACTAACAAGTGTTTGTAACGTTAAACATATTTGCAACACAAGTCTTGTTTCCATATAAAACCAATACCTTATGTTTCTGAGAAATATTCCTGTTTTATTTCCCCCTGATGTTTTCATAATGTTACTTGAGAGATTTTTATTCCAAGACTTGGATCATTATGGTTTGCAACTTAAAACAAACTTTTAACCTTGTTGGATCCAAGAAAACAAGTTTCCAATATGATCTATGAAAGTTTCCTTTTAACTTTCCTATAGAAAACAATGTCTGAGAATAAAGCCAAATACATGTTTTCTACCATTGTTTTCACCAAGCTATCAATTGTTATTTTATGATTTCTTGGCATGCAATTAATCCTTGATATATATAATACAAAGCTATAAGCTCACTTTTATTTTTGGAGAAATAAAAACTATCTTTTGCTTGATGTGTTTGTGGTATAAAATTAAGGCAGAAAATGGCATTTTTGAGAAACAGATAAAAACAGGAAGTATACCTTTTCCTCCAATGTTTTCATGGGCTTAACTTATTTGAAATTTGTTTTCCAAAGTTGTTTATGAAAGTATATAACATGGTTAACAAATCCATACCTTGAAAACAAATTTTGAGAATCATTTAAGCACTGAAAACAAACCCAACTTTTTCAACTTTCTGTCTGTTTTCAACACTTAGAAAATTTCTAAGTCCTTAGACTGATTTTTCTGAATTTTTGCAGTAAACAGTGTCAGATACACTTTTTCACCTTTGATTTCTTGTTGATCCCTTGATCTTTTGGAAGTGTAACCAAGCCTAGTGTGTTGACCAGCATTCCTTCTCGACCAATAATGCATTGGGTTCCTTCTAGAAGCCCTATGCCTGAACTTATTAGAGAGAGAAGAGGACTGAGGTGGCAGAAGTGGGAGCCCATGCCATTGACTATTTTTGGTTGCCACTTGCACCACTTGCACCTTGGCCAGGATAAGTCTTGCTACCACATGCTAAATGATTTGGGCAAACCAGTGCACGAAGTAGAAATGACCAAAAACCCTAGGGTTTGCTCTATGCCATTGTTGGCATCCAACCGAGCTCCCCATTTTGCCCTTGAGGTTCAGACCTTGGCTATAAGTACCAGGGACGTGCCCTTGTGTTCCTTGCACCTCTCACTTTCCCTCCTACCTCCCCTGGTCGTTTTCTACCCAAGCCCTAGCCCTAAGCAAACCTAGCTCAAGTTCTAGCCCGAGGGGTGAGCACCACGGCCACGACAGTGCCCTGCTCGCACCCCTCCACTCCACCCCTGCCTCTGCCACAGTACCACTCCCCACACTCCCCTGAACCTCCCAGACAAGGCCACGTGCCCTCTAGGCCCCGGAGGCGCCCCTGCCATCCACGGACGCCGCCGCGGACGCCGGCCGCGTTCCGCCGCGTGCGGTCACCCCAGCCGCCACCGTCGCCACCCCTGGAAGCCACACCACTCCAGCAACTCCCCCGAGCGCTCCCAAGCCTCCCCGAGCCTCCCCAAGGTGAGCTAGAGCCGCACCATTTTTCTTCCTGTTCGGGTTTCAGAGAGAGTGAGTCGGGGGGAGGAAGACGAATGCGCGCCGTCCGATCTGCGATCGACGGCCGCGCTCAAACGGGACGTTTCCCGCACCCGCGCTTGCGTGCATAGTGCAGCGGGCTGCGCATCTGCCTAGTTGGGCCGCGGCCCGCAGAATCCAGCCCGTGTGCTGTTTGCGTTTATTCATTTAAATTTAAACATAAACATGTACCATCACTTTGGACTTGTGAAAAATATTAAAACTGCAAATTAAAATCTGAAAAAATTCAAGGACCTAGAGATATGAAATATAAACCACCCAAAATTTGCAGATCTACTTTTGGACGATTATTTTGAACACCATGAATGTTTTCCCTCAGACTGTCAGTGAGAATGTTTTAACTATAACTTTTAAAATATGTGACTAAATGGAACAAACTCAACTGTTTTGGATAGATATTGCAAATATCTATCCAATGCACCTAACCTCACATCAAGGTGAGTTATGATATGAAAATTCCATCGAGATTACTAAAGGACCAGTAGCCTTTTCTTTGAATTGTTTAAGGATTTTAAAAATGCTTTTTGGAGAAAATCCAATTGGATGAGTTTGGTATTGACTAGATCTATCATATCCTAGCTTAGATTAATTTTTTAAGCTCTAGATTATTTTTGGTGGACAGATCTATAAAACAGCACTTTTCTGTTTCTGTTTTTAATTGTGTTCTTGTTTGAAATGATTGGTGTGGATGATTGGATCTTGCTTCCTAGCTTGTATAAAGTTTTTAGGACTTGTTATTGAGTTTTTTTCTTACAGTACCTCTACCTTAGGAAGTGTGTGCATGTTTGGAAAACTTGAGATAAGAATGAGGTAGCATTTGATACCTCCTAGTTTTATTATTTGAAATTATTGTGAGAGCTAGATCTTTGTGTGAATGCTTTATTAAATTTTGTGCTATGAATTCTATGGATCCAGTACCATTTTGGTACTGTTATTTTTAAGTTGATACCTCTATTAGCTTGCATGTATTTTTATAGTGAAGCATGTGAAGGTTTTGTTATTATTATGCACTAGTATTGTTTTCACTAGAATAAATGGCTTTGTGATGTTTTATTCCGTTATACTAATTTTTGTCATGAGTAACCAGAGGCTTAATACCTCTTTTGTCTTGGTATTAGTGGGCCCATAACCCACTGATCCCATTTCATCTTGGTTGTGGATGGAAATCCCCAACCATGCACATGTGAGGAATTATCATGTGTTTAATTATATGATTGATTTCTATTTTTCCACCATGGAAAATATAATTGTTTGTTTTCACTTATGCAAGTGAGAAGTTTGTTTCTTATCAGAGAATACTAGTATGTTAGATGTTATCTATTTTTTTAGCATAATATTCCTTAGGAGTATCATGTTAAGAAATGATTCACTATTGGGTGCTAAATTAAATTATTGGCAAATGAACTAAATTCCTTGTGATTGGTAGATTGTTTGTGAATGATTTTAAATTGAGTGTTTGGATTTTTTAAAGGGTTTATATGATTTTTCTTTAAGTGCATAGCTACTGGTTGTGTGAGTTATACATTGTTTTGATTGCTAGTAATTGTTTGAGAAACCAGAAAATGGCTAGAACTAATTTGTGCATGCTTAATAGTTGCTTCATGGAAATTATTTTTGATGCTCTTGCCTCCTAGCATGAGTAGGATTTGTGTACTGTTATTAGGTACATTTATATTCCTGACTTGCTTGATTAGGTTTAAGCAATCATGATAGCATTGTTTGTTTCCCTAGAATTGAACTAGTGTCACCACTAGGAAATGGTGATTCTTGCTATAGTTTTGGCATCTTTTATTTTATGAGTATATGGGTTTATTATAGCATGTTTAGGAAGTTATTACTTCTGTTATAATGCCATGAATTATTTAGTTGCATGACCTATGGTTGTAGATTAATAATTATTACTTATAGCATGCTTGTGTAGATTTTCCATCCTAGTATGCTATTAGTGCAGTCCTGTTTTATGCATGTTTAATAGGAGTGTTATCTTGAGTGAAGATGGTGTTTTAGATTATTTTTATGACTTTATTCTTTGGTTATTAGCTACTGGTTGTTTGTTAAATTTTCATGAATGATGGATTCCAAAACTTCAAGTAAACACCTAAGTAGTAAATAAACAGCCTATTCATCTATGGTGTGTTTACCTGCTGTTTGAAAATTGTCTGAGTGTGTACCTTAGCATGAGTGTCATACTTGTGTTATTTGTTGTGCTAGTGTTGTTGTTGTCCTTAAGAGTATCTTATGAGACTAAGACATCCAACTAAAATCATAAACACATTTAAGTGATAGTTGCTTGTGTTGAGTAATACCCACTGCCATGGGTATTGTTCTGTCTGTTTGTTTTTACCTTAGTAACCTAACCTTTTGCACCCACAAGATATATTTTTAGCTTCTCATATACCTTGTTATGAGAGTGGTACACCACTCCATATGTGGTATGTAAGATGTGGGATATGGTTTCCTGAACCATATGTTTGTCTGACGATAGTTTTGTACCCTGAGAGCTATGTGAGGCAGTTTTCTCGATAACGTTTGTGAGTTGGCGCCATTATACCTTTGCTTGGTGTACGTGTTGTTTAGCTTGGTTGTGTGTCTTTTAGACCTGAGTGTGTGTCTTGTATTCTTTTACGACGCTAGAAAACGAAGAAGAAGAAGAAGAAGCAGTTGTGGAGCTATGCGTCAAGTTCAAGCTACTTCAAGGCCAGGGACATTAAGAGACTTGAGGCAAGCCATCCTGATGCTTGCTGTTATCTTATACTTATCATAATCTATCATGCATGTTTTACTCCTGAAAAGTTTTACAAGAACTTTGATTTCCAAAAAAAAGGGACTACTTTTGAGTGAACTCTACTACTATTATATATACTATGCCATTAGTTAATACTTGGTGTTACCAAGCCCATAGCCACCATGTGGTATTTATTACCATCACAAATATTAGTCTCTAAGTGGACACCTTAAAATTGTGTTTTTACAAAACAAAGGCTTTATGGAAACCCGGAGAAAAGGCGGATCCTTACTCTCCGGAGGAATGAGGAAGTGGTCATTTTTGGGAAAATGGTGTTTTTCAAAAATGACACATAACCTAGTCTTCGCCGGACAACCTTTTATCGTACTGCCACCCTACCCTAACATGGGCACGGGGCTTAACTAGAAGTTTGTTCTTGTTAGTGTGTGTTCTATCTCAAACGCTATAAGGGACGGGATCCCTCGAACCGATTGTCGCCAAAACTCCCAATGTTGAGACATACAAAGTGTGGGATTAAGTTACCCTTTGGTCGCATCAGTTGAGGCATCCTGGCTGGCGGGGATTAGCTCGGTGCCGGGGATGACCGGTAAAACACAACTGAGAGATAGACACATTCTAGCTTGAACATAGTGGAAAGTTATGATCGGTGATCTGATGTTTCACATACTGTTGTTACAGTCCGTGATTGTTCACGGCAGGTGTACTGAATCTGGTGGATGTGTACACCTCTCAGAGTACAACTTTTTTGAAGAAGCCGCGTCCTCGGATATGGACAGTTGAATGGCCATGTAGCTAGTATTGTGTCAATGTTTTCAAAAAGATGATTTAAAAAGGAGTGTTGAACTCGGGAAGTTCGGAAAAGAAGAAAAACCTTGTACCATGGAGGTACCGATGGTGAAAAGCCAGAAGTTGTTTTACAAGAAGTTTTGCAGAGAAAATCTTTCTTCTCTAAGCAAACATCTGGAAATTGATTTTCCAAGAAGTTTTGCAAAGAGAAAACTTTCTTCTAAATAAAGTTTTATAAAACCTCTTGTACATGCGATATCGACAAGAGAAACAAAGCTATACTATTTTCTTCTGAAGTATCTTCTTCAGCAAAGATACAGATTAACCTGACTGCAACTATGGTGTCATCCTATATGAACACCATTGGTAGTGAACCTAGTTATAGCCTACCTACTACACCATATAAGCATTCTTGCATCTGTGGTAAGTTACACGATGGATGTCTTGCTGAGTACATTCAAATGTACTCATTATGGTTTCGCCCCTGGTATCTACTTGCTAGATTTTGAGAGGGAGTCTCAGAAGAAGATCAACGAAGAAGAGTACGGAGCTGATGGCTTTGCGAACTAGGATCGTCTCCGGGTCAGCAGCCTGTAGGTGAAGGCGTGACTTGGGTTGTACCACGTTATGTGTGCGTTTAGTTTTCCGTTGTGTGTGTGTTGTGTGTTGTCCTGCGTGACAACCGTGTAGTCTGGGTCATGTGACCATGTGTCCTTGTAAGTGTTGTGTAACCGTGTAATGGATATTGTATCTGTGTACCAGCTTGATATGTTTTTCACGACTGAATTCCTGGGATCGTGAATGTATGCATATCAGGGGTGTCCTTGAACAGTGGTTCGAAGGGCAGGCCCTACAGAGTTGGTATTAGAGCTATCCCGACCTTAGGAGACCTTAGTTAGCATGGACGTTAGCTAGTACCCTGACAACAGAAGTAAACCAAACCAGGTCATTAAAGCTGACTATTTTTCAAAAGGGTTCTATACTCCATCCCCTCTGTGTTTCAAGAAAACTCCACTTACACTCAAGTTAAAAGGGAGCATTTTAAAATTCTGCACACTATTACCTAACTTAACCCACTTTAAAATCTTGTGTAGATGGAAGTTATCTTCACCAAGTCCTTCCGGCTGGGATCGCATGCACCTTGCTACCGCCGTTTTGAGGAGGATTTGATCAAGATGGCTCATCTTATCGGTCGTCCCACACCTGAGTTGAAGGGAGCCCAGATTCACCATGATGAACGAGAATTGTCCTGGTTGGTTGTCTGTACCATCCGTGCACCTCTGCTAGCACCGTCAATCCCAGAAATCATTTGGGAAGTGGTAGAGAGCAGTTGGGAAGATGGCATCCTTAGGGTAATGCAGCTGGTCATTGCCAAGCTCGCGAACTTCTTTCGCGACAATTTTGCAGGAACCCCTTATAGGTACTTTGGAAGGCGAGATGAGGATGACAGGCCAGTAGAAGTCACTGGAGACTTTGTGTTTTCTCGTCACTTCCAGCACCTGGAGGGACAGCTGTACAACACCCAACTCTCCCTTGATAGAGTGAGGGCAGATCATGACCTCCGAGGAAGAGAGATAGACCAACTAGAAGCCACTCTTGGCGCATCTACGGTTACCGAGCGTCGTCTCAAGGTACTGAAGAAGACAATGAAGTACACTGACTCCCAGCACCGCCCACGAGTGAGAGCCCTTCAGCTTCAGCTTGCAGCCAGCAAGGCTAGAGTGGAAGAGCTGGAGGAACAGCTACGCGCTTCCTCGAGCACTTAGGATTGCCGCAGGATGTTAGGAGTTGTGTAGTCCCCACTGAGACGCTTGTTTGTCTGTATGGTGTAAACTCTGTTAGAGCTTTGTGTGTGCTAGTTTTGTGGTAAGCCTTATTCTTAGCCTTGTGAACTCTTAAGTTAAGATGTGCTTGTTAAGATTTTGTTCCATGCACATGTCAATCTTGGTTTGAGTTGGCGTTTGTTTCTTCGACGTTTGCTCGTTGTTGTGGTGCATATCGTTCTCATCTCCGTTATGAGCCGGTATGTGTCACCAGTTTTCAAAAGAGAACCACCTTTAGTTGTTTTCACCTTACACCATTCCTTGTCTTCAGCATGGCCAGCAATCTACCTCCATCACCCGAGCCGACAGTTGCTCAACTGTTTGCTCTGCTGAGGGAAGGAAGTGAAGCCGCTCGTGCTGAACTCTTTGCCACCCGAGTTGCCCTGGAACAGTTGACTCATCTTGTTACCACTAACGCTGAGGATACTGCCTTCCTTATGAGGGAATACCAGCAACTGCTTGCTGGAGAAAGCCGCAAAAGGAAGACAGTGACGCCAGGAGAAACTAGTTCATGGGTGCCTCACAGCGTTTTGCCTGCGATGCCACAATCTTCAAGAAGGCGTGTGAAGGTCAAGCCTAGAACCACGGGTTGTTTTACGTGTGGACAGGAAGGACACTTTGCTCGTGAGTGTCCCAAGAAGAACCATATTCTAGCTCATCCCGATGAACCCCAAGAACGCCAAGGTCCATCGCATAAGAGACGAAAGAATCTGATGAGTGGACCTCGAGACCAAGCTGAGGTTGCAGAGTCATATGCAACTCATGCCAATGGTATGGTTTCGAACCAAACCTGTGAACCCCCTTGCTTGCTTGTCGTTATACCCTGAGAAAAACCGACGTAAATGGAACACTAGAAGTGTCACGTCAGACTAAATAAAATCTAAACGATACTAACCAAAACCTCCATCAAATCTTTGGTATACCACCCTCCAAAGTAAATTAAGCTTTTGCCACAAAAAATTTGTTGCCGTCTTACAAGAGTTGATAGAACTACAAGTCTTTCGGAACTCCGAAGGGATACATTACTCCGGGAATAAGATTATACCAATAGGAAAAGATTCTAAGAAAACAAGATACATGTCTGTTTTCCAGCACAGACCACTACACCTACTTTGGTGTATGCCCTAACCTTACCAGACGCTCACAAGTGAGAGCCTAGTCTGAAGGTGAGCTACTCTCACCTGAGGCAGAACACCGAGTCAGTCGACGACGGATTCCCTCCAGTCTTCCAGGCTTAGTGCCACCAGCGTGAGCCTCCACTGGCGCAACCACCGGCGCCACCACTCGTCTTTCTTCCACAACGGTCTTGGTCCGGATACCATACCACCAGTCGTGGATGTCCCAGCATGCGAAGATCATGGCTAACAGGATCACTGTGATCGATCCCACCAAGCAGCAGCTGAAGGATAACACGATGAGGAAGTGCTCCAAGAAATTTGCTCGCTCGAGCAGAGAGACGTACTCCTTAAAGAAGTCAATGATTAACTGGGAAATGAAGCTCATCGTGAGGTGAGATTTGGAGGAACACAGCTAACCTTTTTATAGCAGCAAGAGCAGAGTCCTCTCCTTCGTCAAGCACTACATGGGAAGAGCCAAAGAATCCAGCCGCGGTGCTCATAAATGGCGCGAAAACACCGCGCACCTCTTCACCAAGTGGCTAGAGCATCGACCTGTCACACTCGTAGCAGTCCTATAGCAAGGTGTCAACCCATCATGGACTCACAGTGGGCGGGACACCCTGATTGCTGAAAGTGTGCGCACCTGATGAGGAGAAAAGGCCACAAGGAGAAGGAGAAACGCGGAGGGCATCGACTGCCAAGTGAGCCCAGTCCCACACATCAGCAAAACACTGGAGAAAACCCACGGTGCATCTAGCTTATGAGCTTTCCTCCCAATCATGGAAAGCCTACTAGCTGTTTGTAGCCTATACCCTGCCAAACTAGGTTTCGGTGACCACTTATGGGTGGCCAGAACCTTTCCCGTCGATTTTAGAAAAGTAAAATTTCTTGTTTTGGGGTACCTTAGAAAAGCAAGTTTGTTGGAACAAATTGGCCTTTCTCACCCTGGCTTGCTAACATGATTTTGAGGAAAAACCATGAGTTCAAGTTTAGAACGTAACACCCTAACCTCTGAAAGGAAAACAATTTTACCTGTAAATTTTGGTAAGATAAATCAAAGGGGGGAAGCCCCTATAAATAATGTTAAAAACCACCAACACATGTTTGTAAACAAATCATCTAACATTGTTGTTTTGACCATACCCTCTTCTCGCTTGCCTGGGAATCTCGGGACGAGATTCTTTTAAGGGGGGAAGGTCTGTCACACCCCAGTTTTTGACTCTTGGACTATGCTCAAGAAGACAAGAATTAGGGCCAACAATTTTTTTTTACCACATGATTGTTTGGACCAACAAGTGTTTGTAACGTTAAACATATTTGCAACACAAGTCTTGTTTCCATATAAAACCAATACCTTATGTTTCTGAGAAATATTCCTATTTTATTTTCCCCTGATGTTTTCATAATGTTACTTGAGAGATTTTTATTCCAAGACTTGGATCATTATGGTTTGCAACTTAAAACAAACTTTTAACCTTGTTGGATCCAAGAAAACAAGTTTCCAATATGATCTATGAAAGTTTCCTTTTAACTTTCCTATAGAAAACAATGTCTGAGAATAAAGCCAAATACATGTTTTCTACCATTGTTTTCACCAAGCTATCAATTGTTATTTTATGATTTCTTGGCATGAAATTAATCCTTGATATATATACTACAAAGCTATAAGCTCACTTTTATTTTTAGAGAAATAAAAACTATCTTTTGCTTGATGTGTTTGTGGTATAAAATTAAGGCAGAAAATGGCATTTTTGAGAAACAGATAAAAACAGGAAGTATACCTTTTCCTCCAATGTTTTCATGGCCTTAACTTATTTCAATTTTTTTTTCCAAAGTTGTTTATGAAAGTATATAACATGGTTAACAAATCCATACCTTGAATTTTTTTTTTGAGAATCATTTAAGCACTGAAAACAAACCCAACTTTTTCAACTTTCTGTCTGTTTTCAACACTTAGAAAATTTCTAAGTCCTTAGACTGATTTTTCTGAATTTTTGCAGTAAACAGTATCAGATACACTTTTGCAACTTTGATTTCTTGTTGATCCCTTGATCTTTTGGAAGTGTAACCAAGCCTAGTGTGTTGACCAGCATTCCTTCTCGACCAATAATGCATTGGGTTCCTTCTAGAAGCCCTAGGCCTGAACTTATTAGAGAGAGAAGAGGACTGAGGTGGCAGAAGTGGGAGCCCATGCCATTGACTATTTTTGGTTGCCACTTGCACCACTTGCACCTTGGCCAGGATAAGTCTTGCTACCACATGCTAAATGATTAGGGCAACCCAGTGCACGAAGTAGAAATGACCAAAAACCCTAGGGTTTGCTCTATGCCATTGTTGGCATCCAACCGAGCTCCCCATTTTGCCCTTGAGGTTCAGACCTTGGCTATAAGTACCAGGGCCGTGCCCTTGTGTTCCTTGCACCTCTCACTTTCCCTCCTACCTCCCCTGGTCGTTTTCTACCCAAGCCCTAGCCCTAAGCAAACCTAGCTCAAGTTCTAGACCGAGGGGTGAGCACCACGGCCACGACAGTGCCCTGCTCGCACCCCTCCACTCCACCCCCTCCCTCTGCCACAGTACCACTCCCCTGAACCTCCCAGACAAGGCCACGTGCCCTCTAGGCCCCGGAGGCGCCGCCGCCATCCACGGACGCCGCCGCGGACGCCGGCCGCGTTCCGCCGCGTGCGGTCACCCCAGCCGCCACCGTCGCCACCCCTGGAAGCCACACCACTCCAGCAACTCCCCCGAGCGCTCCCAAGCCTCCCCGAGCCTCCCCAAGGTGAGCTAGAGCCGCACCATTTTTCTTCCTGTTCGGGTTTCAGAGAGAGTGAGTCGGGGGGAGGAAGACGAACGCGCGCCATCCGATCTGCGATCGACGGCCGCGCTCAAACGGGACGTTTCCCGCGCCCGCGCTTGCGTGCGTAGTGCAGCGGGCTGCGCATCTGCCTAGTTGGGCCGCGGCCCGCAGAATCCAGCCCGTGTGCTGTTTGCGTTTATTCATTTAAATTTAAACAGAAACATGTACCATCACTTTGTACTTGTGAAAAATATTAAAACTGCAAATTAAAATCTGGAAAAATTCAAGGACCTAGAGATATGAAATATAAACCACCCAAAATTTGCAGATCTACTTTTGGACGATTATTTTGAACACCATGAATGTTTTCCCTCAGACTGTTAGTGAGAATGTTTTAACTATAACTTTTAAAATATGTGACTAAATGGAACAAACTCAACTGTTCTGGATAGGTATTGCAAATATATATCCAATGCACCTAACCTCACATCAAGGTGAGTTATGATATGAAAATTCCATCCAGATTACTAAAGGACCAGTAGCCTTTTCTTTGAATTGTTTAAGGATTTTAAAAATGCTTTTTGGAGAAAATCCAATTGGATGAGTTTGGTATTTACTAGATCTATCATATCCTAGCTTAGATTAATTTTTGAAGCTCTAGATTATTTTTGGTGGACAGGTCTATAAAACAGCACTTTTCTGTTTTTGTTTTTAATTGTGTTCTTGTTTGAAATGACTGGTGTGGATGATTGGATCTTGCTTCCTAGCTTGTATAAAATTTTTAGGACTTGTTACTGAGTTATTGTCTTACAGTACCTCTACCTTAGGAAGTGTGTGCATGTTTGTAAAACTTGAGATAAGAATGAGGTAGCATTTGATACCTCCTAGTTATATTATTTGAAATTATTGTGAGAGCTAGATCTTTGTGTGAATGCTTTATTAAATTTTGTGCTATGAATTCTATGGATCCAGTACCATTTTGGTACTTTTATTTTGAAGTTGATACCTCTATTAGCTTGCATGTCTTTTTATAGTGAAGCATGTGAAGGTTTTGTTATTATTATGCACTAGTATTGTTTTCACTAGAATAAATGGCTTTGTGATGTTTTATTCTGTTATACTAATTTTTTTCATGAGTAACCAGAGGCTTAATACCTCTTTTGTCTTGGTATTAGTGGGCCCATAACCCACTGGTCCCATTTCATCTTGGTTGTGGATGGAAATCCCCAACCATGCACATGTGAGGAATTATCATGTGTTTAATTATATGATTGATTTCTATTTTTCCACCATGGAAAATATAATTGTTTGTTTTCACTTATGAAAGTGAGAATTTTGTTTCTTATCAGAGAATACTAGTATGTTAGATGTGATCCATTTTGTTAGCATAATATTCCTTAGGAGTATCATGTTAAGAAATGATTCACTATTGGGTGCTAAATTAAATTATTGGCAAATGAACTAAATTCCTTGTGATTGGTAGATTGTTTGTGAATGATTTTAAATTGAGTGTTTGGATTTTTTAAAGGGTTTAGATGATTTTTCTTTATTTGCACAGCTACTGGTTGTGTGAGTTATACATTGTTTTGATTGCTAGTAATTGTTTGAGAAACCAGAAAATGGCTAGAACTAATTTGTGCATGCTTAATAGTTGCTTCATGGAAATTATTTTTGATGCTCTTGCCTCCTAGCATGAGTAGGATTTGTGTACTGTTATTAGGTACATTTATATTCCTGACTTGCTTGATTAGGTTTAAGCAATCATGATAGCATTGTTTGTTTCCCTAGAATTGAACTAGTGTCACCACTAGGAAATGGTGATTCTTGCTATAGTTTTGGCATCTTTTATTTTATGAGTATATGGGTTTATTATAGCATGTTTAGGAAGTTATTACTTCTTTTATCATGCCATGAATTATTTAGTTGCATGTGCTATGGTTGTAGATTAATAATTATTACTTATAGCATGCTTGTGTAGATTTTCCATCCTAGTATGCTATTAGTGCAGTCCTATTTTATGCCTGTTTAATAGGAGTGTTATCTTGAGTGAAGATGGTGTTTTAGATTATTTTTATGACTTTATTCTTTGGTTATTAGCTACTGGTTGTTTGTTAAATTTTCATGATTGATGGATTCCAAAACTTCAAGTAAACACCTAAGTAGTAAATAAACAGCCTATTCATCTGTGGTGTGTTTACCTGCTGTTTGAAAATTGTCTGAGTGTGTACCTTAGCATGAGTGTCATACTTGTGTTATTTGTTGTGCTAGTGTTGTTGTTGTGCTTAAGAGTATCTTATGAGACTAAGACATCCAACTAAAATCATAAACACATTTAAGTGATAGTTGCTTGTGGTGAGTAATACCCACTGCCATGGGTATTGTTCTGTCTGTTTGTTTTTACCTTAGTAACCTAACCTTTTGCACCCACAAGCTATATTTTTAGCTTCTCATATACCTTGTTATGAGAGTGGTACACCACTCCATATGTGGTATGTAAGATGTGGGATATGGTTTCCTGAACCATATGTTTGTCTGACGATAGTTTTGTACCCTGAGAGCTATGTGAGGCAGTTTTCTCGATAACGTGTGTGAGTTGGCGCCATTATACCTTTGCTTGCTGTACGTGTTGTTTAGCTTGGTTGTGTGTCTTTTAGACCTGAGTGTGTGTCTTGTATTATTTTACGACGCTAGAAAACGAAGAAGAAGAAGAAGCAGTTGTGGAGCTGTGCGTCAAGTTCAAGCTACTTCAAGGCCAGGGACATTAAGAGACTTGAGGCAAGCCATCCTGATGCTTGCTGTTATCTTATACTTATCATTATCTATCATGCATGTTTTACTCCTGAAAAGTTTTACAAGAACTTTGATTTCCAAAAAAAAAGGACTACTTTTGGTACATAGAATCAGTGGCGCACCACTAGGAGGTGCGCCACTGATGCTACGGAGCATCAGTGGCGCATCACCTAGTGGTGCGCCACTGATTCTATTACGTATACATGGGTGTTGGGTATCAGTGGCGCACCGACGTTCGTGCGCCACTGATGCTTCGACAATCAGTAGCGCACGGTTACAAGGTGCGCCACTGATGCCTCTACATGTATGCTCCCAGCCACATCAGTGGCGCACGGCTACATGGTGCGCCACTGATGCTATGTCACCTATAGCCATTTTCCTAGTAGTGTATATATACTATGCCATTAGTTAATTCTTGGTGTTACCAAGCCCATAGCCACCATGTGGTATTTATTACCATCACAAATATTAGTCTCTAAGTGGACACCTTAAAATTGTGTTTTTACAAAACAAAGGCTTTATGGAAACCCGGAGAAAAGGCGGATCCTTACTCTCCGGAGGAATGAGGAAGTGGTCATTTTTGGGAAAATGGTGTTTTTCAAAAATGACACATAACCTAGTCTTCGCCGGACAACCTTTTATCGTACTGCCACCCTACCCTAACATGGGCACGGGGCTTAACTGGAAGTTTGTTCTTGTTAGTGTGTGTTCTATCTCAAACGCTATAAGGGACGGGATCCCTCGAACCGATTGTCGCCAAAACTCCCAATGTTGAGACATACAAAGTGTGGGATTAAGTTACCCTTTGGTCGCATCAGTTGAGGCATCCTGGCTGGCGGGGATTAGCTCGATGCCGGGGATGACCGGTAAAACTCAACTGAGAGATAGACACATTCTAGCTTGAACATAGTCGAAAGTTATGATCGGTGATCTAATGTTTCACATACTGTTGTTACAGTCCGTGATTGTTCACGGCAGGTGTACTGAATCTGGTGGATGTGTACACCTCTGCAGAGTACAACTTTTTTGAAGAAGCCGCGTCCTCGGATATGGACAGTTGAATGGCCATGTAGCTAGTATTGTGTCAATGTTTTCAAAAAGATGATTTAAAAAGGAGTGTTGAACTCGGGAAGTTCGGAAAAGAAGAAAAACCTTGTACCATGGAGGTACCGATGGTGAAAAGCCAGAAGTTGTTTTACAAGAAGTTTTGCAGAGAAAATCTTTATTCTCTAAGCAAACATCTGGAAATTGATTTTCCAAGAAGTTTTGCAAAGAGAAAACTTTCTTCTAAATAAAGTTTTATAAAACCTCCTGTACATGCGATATCGACAAGAGAAACAAAGCTATACTATTTTCTTCTGAAGTATCTTCTTCAGCAAAGATACAGATTAACCTGACTGCAACTATGGTGTCATCCTATATGAACACCATTGGTAGTGAACCTAGTTATAGCCTACCTACTACACCATATAAGCATTCTTGCATATGTGGTAAGTTACACGATGGATGTCTTGCTGAGTACATTCAAATGTACTCATTATGGTTTCGCCCCTGGTATCTACTTGCCAGATTTTGAGAGGGAGTCTCAGAAGAAGATCAACGAAGAAGAGTACGGAGCTGATGGCTTTGCGAACTAGGATCATCTCCGGGTCAGCAGCCTGTAGGTGAAGGCGTGACTTGGGTTGTACCACGTTATGTGTGCGTTTAGTTTTCCGCTGTGTGTGTGTTGTGTGTTGTCCTGCGTGACAACCGTGTAGTCTGGGTCATGTGACCATGTGTCCTTGTAAGTGTTGTGTAACCGTGTAATGGATATTGTATCTGTGTATCAGCTTGATATGTTGTTCACGACTGAATTCCTGGGATCGTGAATGTATGTATATCAGGGGTGTCCTTGAACAGTGGTTCGAAGGGCAGGCCCTACAACAAATCAAGAGAGCATAAGAGCCATAATCATGCATAGCGACATAAACATCATTAATTAAAGAATAAGAGGTATCACAATTTCAAAAAGTAAATGATCATAGAGGCTATTAGTGACTGTTTGATAGTCATAAACATGGTGTGAGCATGCGCCAAGTCAACCAAATAAAACATTCAAAAGAGAATACCATAAATTTATGCTTCAATATGACAAGAACAACTCATGAATCTTTCAATGGCACCTTAAACACTCTCATCTATTTGAGGCTAACCATGCTACTCAATAACCACAAGGCTTTAAAACTAAAATGACATCTAGCATGATACGAAAAAGTTCTAGCCACAGTCTATACAAGCTTCTATTTGCACCATTAAAAATTCTATTTCAAGCAGCATTTTCTTTTCCCAACAAGCACCATACAAGATATGTTTAAAAAATAAATACTCTTCATGATACAGCAAGCAAACATGAGAGCACTCACATAACACTACTAAAACTAACAACTCTGATAAGAGATGCATGCAAAACAGGAGCTAAATAAATGCAGCAGCCAGACAAAGATTAAGAATACAAAGTATTCCCATGAAAAAGCGGAGCGTGTCACTCTCCAATAAAAGAATGCTGGGGTACAACCAAGCCTATTGAAAAAATAAAAATAAAATGAAAGCAAAAATAAAAGACTCTCCAAGTAAAGCACATAAGATGTGACCGAATAAAAATATAGTTTCACTAGAAGTGACCTGATAATTTATCGATGAAGAAGGGTATACCTTGGGCATCCCCAAATTTAGACGCTTGAGTCTTCTTGGAATTTGCTGGGATGTACCACCGGGGCATCCCCAAGCTTAGGCTTTTCACTCTTCTTGACCATGCCATATCATCCTCTTCTCTTGACCCTTGAAAACTTCGTTCACACCAAACTTCTCACAATCTTCATTAGCAACGTTAGTGCAATCGAAATAATAAATTCACATGGTTCAGTTTAAACACAAGCCTAACACTCAAAAACACATTAGATACTTTCACAACTTCTTTTAAAACTCTTTTTCTCAAAAGAACACCAAAAGAAAGAGATTAAGATGCAAATGCAATTATTGGCAGAAATCTGTCAAAACAGGAAAGGAGGTAAAGATGATTTTTTCTGAAAATATTTTGTTGCTCAAATAAAAAAGTGGTAAACTAAGAAAAGTTGCGTATATATCCCAGGATTACGCACAAAAAATATCAGGTCATTTTGAATTTTCTATGATTTTATACGAAAAACAGTGGACAGCAGAAATCTGTTTCCTGCGCAGAAATCCGAAATATACTCTCAACTTTCCACTAGTGCCTTTACTTGGCTCAACAAAAATAGAAAAGAAAAGATTCAGAGTGGTTGCTAAGGAAATATATAACACCCAGGTGCAAAGAAAACAAAATAAAATGACGGAAAACGGGTTAAAACGGAGAAATAAAACGGGTTGTCTCCCGGTAGCGATTTTCTTTAACGCCTTTCAGCTAGGCATAGAAAGCAACTCAAGTATTTTCAAGTGAAGAAGATGCTCACATAAGAAATATGAATAAAGTAAAAGAGAGCATCAAGAATAAAGTCTAAAACAAATTTAAGTCTAACCCACTTCCTATGCATAGGAATCTTGTAGAGAAATAAATTAAAGAAGCTGAAACTAGAGAACAAGAGCAATTTCAAAACTTTCAACAAAAAGAGAGGGGTTTTAGTAACATGAAAATTCCAACAACCATATTTTACTCTCTCATAATAATTTACAGTAGCATCATGAACAAACTCAACAACATAATTATCACATAAAGCATGTTTGTCATGGTCTAAAAGCACACAATTCATATCAAGCTCAAAAACAGTGGGATCAAAATTTAAAATCAGCTCCTCTTTTTTCCCACTTTTAGCAATATCAAAACGAGGTGATTGGTCACTCATAAAAGGTATAGGACACATTATAGCAATCCTATTTTCAGTATCATTATAATTTATAACATCAAGTAACATAGGACCATCATCAAGAGCATTATCATATAAATTTTCTAAATAAACTTCCTCGTTATCATGCATATCAATAGTTGGAATAAATAGAGGATTATCATAGGATTTATCAAAGTAGCATGGATTATCACACATAATAGTAGCAATATCATTCTCACAAGTTTCATTCATAGTAGTATCAGGGTCACAAGTATAGCAAGTATCAATTTCATCAAATAATGTATGAGTTAGAGAGTTACTATCATTGGGAGGTAGATATGGGTTCCATTCTTCCCCCTCTTGATCATCACTCTCCTCCTCTTTTTCATCCAATGAGCTTCCAGATTCAGCAGTTTCTTCTTGCATAGGTTCCTGCAAGGCATTAGTCTCTTCATTAGTTTGAGAGCATTTATTAAGATATTCCATTATGTAGTAATTACAATCCCTGTAATTATCAAATCAATATTCAAGTATAGCATAAATCTCGTATTTATAAGGTGCATCATCAATACTTTCAAGGAAATAGACAATTTCGAATGCGCCCTTCCAAGCAATAAATTCTTCAATTTGTTCCACATCATATAATTCATAATTTCCCTTAACATAAGAACATATGGTAACATCATCATTATACTCACATTGAAAAGGGAGGTGTTTATACCTCCTACAGCAACAAGATTTATCAAAGCAATAAGTAACATTATTAGTAGAGCATAAGTTTTTAGCATAGTCATGCAATTTATTAATTTTCTCCCATAAGTATTTCCCTTTTTGTGACAAGCGGTATTCCTTATGATATTTTTGTTGTTCATCAGTGAACCCACTTTGCCTATAAGATCTAGTTTCAGAGACATCAAACATTGATAGAAAGCATGATAAATAAAAAATAACAACTAGAATAAGAACTATTTTTGTGTGTTTTTGATATAAAGAAGCAAAACAAGACAAAAAAATAAAAACAAGACAATAAACAAAATAAAGGGGTTGAGAGTGAGATACTCCCCTTTCCATAAGACTTCTTCCTCCCCGGCAACGGCGCCAGAAATTCCTTGATGCTCACAATGGCTATAGAAATTCCTTGCAGAAATTCTTGTGTGTTGGGAACCCAAAGAGGAGGGTGTGATGAGTGCAGCGGTGAGAATTTCCCTCAGCTAAGAACCAAGGTTATCAATCTAGTAGGAGAAAGAGGATCTTCGGAAGGTTGATGCCACTGACAGTGGTGATGGCTCACCGGTGTCAGCAACAACGCGGAACCTGCACACAACACAACCAAAATACTTTGTCCCAACGGTACTGTGAGGTTGTCAATCTCACCGGTCTTGCTGAAAACAAAGATTAGACGTATAGGGTGGAAAATAGTGTATGCTTACAGTAAGTAAAGAAAGCAGGAAATTGTAGTGGTTTGTTTAACAATGTAGGAAAATGGACCGGGGTTCATAGGTTCACTAGTGGTGTCTCTCCATAAAAGATAGCATGCTGGGTGAACAAATTACAGCTAGGCAATTGACAAATAAGGGTAGCACCGTAGTGCACATTCATGACATGATGACTACTATGATATTTAGTGAGGTAATTACAACAATATACATAGACCATAATCCAACTGCATCTATGACTAATAATCCACCCTCAGGTTATCATCCGAACCCCCTTAGGTATTAAGTTGCAAGCAACAGATAATCGCATTAAGCAATGTGTGTAATGTAAGCAATGATTGTACACGCGGGCACTCACACCGCTGTTTTCTCCCTAGTGGCAACAACACATCCTCCCCCGTCACGTTTCTGTCACTCGAGCACAGGCGAAAAGGAGGCATGAACCCACCATCGAGCATAAATACTCCCTCTTGGAGTCACTAGCAACTACTTGGCCAGAGCAACCACTAGCAACGGAAAGCATGCAAGATCACAAATAACATATACAATAAAAGACTATAATCAACTTGGCATAAGTTCAATATTCATTGGATCCCAGCAAACACAACACATAGAGTTACATAAGAACAATCTCGATCATGTTAGGCAGCTCACGAGATCTAAACATTGAGGCATAGGAGGAGAAGACAACCATCTAGATACTGCTATGGACCCGTAGTCCAAGGATGAACTACTCACGCATCACTCCGGAGGCCGGCATGGTGATGATCTCCTCTTCGGCAGGGTGGCGGCAAACAGCTTCAGAACCCCCTGATCTAAGGTGGACGACAACGGCGGTTGCGGAACTTTTCGGGGATATTTGATCAGGTGTCTAGGGTTTTCCATCCGGGGGAAATAAATAGGCGAAAGGGCAAAGGCGGTGGAGCCCTGGGGGCCCCACACCACCCCCTGGCGCGGCCAAGGGGCGGCGCCACCCCATGGTGTGGGCCCCCTGGTGCCCGTCTTTGATTCCTCTTCGGTCTTCTGGATGCTTCTGGGGAAAATAGGAACTTCGGGATTTGTGGGGCGCAATTCTGAGAATATTTCGAGAACAACTTTTCTGAAATAAAAAACAGCAGAAAACAGGGAACTAGCACTTGGCATCTTGTTAATATCTTAGTCCCGGAAAACGTGTAAAAATGACATAAAGAAGGGAGAAAACATGTAGCAATTGGTATAATATCATCATAGAGCATCAAAAATTATAGATACGTTGGAGACGTATCAGAAAGCCATCTTCAAAGTGTGGATCTTTCGGGAGAGGGCGCAACCAGGCGAGAAGGTGGGCGAGCCGCTGCGGACCGGAGGCTTTGGGATCCAGGCGAACAAGGACATCCCCTACCTGGAGATGTACTTCGTCGACCCGGACCAAGGATGGCGCCAAAAATGGTTCTATGTCGTCAACGATAGCGCGGGTAGCGTCCCTGAGTTCCAGCCGTTTGCCGTTCTGAACCTACGGAAGTCCTGGCTGCATTCGCTCACAGCCGAAGAAGGCAAGGTCGTCGCCCCTTTACTCGCGAAGGTGGCATGCTTCTGGGACAAGGAGCTGGGGACCCCGCTGAACGGGATACATCTGTCGGGGTGTGTTCTTGCGTCGGAGGATCCAGCCCCTCCAAGAGAGGCCAACCGCCATGTGGGAGTACACGGGCACCAACGACCCGAGCCGTGTATGCAGCGATATTCTTTCGAACGCCGAGTTCGATAAGAAAATCGTAGCTATCACCAAATTGAAGAAGCGAGAGAGCTACTCGACATGCCCTCTCGACCCACTTGAGGCAGGGAACCCTCCGACTGAGGTGAGTTTCCTAATTTTTCTCCTTTGCTTGATGTTCTTTGTTGCCTGGGTTTTCGTCGATTGAAATGATTCTTCTTTTTCTCTTTTACTTCTGTAGAATCGGGATGTGGCGATGTGCTATCTGTCAGTTTTTGCACATGATAACTGAAGGGGTCGTTGCATAGAAAACAAAAAAAATCCTACGCGAGAGACACCCGAAAGGCCAAGATCTAATCGAGGAGAAGAAGTGCAACGGGCAAAGAGAGGGTTAAGGAGAACACATACCCTTGAAGACACAAAGCGTTACGAGATCAAATCTCGTTGTTGGCGTAGTCATACTCACATCAATCCCGAAAGCGAGAAGATGTGCACCACAATCCGGCGGTGCCTCCGTGATCGGTCACACGTACGGTTGATGACGACCTCCGTTCCCTCGATCCAGCGGGGCGCGAAAGTAGAGGATCCCTCGAAACTCCAGCAGCACGACGGTGTGGTGGTGGTGAATAATCCCACGGTCAGGGTTTCGCCAAGCCGGAGACCATGGAATGGAGCAGCGGGTGGAGAGGAAATGATGTGGGCAAGTTTGTGAGAGAGAGAGGGAGCTCATGCCCTCTATTTATAGGAGAGGGGGGAGGCAGCCCAAGGGGGGTGCGGCCATCCCATGGGTGTGCCCCCACCTCTTCCCTCATCATGTGAGTGGACACTCCACTCACATCTACTCATTTTCCCTTAAAACTCCAGTTAGAAAATCCAAGAGTTTTTCTTTAATAAATAAATAAAACATTTTTATTTCTTTATTTCAGCATTTGTTAATTCTATTAACAAACTTTTGAATATAGCACCTCAAATTATTTGTTAATTCTATTAACAACCATTCGATGAAAAACCCCTTGAACTATTTCAATTTTCCCCGAAACAATTTCGTGCTGCTCAAAATATTCTTCGATATTCCGCATCCTCTCAAACACGTAATCAAACCTTAAGCGTGTCACCCTACGGTTCGCGAATAATATAGACATGATCGAGACTCCTCTCCGATCAATAATCAACAGCGGGATCTGGAGATCCGTGATGACTCTATATATTCAACGATGACTCTCGTGATCGTGTGAACCAACAACGTCGTGAACTATTCCCTTTGTCTCGCGATATTTTACTTGTCCGAGATTCGATCATTGGTATCAACCATACCCCGTTCAATCTCGTTACCGACAAGTACTCTTTTCTCGTTCCCATGATATAACATCCTTGTGATCATATCACGTGCTTGCAAGCGGTGTCGATTTGATATCACCGAGAGCGCCCACTGTATATCTCCCCGTCATATTGGATGGAAAAATCCCACTCTTGATCCATGATCCTCAACTAATACTTTCCAAATACCTAACGACACCTTTATAGTCACCCTGTTACGGTGTGACGTTTGATGATATCAAAGCACCCTTCAGGTATCAGTGATTGACATGCTCTCATGGTCTAAGGAATAAGTTACTTCGTATGTTTGATATAACAATGTAAACTTAATGACTTGATCGCATTGCTATATTCACTTTGGGTATATGTTCATCACACCATTCTTCTAATGACATGACCCCGTTATTAACAACATCCAATGTTCATGATCAGGAAGCCTTGATGATCTATTAATCAACGAGCTAGTTAAAAGAGAGGCTTTACTAGGAACCATTGTTTGTTTATTAAACACACATGTATCAACGTTTCCGGTTAATACAATTCTAGCATGAGAAATAAACATTCATCATAAACAAGGAATATGATAATAACCATTTTATTATTGTCTCTCGGGCATATTCCCTTCAATAACATCTCAGACCTTCCGGCGAGTAATGTTGAAGCCCCTCACAGGACCAGCGTCGCAGATGCTGATTCAAGCTCCAAACGCGGCGATGTGGAAGAGGAGTGAAAGAACATAGTTCCTAAATCCTATTTTGAGTGTTTGATTACAACATATAGATGGACTAATGTGTTTTGCTAAGTGTACTCAGAAAAGATCTACCCGTAAACATCATACAAGTCGCAGAAATAAGAGAGAAAAGATTACGGAAAAAGATGTGGAAGTGAAGAGAAGAAACGAAGAAAAGGGAAAAGAGGAGAAGAAATAGGGGTGGCCGGCCTGCTGGCCGGCCTGGCCGGGCTCTAGGCCGGGCTGGCGCCAGCCCCCAGCACCCCACGCTGGCCCCAGGCCGGGTGGCTCGGGTGGGGGTCCGGCCTCCCCTCAGCCCCCGCCGGCCCCAGGCCGGGTGCTAGGCCGGGTGGCTCGGGTGGGGGGTCGGCCTCGCCTAGCCCCCACGTCGGCCCCAGGCCGGGCTGGCTGGGCGCTGGCTGCCCCACGCCGGCCTCCCTCTGCTCCCAGGCCGGCCCCCAGGCCGGGGTGGGTTTGGCCCGGCCCTGGCTGCCCCCAGGCCGGCCAGGCCGGCCCCCAGGCCGGGGGGGGGCGCAGGAAGGTGGAAATCCCCCCAACGACCATATTTCGGACATGGGTATAAATGGGGGTCTCCACCTACCTCCTTGCTTTGTCAATCTCACCCACACTTTCTCACACCACCATTGATTGACCAAGCTCAAGCTCAAGAACAAGATCTCCACAAATCCCCAACCAAAGCTCGTGATACTTTGGGATTTGAAGGAGACACCCCCGATCTACAACTCCACCGAGTTGATTAGAAATCCACCCACTCATCCCTTAGGGATCTTGTCATTCTTAGTTCATTGGAGCTAGGAATCTTGTTGCTCTTAGTTCATCGGAGCTCGGAGCCTTGTTGACATCCCCGGTGCTTTTGTGCCCGTGGATCTTGCCTCTCGGAGTCTTGGAGGCTCTTGGGATTTGGTGAGGACCCTCCAATCATGTGGAGGGTGCCTCATACTTGTAAAGGTTCTAGTTGTCAACCTCAACAGCAACATAGTGATTCGATCCTATCCACATCGGTGGAAGGACTCGAAGGAGATACGGTGTGGCATTTGAGGCCTACTCGGCGTTCCACTTTGGTGGCACCGCACCGCTCCAACGGAGATTAGCTTCCATTGGGAAGTGAACTTCGAGATACATCTCCGCGTCACTATGTTCGGTTATTCCTCAACTTACCTTTACTAGTTACCACTAGCTTAGTCATATACTTACCTTGTGCTAGTTGTACTTGCTCAACATATAGGATTGTTCACCTAGTTGCATAATCTAGATAATCTATATTTGAGCATTACCTTGTTAACTTGAAAAAGAAGTTAAAATTTGTAGTTAACCTATTCACCCCCCTCTAGTTAACCTCTCGATCCTTCAATTGGTATCAGAGCCTCGTCTCTTTATATAGGCTTTACCGCCTAAAAGAGGAGGTAAGGATGGCCGATGATCCCATCACCATGGATGGGATTCAAAAGCTAATCCAAGCTATGATTGATAGTTCCGAGAAAAAGATGGAGGGACTAATAAAAGAATTGACATCTCCATCTAGACAATCTAGTGAAAAGATTATTTTAGATGAACATGGAAAACCCATTCCAACTAAAGAAGCATCCGCATCATCTTCACCATTAAGTGGTGGTGATGGAAATTCTTTTGGCTTTGCTTATAACAATGCTCCTAATGTTCAACATCCACATGTTTCTCATCTTGGTCCACCTCCTTTGGTGGATCGGCATCGTTTTACTAATTGGAAAGCTTCCATGAAGTCTTACATGTGCAGTTCTTCAATGCAAATATGGAGGATTGTTGAAAAAGGGTATGAGCCAAAGGACCCCGCAAATCTAAGCTGAAGTGACATCATAGATGAGCAACTCAATGCTCATGCTTTGCACATGTTGGAGAGGGCAATGGAAAAGGAAGGAGTTGAGCACATCCGGTCCTTCACTAGTGCAAAGAAAGCTTATGATGGTCTTGTCGATATGTTTGACGGCAATGTCAACCTCCAAAGGTCCAAGAGGTCAATCATTCAAAGAAAAGTTGAACACTTTCATTTGGGTGATGGAGAGAACATAGAAGACATGTTTAGAAGACTCAAGGCTCTTGTAAATGATATGAGAGATAGTGGATTCACAGATTGTACGGAGAATTGGGTCAAGGAGAAATTTCTACTCACCTTGATGCCATACAATGAAAACATGGTGATGAATGTACAAGCAAGGGCCGACTATTTGGACCTATCCCCCAATGATGTCTTAGGTCTTTTTATCACTCTCAAGGTCATGAAGCAAACCTCCGATGATGTCATGGCCCGTGTAAACGGAGCAAAGAAAGCATCTCTTGCCTTGAAGGCCAAGGTCATTCCCCATGAAGATAATGACTCAAGTGATGATGGTGGGTCCACTCATGAGGTCTCCGAGAAAGAAATGAGGACATCACATGAAGAATGCTTGGCTCTTGCTCAACACAAGTGGTGGAAGAAAGGAGACTTTAGATCCAATGCCACCAAGAATAAAGGGAAGGAATCCTCAAGCACGAAGAAAGCAAGAACTTGCTTCAATTGTGGAGATTCCGAGCACTTCGTTGCCGAGTGTCCCTTCAAGAGTAGAATTGAGAATGGAGGAAGACTTATCACGAAATCCACCTTCATTCCCAAGTCCAAGAACTTCATCAAGAGAGGCCCTCCTAGGGCAATGATTGCTAAAGAAGTTGAGTACACCTCCGGTGGTGAAGAGAGTGATGGTGAAGGCGAACAAGTAGGTATGGCGGCCATGGCTAGGGGCGTCATACCTCCTAACTTAAGCTCTCTCTTCTCCAACCCAAATGACAACACGGGCCCTTCGAGTCACAAGTGCTTCATGGCCAAGGGTATACCCCCAAAGGTGACTCCTACACTTAAACTTGCTAACTCCTCTATTCCTTCACTACTAAATTGTGTCGAGGAAGACCCTTTGACAAACTTTGTTGAAAAACTAGAAGGAGAAACTAAATCCATCTTTGTCTCTCTCATGGATCAATTAAGTGAGGCACATGGACTCATTGATGAACATGAGGAGAGAATAATGTTGCTTGAAAAGTTTGCTCGTGATGATGCTAGTAAAATTGAGGAGCTTGAGAAAGCCCTAGATGAATCACATTGCCTTAAACAAAGCATAGAAGAAACCTTTGCAATTGACATAGCTAAAGTAAAACTTGATTGTCAACATGCTTTTGCTAAGGTAACGGAATTCATGAGTTTAAATGATGCAACTAACCAAGGGTATAATGAACTCATTAAGGATTTTGATAAGCTTAAAATTGATCATCGTACTATCTCAAATGAGCTCAAAACCTTAAAAGGAGTAAGAGTTGTGAATGAAAACTCTTGTGCTACTAACCCTTTGTGTATCAAGGCAACTCTCATTGAGGAGAAAAATAGGTTGAAGGCACAACTCAACAAAGGTCTTGCCACATGTATCCAAGGCCAAAAGAACCTCAATGATCTTTTGAGTAATCATAAGAGAGTTGTTGGTAAAGAAGGCCTTGGTTTTGGTTCCACATCGAAGGTGGACTACAAGAAGAAGTCAACTCCCTCCACTAACTCTATTGTTTTTGTGAAGGAGGGGGAGTTGGCTAATGAGGAAGATGAGTTTGATATTATTGCTACAAGTATTGTTCCTAGGAACACTACTACTCACAACAACTTTGCGGGAAAATATAACCCATCTTATGTGCTTCTTAAATCTATTGATGGTCATGTTTATGCAAAGTATGTAGGCACTTCATATGGTGATGATTACAAGCATGCTATTTGGGTTCCCAAGACCCTTGTGACTAACAAAAAAGGACCCATCCAAAAATGGGTACCTAAAACAAGAAGTTGATTCATTGTAGGGTTGTATCTCCGGTGGAACATCATGGATGATTGATAGTGGTTGTTCCGCACACATGACCGGAAGCAAAGAAGTATTAGAAGACTTGAAGCTCCAACTTCTCAAATTTGCTCATGTAACTATTGGTGATCGCTAACAACTTAAGGTATTGGGACATGGAAAGGTGGTCATTTCTCCAGATTCATCCATTGAGAAAGTCCTCCTTGTTGAGTCCCTTGGCTATAATCTTCTTTCCGTCTTGCAACTTTGTGAGTGCAATTTTACATGTGTATTTGGGCGTCATCATGTGCTCGTCCTTCACACTATTTCTCTTAAAGTAGCCTTTGTTGGATTTGTGGAAAACGGTATGTACATAGTGGATTTCTCGAAAGAAACTACACATATCGCCACATGTCTAATGGCTAAATCCGACGTGGGGTGGCTTTGGCATCGCCGCCTAGGCCACGTCGGTATGAGAAATTTAGAAACTCTTGTGAAGGGTGAGCATGTGATAGGACTAACAAGTGTGAATTTTTCCAAAGATCGTCCTTGTAGCTCTTGTATTGCCGGAAAGATGCATGAGAAGAATCATCCTAAGACATCAATCATCGCCACAACAAGACCCTTTGAGCGCATTCACTTGGATTTATTTCGGCCTCCCACATATGATAGTCTTGGTGGCAAGAAGTATTGTTTGGTTATTGTTGATGATTATACAAGATACACTTGGGTTTTCTATATCAAGGAGAAGAGTGAAACTCAAGAAAGATTCATAACTTGGGCCACCGAAGTGCAACGCCAATATGACACCAAGATCTTGTCCATTAGGAGTGATAATGGGTCCGAGTTCAAGAACTACACCATGGATGAATTCTTGAGTGATGAGGGGATAAGACATCAATATTCCGCCGCGTACACCCCTCAACAAAATGGTGTAGCGGAGAGGAAGAATCGCACACTTATTGATATGGCAAGAACTATGATGGCCGAATTCAAATCTCCATATAACTTTTGGGCCGAAGCCATCAACACCGCTTGTCATCTATCTAACCGAATCTTCCTTCGTCCGATGATTGGCATGACTCCATATGAGCTCCTAACCGGTAACAAACCCAACCTCAAATATCTTCGAGTTTTTGGGTGCAAATGCCAAGTCTACATAAAGGGAACTAGATTGTCTAAGTTTGATGCTAGAACTTTTGAAGGCATTTTTGTTGGTTATGCCACGAACTCCCACACTTATAGAGTCTACAACATATCCACCGGGTGTGTTGAAGAATCTATGAATGTGGAATTTCATGAGGATAATGGCTCCCAAGTGGAGCAAATTGATTGTGATGTTGTAGGTGATGAACCGTCCTCCATAGCCATAGGAAGAATGGGTGTAGGTCCACTTATACCCGTTGAGGGACACCTTGTGGCGAATGAGGATGGAACTTGCTCCACGCAAGTGGAGCCCCCTACATCAACCACCAATCAAATGGTAGACCAAGAGCAAGAAGAAGAATTTCATGTGGATACCTCTCATCAAGAAGGTGATCAAGATCCACCCAATGATAATGGTGGAAATGATTTTGGTGCTTCGTCACCAAGAACTCCAATACGAGTGGACAATGGCCTTGATGAAGGAAATGATGAGGATATTCCCCCCAATGAAAATCCCGATGATGCACTTGTTCGTATCATGACTCGTCAAGCATCAAGATTGCAACAAAAGTCACTATATCAAAAGAACATCATTGGTGGCTTGGGGAGAAGTGTCTCCACTCGTGGACAAGTACTCAAGTTTTTTGGTTTTCATTCATATGTCTCTCATGTTGAACCCATCAAAGTTTATGATGCTCTTGAAGATGAAGATTGGGTTCAAGCTATGCATGAAGAGCTCCATAATTTTGATGATATTATATTTGGATCATTTCTTTACCAAAAGTGTAGATGGTCATTTCTTTGTATGCCAAGTATATGTTGATGATATTATATTTGGATCCACTAACGTGAGTTTTGTAGATCAATTTGCAAAACTAATGACAAGTGAATTTGAGATGTCTATGATGGGAAAATTAGAGTTCTTTCTAGGCTTTGAAATCAAGAAATATTATGAAGGGACTTTTATTTGTCAAGCCAAATATATTCAAGACATGCTCAAGAAATTTGATATGAACAATGCCAAACCACTACCTTATCCAATGCCAACAACCACGAATCTTACTATGGATCATGAAGGTATACCGGTAGACCCTAAACTTTATCGATCCATCATTGGATCTTTGCTTTACCTTTGTGCATCTAGACCGGACATTATGTTTAGTGTGGGTTTGTGTGCAAGATTTCAATCTAACCCCAAGGAAAGCCATATGATTGCGGTCAAGAGGATTCTTAGGTACTTGGTTGACACTCCCACACATGGGCTTTGGTATCCATCAAACACAACTTTTGATCTTGTGGGATATTCGGATGCGGATTGGGGAGGTGACAAAGTGGATTGGAAATCAACCTCGGGTGCTTGACAATTCCTTGGTAGGTCCCTTGTGTGTTGGTCTTCAAGAAGAAAAATTGCATTGCCACCTCCTCCACGGAAGCGGAGTATATTTCCGCCGCAAGTTGTTGCTCTCATCTCTTATGGATGAGGCAATGTCTTAAGTATTTTGGAATTAAGATTAAGACAATGCCTCTTTTATGTGACAATGAGAGTGCTATTAAGATTGGTCATAATCCGGTACTTCATGGCAAGACCAAGCATATTGAGATTCGGTATCATTTTATTCGGGATCATGTGGCCAATGGTGATATCTCACTTTCTTATGTCAACACTAAAGATCAACTCGCCGACATCCTTACCAAGCCTCTAGATGTGAAGAGATTCAAGGAATTGAGGAGTGAGCTCAACATCGTATGTGCAAGCAATTTTAGTTGATTGAAAATCTTGCATACACACCCCTACTAGACTCTTATTTGGATTTAGATGCACGCATAGACATAGGGGGAGTGTAGCTCAATCAATGAGCCAACACTACCTTTATAATGCATAAATAAACAAATCATGCCTAAATGATCATTGTTAATGACATCATGTGCTTCAGTGATGAGTCTCGACAATGCACCCAAGATACATCTTCGCGGTGACATATCGAAGATACTCAAACATGGTGGCTACGGCCACCGCCAACTTTCAATGGGACATTTGTGTTCGAGTGTTCATTCATTTGCTTTTCCACTTGTTTTCATATCTCATTGGTATCCAATGTTGCTCATTTCGTTTTTTTTGTTCTCCATTGGATACAAATGAAAACATCATATGCATGTCATCATCCTCATTTTCATTCGTGCACATGGTCAAATAAAATTGCTCTAAGAACCAAACTCATGAAAATGTGCTATTAAAAGATTGTCGTCTTGTTTGTTAGAATGTATTTCATAAAAATCTTTGAATTCAAATATTGTTTATGATGTTTTTGTTGTGTGCTCTGGCTTGGTAGTTGTGTAGGTTCATTTCGTTTTTTTTAATTTTTTTACAAAAAAAAACAACACAACACACACACACAAACCCAGCCCACCCCAACAGCCAACAGAAAAAAAACAAACAAAAAAAAAACCGCGTGCGCACACCCCACCCCGGCCCCAGCTGCCGCCGAGCCGGCCCCAGGCCGGGGCGCTCGGGCACCTGCCCGGCCTCGAGCTGCCGCCGCGCCGGCCCCGGGCCGGGGGCTAGGCCGGGCCGTTCGGCCACCTGGCCGGCCTCCCCTCCGGCCTCCCCCCCCCGCGCGCCGGCCCCAGGCCGGCCGCCCCGCCCAGCCACCAGCCCGCACCCGCCGAGCCGGCCAGGCCGGCATCCCGCCCGGCCCCAGGCCAGGGTGGGCGGTGCCTCCCATATGCACACACGCACGCACGCACCCCTCCACCAACCACCCCCATATCTTCTTCTTCCTTCCCCCAACCTCCATTAGAGCCCCTTAGGTGCTCTCCCCCTCTCCCCCCACCTCCCTAGCCCATCCCCACCGCCCAAATTCACGGATCCGCAAGCCCTCGGTCTTCTCCGCCCCCTCCTCCACACGGATTTCTCATTGACCCCTTATTGGAGGAGATCGGGTCACTTCATTGCCTAGTGGTTTTTGTTTGACGATGGCTTCGAACTCGGGTAATTTTTCTTTGGGCTATTCTATGTGTTATGTGTATGTGAGTGCTATCCATGGGTGTGCTTGTACTAAGTGTTCATGTGCTAGATTTTTTTTCTCCATCTCTTCATGCTAGGGTTCATGTCACTAGTTTTTATTCCTATGCCATGCTATGTTAATGTCATATATGCTCCTCGTATTCTAGCCCTATGATATTATGTGTTACCTAAATTTGTAACATATTTTCTCATGGTTGGCCATGGTTCAACAAATAAAATTTTCACAATATTGATATGATTGTCCTAGTGTTGTGCTTCTACACTATTATATTCATTGTGACATGATGTATATGCTATGCCCGAAATTTTCTTTTACATCCTAATAGTGTTTCTAGTATCATGCCCAATTTCTTTTCACATGCCTATGTTCACTAAGCACACCACACCATCCTCTACATATGCTATGATAATGTGCTCCCTCTAATAAGCATGTGCCTTGTCCTCATGAATGTTGTGCTCATGTTTGTTTTTCCCCATGTCACTATCACATATATTCATGGATTCATTTTTTTTTTCAAACAACGACCATGTGCACTCATCATCATGCTCCATACCCATGCATCATATGTTTCAGGTGATTCCAATCCTCCCGATGAGTCCGAGGTTCCCCGCTCTCTCCGCCCTCGCACTTCGCGCAAGAAGAGTTCCCTGGATGTTGCTGGTTCTACTCCCTCACGGAGACAGGCTCCATCTCTTCCAATCAATCCGAAGGAGCCCGTGATAAAAAACTGGGGTGGTCTTAGTACCACCGACTTTGATGAAGCAAGGCTCAAGTTTAATCCTTATGAGTTTGGTGAAAGCACATGCTCGGATCCTCGGTTCTATTGCAAGATGCATCAAGTCATGCATGAATTTATTCTTGGCAAGCTTCAGCACAGTCACGTGGATCAACATTACTTTGACATTGAGTATGCTCGCAACAAGTGGCCTGAAGTTATGACAATCATGGACTACCACAACCTCACTCCTCTCATGGGTGACACTCTTGCTCATCCATTCTCTCCAGAGCTGCTCAGGGAGTTTTACTCCACCGTTCACTTCTCCTCTGGAGGCCCCATGCGGCTCCCGCGTACATTGACATGGATGAGCGGTGGCTCCAAGTGTGAGGCTACCATGGATGAGTTTGGTACCATTTTGGGTATCCCCGAGTATCGGTTTGATTATACCTTCTATTTCCGCATTCATGGGGATTCCAACAAAATTATGAAGGCCAAGGAGGGGATTCGCCATTGCTATCCCAAAGGTACCGGCTCCATGCATATTCCTAAGATCAAGTTCTTTTCTGAGCATTGGTATATGGTACACGCTATTCTTCGCAACACCATCAACGCCAAATTTGGTGAGAAGGGCGAGGTACGCAAGTGGATGATCAACCTTCTATTCCACTGTAACATCCCAAGTATGAAAAATAGCCATTAGAATGTTTGCTCTATGTTATTTTATGTTTTGCATCATGACATCATGTTCATTGCATTTGTTTTGCTTGTTTTCCATTTGTTTTCCTCTGTTTTGCTTTGTTTTCCAACTGTTTTCCTTTGTTTTCCTTTGTTTTCTATTTGAAGTTCAAACCAAATTTCAAACCTTTTGTTTCATACTTGTGATGTTACAATTTCCAAAATGATATTCCAAATCAAAACAATCATTTGTTTCCATAAAAGTTGTGATTCCAAACTGTTGTTTTCTTTCTAACAAAATTCATTTAATACAAACCCTTTTCAAATTCAATTAATTTCCAAAACATCAACTCTTTTGAAAATTATGAAAATGACCAAAACACTTCCATCATTTGTTTCCATTAAACTATAAATTTCAAACCATCAAATTGTTTAAATTCCAATAATTCATTTAATAGCAAATTTCTTTCTTTTTCAAACAAATGGCAAACATCAAATAATTTCAAATCTTTTGGAAAAATAGAAGTTACACAATGTTGTTGTTACCCTAAATAACTCATCCAAATTTTTCTCCTAATTTTCCTAACCCTAAACCCTAGCCTTTTCTTCCTTTTCTAATCAGCAAAAAAAAAAACAGAAACAAAAGATAAAAAGAAAACAGAGAGAGAGAGAGGGGGCAGCAGGCCCAGCCCACCTTCACCTGGCCTGCTTACCTGTTCGCCATCTTGTTCCTCCCTGTACGGCTGAACCTCGCAGGTGTCCACGTCGATGGCAGAGGAGCAGGGACGGCTGCGACCACCTCCTCTCCCCCTATAACTCAAGCCCTAGGGCTCCTGCCTAACCCTAGCCGCACCCCTCTTCTCCCTCCTTCCTCTCTTCCCCGCCTCCATTCCCTCTTCCTTCCACCTCCTCTCTCTGTCCCTCTTCTCTGAACCTGTACACACCCGAAAACTCCCCTCTTCCACCGGCGATCGCCGGCGTTCGGCCCCCCTCCGGCCAGGGTAGGCGCGGGAATGGGTTCCCCGTGCCCCCCTCTTCCTCTCCAACCCCGCGGCGAGGGACGGGAGCCAGCACGGCGCCGCCGCCGTCCTCAACTTGTCGCCGACCACCCCCTGCCCGAGCGCTGCTCCGCCTCTGCTCTTCTCCCTCGAGGTGAGCGATCCCCCCTCGTTCCCCCTCCTATCGCCTCTCCCCTCGTCCCTCCTCCCGCTCACAGCACCACACGCACCAGCGCAGCACCACGCCCACGGCCACCACGGCGAGCATCGCTGCCGTTCGCTGCCGCCTGTTCTCTGTCGAGGTACAGAAACAAGTGTACAGTTTCAGTTCAGATAAAAACCACGGCGAATCTGCATCTTAACCCCCCCCGAACCCCTTCTGTTACAAACCGAACAGCACCACCCCACTGGCAACGCACCCTTGCGCTCACAGCAGAGGGGGTGGGTTCGAATCCCACCCCCCATGGGATTAAACCCATCTTTTTGCTCCTTTTATTTAAATCCAAGAATTTGACAGAATTCACACCCAGGTCCCTGTTGATTAATTCTAGATCCCTGTAACATATTTCTAAGTCCCTAGATAGTAAATAAAATGGCAGATTACACCTTAATATTGTAAATTGCATAAATAAATCATTTTAACTCCAAATCCAACATTTTTAATATGTTTTCTGTACCAAATTAAATGGTCTACGCGAATATAAAATTTGTTTACTGTTTTGAATATTTTAAATTGGTGCAATATTTGAAAACTTGTTTAATTCACTTAAACTTGCAAAATTCATAACTTGGGCATAAAAATTCCAAATTCAACAAACTAAATATGTTTTCCATTCCATTTTTATGTACTTTCCAAATATCAACTTTGTTTGCTGTTTTGAATAATTTAAATTGCTTAAAACAACTGTTTCTTAATTAATGCATTTAAAATTGCCAAAATAATAACTTGCTCATTTTAAATCCAATTTCAACAAATAAAATATGTTTTCCATGCAAAATTAAACCACCTTTCCAAATATAAAATTTGTTCCATGTTTTGAATAATTAAAATTGGTTAAATGATTTAAACCTTGTTTAAATCATTTAATATTGTTAAATTCATAACTTGCTCAACTTAAATTATTTTTGAACATGTAAAATATGTTTTCAAACCATCAAAGTATAAACTTTTCAAATATGAATTTGGTTTAATGTTTTGAACAAATAAAAATTCAATCAAATTCAAACTTGAATTAAATTAAATTAAATCTTGTTTAAACTTGTTTAATTCATAAGTAATTTATTCCAATTCCTTTTTCAATATTTGAAACATGTAATCCACCTAAAATTTTGTGTTCTTTTCAAATATGAACTTTGTTATCTATTTTGAACAAGTAAAATTGGTGAAAACAACAAATGCTTGTGTGACACCTTTAAGAAACCAAAATTCCAAAACTTAATAAATAAAATCTCCAACTTTGGTAAACCTTATTTCAATGGTTTCTATTGTTGTTATTTCCCTGTTTTCCTCATCCATGCATCATGCTAATCCACTTTCACCTGTTGGTTAGTTGTAAAACAATTATTTCAACCCTAATTCATGGGCTTTCCATATGCAATCCAATTGCATATGGGTCCCTTTAAACATGTTACCATGTCAACTAGTTTATTTTGATGCCTCAATTAAATTGACATGCATCATCCCATGTTTGTGCATTATGCCATGTTATTGATTGTTTGTCTCTCTGCGTTGTTTGTTTGCTTCTTCTCGAATGGACGACGACGTTGAGACCGACGATACTTACGACACCCCTTCTAAGGATCTAGCTCAGTACCAGGCTGCTGAGTTTGCAGGCAAGTATTCACTCACATGAACCATTGTGTTCCTTTCAACATTGGATACCGATACTTTCCGTTGTCTATTCTGCTAGCCCTATGAATTGTTGCTTCTGTTCGATCCTATCACATGTTATCCTTTAACCCTGATATAGCCTCACCTCCACACCTATAACCTTTTTGCTTGTTGCCCGAGTCTTACTAGCATGCTTAGGGTTGTTTTTGCTCGAGTCTGTTGCCCGTTATTTTCTGTTACTACTCTATTATGTTCGGGGGCTCGATGTTAAACAATCAACCTGTTAATGTTTGTGGTAATAATAATTTGATGATAAGGCACCGGCAGGAGGCCCGGCGTGGTTTTGAAGCCTGCTAGTGTCGACCCTAATTAGGAAAAGGGTCTTGTCTACTGATCCATGATGAGCGCACTAACCGCATGTGGAAAGCGTGTATGGGCGCCCCCCTCAATTTGATTCGATTCGCATCTCGTCCAAATCGCCTCATTTAGTTCGGGTTTTCCATTTGCCGCATGCATATGCAGGTGCGAACCCTTGGCGCCAGGGTGGAACTTTTGTAGTCGGCATTTAGGGAGACACGTTCTTAGAGTGCTATGAGGGTCCCCTTTTCTTCGTGGGGCTTGATTAGCCGTGCGCTCAATTGCACGGGGCTCTTTGGGCTTGATGCGAAGAAGAGTTGAGTTGTGTTGAGTGCCCCGCTTGGTGGGAAAGGCCTTCCCATCTGGCGGGTTATTCTTACGTGTACGGCCAAATTGGTGCACCCCTGCAGGGTAAATCTTCTCGAGAAGCCGTGTTTTCCGCGGTTATGGACTACTTGGTGAAAGTACTGGCTAACAAGTACTCAGAACAACTTACACCTAACTAATGATAACTTGACTAGTAATAGTCTTATTGACACAATAACTTGAACCATCATTAATCCAACTGTGTGAGTTATCCTCGGATTGCTTCTTTGGATAAGGGGCGAGATCCAGGATGGGTTTGTTTGAGGTTAGTTGGTAGTTTGGTTACGATACGCTATCTTATCCCCTTTCTGTTTAGCCGGAAGTGGTAGTACCTCTGTAGTTGGTTAGAGCAGCCAGTTGCAGCATCTTTTATATCCCCTTCTGTCAGTTGAACCCAAAGCATCTGTGCTTGGTGTTGACGGGTTACACTTTGGTGAATTGTGAGTCTTGCTTGCCAGTACGTTTATGTACTGACCCCTTTGGGGCTGTGGTTTCCGCAGACTACGTTTCCGAGGATCCCCATGGTGGCTACTACGTGGAGTACGACGAGACTGCTGTCGAGTAGATAGCGGACCCGGGCAGGATCCGAGACTTCGTGGATGGGCTCCGTCTTTTCGTTTCCGGCCTCTTAGGCCTATTTGGATCTTGTCTGTACTCAGACACTTTGGATGCTTCCGCTGTAATGTAATGATGATATGTTGGGACATGGTCCTCTGGATGATTGTATTTGCTATCTCTGCTCTAGTGAGAGCTATTTGCAACTTATTTCAATCTTTTGTGTCGTCGAGATCTGTTGTGCTATCATTTTGTTCAACGCCGTTGACGTACCATGCGTGTATGTTTTGAAGTACGTCAATGGAAGTATCTGGATTTCTATGGGATGGTTTGCGTAGACGATGAACAGTAGGGGTTGGTTGTCACACATACGTGTGTTGGCCTACTCGTAAGAGATGCGGGTGCAGGTAAGCCCCGTAATCCAATCATCTGCTGTTCAACGGAACTGCGAGTATCCTCTAGAAGTCCGGGTGCGACAAATGGTATCAGAGCCTGTCTGCCTGTAGGATCCCTTTTACTGGTCGCAGTTGAGTCTAGAAACTATTTTGTAGCTATATAGGAAAAATGAAACGTGAGAGTAGGAATTCTGCCATTTTATTTCTTTCCCCACCCACCCTCCCTTTTCTGGTAAGGAAGTGCAACGTTGTTTTCTCTTCTCACCTAAACTTTCAAGTTAGGTTTTCACGAATCCTGGTTTCTCTGGGATAGTTATATCTACTAGACCATAGGAATGGAGGTGGTTGTGACATGATTTATCATGTTGCCTACTCACGATTGAGAACGGAGGCGTGTAAGCCCCGGAAGCAGATCCTCTATTCCTTAAGCAGTAGATATTGATCCTTTAGAAGCCCGGATGGGTTTTCCGTAGTACCTCAGGAGTGTTTTGTTCTCGTGTTTCCCGTTGTTGCTTCGTTATCCTGTTCTTCTCAACATCCTTTTCGTCCGTTCAAATCTTGTTGTTGCTTCCCATTTTAGTTCTTCTACCGACATCTAATCAATAACTCTGTTCCACCCTTCTGGCCAGATAGTCTATTCTCCAAATGAATCAAGTTCCATTCAGCTATACACCCTCGGTACAAAACCTCTACCTTTACTCAAAAATGTTCCGGTGGTTTGCGAATTCCCTGACGTCTTTCCAGAAGAGTTACTAGGAATGCCTATCATCTTGAAATTCCAGAAAAACTATCCAAGGTGCACGATGTGTTTCACGTGTCACAACTCAAGAGGATCTTCCCAAGAAGTATCCGGACCTTTTATTTTCTCAGTAGGAATCTCGGGGCGCGATTCCTTCAAGGGGGGCGTTTTGTAACATCCCAAGTATGAAAAATAGCCATTAGAATGTTTGCTCTCTGTTATTTTATGTTTTGCATCATGACATCATGTTCATTGCATTTGTTTTGCTTGTTTTCCATTTGTTTTCCTCTGTTTTGCTTTGTTTTCCAACTGTTTTCCTTTGTTTTCCTTTGTTTTCTATTTGAATTTCAAACCAAATTTCAAACCTTTTGTTTCATACTTGTGATGTTACAATTTCCAAAATGATATTTCAAATCAAAACAATCATTTGTTTCCATAAAAGTTGTGATTCCAAACTGTTGTTTTGTTTCTAACAAAATTCATTTAATACCAAACCCTTTTCAAATTCAATTAATTTCCAAAACATCAACTCTTTTGAAAATTATGAAAATGACCAAAACACTTCCATCATTTGTTTCCATTAAACTATAAATTTCAAACCATCAAATTGTTTAAATTCCAATAATTCATTTAATAGCAAATTTCTTTCTTTTTCAAACAAATGGCAAACATCAAATAATTTCAAATCTTTTGGAAAATTAAAAGTTACACAATGTTGTTGTTACCCTAAATAACTCATCCAAATTTTTCTCCTAATTTTCCTAACCCTAAACCCTAGCCTTTTCTTCTTTTTCTAATCAGCAAAAAAAAACAGAAACAAAAGATAAACAGAAAACAGAGAGAGAGGGGGCAGCAGGCCCAGCCCACCTTCACCTGGCCTGCTTACCTGTTCGCCATCTTCTTCCTCCCTGTACGGCTGAACATCGCAGGTGTCCACGTCGATGGCAGAGGAGCAGGGACGGCTGCGACCACCTCCTCTCCCCCTATAACTCAAGCCCTAGGGCTCCTGCCTAACCCTAGCCGCACCCCTCTTCTCCCTCCTTCCTCTCTCCCCCGCCTCCATTCCCTCTTCCTTCCACCTCCTCTCTCTGTCCCTCTTCTCTGAACCTGTACACACCCGAAAACTCCCCTCTTCCACCGGCGATCGCCGGCGTTCGGGCCCCCCTCCGGCCAGGGTAGGCGCGGGAATGGGTTCCCCGCGCCCCCCTCTTCCTCTCCAACCCCGCGGCGAGGGCCGGGAGCCAGCACGGCGCCGCCGCCGTCCTCAACTTGTCGCCGACCACCCCCTGCCCGAGCGCTGCTCCGCCTCTGCTCTTCTCCCTCGAGGTGAGCGATCCCCCCTCGTTCCCCCTCCTATCGCCTCTCCCCCTCGTCCCTCCTCCCGCTCACAGCACCACACGCACCAGCGCAGCACCACGCCCACGGCCACCACGGCGAGCACCGCTGCCGTTCGCTGCCGCCTGTTCTCTGTCGAGGTACAGAAACGAGCGTACAGTTTCAGTTCAGATAAAAACCACGGCGAATCTGCATCTTAACCCCCCCCCCCGCACCCCTTCTGTTACAAACCGAACAGCACCACCCCACTGGCAACGCACCCTTGCGCTCACAGCAGAGGGGGTGGGTTCGAATCCCACCCCCCACGGGATTAAACCCATCTTTTTGCTCCTTTTATTTAAATCCAAGAATTTGACAGAATTCACACCCAGGTCCCTGTTGATTAATTCTAGATCCCTGTAACATATTTCTAAGTCCCTAGATAGTAAATAAAATGGCAGATTACACCTTAATATTGTAAATTACATAAATAAATTATTTTAACTCCAAATCCAACATTTTTAATATGTTTTCTGTACCAAATTAAATGCTCTACCCGAATATATATTTTTTTTACTGTTTTGAATATTTGAAATTGGTGCAATATTTGAAAACTTGTTTAATTCACTTAAACTTGCAAAATTCATAACTTGGGCATAAAAATTCCAAATTCAACAAACTAAATATTTTTTCCATTCCATTTTTCATGTACTTTCCAAATATCAACTTTGTTTGCTGTTTTGAATAATTTAAATTGCTGAAAACAACTGTTTCTTAATTAATGCATTTAAAATTGCCAAAATAATAACTTGCTCATTTTAAATCCAATTTCAACAAATAAAATATGTTTTCCATGCAAAATTAAACCACCTTTCCAAATATAAAATTTGTTCCATGTTTTGAATAATTAAAATTGGTTAAATGATTTAAACCTTGTTTAAATCATTTAATATTGTTAAATTCATAACTTGCTCAACTTAAATTATTTTTGAACATGTAAAATATGTTTTCAAACCATCAAAGTATAAACTTTTCAAATATGAATTTGGTTTAATGTTTTGAACAAATAAAAATTCAATTAAATTCAAACTTGAATTAAATTCAATTAAATCTTGTTTAAACTTGTTTAATTCATAAGTAATTTATTCCAATTCCTTTTTCAATATTTGAGACATGTAATCCACCTAAAATTTTGTGTTCTTTTCAAATATGAACTTTGTTATCTATTTTGAACAAGTAAAATTGGTGAAAACAACAAATGCTTGTGTGACACCTTTAAGAAACCAAACTTCCAAAACTTAATAAATAAAATCTCCAACTTTGGTAAACCTTATTTCAATGGTTTCTATTGTTGTTATTTCCCTGTTTTCCTCATCCATGCATCATGCTAATCCACTTTCACCTGTTGGTTAGTTGTAAAACAATTATTTCAACCCTAATTCATGGGCTTTCCATATGCAATCCAATTGCATATGGGTCCCTTTAAACATGTTACCATGTCAACTAGTTTATTTTGATGCCTCAATTAAATTGACATGCATCATCCCATGTTTGTGCATTATGCCATGTTATTGATTGTTTGTCTCTCTGCGTTGTTTGTTCGCTTCTTCTCGAATGGACGACGACGTTGAGACCGACGATACTTACGACACCCCTTCTAAGGATCTAGCTCAGTACCAGGCTACTGAGTTTGCAGGCAAGTATTCACTCACATGAACCATTGTGTTCCTTTCAACATTGGATACCGATACTTTCCGTTGTCTATTCTGCTAGCCCTATGAATCGTTGCTTCTGTTCGATCCTATCACATGTTATCCTTTAACCCTGATATAGCCTCACCTCCACACCTATAACCTTTTTGCTTGTTGCCCGAGTCTTACTAGCATGCTTAGGGTTGTTTTTGCTCGAGTCTCTTGCCCGTTATTTTCGGTTACTACTCTATTATGTTCTGGGGCTCGATGTTAAACAATCAACCTGTTAATGTTTGGGGTAATAATAATTTGATGATAAGGCACCGGCAGGAGGCCCGGCGTGGTTTTGAAGCCTGCTAGTGTCGACCCTAATTAGGAAAAGGGTCTTGTCTACTGATCCATGATGAGCGCACTAACCGCATGTGGGAAGCGTGTATGGGCACCCCCCTCAATTTGATTCGATTCGCATCTCGTCCAAATCGCCTCATTTAGTTCGGGTTTTCCATTTGCCGCATGCATATGCAGGTGCGAACCCTTGGCGCCAGGGTGGAACTTTTGTAGTCGGCATTTAGGGAGACACGTTCTTAGAGTGCTATGAGGGTCCCCTTTTCTTCGTGGGGCTTGATTAGCCGTGCGCTCAATTGCACGGGGCTCTTTGGGCTTGATGCGAAGAAGAGTTGAGTTGTGTTGAGTGCCCCGCTTGGTGGGAAAGGCCTTCCCATCTGGCGGGTTATTCTTACGTGTACGGCCAAATTGGTGCACCCCTGCAGGGTAAATCTTCTCGAGAAGCCGTGTTTTCCGCGGTTATGGACTACTTGGTGAAAGCACTGGCTAACAAGTACTCAGAACAACTTACACCTAACTAATGATAACTTGACTAGTAATAGTCTTATTGACACAATAACTTGAACCATCATTAATCCAACTGTGTGAGTTATCCTCGGATTGCTTCTTTGGATAAGGGGCGAGATCCAGGATGGGTTTGTTTGAGGTTAGTTGGTAGTTTGGTTACGATACGTTATATTATCCCCTTTCTGTTTAGCCGGAAGTGGTAGTACCTCTGTAGTTGGTTAGAGCAGCCAGTTGCAGCATCTTTTATATCCCCTTCCTTCCGTTGAACCCAAAGCATCTGTGCTTGGTGTTGATGGGTTACACTTTGGTGAATTGTGAGTCTTGCTTGCCAGTACGTTTATGTACTGACCCCTTTGGGGCTGTGGTTTCCGCAGACTACGTTTCCGAGGATCCCCATGGTGGCTACTACGTGGAGTACGACGAGTGTGCTGTCGAGTAGATAGCGGACCCGGGCAGGATCCGAGACTTCGTGGATGGGCTCCGTCTTTTCGTTTCCGGCCTCTTAGGCCTATTTGGATCTTGTCTGTACTTAGACACTTTGGATGCTTCCGCTGTGATGTAATGATGATATGTTGGGACATGGTCCTCTGGATGATTGTATTTGCTATCTCTACTCTAGTGAGAGCTATTTTCAACTTATTTCAATCTTTTGTATCGTAGAGATCTGTTGTGCTATCATTTTGTTCAACGCCGTTGACGTACCATGCGTGTATGTTTTGAAGTACGTCAAATGAAGTATCTGGATTTCTATGGGATGGTTTGCGTAGACGATGAAAAGTAGGGGTTGGTTGTCACACATACGTGTGTTGGCCTACTCGTAAGAGATGCGGGTGCAGGTAAGCCCCGTAATCCAATCATCTGCTGTTCAACGGAACTGCGAGTATCCTCTAGAAGTCCGGGTGCGACATCCACATTGAGTCTCAGATGAGGGCCAAAAGCAATTGGATGTTCTGGACTACATGTGGCAGGAGATGCAGAATGTGGTTAGGGAAAAGCGGGTCCCCATCTATGGCTCCTATATTCAGCGTCTGATTGAGACCAGGATCCCAGCCGGTCTTGTCAACAACTATGCCACGGTGACTCCCAAGAAATCTATTCTTATGTTTGATGCTCCCATTGAGTCTGCTGCTGATCCAAGGCCTAATCGCACCCGCACCGAGTCGGTTGCTCGCCGCTCTCCTTCACCTTCTCCTCCTCCTGAGACTTTCAACCTCAAGAAGATTCTTCAGAAGATGAACTGCTTCTTCATTGATAAGCAGCATCAGGATTATGAGGCCTATCGCAAGGGCAAGGCCTCTAGTCGCCGTCAGCGCTCCATACAGACTGCTCTTCATATTCCCCTTAGTCCTTCCAGCTCAGATGAGGTTTCATAGGAAAAGTGGAAGTCTGCGCATACTTATTGGTGTGGAGATGATGCTAGCTCACTTGGCTCCTTTGCGGCGCAATACACTACCCCTGGTGCTAGCTCCAGTCAGGTTCCTCTAGAGGACTTCATTGAGGAAGATGAGGAGATGGGCGACGAGTGATTGGATTGCATTTTTTCTCCCTTTTTGGTGTATGATGCCAAGGGGGAGAAACACTCACGCATTGCATTGCATTTCATGCATTCATTTGCGTCTTATCTTCGTGATTTGCTTTCGTCATTCTTATTTGAGACTATTTGTGCGTTTCGTTGAAACTTTGGTGTTATTGTAAGACTATGTCATCATTATCTATCGTACTCTTTATCTATATATTATGCGTGTGATAGATGATATATTGAAGATCATAGCAAGGCTATCATGTTATTTCATCTACTCACTATTTCAATGTGTTCAAGCCATAATGAGGGTAGTTGTTATTCATGTATAAATACGAGAAGAATGCTATGGTAAGATCATTCTAGTGGTAAATATTATTGCTCACCCTTGTGTTCATACATGTGTATCTTCAATGTTAAAATCATGATTCGATTAATTCTCCCACTTCACATAAGTATGTCGTAGTCACATCATTATCTTATAAAACATAGTGTGAAGTTGAGTTTATGAAAGGAGCACTCAACATGATTATCAAATATACATGTGAAATTTTATGGGCACACAAATAGGGGGAGTACGAATATATGTTAATTCTCTCACAAATAGCTATGCAAAATTATTTCTTACGCAAATCCGTATGTTGTCATCAAACATCAAAAAGGGGGAGATTGAAAGAACATAGTTCCTAAATCCTATTTTGAGTGTTTGATTACAACATATAGATGGACTAATGTGTTTTGCTAAGTGTACTCAGAAAAGATCTACCCGTAAACATCATACAAGTCGCAGAAATAAGAGAGAAAAGATTACGGGAAAAGATGTGGAAGAGAAGAGAAGAAACGAAAAAGAAAAGGGAAAAGAGGAGAAGAAATAGGGGTGGCCGGCCTGCTGGCCGGACTGGCCGGGCTCTAGGCCGGGCTGGCGCCAGCCCCCAGCACCCCACGCCGGCCCCAGGCCGGGTGCCAGGCCGGGTGGCTCGGGTGGGGGTCCGGCCTCCCCTCAGCCCCCGCTGGCCCCAGGCCGGGTGGCTCGGGTGGGGGGCCGGCCTCGCCTAGCCCCCACGCCGGCCCCAGGCCGGGCTGGCTGGGCGCTGGCTGCCCCACGCCGGCCTCCCCCTGCTCCCACGCCGGCCCCCAGGCCGGGGTGGGTTTGGCTCGGCCCTGGCTGCCCCCAGGCCGACCAGGCCGGCCCCCAGGCCGGGGGGGGCGCAGGAAGGTGGAAATCCCCCCAACAACCATATTTCGGACATGGGTATAAATGGGGGTCTCCACCTACCTCCTTGCTTTGTCAATCTCACCCACACTTTCTCACACCACCATTGATTGACCAGGCTCAAGCTCAAGAACAAGATCTCCACAAATCCCCAACCAAAGCTCGTGATACTTTGGGATTTGAAGGAGACACCCCCGATCTACAACTCCACCGAGTCGATTAGAAATCCACCCACTCATCCCTTAGGGATCTTGTCATTCTTAGTTCATTGGAGCTAGGAATCTTGTTGCTCTTAGTTCATCGGAGCTCGGAGCCTTGTTGACATCCCCGGTGCTTTTCTGCCCGTGGATCTTGCCTCTCGGAGTCTTGGAGGCTCTTGGGATTTGGTGAGGACCCTCCAATATTGTGGAGTGTGCCTCATCCTTGTAAAGGTTCTAGTTGTCAACCTCAAAGGCAACATAGTGATTCGAGCCTATCCACATCGGTGGAAGGACTCGAAGGAGATACGGTGTGGCATTTGAGGCCTACTCGGTGTTCCACTTTGGTGGCACCGCACTGCTCCAACGGAGAATAGCTTCCATTGGGAAGTGAACTTCGGGATACATCTCCGCGTCACTATGTTCGGTTATTCCTCAACTTACCTTTACTAGTTACCACTAGCTTAGTCATATACTTACCTTGTGCTAGTTGTACTTGCTCAACATATAGGATTGTTCACCTAGTCGCATAATCTAGATAATCTATATTTGAGCATTACCTTGTTAACTTGAAAAAGAAGTTAAAATTTGTAGTTAACCTATTCACCCCCCCTCTAGTTAACCTCTCGATCCTTCAAGGAGGAAGGGTCGGATAGCGAACATCTCCGTCACCGCAAGCAGGAGCAGGAGGAGGAGGAAGTCACCTATAAGGACAACTCCTTGGGTGATGCTCCCGTCGAGGTAGCTGAGCCTCTTCAGGTGACTCCTCTTAACGTTCTTCCTCCCGTGATTCGTCAGCCGAAGATCTCCACCGCCTGGAATCCCGACAACCTCGACGATGGTGGTGAGGGTGAGTAAGTGCCGCAGATTCTACCTTTTTCGTGGATTTTCTTCCGTCTTTTCTTTGTCTGATTTTATCTTTTGCAGCAGTCTTGCGACTATCAGCGCGGGCCAGTTCACTTGCTCGATTCCATCTATGAAGAGGAAGGAGGCTGTCGCGGACCCCTCTCCAGCTGCAGATCTTACTCGAAGATCACTGAGCCCAGCAAAGGCGACCGAAGCTCTGGAGTATGGGATGCCCAGCTTCGCGGGTGGACGACCTGCAGATGTTGGAGTGTCTGCTAGCCGGGAGGTCTCAGGTAGCTTGGCGGATCCCTTGTCCACTGCTCAGGGCAAGGTAAAGTTTCTTTTCTTTTCTGGCGACCTCCCTTGTATGTTTCTTTTATCGGGTGCACGACAGTGCTCCCGATGGGAGTAGCCCCCGAGTCTATGGTCCATTTCTTGCAGTTGGCCATGGACTCAAGTCTAAGTTTTTCCTTTTTTGGTCTGTTTCTTGATTTCGTTTTTCATCGGGTGCAGACAGTGCTCCCGATGGGAGTAGCCCCTGAGGCTATACTCGACGATGTACAGTCGTGTATAGGATCATGCGATATGTCTCTAAACCTTGTTTGGGATTTTTGCAGGCCCTTCTTGATTCCCTCGCTGCTTTCGGGCGTCGAGTTCTTTCGGCTGAAACGGATTGCGTTTCTCTTCGGGGGGATCGCGACCAAATCGTCCAGGACAGCGGCTCCCTTCAAAGTAAGCTGGCACACACTTTTTTCCTTCACCGTTTCTTTCTGGTTGCAATTGTTGTTTCAATCGCATCTTCTGTACTGCAGATGAAGTTAACCGCTTGAAGACTGAGAAGGCAGAAGCTCTCTCTCGGGTGAAAACCCTTGAGACAGAGCTGGAGTCCACCCGAAAGGAATTGGAGTCCATCCGCAAGCGCTCGGCCGACAGTCTCGCGGAATCCCAGGGAGCTGTGAAGCGGTTGGAGGAGGCAAGCGTGAAGCACGACAATGATCTTGTCGACGTCATCCGTCCTTTGTCTCAGAAACTTGCTGGTGGGTTGCGTTTTATCTTCCTTTAAATGTGGCCTGTCTTTTTCCTTTTCTGATACTTCTTCTGTCTCTATCTTAGACGCCATTGGAGTTGGGCTGGAGCTGCCCGGACAAATACGGGTCGATGCCCTCTCTGACTCGTGTTCTTAGCTACAGGAGCATGCGAACAAGGTCTGTCCCTCGTCCACGACGCTACCCGAGTGCTCACGCAGTTGCATGAGCGCCTGCTCGTGGATGCGGCGGTTCCGCCTACTTTGAGTGGTCTCCTGCAAGTTTTCCTAGGCGATGAAGATGTCCTCCATGAGTACTCGCTTGCGCAGACCGAGTGTGGGGGCCAAGACAGCTATCCAGTTTTCCCTGGCGCATGGTGTCTCGGGTGACCTGGAGAAGGTGTACTCGGAGGTTCCACGAGACTCGACGGGCAAAAAGGTAGCGCTCCGTCCTTTTGGCGACCGTGCTGAGGAGCTTGCGAAGATGCTTTCCGAGGTACTCTCCCACGCTGGGCGTAAAGGACAGCCTGCTGCGAGTGGAGCTATTGTAAGGTCCCCCAGAACCAGTGTTCAAGGACACCTACGATATGCATACATTCACGATCCCAGATCACACCAGTCGTGAACAACATATCAAGTTGGTACACAGATAAAATATCCAATACACGGTTACACAAACACTTACAAAAGAGACATGGTTACATAACCAAGTCTAACACAACTGCCACGCAGGGCAAGCACACAACACACACAACGGAAGACAAAACACAACCAACGTAGTGGAACCCAAGTCACGCCTTAACCTACAGGCTGCTAACTGGGAGACGATCTTAGTTCGCAAGTCCATCAGTGCAGTACTCCTCCTCGTTGATCTCCTCCCGAGATTCTTTCTCGATGTCTGGCAAGTAAATACTAGGGACGAAACCAATATGAGTACATTTGAATGTACTCAACAAGACATCCATCATGTAGCTTACCAAGATGCAAGTATGCTTATATAGTGAAATAGGTAGGCTATACATAGGGTTCACTACCCATGATATATGAAAGATATATCATAGTTGATTTTGAAAATCTCTGTATCTTCGTTGAATAAGATACTTCAAAAGAAAATAATGTAGTTTTCTTTCTCTTGTAGATGCCACATGTACAAGAGGTTTTGTAAAACTTTGTTAAAAGAAAGTTTTCTCTTTGCAAAACTCCTTGGAATCAACTTCCAGTTTTTGTTTAGAAAAGAAAGATTTTATTTGCAAAACTTTTTGTAAACAACTTCTGGCTTTTCATCAACGGTACCTCCACGATACAAGATTTCCTCCTTTCAGTACTTCATAAGTCCAACACCATTTTGAAAACTCCTTTTTGAAAACATTGACACAATGCTAGCTACCTGGCCATTCAACTGTCGATATCCGAGGACGCGGCATTTCAGAATAGTTTGACTCTGCAGAGGTGTACACAATCCACCAGATCCAGTACATCCGCCGTGAACAACCACGTACTGTAACAACAGTATGTAAACATCAGATAACTGATCCTAACCATCCACTATGCTCAAGCTAGTATATGTCTATCTCTTCAGTCGAGTTTTCCAAAATCCCCAGCACCAGGATAATCCCCGCCAAGACAGGATGCCCCAACTGTTGCGACCAGGGGGTAACTTAATCCCTCACTTTGTATGTCACACGTTTCATAACTTGGTGACAATCGGTTCAAGGGCACGACGACCCTTATAGCAATTTGAGATAGAACACACACTAACAAGAACAAAATTCAAGTTAAGCCTCGTGCCCATGTTGTTGTAGGGTGGCAGTACGGTAAAGGTTGTCCGGCAAAGACTAGGTTATGTGTCATTTTTGTAAAACCTTTTTTTTCCCAAAAATGACCACTTCAACAATCCTCCGGTGAATAAGGCTCAACCTTTTCTCCGGGTTTTCCATAAAAGTCTTTGTTTTGCAAAAACATAATTTTGGGATGTACACTTAGGGACTAATACTTTTGATGGTAATAAATACCATATGGTGGCTATGGGCTTGGTAACACCAAGTATCAACTACTGGCATAGTATATATATAATAGTAGTAGTAGTCACTCAAAAGTAGTTTTTTTGGTAATCAAAGTTTTTGTAAAACTTTTCAGAAGTAAAACATGCATGATAGATAATGATAAGTGTATTATAACAGCAAGCATCAGGATGGCTTGCCTTAAATCTCTTTGTGTCCCTGGCCTTGAAGTAGCTTGCTCTTGACACACAGCTCTACAACTCCTTCTTCTTCTTCGTTTTTCTAACATCGTAAAAGAATAAAAGACACACACTCAGAACCAGAGGGACAATCAAGTAATCAAAACAACACATACAGCAAGCAAACTTATACTAATGTAATCACTCAAGAAGTTATCGAGAGAACTATCTCACAAACTCTCAGGGTACAAAACTATCGTCAGTAAAACATATGGTTGAAAAACCATATTCCACATCCCAATATCATAGGTTGAGTGGGTGTACCACTATCATACCAAGATATTAAAGAAGCTAAAAATATAGCTTGTGGTTACAAGGGTGAGGCTACTAAGGTGCTCATAAACAATCAATGTAATACCAACCATCAAAGCAACACCCATGGCATTGGGTATTAACAACAACACAAACAATCAATCCAAACAAGTTTACCACTAACCTTAAGCATAGATAACAAGGTACTACTAAACACAATAATAACACTAGTACCCAACTTATGCTAAGGTAAACACTCAGACAATTTCCAAACAACAAAGCAAACAAAACACAGATTAATCAGCTAGTTGCTGACTATGCTTATGTCTAAACAAAAGCTAAGGAGTCACTCAATAATGAAAGTAACCAAAAAAACCAGTGGATCCATAAATTGTAATAAGTCAATAAAACACACTCTAAAACATAATAACATCAAAAGACATAACATCTAGCAAAATAACATAATAACATGAGTCAACTATTAGCATACTAGTATGGAAGTTCTACACAAGCAGGCCATAAGACATACTTGCATTCTACAATCCATCAACACACAACAACTACAATATCTAAGCCACAATAACAGAATTGAAAACATCTTAAACATGCTAGGACAATCATACACTCCTAAAAATAAAAGGACAAAGTTAAAGGAGCAAACTCAAAATCTAGTGGGACACTAATGCAACACTATTACACTAGAGGAGCAAACAACACTGTAAGTATGCATTTTTCCTAAACCATAAGTACATGAATAAAACAACTACTAACAACACATATACCTTACACATGATAGTAAGCAAATATACTAATATAATTCTATGAAAACAACTACTCATACTAGTGAAAACAAGATAGTTAAATAAAACAATCAATGCTACACATGCTCTCTTATAAACTAATGTGCAAGCTAACAGAGGTGATACCATCACCGCATCAGTACCAAAATGGAACTGGACTCAAGATAACCATAACAAAAACCTAGTTACTAAAAATAGCAAGACTAGCTCACAAAATCTATTCCACAAAAATATTAGAAAACAATAAGAGACTATTCCTATTTCTATTTGTTTTCCAATCAAGCACAAACTTCCTAACTTATTAGTAATGAAAGAAACCAACCTAATAACAGTGACCAAATCTACTCATGCTTGGAAACAAGTTTCTAACAAACAATCATTTATTCACAAACAAACTCACAAGATTTAAAATAAACAGAAAAGGTGATGTTTCTAGAAATGCACACCAAAAATAATATGGAGCTATAAAAATCATGCGAAGCTAGTATTACATAGATCTAATCACACACAAGCTCATCCAATTGGATCCACATCAAAAATCATTTTTAAACTCTCTCTAAAAATCATAGAAATGTCTACTGGTCTTTTACCAAAATGGATGGCATTTCCAAATGGTAGCTCCCCTTGATGCAAGGTCAAGTCTCACTGTTAGATCTAACCAAGGTCTACTCAGAACAATTTGGTTTGCAAGATTTGGCCACTTTAAACACAAGTTATGATAAAAAAGGTGAAACAGAGTGCTTGTGCCATATTTCTTTGTCTCTGTGATTTTTGGTGAGGCAAGTTTGACTTGTTTACATTTTCATTTCGATTTAAAGTAACGATCCAGAAATAGATATGCAGAAAAAAAGTAAACATAGCAACGTGCAGGGAAAAAGGGTCAATGGGCTAGATCTGTTGCGGGTGCTGCGCCGAAGCCGGGTTCGCCGAGTTGGGCCGGCCCACGAGAGAGCGCGCGCGTGGACAAATATCAAACGCGGACGGTGGGCCGTGGCGTGGCCCGCGAGACGATGCTCGCGACCGCCCGATGGAGATCCGACGGCCAGGGATCTCCCGTAACGTTTCACACCGGCGGCGACCCAAGAACTCGAGGGAGTCCGCCCCAACCGCCGGGGTCTACCGTGGTCCCCTGGATACGCAGAAAACGCCGGGGCACCCAGAGAGACGAGGCGGAGCCGGTGCTCCGACTAGTTCACGACGAAAAGGGGCGGAGCAGGGTGGTCGCCGGGAACCCGCAGCGGGAGAACATGGCCGCAGTCGGCGCCGCACCTGCGAGGGACGGAAGAGGCGTTTAGAGAGGGCATGCATGCGAGAGGCGAGAGGGGAGGTTAGGAGAGAAACCGTAGAGGGCGGAGTGCCACCAGACCTCCCGTGCGACGGTGAGGTGGCCGGCGGGTTGCCGACTCGATTCCGGCGATGGGTGGAGAAACGGAGGGGGATTTTGATTCCATCAAGCAATTAGGATAGATAGTGAGTTGTGTGACAAGGAGGCCAGCAAGGGGAGGGCTTGGTGAGGTCTGGCCGCAGAGCACGCCCCTCGGCATCCATGGCGGTCACTGCGGCGTGGGCGAGCAGGCCAGAGAGGAACCCTTCGGGTAAGACCTTTCTAGTGAGGCTTGCGGTGGGGAGGAGGTGCTAAGGCCAGAGGGGTTGAGGGAGAGGAGGTCTAGGGAGGGGGGGTGGAGGCGTTCTCCCTCTGCACTCGAAGGTGTTTGACAAGAAATAGAGAGGGAAGGGAAGGAACCCGGGAGGGATGGATGGCTCTTCGAGCTCGTGGGGAGTCAATGGTTCTAGAAGGTAGGGACTGGGGGCAACCAGGTATGGGGGAGGGGGTGTGGCATGTCAGCCCATGCCATGCTTGGTGTCCAAGCCATGTGGGAGATGTGGAAACGTATAGGGCAGTGCAAGCTTGTCCAAAGAAGTCAAGGTGGTGGGGCCAGGTGACTAGGCAGCCAAGGAATCCAAGATAGGTGAAAAGGAGGGAAAAACATCAACCTAAGGATCTCTTTACTATTAGAGCATAAGGTGTTTGTGGTTTTTTTCTCCAAAATCTTGAACACAACACAAGAAATAAAATATGTCTAGGAGGTAGGAAATGAGAATTGGAGTAAGGTAGTGGTGGTCTCCCACTTTTCTTAAATTGTTTTCTTTGAAAACTTTCAATTTTCCAAAAACTGTTGTTTCTGTTTTTGAATTTTTTCTCCAAAATTTTGAATAGAAGATATGTTTGAAAACATGTTTAATGGATAGAGAATCAAAAATTGAGTCTAGGGGTGGTGGTCCCCAAATTTTCTGAAAATATTTGTTTCACAAAATTTTGAAAATTCAAAAAGTGCTGAAACTGTTTTTTGATGTTTTCTTCAATAATTTGAAAAAGAGCAGCAAATGTTTTTGGATAACTGGGTCACATATGACCCTAGGAATGTTTGGGAGCTTCCCCAAATTTTTTAGAAATACTTTTATTAACAAAAACATTAAAAGTCCATTTCTAGCCTTTTGGAAAATAACATTTAATAAACAGGAAAAAGTTTATAAAACAAGTATTTTTGAGTTGGGGTGGGCGGGTATATAATATAGGTCACAAAGGTGATTTTTAATAAAGAACTCCTTTGGAAAATATTTGACATGCCAAGTGTAAAAGGGTGATAACAGGAGTTTATTTAATAGGCCAAAACCCTGAGAGAAGAATAATCACATGGTCATGGGAAGATAAATGGACCACATGGATATGGAGTATAAGTCATGAAGATGACAAGGGAAGGTTTATGGAGCTCAAAATATATAGGAGTGATTTTTAGGGAGACTAACAAAAGGCATCATGATAACAGGACATGATCCTTTTTGTTGGGATGACCTCAAGAGGGCTTTGGAAGAAAATGTGAATGGGTTTAATTTCAATCCAACCATAAGGATAGGACTCATAAATATGTACTATTATACACATGATGGTACAGTGGTCAAAGGTCAAGATCTCTTCATTATGGCAGGAGGCCAAAATAGAGAAGTCAAAGAGAACACATGATGAGATGGAAATAGGATATACATGCTACTGATGTATGGCATTGTTATTTGTATCATTCATTTAAAACAACTCACAATCATTCACAACAGTTATGAATATTTTGAGGCAAAGAAAAAGATAAGGTCACCTCATAAGCAGATAATAACAAGACTTAACAAGTTCACTCAAGCAAGAGAGTTCTACAATTTAAATTCTTGGAGGTTTCCCTCAAGTGTTAAAGAAAGTTAGTGGTCAAGCTAAACCATTTCAGGAGGATTTTTATAAAATAGGTTCATCTCAATTCTTGTTATTTATGTAACCATTTTGTTTTGGTATTGTTCCAACACAAACACTCAAGGTCAAACCAGACAGGGAGAGGTGAAACAAGATTAATAGTTAAGCATTTCAAAAAGTTTTTGTTGGCCCTAATTTTTGACTCTCCAACAACTGCATTTTGTTGGTTTTCAAAAAGTGGGGTGTGACAGCTACCTCTACAACTCCATAAAATAATTCTTGTTTCTGTGTGCCCTCGTATGTAATGAACCTTGGGATGTATTCCCGTACTTTGTTTTGTCTAATCGAAATGTTTTTGAAAGTGTCAGCGTTTTATATTTGCGCCTTACTTTGTATTCTCCCGTTGGGAGTAGCCCCTGAGCACCCAAAAATCTTGGGTGGTATATTCTCGAGTGGGGTATTGTACTGTCTCTGAGTCTTCGTTGTTCTTTCCAGGTGGTGGATTCCAGCGGAGGTTCGTCGAGTGGATCTGCTTCTTCGGTTGGTCCGTTGGTTGCCACTTCCAGTAAGTTTGCGTTACTCCGTGACAGTGTCGCAGATGGTGATCATAAGCTTAAGCCTCTGCGAGGCGTGGCTGACGTGTCCAAGTCGAAGCAGAAATTTGCGGCGGAGCGCGAGAAATTTGTAATGGAGGAGGTGGCAAGTGTTGCAAAGGGCACGCTCTGTAAGTTCAGCGAGCCCCCAGGTGTGTTTTTGCATGTTGTTGCGTGTGCTCTGTCACTTTTGCTATTTATGCAGTTGTTGAACCTGATGGGGCGTGCGAGGGCCACTGGGTAGACAATCGAGTTGTTCAGGAATCAAGCAGCACCAACCCTCACGTGAGTAATTTCTGGTCTGATTGCAACCGTGGTTTTATTTTGGCCACTCTGCAGCACCGGGCGAGTCAGGCGCAGCTGTTGGTGGAATCCTACCGGGAGGCGCTTGCTTCAGTCTATCGGGCATTCTACCCCTTTGGTGTTGTTCCGGATAGCTTGAGTGGCCTCCTGAGGCTATTCCGTCGGGTGGGGATGTTCGCGAGTGTGCGCGCCAACAACTCATCTGTGGAGCTCAGGTGGCACTCGCCTTCATGCGTTTGTGGCATCCCGAGGTTAACTTCAACTCTGTGGTGCAACTCCCTGACACCCAAGGTCCATGTGTAGATTTTATCACTCATTACGAGGTTGTGTGTCCTTCTGCTAAGCGGATTATTCGATTGACTGCGACGGAGACCGAGCGATTGCTTCAAGAGGCGGCTGCTCGACAGTAACTGTAGATCATCAAGGTGTATGTACCTTGTGTGTTGTAGTTTTTAAAGGTGTTCTAAGGTGTATATCTTGTGACCTTGTATATTTTAATCGATTAACGTGTTCATAAGGTGTGTACCTTGTAAAGATTTTCATCGAGTGGGGGTACTCGAAGATTTTGTCGATGCCTGTTTGGTGTAGCCCCCGTGTGTTGGGGGTGTGACCTTTAGCATGTAAAGAAAAAATAGAAAAAAATGGAAAGTGCGAGTGTAGTCATTGCAGTTATGGTTGAGGAACCATGTTCTTATTGCGATGGCTGAAAAGCCATGTATTTGCTCGGGCTACAAATGTGGCTGGTACAACCTTATTTCGCGCGAGTAGGTGATGAATCCTACGGGTAAAACTTGCGGAGATGCGCCACGTTCCACGGGTTGGAGTAGATGTCGCCTGTCTTTGGATTTTTCAAGCGGTAGGCGCCTCTTGGGATGACTTCGTGTATGATGAAGGGCCCTTCCCATGGTGGCTCTAGCTTGTGTCCGTCTTTCTTTTTGATTCGCAACACCAGGTCGCCTACCATGAAGGATCTTTGGCATATGCGGCGACTGTGGTGATTTCGCCGTGATTGCTGATAAACTGTTGATCTGGCAAGTACGGTGTCCCTGATCTCATCCAGCGCGTCCACATCTTCTACAAGTGCCTTGTTGGAGGTTTCTTCGCTGTATGCGACGACTCGTGGGGCGCTGAACTTAACATCCTCGGGTAGAACAGCCTCAGCTCCGTATAACATGAAGAATGGTGTGTAGCTGGTCGATCGATTTGGTGTCATTCGCAAAGTCCATAACATTGATGGTAGTTCTTCAGCCCAATGCCCTGCTGCTGGGTGTAGCCGAGTGAGTAGCCGCTTTTTTAGGCTAGCCAAAACTAATCCGTTGGATCGTTCGACTTGGCCGTTGGTTTGCAGGTGAGCTACCGAGGCGAAGCTGGGGGTTATCCCCTTTTCCTTGCAGAAGTCTTGGGTCTCTTTGGCTGTGAAGTTTGTCCCGTTGTCCGTGATGATGTTGTGTGGGACACCAAACCTGCACACGATGGAGTTGAGGAATCTCACGGCGCACTCGGCGTGCTGCGACGTGACCAGCGTGGCCTCTATCCATTTGGTGAATTTATCGACTGCGACCAGCAAATGGGTGTATCCTCTGGGTGTTGATTTCCGTAATGGTCCCACCATGTCGAGCCCCCATTGAGCGAAGGGCTAAGAGATGGGGATCATGTGGAGTTCCGTGGCTGGTGCGTGTGGCTTGGGCGCGACTCTTTGGCAGGCGTTTCACTTCTCGACAAGATATTTGGCGTCTCTGGCTGCCGTGAGCCATTAGAATCCTGCTCGAAAAGCTTTTCCCAAGATTTCTCTCCAGCTTGCGTGGTGCCCGCAGTCGCCTTGGTGTATGTCGCGGAGCACTTCTTTGCCGTCCTCGGGTGCGATGCACCGCTGGAGTATCCCTGATATGCTTTGCTTGTATAGATCTCCTTTGATCATATGAAAGGATTTGCTGCGTCGTACTATCTGTCTGGCTTCGCAAACGTCTGTTGGGACCTGCTTATTTGTCAGGTAGTCGAGATATTTATGCGTCCAGGTTGGCTCGACCAAAAAGACTTGCCTTGAGATGTTATGTGTGAGCTCTATGAGGGCGATTAGCTGATTGGCCACCGTTTCTGTAGCTGCGGGTGTCAATGCTTGCTTCTTGACTTTGACTGATCGCTTGCTAACTCTCTCGAAGTAGATTCCTGGTGGAACAAGGGCGTTTGTGGACCCTATGTTCGCCAGTTTGTCTGCTTCCTCGTTGCTTGATCATGTGATGTGCTTCAGCTCGCACCCTTTGAAACTTTCTTCGAGTAGGTTGTACATGTCGCGATAGGAGACCATGTTATCTGCAACAACGTCGCACTCTTTCATCGTCTGCTGCACGATAAGATTTGAATCCCCGTATATCATCAGTCGAGTGGCTCTGCAGGCAATCACCATCTTCATGCCTTGTAGGAGGGCCTCATATTCTGCATCGTTGTTGGATGTTGGATCGCCAGGAGGGAAGTCGAGTTGCAGGACGTACTGTAGCTTATCACCCCTTGGCGATATGAGGATTACTCCGGCTCCGGCTCGCTCGTTTCTTTTCGAACCGTCGAAGTACATGATCCAGTTGCTCGTGTATTCTTGAGGTCTTGGGGTTTGCAGCTCCGTCCACTCGCTCAGGAACTCCACGAAGAACCTGGGATTTTACAGCGTTGCGCCCTGTGTATATTATGTCCCAGGTGCCTAGCTCGATGCTCCATTTTGCGATTCTTCCGGATGCCATGGGTTGTTCATGATAGTACCTAGTGATGCGTCATTTAGCACCCTGACGGTATGCTCCTGGAAGTAGTGTTTGAGTTTGCGGGCTGTAAGGACCACTCCATATGCGAGCTTCTGGTAGTGGGGGTATCGCTGTTTGCACGGCAAAAGCACCTCGCTGATGTAGTATTTGGCCTCTGAACGCCATATGCGTTTCCGTCCTCTGGCCGCTCGACGACAATTACCGTGCTGACGACTTGGTTTGTTGCGGCTAGGTAAAGGTAGAGCGGTTCCTTTTCCTGTGGTGTTGCCAGTATGCGTCTGCTCTGCAGCACTCTTTTCAGGTCGATGAACGCCTTTTTTCTTCTGGTGTCCACACGAATTTATCTGTTTTCTTCAGCAGCCTATAGAAAGGGAGCGCCTGCTTGCCTAATCTTGCGATGAACCTGTTTAGAGCGGCCAGTCGCCCTGCGAGTTGCTGCACGCCGCGAAGATTTGTTGGTTCCTTTATCGTCAGGATGGCCTGTATTTTCTCTGGGTTGGCCTCGATTCCTCGGGCAGAGACCAGATAGCCGAGGAGTTGTCCCGCGGGGACTCCAAAGACGCATTTTGTCGGGTTGTGCTTGATTCTGTATGCGTTGAGGGCGTCGAATGTCTCCCTGATACCCCCGAGGAGTGTGTCCTCCACTCGAGTCATGATGACAATGTCGTCAACGTAAACCTGTACGTTCTTGCCAATGAGCTTGGCGATGCATTTTTGCATGTAGCGCTGATATGTTGCGCCTGCATTTTTTACCATGAAGGGCATTGTCGTGTAGCAGTATACGCCGTGTGGCGTGATGAATGTTGTCTTCTCCTCTTCCTCTTGCTTCATCCTGATTTGATTATAGCCCGAGTAGGCGTCCAGGAAGGAGAGGCGCTGACAGCCTGATGTAGAATCCAGGATTTGGTCGATTCGTGGTAATGGGAAGTTATCCTTGGGACAATGTTTGTTCAATGACGTATAGTCAATGCACACGTGAAGGATGTCAGTGTTCTTCTTCGGGACTAACACCGGGTTTTCTAACCAGGTGGAAATCTTTATTTCCCTGATGAACTTGGCGGCTAACAATCTGTTCACCTCTTCTTCGAGTGCTCTCTGTTTTGGCTCGGAAAAATGTCGGGTGGTTTGATTGACTGGCTTTGCGTCTTCGAATACTTCAAGTGAGCGCTCGGCAAACTCCCTGGGTAGTCCTGGCATATCTGAGGCCTGCCAGGCGAAAATCTCCCAGTACTCACGGAGGAGTTCGACGAGCGCACTTTCCTATGCGGGTGATAAAGTGGTGGACACCATCGCCGTCTTCGTGGATTGTGTCGGGTGCACTTGATGTTTTCGAGAAATTCTTTCCTGCAATTCCTCGGGTCTCCTAGTATCACTTCCAGGTTGATTGTTCCGAGTGGCCGAACGGCTTTCCTTGGTAGTATCCCGTGGAAGGATGTTTCTGATTCTGCGAGTCCGTTGATGACCCACAAGTATAGGGGGTGTATCGTAGTACTTTCGATAAATAAGAGTGTCGAACCCAACGAGGAGCAGAAGGTGTTGACAAGGAATTTCGATGAAGGAATAACTGTAAATACTGAAAGATAGATTTGTAGGTTTTTTTTTATATTGCAGATAAATAAAGTGTGAGTAAATAAAATGCAGTAATAATAATTGCAGCAAGTGGCCCAATCCTTTCTTCAGCAAAGGACAAGCCAGTGGGTTTACTTATGATTAACAAACATTCTCGAGGACACACGGGAGGTTTCTGTCAAGTGCTTTTGTTTCTGCCGCTGAATAATCCCTAGTGTTTTGATAAGTGTTGTGTGGGTGAACATATGCTAACGTACCGTCCCATCCAAGACTAATACATACTTGTGATTATACCCCTTGCAATCATCCGCAACTACAAGAAAGTAATTAAGAAATAAATCTAACCACAACTTTAAACTCCGGGATCCTAACGGGGGTTTAGGTTTCTGTCACTCCGGCAACCCCACAATTAGTAGCTAAATACACGATGCATTCCCCTAGGTCCATAAATGATGAAGTATCATGTAGCCGACGTTCACATGACACCTCTAGAAGAATAACACCACAACTTAAATATCAAACCATTAAATATTACTCAACATTACTTCACTACTAACAACTTGACTTCTCCCATGTCCTCAAGAAAAACACGAACTACTCACAAGACATCATATGGATCATAATCAGAGGTGATATAATGGATGATAACAATATGGTCATAAAGTGCAAACACCGATAAATCTCACAAGCATCAACTACTAACAAGTAATCCACACCGGGAGAGAGATCTAATGTAAAACAACGATAGAGGCCCCTAATTGTTACATCGAGATGACGTGGATGATGAGGCTGATGGTGCTTGTGGTGATGACGATGATGATGACGATCTTGATGATGCCAGAAGTGATGACGGTGACGATGGCAATGATTTCCCCTCTCCGGAGACGAATTTCCCCGACAGATTTCTCCCTGCCAGAGAGCTTTTCTCTCTCGGGTGTTTTCCTCCCCGAGGCGGCGGCGGAATAATTCTTCGATGATGGTATGAGTCTTAGGGTTCCCTGGGGGCCAACTACGCGAAAGATATCCCCCGGAGGTGTGGGCCCCTGGTGGCCCCCCTCTGGCTCCCCTTCTGGCTGGACTCCTCCTCTGAAATTCTAAGAGACCCCCGGTGTCCCTGTTCTTCTTCTGATCTTCTGAAATATGGTATCTTGACGGTGCTTTTTTCCATCAGATTTCTGGTCCCGGTGTTTATTCTCCAAAAATTATGAAACATGCAAAATAAGATAAAATAACATAAGGGATGCATCATACCATGAAATATATCGATGAATAACAGAAAATTATGATATAAAATAGTGATGCAAAATGGACGTATCAACTCCCCCCAAGCTTAGACCTCGCTTGTCCCCAAGCAAAACTGAACTCAGTAAACATGACCACAAGTTTATGGAGTGAAGAGTCGATAAATAAAATACGGACAAGAAGCATCACATTTATCTATGCACCAATCATTATAGACAGCAACTTCCTCTCATATAACTTAACTTGAAACGAGTAATTGGAGTCACAAACAAAGATGCAAAAGAGAGAGAATCAAAATTGGTGATGGCAAACTTCGTTCTTGGTCAGAAAACATTTAATGATATCATACTTATCTTAGGTGAAGTTTTTATAACAAGTCTTGTATTGTAGAGCTTAACATGTTTAATTATAACAATCCTTTTACAGTGATTCATAGCATTCAAAGTAATATTCATTCAGATAATAAGGCATGTGCTAAACAAAGAAGGATAGAAAACATGATTGAATAAATCAACATATAGATGGTGAGATCACAACAACTCAAATGATTGCTGGAGACAGAAAGGAATGGGTTTACTGACTCAACATAAAATTAAAAGATAGGCCCTTCGCAGAGGGAAGGATGGATCACTCATGTGCTAGAGCTTTTATTTTAATAAAACAGAGGTATACAATGCATGACACTCCTCCCATCCATATTACACAAACCATGGCTAACTGAATCCTCGGGTGCCTGCCAACAATCACAAACCATGGAGGAGTGTCTAATTTTGAGAGAGGTGTATGCTTATGTCAACTAATGGAAAACAGAAAATATAGTACGTCACAAGCCAACTAGACTTCACAAGAGCGGCTCCCATTGAAGGACGCAACTGGTATAGAAGGTCATCCCTCTTTCTCTTTTGTTTACACAATTATGCACTGACTGATAAATCAGGGGCAAAAATAGTGGAGAGAATTTGTATTATTATTTGGGGCTGGGAACCCTGCTGCCAGCTCTTCTAGCATTTGGATAAGCGGATGAAGCCACTATTCCAGGTGTGTGAGTCCAATCAACAAGTGAGATAAAGATTCTCTATTTGCGTCCTCATGAGCTAAAACAGGAACACAAAACAGGGATAATTTTGAAGGTTTAAAGGTAACACATGAGCAATTTACTTGGAGTGGCAGTGAAATACCACATGTAGGAAGGTATGGTGGACACAAATGGCAAGGTTTTGGGGCTCAATGTTTTGGATGCACGAGAAGCATTCCCTCTCAGTACAGGGCTTTTGGCTAGCAAGGCTGGGTAGCAAGCATAAGAGTTGAGGGAAAACAAACAAATATACATATGATGAAAGCAATCATGCAATCTTCATTGAAAGCCCAAGCAATCTTAACTTGTGAATACTAAGATTATGAGCTAATAGGAAAATTCCTCTTTCTATACTAGCATCTCAAAATATTATTTCTACTGACCCAAGCTAAGTTTGCCAAAACCAACTAGATTAACTTGATGATCTCCAGAGTGATACCAAATACTAACAACAAGCTCAACCATACCACATAAATTGAAAACTAAAATAAGGTGGGTAGAAAGTAAATGATGAAACTTCTCATTAATCTTTCAAAACGGCAACTCACACCAACGGATACAACGATAACCAACTAAGGAGAGACACTTCCATACTGCAAACCATCCTATATGATAACTTATCTACTCATGATATGACTCTACTGAAAAGGTAAAACGATTAAAGATAGTGATGCGATACCACGACACCCCCAAGCTTGGAACAAGCCAAGGGGATACCAAAACCAATGACGAATCAATTCTTCGGTGGTGGTGAAGGTGGAATCATTCGGAGAGGAGTCAGAAAGCCCTTGATGATACGATGAAGCTCAATGGTTTCCGCCTCCAGAATTGCTACCTCGGCCTTGAGAATACGATATTGTTCGCAGAATTGATCGGCGACCCGGTGTGCTTCAGCTATCATAGAAAATATGTTGGGGTCTTGATCCTGAGGCACGGTCCCCTGCACATTATGATAGTAGCGACGCTGAGGGTTAATGGATCCCACAAAGGTGGGGCTGCTCGTTGGCGCTTGTGCAGCCCTCCGAATATCTTCCCTCAAGTTGTTAACCATGTCTTCCCTCCTTGCATCTATCTCTTCTTCCGTCGCCCATCCCACGAAAGCACCCTTGTTGATGTCTTGCTAGATTTGTCAAAGACGGCGTGTAGTGTAATCCTCAATGCTAGAGCCAAAGGAGGACATCTTGACCTAGAAACTCCGAAGTCCTGACAGGAAAACAACTCGAAACAGAAACACGACGAGAAAACGATATACGGACCTCGGGGGTCCGGGGGATTATATATAAAAAAGTTTCATAACGAAAGGAAAGTCCAGGTCGAAAACGAGTCGGAGAGGGGCTCCGGGGCGCCCACACCATAGGCTGGTGCGGCCAAAGGTGGGCCCGCATGACCCCATGGTGTGGAGCCTCCGGGCTCCGTCTCCGCCTCGTTTCCGGCTCATAATTTTTCATATTTTCAATAAAAGTAAAAATAAATGTTGAAGATGTTTCGCGAATGTTTTCTTACCAAAACTGATACCTATTCAAAAACTGACTCTGTAGTTTCTCAAATATGATTCCTAATAAATTCCTCCGGGATCATGGCTCGAATACAATCAACATTTTCATTATAAGGATCTCCAGAAATATAATGCTTGAGTCTTTGGCCATTCACCACTTGTGAAGTGTTGTCTTCAAGGGAAACAATTTTAATTTCCCCCAAACGATATGCCTCTTCGATAGCAAAAGGTCTTTCCCATCTTGAGAGTAATTTTCCTGCAAAAAATTTGAGACGAGATCTATACAATAGCACTTTCTCACCAACATGAAATTATCTTTTAATAATTCTCTTATCGTGCCACCTTTTAACTTTCTCTGTAAAGAGCTTAGCATTTTCATATGCTTCACTCCTCCGTTCATCTAAAGAACTTAAGTCAAGCAACCTTTTTCTCACCAGCAAGTTTAAAATCCCTATTTAGGTCTCTCACTGCCCAATAAGCTTTGTGTTCTAATTCTAGGGGAAAGTGACAAGCTTTTCCATAAACCATTTTATCAGGAGACATGCCCATGGGATTTTATAAGCATTTCTATATGCCCACAGAGCATCATTTAATTTCTTAGCGCATTTTTTTCTAGATTTGTTAACAGTCTGTTGCAAGATAGATTTGATTTCTCTATTTGATAATTCTACTTGCTCATAGTTTGAGGATGATAGGGTGAGGCAATTCTATGATTAACATCATATTTAGCAAGAGTCTTTCTAAAACCACCATGAATAAAATGAGAACCCCCATCAGTCATAAGATATCTAGGCACACCAAACCTAGGGAAAATAATGTCTTTAAGAATTTTTAATGAGGTTTCACCATTAGCACTTTTAGTAGGTATAACTTCTACCCATTTAGTAACATAATCAACAACAACAAGAATATGAGTGTAGCCTTGTGAAGGAGGGAAAGTACCCATAAAGTCAAAACCCCAACAATCAAACGGTTCAATAACAAGAGAATAATTCATAGGCATTTCATTACGTGTAGAAATATTTCCAACCATTTTACATTGATCACAAGATAAAACAAACTTTCTAGCATCTTTAAAAAGAGTGGGCCAATAAAAACCTGATTGTAGAACCTTATGTGCAGTTCTATCTCCAGTGTGATGTCCTCCATAAGCACTACTGTGACATTTTCTCAATATCTCTCGTTGTTCATTTTCAGGAACACATCTTCACATAATACCATCAACACCTTATTTATATAAGTGTGGGTCATCCCAAAAATAATGCCTAAAATCATAGAAGAATTTTCTTCTTTGCTGAGTTGTAAAGGTAGGAGGCAAATACTTGGAAATAATAAAGTTAGCATAATCAACATAGCATGGAATCTCTCGAGAGCTCACTTTTATTGCAGCCAAATGTTCATTAGGAAAACTATCATTAACAGGAATAGGGTCATCAGAGATATTTTCTAATCTAGACAAATTATCAGCAACAGGATTTTCAGCACCCTTCCTATCCATAATATGTAAATCAAACTCTTGTAAGAGAAGCACCCATCTAATAAGCCTAGGCTTAGCATCTTTCTTTTCCATAAGGTACTTACTAGCAGCATGATCAGTATGAATAGTAACTTTAGAATCAACAATATACTGCCTAAATTTATCACAAGCAAAAACTACAGCTAGGAACTCTTTCTCAGTGGTAGCATAATTCTTTTGAGTAGCATTAAGAGTTTTACTACCATAGTGAATAAAATTTAGCTTCTTATCTACCCGTTGTCCAAGAACAACACCTAAATCCTTCACACATAATTTCTTCATTAACTATAAATTCCACATAATCACTAGCATCACACATAATTTCAAACGATAAATTCCAATCAGGGGGTTGAACAATAGGGGCAGATATTAAAGCCTTCTCTAAAATTTCAAAAGCTTCTTTACAATCTTCATAAAAAACAAAAGGTACATCCTTTTGAAGAACATTAGTAAGAGGCTTTGATATTTTAGAGAAATCTTTAATAAACCTTCTATAGAAACCTAGGGCAGGGCATTTTCTCAATGGCTTCAACTTTAGCTCTATCAACTTCAATTCCTCTTTCAGAAATTTTATGTCCAAGAACAATTCCTTCATTAACTATAAAATGGTATTTCTCCCAATTAAGAACAAGATTAGTCTCCTCACATCTCTGCGAAACTTTTTTCAAGATTCTGCAAACAATTATCAAAAGAAGTTCCATACACGGAGAAATCGTCCATGAAGACTTCCACAATTTCCTCACAAGAACCATGAAAGATAGCAGACATGCATCTTTGAAAAGTAGCAGGAGCATTACATAAACCAAAAGGCATACGTATATAAGCATAGGTTCCATAAGGAAAAGTGAAAGTTGTTTTCTCCTGATCAGGCTTTCTAACAGCAATTTGAGAGAACCCAGAATAACCATCAAGAAAGCAGAAATGAGTTTTCTTAGACAACCTTTCTAACATTTGATCAATAAAAGTCAAAGGATAATAATCTTTCTTAGTAACCTTGTTAACCTTCCTAAAATAAATACACATCTTATAACAACCACTACTCTCTGAGGAATAAGTTCATTATTTTGATTTGGCACAACAGTCATCCCTCCTTTCTTAGGGACACAATGCACAGGACTAACCCATCTACTCCAGCAATAGGATAAATAATACCCGCATCAAGGAGTTTAATACCCCATTTCTTACCACATCCTTCATCTTAGGATTTAAACGGTGTTGATGTTCAACAACTGGCTTTGCATCAGGTTCAATATTAATAGCATGCTGACATATAGCAGGAGAAATCCCCTCCAAATCATCAAGAGTATAACTAATACCACCTCCGTGTTTCCTCAATATTCCCAATAATTTCTCCTCTTCTTTACTAGAAAGTTTAGAACTAATAATAACAAGTTTCTTATCATCAATATGAGCATATTTAAGATTGTCAGGCAATGGCTTTAAATCAAAAACAGGATCCTCCTTGGGTGGTAATGTGGTACCCAAGTCTTCCACCGGTAAATTATGTTTCAGCATTGCTGGCTGATGTAGGAAGATCTCATCAATTTCATTTATTTCTTCCATAAAGACATCACTTTCACGGTCTTCCATGTATTGCTGCAAAGGATTGTTAGGAGCAAGAGCAATAGCAGCCAATTGTTCAACTCTATAATTCTCATTAGGTAATTCAGATTCATAAGGTGCTTTAGAAAATTTGGAGGAATTAAATTCATAAGACCCTCCATCAAACTTTGTAAGGATTCTCTCCTTTTTACAATCTATAACAGCACCACAAGTGTGTAAGAAAGGTCTACCAAATATAATATGACAAGTATCACTAGTAGAAGTGCCTAGTACTAGAAAATCAGCAGGATATTTAGTTTTACCACATAAGACCTCCACATCTCTAACAATACCAATTAGAGAAATAGTTTCCTTATTAGCAAGTTGAATAATCACATCCATGTCTTCAAGTTCACAAGAACCAATTTCATGCATGATTTATCTATAAAGCTCATACGGAATAGCACTAGAACTAGCACCAATATCACACAAACCATAATAGCAATGATCACCTATCCTAACAGATAGCACAGGAACTCTAGGTTTCCTAGATTTACTAGGATGAGAGACAATATTAGAAGCATCTTCACAAAATATAATGTTTCCCTCTTCTACATTTTTCAGAAACAAGGTCCTTTACTATTGCTGTTGTAGGTTCTACAGCTATTTGTTCCTCGGGTTCTACAGGTTTCCTTGCACTTTCAATAACCACACTAGCTAACATAGAATGTTCTTTTACCTTAGCAGGGTAAGGCATTTTCTCAATATAAGGTCCAGGCACAATAGAATCAACGGTATGAACTTCTATATCTCTAGCAGGAACACAATTAACAATATCTTTATAAGGTGCATGGTACTTATCCCATTCCTTTTTGGGAATATCAATATAAGAAACAAAAGCCTTATATAAGTTTTCAGCAACTTGAGAATCAAGACCATAAACAATACTAACATTATGAAAATCATCGGATGAGATAAAAGTTTTAATCCATTCATAATCATAATTTATACCTGACTTTCTACCTTTGTCGTTATCCCATCCTTCAGTATTTTCTTGAATACGGTCAAGAAGATCCCATTTAGCTTCATCCTTCATACGTGTAAATGATCCAGAACAAGAAGCATCCAATAAATCCTTATCATGAAGAGAAATCCTTGCATAGAAATTATTAATAACAATATTATTGGGGAGCTCATGAATGGGGCATTTGAGCATTAGTAACTTCAATCTCCCCTATGCTTGGGAAATACTCTCTCCTTCATGAGGCAAAAAAATTATATATATAATTCCAATCTCTATGAATTTCACTGGGAGGATAGAATTTAGAATAAAAAAGAGGCACAATTTCCTCCCATCCAATAGTCTGGCTATTTTTCAGCAGTTTGAACCATTCAGCGGCTCGGCCTGTCAATGATATAGAGAATAATTTCCTCTTCACTTGGCCCATTGTAATACCTGCACACTTGAACAACTCGCATAATTCATGTAAAAAGAGCAAATGATCACCAGGATGGACAGTTCCATCACTTGAATAGCAGTTATTCATAACATGTTTAACAATCTTTATAGGTATTTTATAAGGATCCAAATCATCAGGCGGTGGGTCACTTACTACCCTAGCAGTGGCAGAAGTGCCCGCAAATAGGGACTCGAAAGGATATCCAAGCATAGTGTAATAAATAAGTAGACAGTAATAAAAACAACACTTATAGCAGAAGCTTCCTTTATCAATTCCACTTCGCAATAGCGCTTCACTCCCGGCGAAGGCGCCAGAAAATAGTCTTGATGACCTATAAGTATAGGGGGTGTTTCGTAGTACTTTCGATAAATAAGAGTGTCGAACCCAACGAGGAGCAGAAGGTGTTGACAAGCAGTTTCGATGGAGAAATAACTGTAAATACTGAAAGATAGATTTGTAGGTGTTTTTGATATTGGAAATAAATAAAGTGCGAGTAAATAAAATGCAGTAATAATAATTGCAGCAAGTGGGCCAATCATTTCTTCAGCAAAGGACAAGCCGGTGGGTTTACTTATGATTAACAAACGTTCTCTAGGACACACGGGAGGTTCCTGTCAAGTGCTTTTGTTTCATGCCACTGAATAATCCCTAGTGTTTTGATAAGTGTTGTGTGGGTGAACCTATGCTAATGTATCGTCCCATCCAAGACTAATACATACTTGTGATTATACCCCTTGCAAGCATCCGCAACTACAAGAAAGTAATTAAGAAATAAATCTAACCACAACTTTAAACTCCGGGATCCTACGCTCCCTCGTGTAATGGTTTCCTAACGGGGGTTTAGGTTTGTGTTACTCCGGCAATCCCACAATTAGTAGCCAAATACACGATGCATTCCCCTAGGCCCATAAATGGTGAAGTATCATGTAGTCGTCGTTCACATAACACCACTAGAAGAATAACACCACAACTTAAATATCAAACCATTAAATATTACTCAAGATTACTTCACTACTAACAACTTGACTTCTCCCATGTCCTCAAGAACAACACGAACTACTCACAAGACATCATATGGATCATAATCGGAGGTGATAGAATGGATGATAACAATCTGTTCATAAAATACAAACACCGATAAATCTCACAAGCATGAACTACTAACAAGTAATCCACACCGGGGGAGAGATCTAATGTAAAACAACGATAGAGGCCCCTAATTGTTACAGCGGGATGATGGTGGATGATGAGGGTGATGGTGATGGTGGCGATGACGATGATGATGGCGATATTGATGATGCCCAGAGTGATGATGGTGACGATGGCGATGATTTCCCCTCTCCGGAGAGGAATTTCCCCGGCAGATTTCTCCCTGCCAGAGAGCTTTTCTCTCTCGGGTGTTTTCCGCCCCAAGGCGGCGGCGGAATAATTCCTCGATGATGGTATGAGGCTTAGGGTTCCCTGGGGGCCAAGCAGTGGCGGAGCTAGCTCACCATGGAAGCCTGGGCAAAGTTTAGTGTATGAGCTAGCTCACCATGGAAGCCTGGGAAAAGTTTAGTGTATGCCCTTAATAATTCTTATTCAATCCTCACCGAACAATATTATTAATAAAGGGTTGAGGAATGTAGCCCGGGCAGCCGCCCGGGCATGCCGGTCTGTGGCTCTGCCACTGGGGCCAAGTACGCGAAAGATATCCCCCGGAGGTGGGCCAGGGTGGCCACACCACCTTGTGGCGCGGCCAGGGGGCGCGCCACCTCATGGTGTGGGCCCCTGGTGGCCCCCCTTTGGCTCCCCTTCTGGCTAGACTCCTCCTCTGAACTTCTAAGACACCCCCGGTGTCCCTCATTTTCTTCTGATCTTCTGAAATATGGTATCTCGACGGTGCTTTTTTCCATCAGATTTCTGGTCCGAGTGTTTATTCTCCAAAAATTATGAAACATGCAAAATAATAAAAAATAACATAAGGGATGCATCATAACATGAAACTAGAAAAATGCCCCGCGAGTTGCAGCGGGAATCGCTTTAGAAATTATATAATATTAGAAAACGATGTAATGTGTATGATATATTAAGTTATCTAAAAGAACATGCAACATTTCATTTAGCATAGTCAAGATATTAAATTTAATCGACACGAAATTTGTGTATTAAAAATTATTAATATGTGGATGGTTAAAAAAATCAATGATGTGGAGTTTGCATGTAGATATGAATAAGTATTAATGGATATGACATGTAAAATTGGTTGGCTAAGAAGATGGATGATGTGGATAGCTTGCATGTTGAGATAGAAAAATAATTAATGCATGTTAGTGGGGTTTTTCTATATAAGAAGTATAGATATATCGATGAATAACAGAAAATTATGATATAAAATAGTGATGCAAATGGACGTATTATCCGTCCAGGTTCTTGTTCATATTGCGGAGTGTGTCCGCGTATATGATGTTGATTCCGCTGCCGTCGTCCATGAACACCCGAGCAAGGTCGTAGTTTCCTATTTTCGCCCGAATAACGAGCGCGGCGTACCCTGGTAGATATACTCGTGGAGGGTGGTCCTCTCGGGAGAAAGTTATCGGCTACTCTGACATCTTCAGGTATTCGGTTGCGGACGGTGGAGCTTGTACTGCCATATTAACTTGGTGTGTGTTTGTCTTCTGGACTCCTCGGGACGGGCAGACCTTTTGTATCATGCCTAGGAGCCCCGCTGGGTTTGGGTATCCGTTGGCTCCCTAGTTTGTGGCGGGTGGCGCTGGTAGCACAGCTATTGCTGCGCCCTGCTGGTGTATTGCGGGTGGAGGCAGGGGTGGTGGCTGGTATCCTCCTGGCAATTGTGGGTACCCCTAGCTAACAGCAGCCCCGTGCTTCTTCGTGTATGCCTCGTGGATGTCCTGGAATTTTCGGCAGTCCTTGAGGAGGTGAGTGGCCTTGGTTTTTCCCGTGTGCTTATCTGTGAATAGATGTAGCGACCAGTATCCATCAAGGTCTTCCTCAGGAGTTTTGTCGTCTGGCTTTGGCTTCCAGTCGCGATTCCCGCGAGATCCGCTGTCGCGATTTCTTGTGAACTCGGCCGCCACCAGTTCCGATTGGTCATCCTGGTCGTAGTGTTTCCTCTTCCTTCTTCTACGATCTCTGTTGCGGTCTTGTTCAGGTGCGGGTGAGGAAGCTTTTTCGTTTTGCAGGGATTCCTCACCGTTGGCCCATCTGTCTGCAATCACCATTAATTCCCCGATTGTCTTGGGCGCAGATTGTCCTAGTTCTTCTCGGAAAGCGGCGCGCCGAGCGCCTTTGGAGAAGGCCTCAACCGCGACTTCTTTCGACATATTTTCCGCTGTGTTCTTGAGTGTGGTCCATCTCTGGATATACGCGCGGGTGGACTCGCCGCTTTTCTGCCTGCACGCTCGCAGCTCTTCGATAGTTGCGGGTCATTTATATGTCCCTTGGAAGTTTTTCTCGAAGTCGCGAGTGAGATCGTCCCAATATCTGTAACACGCGCGCGGTCTTCCTTCGAGCCAACTACGGGCGGCGCCTACAAGGTGTAGATTTAGGTACTGCATAGCTGTTGTCTTGTTCCCGCGCTGGCACTTCACTACAGTAGGTAGTCTGAGAGCCATGACTTGGGTTCTATCGAACTGTCGTACTTTGGGACCTCTGTCGAGAGTTTGAATCTTTTGGGCATTGGCGCTTCGCGGATACTGCGACTGAAGCATATTGCACCACAGGCCTCCTCGTTAGAGGAGGTGGACAACGATCGGGCACGGTTCCTGCGAGCTCGGGCCTTGTCGGCCTTGCTTTGGCGATATCTCCACGTGCGTCGTAATCGGGCCGGTCGCGGTTGTCCTCATGTCGTGGTTCCCTGCTGCGATGTCGCGATCGGCTTCCATGGTGCCATGGGCTGCGATCGCAATCTTGCGGGCTATCATCGTCGCTACGCGGACTTTCACCACGGCGGCGGGCTTCCTTTCCCCGGGGGCAGCAAGGTGATTCCTTGTCTCCCCTTCTAGGCGACATGCTCCCACGTCTGCGAGGTGTTTTGTCTGCCCGAGGGTTTTGTCGGCTTCTGGAGTGGTCGCGTTCCTACGGTTCTGGGCGGCGAGTCTTGCGGCTGCCATGCCTAACCATTTTCGTAACTTGCTAATGTTGTTCCGCGCGGGGGTCGTTCTCGAGCGATTTGTTCTCCTGTAAGTACGTGGCGGCTGCCAGGAGAGCCGCAACGGGGTTCGTCGGGTGCACGTTGCCTTCCTCGTCGACGTGCATGAGGGATGTGTCGAGTGATTTGCTGATCCCGCTGAGGTACTCGTGGTCCATGCGAGCAGTCTTCGAGACATACTTTTCTTCTTTGGGGGTTGGCTACCCGTAGATTGGGTCCTTGAAAGTGATGCGCAACGCGCACTCAAAGCATCTGATGCTTCCTTCCGTGTGTCCAGATCTCTGCGGGCTTCTACGATCGGTCGACCTGTTCGGACCAAGTGGTAGTGGTAGGCGGTCAGATCATCTCGAGAAGTGATGCACTTTGTTGGAACCCCAAGAGGAGGGTATGATGAGTACAACGGTAGGAGTTTTCCCCTTAGTTAAGAACCAGGGTTATCAATCCAGTAGGAGAAAGAGGACCTTCGGAAGGTTGATGCCACTGACGGTGGTGCTGGCTCTTCACCGGTGTCAGCAACAACGTGGAACCTGCACACAACACAACCAAAATACTTTGCCCCAACGGTACAATGAGGCTGTCAATCTCACCGGTCTTGCTGAAAACAAAGATTAGATGTATAGTGTGGAAAACCGTGTATGCTTGCAGTAAGTAAAGAAAGCAGGAAATTGTTGTGGTTTGTTTAACAGTGTGGAAAATGGACCGGGGTTCATAGTTTCACTAGTGGTGTCTCTCCATAAAAGATAGCATGCTGGGTGAACAAATTAAAGCTGGGAAATTGAAAAATAGAGGTTGCACCGTAGTGCACAATATGACATGAAGATTACTATGATATTTAGTGCTGGCATTACAACAAGATACATAGACCGACATCTATCTGCATCTATGACTAATAATCCACTCTCAGGTTATCATCCGAACCACCTTAGGTATTAAGTTAGAAGCAACAGATAATTGCATTAAACAAAGTGTGTAATGTAAGCAATGATTATGCCCGCGGGCATTCTAACCACTGTTTTCTCCCTAATGGCAACATCACATCCTCCCCCTTCACGTTTCTGTCACTCGAGCAAGGCGAAAAGGAGGCATGAACTCACTATCGAGCATAAATACTCCCTCTTGGAGTCACTAGCAACTACTTGGCCAGAGTAACCACTAGCAACGGAAAGCATGCAAGATCACAAATAGCATAAGAAAATAAAGACAATAATCAACATGGCATAAGTTCAATATTCATCGGATCCCAGCAAACACAACATATAGAATTACATAAGATCAATCTTGATCATGATAGGCAGCTCATGAGATCTAAACATGGAGGCATATGAGGAGAAGACAAGCATCTATCTACAGCTACGAACCCGTAGTCCAAGGATTTACGGTGACGGCGGCTGTAGAAAATACAGTATGAATTTTCAGTAGCATTATAATTTATAATATCAAGTAAAATAGGACCATCATCAACAGCATTATCATAAGATTTATCCAAGTAGCATGGATTATCATAAATAACAGTAGAAATATCATTCTCACAAGTTTCATTCATAGTAGTATCAAGGTCACAAGTATAGCAAGTATCAATTTCATCAAATAATGTATGAGTTAAAGAGTTACTATCATTGGGAGGTAGACATGGGTTCCATTCTTCCTCCTCTTGATCATCACTCTCCTCCTCTTTTTCATCCAATGAGCTTCCAGATTCAGCGGTTTATTCTTCTATAGGTTCCTGCAAGGCATTAGTCTCTTCCTTAGGTTGAGAGCATTTATTAATATTTCCCATTATGTAGTAATTTCAATCCTTGTAATTATCAAAGCAATATTCAAGTAAATAGGCAAAATAGGCAAAATAGGCAATTTCGAATGCACCCTTCCAAGCAATAAATTCTTCAATTTGTTCCACATCATATAATTCATAATTTCCCTTAACATAAGAAGATATGGTAACATTATCATTATACTCACATTGAAAAGGGAGGTGTTTATACCTCCTACAGCAGCAAGATTTATCAAAGCAATAAGTAACATTATAGGTGGCCCAATAAGTGTATCCCTTTTTAGCATAGTCATGCAATTTATTAATTTTATCCAATAAGTGTATCCCTTTTTGTGACAAGCGGTGTTCCTCATAATGTTTTTGTTGTTCATTCGTGAACCCACCTTGTCTAAAATAACTAATTTCAAAGACATCAAACATTGATAGCAAGCATAATAAAGCAAAAAATAGCAAGTGAATGCTTCACTTGAAAATACTTGAGTTTCCCTTTTATGCCATAGAGTAAACTTTTTTTGTGTGTTTTTGATGTAAAGAAGCAAAACAAGACAAAAAATAAAAACAAGACAATAAACAAAATAAAGAGGTTGAGAGTAAGAGACTCCCCTTGCCAGAAGACTTCCTTCTCCCCGGCAACGGCGCCAGAAAAATCCTTGATGCACTTTGTTGGGAACCCCAAGAGGAGGGTATGATGAGCACAGCGGTAGGAGTTTTCCCCGTAGTTAAGAACCAGGGTTATCAATCCAGTAGGAGAAAGAGGACGTTCAGAAGGTTGATGCCACTGACGGTGGTGCTGACGCTTCACCGGTGTTAGCAACAACGTGGAACCTGCACACAACACAACCAAAATACTTTGCCCGAACGGTACAGTGAGGTTGTCAATCTCACCGGTCTTGTTGAAAACAAAGATTAGACATATAGTGTGGAAACCAGTGTATGCTTGCAGTAAGTAAAGAAAGCAGGAAATTGTTGTGGTTTGTTTAACAGTGTGGAAAATAGACTGGGGTTCATAGTTTCGCTAGTGGTGTCTCTCCATAAAAGATAGCATGCTGGGTGAACAAATTACAGCTGGGAAATTGACAAATAGAGGTTGCACCATAATGCACAATATGACATGAAGATTACTATGATATTTAGTGCGGGCATTACAACAAGATACATAGACCGACATCCGTCTGCATCTATGACTAATAATCCACCCTCAGGTTATCATCCGAACCCCCTTAGGTATTAAGTTGCAAGCAACAGATAATTGTATAAAACAAAGTGTGTAATGTAAGAAATGATTATGCACGTGGGCACTCTCACCGATGTTTTCTCCCTAATGGCAACATCACATCCTCCCCCTTCACGTTTCTGTCACTCGAGCAAGGCGAAAAGAAGGCATGAACCCACTATCGAGCATAAATACTCCCTCTTGGAGTCACTAGCAACTACTTGGCCAGAGTAACCACTAGCAACGGAAAGCATGCAAGATCACAAATAGCATATGCAAATAAAGACTATAATCAACTTGGCATAAGTTCAATATTCATCGGATCCTAGCAAACACATCATATAGAATTACATAAGATCAATCTCGATCATGATAGGCAGCTCACGAGATCTAAACATGGAGGCATATGAGGAGAATACAACCATCTAGCTACAGCTACGAACCCGTAGTCCAAGGATGAACTACTCACGGATCACTCCGGAGGCAGGCATGGTGATGTAGAAGCCTCCGGTGATGATCTCCTCTCCGGCAGGGTGCCGGAAACAGCTTTAGAACCCCCCTGATCTAGGGTTGACGGTGACGGCGGCTGCGGAACTTTTCGTGGATTTTTGATCAGGTGTTTAGGGTTTTCCATCCGAAGGGCTTAAATAGGAGAAAGGGCAGAGGTGGTGGAGTTCCAGGGGTCCCACACCCATAGGTGGCGCGGCTAGGGGGGACACGCGCCACCCTATGGTGTGGCCCCCTGTTGCCCCTCTTCGACTCCTCTTCGGTGTTCTGGATGCTTCCAGGGAAAATAGGAACTTCGGGCTTTGTGGGGTCCAATTCCGAGAATGTTTGCAGAACAACTTTTCTAAAACCAAAAACAACAGAAAATAGGGAACTGGCACTTGGCATCTTGTTAATAGGTTTTTCCCAGAAAACGTATAAAAATGCTATAAATAAGGGATAAAACATGTAGCAAATGACATAATATGATCATGGAGCATCCGAAATTATAGATACGTTGGAGACGTATCAAGAAGCTCCGTCTTCTATCGGCTGGCCAGATCGTACCGTGGCCTTTGCTTTGAGCCAAGCGGCTCGCGAGACTTTGATGTCCTCTCGCTCCTTTTGGCTTGTCTCCGTTTCATCGAGTTGTTTAGTTGATCCTGCCATGCATACTTGGGCCAAATATGGCTCGTGAGTCCTAGGCGTGGGTCGAAAACTTTCACCGAATCTGGAGGGCTCCTCAGCTGCGATCGTGTGGAAATCGCGTGTGTTGCGGCGGATGGAGCCGTTGCTGGGCGCCAAGTCGCGACCAGCGTCATCAGGTGGCGAATCAAAGTTTGCCGTGCTGGAGACGGATTCAGAGTCCGACTCGCCGATCCCGATCTAGTCGGGGAAGTGCAGGATTCCCGCCTTGCTGGCACAGAAGTGGAAGCTGCCGAACATCAGGCTGACGCTCTTCTCGAGTCCGCTGAATACCGGGTGCGATTCTGGCGAGTGGGGCGCGTAGATGAGCGACCCAAAGCGTATTGGCTCCGATGGAGTCAATGATCCAGGGCTCCAGCTGAAGTTGGGCGAAGATGAGGCCGAAGACTCCGTGGATCTAGCGCCCGCCGTTCCCACAGACGGCGCCAATTGTCGATTACTCATGTCAACAAGTCCCTCGGATGACCCGATAGGGTTTCGATTAAGAGAACGAGTAGGCGCTGGCGACAATCATCGGCTAGCAGGGGACACAGTTTTACCCAGGTTCGGGGCCCTCTTAGAGGTAAAATCTTTACTCCTGCTCTTGAGATCTGTATTAGCAGTAGATCGATTACAAGGTGGGTGTGCAAGCCGAGAGATTGATCTCGAGCTTATGGCTATCGTGGTGAAAAGTAGATTGGATCCCTCCCCTGGTGGTTCTCCTAGCCTTTTATAGGTTTCTTAGGTCCCAAACCGTGTCTGGGGGGTTACAAACCCTAGCTCTAGGTCGGTAAAAGATTTCTGTCTTGACCCGCAAGTCTTTGCGGGTGGGCTTCTGTTGGGCCTTCTAGAACCACGGGGTAGCACCTCTCTTTGGGCCTAGGTCTTGGGCCTTGGACTGGGTAGGCTCACCCGACCGGTCCGGGAGTCATCCCCACGTCAATCTTGTTCAATTCTTTTAGGATGTCCTTCAGTATATAAGGGGTACTGGGTAGAAACACCATTTCTAGTAATTATTTCACAAACATGTTATTCTCTAGAAGCATTAGCTAGCGTATCTTTTTGCGCTTCAGTAAGTTGATCAATTTGAGTTTGAACCATATGAAAATGTTCAACAAGAATTTTAACATCGTTATAGGTTCTCTCAACAACACCATGCAAATTATCAATAGCTCTAGAGTTTTCCATAAGATGGTTTTGCACTCTCATATTAAAGTTGTGTTACTTAACAACATAATTATCAAATTCATCTAAACATTGATAAGGTGGTTTAGACTAGGGAATATCTTTATTATCAAAGTATTGGAGAGAGTGTACCTCAACAGTTGATGGATGAGAAATAGGATTATAGAATTCTTCTATAGGAGGCAAATTCTTCACATCTTCAGATTTAATACCCCTCTCTTTAAGAGATTTCTTGGCTTCCTTCATCACTTCATCATTTAATTCAATCATCCTTCTCTTCTTGGGTGATGGTATTAGTGTTGGCTCTGGTGTAGGTGTAGGCTCAGGTATATTCCAGTCATCATTATTTTTTGCTATTTTAGCCATTAATTCCCCAGCTTCTCCTGGAGTACTTTTCCTGAAAACACAACCAACACAACTATCCAGGTATGTCCTAGATTCAAAAGTTAGTCTATTATAAAATATATCTAGGAGCTCATTTTTAGGTTATGGATATCCAGGGCTAGCTCTTATTAAAGAACAAAACCTTGTCCAATATTCAGGCAATTTTCTCCTTCGGTTTTTTCAAAGTTAAAGATTCTTTGCAAAGCAACATGTTGGGCACTAGCAGGAAAATATTTTTGAAATAAAGCATTAACCAAATCCATATGATTAGTAATAGATCCAGGTGATAGATTGTTAAACCAAGTTTTAGCTTCATCTTTCAATGAGAAAGGGAAGATCTTGGTAACAAAATAAGTATGCAATTTAGTATCATCAGAAAATAAACTACTCAAGGATGAAAGCTCATTCATGTGTTCCATATCACTTTTACTTTCAGTTCCACAAAAAGGTTCCTTCTAAACAATAGATATATAAGATAAATCCAGAGAGAAATCATAATCCTTGTCTTTAATGTGTATGGGAGATGTGGAAAACTTAGCATCAAGAGAAGATTTATATTTCAAAGCATATATTGCAAGAAGACTCTTAAGAGAACTTGCACCTGTAGTAGCCCAAGCTTCTTCAATAAAGTCATCATTAAGTTCAATATAGGTTTCATCAAGATCATCAATAAACTCAGGTGAATTAACAAGTGTACTAGCATTTTCAACAGAAATTTCAGCATTTTCAATTTGTTTGGATTTAACAATTGTAGCATCTAGGAAAGGACCTAGAGAACCAGTATCATCAAGCACAGTGTAAGCATCATAAAAAGTATCAGAAACATTTTCAGACTCAGCAGAAGTGACAGTACGTGTAGCATGTGGTGGAGTAAGCCTACTCATAACAGACGGTGAATCAAGAGCAACAGAGGTGTTCAGAGTCGTACCTCTCCTTGTAGTGGATGGTAATATAGGAACTTTTCCATCACGAGTCTTGCCCATGATGAAAAACTTGCAGCGAACAATATCACGATCAAGTGAGAAAATAAATAAAGCTATGCTCCCCAGCAACGGCGCCAGAAAATAGTCTTGATGACCCACAAGTATAGGGGATCGCAACAGTCTTCGAGGGAAGTAAAACCCAAATTTATTAATTTGACACAAGGGGAGCCAAAGAATATTTACAAGCCTTAACAACCGAGTTGTCAATTCAGCTGCACCTGAAAGTAGACTTGCTCGCAACAATTTATCAGTGGTAAGAGTTTTATAGTAGCAGTAGTAAAATAGTAACAGCAGTAGGAATCGCGGAAAACAACAGGATGAAAAGTACCATAGGCATAGAGAGAATGGATGAACGGCGTTGCGTGGGTAACATAGGTCATATAATAATATAAACATGGGCATTGAAGATAATAATAATAAAGCATCCAACTTCTAGGCAAACCATAGGCATGTGTTCCAATATAGTCATACGTGCTCGCAATGAGAAACTTGCACGATATCTTGTGTCCTACCAGCTCGTGGTAGCGGGGCCTCTAGGGAAACTACTGGTAATTAAGGTGCTCCATTTAATAAAGCACCGGAGCAAAGCATTAACCCTCCGTGAACACATGTGATACTGACATCACAGCCATCCCCTCTGGTTGTCCCATTTCTCTCACTTTGGGGCCTCGGGTTCTGGACAATGACATGTGTAAACAACTTGCAGGTATGATCAAGAAACATAATTATACTCATGAAACAATAACATGTTCAGGTCTGAGATCATGGCACTCAGGCCCTAGTGACAAGCATTAAGCATAACAAGTTACAACAACGGTAGAAAACACTAACAATAGATACTAGGCACTATGCCCTAACAATTTGAAATTATTACATGATCGATCTCATCCAATCCCTTCCATCCCTCTGAGCCTAAAGCGGTGTTTAATCACACATGGGCGGGGGAATCATGGATGGTTGATGGAGAAGAGGTGGCCGTGTCGATGGTGATGATCTCCTCCGAATCCCCATCCCGACAGGGCGCCAGAACAGGAACTTCTCATCCCTAAACTGAGTTTCGAGGTGGAGGCGGCGCTCTGTTCTGTTTCTGTGGAATATCACGAACCCCCTCGTGTTTTAGGTTTACTGGGAATATGTTGTCGAAAGGGGAGACCGAGGGGGTGGAGGTGGCCCCCACACCACCCGGCGACACGGCCTAGGGGAGGCGCGCCCAGGGGTGTTCTGGGCCCCTCCTGGCTCCCCTCCAGGTTTCCTTCTGGCTCCCACGGTCTTCTGGTGATATAAGCTCAATGGGGTCTTTTCTGGGCAATTTCCCGAAATTTGATTTTTCTGCACAAAAACGAGACACCAAGGTAATTCTGATGAAAACATCGTTAGTCCGTGTTAGTGGTATCCAAAACTCACAAGTTTAGAGGAAAAACATAAGAAAAGTGTTCGGAAAAGGAGATACGTTTTGGACGTATCAGTCTTCTTTGCTGGAAATCCTAAGTCCAGAGACTCCAGTTTGGGACCCCGGAGACTCCGGCCTGGAAATAGATTCCAGCAACTCTAGATCTTGTAGTTCTCTTTGATATTTTTGGAGAACTCACCACCATTAATAAAATTAACATTTGACCTTGAACATCAACACACGTTAAAATAATACTCGTGTTGTTAACAAACACGCGTATTATTTTAACGTGTGTTGATGTTCAGGGTCGTTGTTAAAAAACACACAAAACAAGATATAGGAGGATTTGCGCTTTCAGCATGTTGCTAAGCTTCCCATGTCAAGGATTACACGTGTAATCCCTATTATGGTGAGCACATGTACGCTCATGTCAACCCTTTAGTGCTCCATCATCCAGGACTTGGCACCAACGAAGAGAGATAGCCTTTCAGTGTTACTAATTGGTAGCACTAATCGACTGCGATTAGAGCTATATGATTCTGGAAGTTTCTCAACTCATGAGAGAGAACTACTAATTAGAGCTAGGTCTAATCGGGGGACACATCAAACCCCAATTAGAAGAAGATTTAATTCAATTAGAGGAGCTCTAATTAGAAGCTTGTCCCATGCTTCCTTGGCGGTCTTGCAACCTCGAATGTGAGTAAGTTCTAATTAGACCCTCTAATTCTGTAAGATAGAGAGAGAGAGAGAGAGAGAGAGAGAGAGAGGCTTGAAAGACAATTGCTCACAAAATTATGGTTTAGCTCAAGCATTGGGGGGTCCTTTTATAGTTGGAGGGAAGCGTAACTTTCCAAAGGGAGGAGGAGTCCTAGTTGAGCTAGTAGGAGTCCAACTCGGATCGGACTCCCATATCGGAGTCCAACTCCACTTCCTCTCCTTTCCCCTTTTCAACTTTTCTTTTCTTTTTACCATCAAATAAAATTAGGAAAAACACTGGAAGGTTCCTAGTACCATTATTGGAGGCCCTAGGTCCCACCTGTCAGCCCCACCAAGTGGTGCAGCCAAGGGGTGAATCTGCCTGTAACATCCCAATTTTGCTAAACTAGGGTGTGTGGTGTGTGTTCGTCTCATACATGCATGAAAAAAAATTAATCATGTTTTAACCAATTTCAATTATGAATTTAAATGTTTTGAGAAAATCCCACTAATAGTACTTATTTTGGTTTCCAAAATCTTGTGTTGGAAAATATTTCAAATACACCAAAGAAACACATGGTTTTGTTGGAAATTTCATAAGCTTTCCAAAAGTTATTTTTTCCAATTTTTCTGATTTCAAAAAGGCCCTCAAAATTTTGTTTTCTGTCCTGTTTTTAAATTGAAAAGGACTAGTTTGCAGTTTTCAGAAAACATAGGGGGTTTTCGTAATTTGTTTTTCCTGTCGTCTTCCTCCTCCGGACAGTAGGCGAGAAGAACGCCACCGACGCCTCTGCCACCTACTGCTTCCCTCCCCCGTTGCGGATAAGATGCAGGGGAGACGTCCGAATCTCGCCCACTCTCTCACCTTTCCCCTCGCGACCCTCCTCTTCCTCTCTATCCCGGCGGAATCCGAAACCCTAGCTCGGCCGTGATTCAACGCCGTCGCCGCCTCGAGCCTCACCAAGATCCTCCAAGCATACCGTCGCGGTCGCCGTCCTTCGTTGTACCTCATCGCTGTAGGAATTGAGCCGAGGCGCCGTATTTCACCGCTGCCGTCCTCTTCTTCCTCACGGCCGGTCGAGCGCCGTCGCCGCGATTCGCCGCCGTCGAGCTCCCTCCCGCCTCCCCGACCACACCTTTCGCTTCCTAGCGCCATGGTGAGCTCCCCGGTCCCCTCCAATCGCTCCCTCGCCCTCTGGTTCAACTCCCCGACGAGCTCCGCCGCCCGCCGCCGTGCCAATGGTCGCCGCTGGCCATTCCGGCGACCATTTGGTCACCGGTTAGTACCTCTCGGCTCCCCTCGATCTCCTCTTCCTCGCTGTATACTTTGTTTTCCGATTTAAGCACGGATTTTATCGAATTTGAATTCAACTGTGAGGTTCAGAGGAGGGTGATGTCACAGTGACATCACGCTGATGTCATAATCTCTTTTTTTTAGTAATTCCAAGAAATTCCAGAAAAAGGAATAAATTTAATATCTTAATAACTTTTGTTTTATATCTCTGAAAAATAAAAGGGAGGTACCAAAACTATCATAAAAATATTCTCTATCCAAATATGTAATTTTCACACATGTTTGAGAAAGTCCAAAAATGAGCATTTATTTAATGTTGTTAATTCATTTAAAAATAGAAAATAAGTTTTTATTCAATAAAATTAGAAAAATAAAAGTTATATACCAAATTGCTCAAAATGACAAATGAAACCTAGTTATGGTATTTTTCAAACCCATTTGAGCTTTTAAAATTGTACCCACTTCCAAAATTGTCCGAAGTGCCCCTCCGGGGTCTATTTCGGGCAAATTTCACAAAACCTACATAACTGACATATGAACCCTAGAAACCCAACGATCATGCTTAGGGCTTTATTTCAGTGCATTAACTTTCTCATGCATACATGTTGCGCATTGCATCGATGCCATGTGTTGATTGTTATTTCTCTTTCGGTGTTGTTTCCCCCTCGGTAGAACGTGACTCCGAAGTGAAGGCCATCAACTCCAATGGCGAATACTTGATCCTAACCGACAAGTCAAGCACTTATTCCAGAAGATCTTTATCTGGTTTTCTTATAACCAAGGCAAGCATAACCTCTTATCTGCTCATATACGTTTTCCAACAACATTTGATCTCGTACTTTGCATTCGATTCCAAAGTATTTGATGCTAGTAGATATAGTTCACCTATATACTGCATTGCCTCAATATCCTGATCCACTGCTCCTAGCAGCTATAGGTTTGTTTGTGCGCGCCTCGTTAAAGCCTGTGAGTCTTGCTTAGCCATGCCTAGTTGTGATCTGATCCATCCGGTTGATGAATCTGGTCAATGTGTGAATCATTTATGTCAGGTTGTTGTGAATTGTATATCTTTGATAACTTGACTAAATAAAAGCATGGATGTGAGGCCACAATGGGTTGTGGCGTTTTGTCCTGTTCATGCCCCTAGGAGCGAGTTCTCGCCTTCGAAGCCAAGACTGAGCGTGCAACCACACGCGGGGCCTAACAGACCGCGCTCGACCAACTAACTTGTTTGGCCACGTCCATGAGTCACGTAGTTTGATCTTTCCATCTGCGTGTGAGTCAGAAAACGATTTGGAGAAAACTTAGGGCATGACCGGGACAAGTGATGGACATACACGGATCTTGATCCCGACTCACAGAACAGGTGCCGTCAGGAGGTGGCCAACTCCCTGTTGAAGGGGTGGCCTTGTTTGGGTTGACTCATGGATAGGGTCGAGCAAGGTAAAGGTTGTGGCCAGCCTACCTCTGCCGCGCTCCATGGACGAGCGTACATGTGGCGTGAAGAGTCGGATGGTACGTGTGGGTAAAGTGTACCCCCTACAGGGATAAATCTCCTCGAGAAGCCGTGTCCACGGTTACGGACGACTTGGCAACGGATTATGTGATCATAGATAACTTCAACAGAATGACTAAAACTTGTCAACCATGATTGAAGGGTGCCTCCTCGGAGATGCCGAGAGGGGTGATCCTTGTAGCATGAGATAGTGTGGGAATGAGAAGGACTTGGTGGAATACAAGAATATGATGATCTCAGTAGTTGAGTAGCTTTCTCATCTGTTTTGAAAACATTCTATGAGACGTGCTATTCCTCCTCGATTTGGAAAAAAGCAAAGATTTCTTTATGCAAATCAGCCTTCATAAAACCCTTTCTGAAGATAGCAGATATATAATAGGTTAACTAAGTCTTGTTGAGTACCTCCCGTACTCAGGTTTGCTTAATTTTGGTTCAGGTGAAGGTCTCACATCGGTGGTGATTTAACGTGGACATCGACGAGTAGTTTGGGGTTCCCAGGTAGCAGCCTGGAATCTATGGGCTGGGACGTCGCCTTATGTTGCGGCCTCTTAGGCCTTTTTGGTTCTTGTTGATTAGCAACATAATTTGCCTTCCGTTGTCTGATGTAATGTTGGGTCATGTGACCTATGTTTGTACAGCTACTCTAGTAACACATCTTTAATAAAGCTTCATGTCTAGAGTGCTTTTTTGATTGGTTGTTGGTTTCGAGCTCATTGTTATACAGTTTTGGCTATGCCTGCATAGTTGTCGCAATCGAGGGGTTGTGGAGCCGATGATCCATGTCCGAGCCCGCCTGCCGATGTGATTCGGCCTGGGGCTCGGTAACCCCAGTAACCCTCGATTGTTGTTGCACTTTATGGACACATAGCATCTCTGTATAGCTTTGGTCCCGTTTCCTTCAGTTTCATTCGATTCGTGGACGCTTTGATATGCATAGTTGGTTATGACTAGCATGGATACAAGGACTAGTAGACTGGGGATCCGGACTACGTGCCGATGAATCCAGTCTGCCTGCCGTTGTTTGTTGCGGCCGGGGCTGGTAACCCTGAAGCGCTTGTGAGTCCATGGCTAGGAGCACATAACAGTATGTATATCTTTGGGTCCGGGGTCGTGACACTGCCCCCCTTCGACACTCCCTCATTTTCGGTTTTTGCCCGAAACTCTTTCGGAACCTTATGAACCCAATAGATAAAATCATAGATATTACCTACTGATGTTAGAAACATAATTCTAACATCCCAGGACATCTCATGTCCTATGTTATCTTCATATAAATTCTGCCTAACACCGACATCATTTCTCCCTTATAGTAACTTCCCCAAAACCTCTCCGATTGACACCCGGACTTGTTTTTGTGTCATCGTATCGACATCGGACATTCATAAAACCAATAACAACATCTTTATTATATCAATTAAAGATTGGCACGGCTTAAGAGTGTGACTTGTAAAGGTGCAATAACACACATACATGTTTGGGAACTTACCGAATAATAACCAACATTGGGACCATGGACACCCATGATGGCTCATGTGTGTTCGCGAAGATCGAGGGAACCTTACAAGTTACTCATTGCAACTATTCCCTTAATTTCATGATGCCAACGATATCACAAGGTGAGACTATGTGATCTAGTATGATCAAAATCTTTGATCATAACACATATAACACTCGTTACCGGTATCGTCCTCTTTTCTCATCTATATCTCCGATGTCCTTGTGATAAATCACACTGTGTCTGGCCAGAAGATTGGTTGACATCGGTGATATTGAGAGGACCCATAGACTATATCTCTTTATTGTCTAGAGGAGTTTAGTACTAGTCTCAAACGATCTCGGTTCCATTACAATTTCTAGATTATACCCACACATCACCATTATGATCCCTAGTTATGGCAAGATGGTTGATGACATCCAAAGTATAAATTTTGATCATGCGGTCACTAGATATTCTCATAGTATAGGAATTGTATTCAATGGAAACTTCATATGTAGTTTGCTAAATACATTACGATTTGTTCAGTCTTTTAGCAAGATCATATACTTGGGTCGGTTCAGTACTATTGTTACCCTAACAATAAACTCTTATGTTTTGCTAGAATTTTAACCAAGTCCATGATAAGGAAAACGTGATCACCTCACAAACCATAAGATAATCCCGGAAAAGATTTGGAACTCTTGTTTGTTTATGTCTTCACAACCACACAAAGATTGTCCTTTAAAAACTCACTTTTCAAGTGCTATAGAGGTTAGATACGCCCCAAATGTATCTATAATTTTTGATGCTCCATGCTTATTTTATTTATGTTCTTCCATGTTTTCTACATGTTTTCCTTTGTTTTCCAGATGTTTTCATGGACTAACCTACTAATAAGATGTCCAGAGCCAGTTCCTGTTTTCTGTTGTTTTATGTTTCAGAACAGTTCTAAAGAAAATATTCGCCAAAAGTCCAGAAAATCCATGGAGATTGGTTGTTGCCCGGAACGAAGACGGAGATGATCCCTAGGGCCACCAGAGGGGTTCCAGGTGCACCCCTCTGATGTCTACTACACGTTACTACTCTTGTAGACTATGTTCAGCCTGCAAGCGCAGATGTTTGTAGGACAACAACACATTTCCCTCAAGTGAGTAACCAAAGTGTTATCGAACTCAGGGAGATATAGGTTGAATTTATACCTATCAAGCAACCATGCAATTAATATACAAGAACTCTGTTGTGTACCCATCACACCTAATGCAATTTTCATTCGTATAGGTGCACTAGTTCGGTGAAGAGATGATAAAATATGGGTAATATGGATGGGAAAACAAGGCTTTGTCAATCTGTAATAAAAATGGCTGCAAGCAAACAAGTAGTAAAACTGAAAGAAAACAATATAGCAATGGTGGAAAATAAATCCTAGGGATCATACTTTCACTAGTGGCAACTCTCAACAATATTAAAAGAATTAAACATATGATACTTCCTCTAACAACATGCATGAAAGACATAGCTCGGAAATCGTTCCTCGTGAATCAAGTAGGATGAGAACTCTTGAATAGTATCTTTCTAATCAATCTACAACACATGCACTGTCACCTTGAAACTATAGATATTATACTGAACACAAGCATCAAGAAACCTCATGATTCCAATTCAGTCCAACAAAGTACGTAGCATACAACTTTTGCTAAAATAGGGCTTGTGGTGTTGTGTTCATGACATAGCATGCATGACAAATTCCATCCAATTTGAATTTGAATTTTTAATAAAACTTGCTCAAATATCACTTAAAGTGATCAATGAAAAATTGAATTCAAAACATTTTCAAATTGGTCAAGCCAAAAAATGGTGAGGTTGGAAATTTCATAAGGATTCCAAAATGTATTTTTGCCAATTTTAATATTTAAAAAAGGCCCTCAAAATATTGAAACCAGTGAAATTTTCAAATTCAGAAGGGCCATTATGTAATTTCCTGGAATTTCAGGGGTTTTTTACAATTTGTGCTTTGTCTTCTACCTCTGGCCAGTCAGAGCACCTGCGTGGACGCTCCACCGACGCTGATGCCACCTCCTCCCTGCTTGTGAGCCTGCAAGGATAAGACCACCACGGAGATGCCGTGCCCCCTCCTCCACCTCCCCTCGCAATCCTTCTCTCTCTTCCTCTGTTCTCGAAGCCGAAACCCTAACCCTAGCCGTCACCGTCGTTGCTAGAGGCCGCCCCGGAGCAAACCAAGAACACCACGGTGTTCGTCGTACTCCCCTCTACCTCCTCGCCGTCGGAATCGATCCGAGGAGCCCGGAATCACTGCCGCCATCCCCTTGTTCCTCACAGCCGGCCGAGCGTTGTCGCCTCGATTCTCCGCCGTCCGACCTCCGTTCGCTTCATCGACGCTGCCATCGAGTTCACGGTGAGCTGCTGCACGCTCCAGTGCCCTCCCCTCTCCTCCCCGTGGCCGGTAAGGTTGCCGTCGTCGTCCACCCGTGGCCGCCGCCGTGGTTGCTCACCAAGGAGCAAGATCCGGCGTACACAGACGGGCGGTGCAGACACGTCTAGCTGCGCCTTAGCATGCTCGTTCCAACGAGCATAAGCACGCCCCGAGGGGCGCGGTGGTTTGCCACCGGAGAGCGCATCCGAGCCGGGCCGGCTAGCCGCTGACGTCATGGTCACGTCAGCATGACGTCACCAGGCCCCACCCATCAGCCGGTTTCCATTTTTATAAAAGAATAAAAAAACCTGACACGTGGACCGTTCCTTTTAAAAATTCCAGAAAATGATTAATAATTGTAAAATTAATATCTTTTATTCTATAATTCAAATAAATGTGAAAAACATATATAAATGTTCAGAAAAATAAACTCTACATGTTTATGTCATTTTCAAACATTTTTGAAAAACTTTAAATTTGAGCATTATTTGAATAATTATTTAATTCATTTAAAAATGGGAAAATACGTTTTTATTCAATAAAATCAGAAAATTGCAAGTTATATGTCGAAATGCTTAGAAAGGCACATGCAACCTTGTAAGGATGTTTTCAAACCCATATGAGCACTTTAAATTCGTCACACTTTTAGAATTGCCCGAAGTGCCCCTCTTAGGTCTATTTCGGGGTTAATTTCACTAAAATTGCATAATTGCCATATGAACCCTAGTAACTTACTAAACATGTTTTAAGGCTCTATCTTGATGCATTAACTTGATCATGCATACATATTGCGCATTTCATTATGCCATGATTGATTGTTGTTCTTCCTTTTCGGTATTTGCTTCTTATTGGTAGAATGCGACTCCAAAGTGAAGACTAGCAATTCCGATGATGAATACTTGATCTTAACCGACAAGTTAAGCACTTATCCCCGAAGACTATATTCTGGTTTTCTTGAAGCAAGGCAAGCATAACCTCTGATCTGCTCATATATGTTTTCAAAGTGTTTTGTCTCTCGTACGATGCATGCTTTATAAATTATTTGGGTCCATAGATAGAGTTATCCTATTTATTTGCATAGCCCAGATATCATGATTCACTTCTCCTTGTAGCCATAGGTTTTGTTTATGTGTATCGCCAGAGCCTCAGTTATGCCATGCTTAATCATACATTCTTGTTGATCTCTGCTCCATCCGGTTGATGAATCAGAGTTACGAAATGAATGTAGTGTCACAGGATGATGTGAGAAGGTTGGAGATATGTGTTTAATATGATAAAAGGCTTGGATGAGTTGCAACATGGCATGTGGTGATTTGCCTCGTTCATGCCCCTAGGAGCGAGTTCTCGCATTTGAAGCCAAGACTAAATGTGTAACCACACGGGGCTTGGATTCCTCTCGATCTCAACTTGCCTAGCTTGTTCCGTGAGTTGCCTAGTTCGAGCGTTCCATTTGGATTTGCAGGGATATTAAAAAATGTTTTCAAAACTAGGACGTGGTAGTGTATCGGCGCACTATGGGTAGATAACCGTCGAGCATTGCGCACAACGGAAAAGGAGAATTGACCAGCTTGGTAACCCCAGTAACCCTCGATTGTTGTTGCACTTCCTGGACACATAGCATCTCTTTATAGCTTTGGTCCCGTTCCTTCAGTTTCATATGACTCGTGGACGCTTTGATATGCATAGTTGGTTATGACTAGTATGGACACAAGGAGTAGTAGTACTGATGTTATCGGGCTTGCGTGCCGATGAATCCGGTCTACCTTCCGTTGTTTGTTGCGTCCGTGGCTGGTAACCCCGAAGCCCTTGTGGGTCCATGACTAGGAGCGCATAACAGTATATATAACTCTGGGTCAAGGGTCTGACAAGTCATGGTATCAGAGCAGGACTGCATGTAGGAAAACCTTACTGCTTGGTCGATGTTGAAGTCTAGTGACTGTGAAAATTGTTTTGAACCAACAAATGAGTTGTGAAAATCTTATTAGGATTCTTTTTACTCCTTATATGATATCTCTCTAACTCTGGGTCACCTTACTTGTTTTTATTTGAAAAGGTTTTGCTATCTCTTCTATTCATTCAAAACCTAGGTGCCTTCTTTGGCAAGAACGTCTTTTACCCAAGTTGACCTAGTGTTAAAGTTTCTAAAGTCGTGTGTGTTCCATATTCTGGTATCTCTTGTTTAATCTGGGAGATTACCTGTCCGTCATAATCTCTCAGATTTGTGTGGATTCCACATTCTCGTGTTATAGAATCTCATATCAAGAATTTTGAGATTTCCTTTCATCTGGAAGGTATCATCTGCCTTTGCTCCAATTATTCCGGAGTTATCTTTGGATGTTGCAAAGATACTTCGTGATCGCTACTCATAGTGCCCTTTAAGGCACTCGTATAGTAGTTACTCCTTTCTTTGGGTTTTTAAACCCTCAGACTTGAACTGAAGGTCCCAGAATGTACTGGATTGTGGTGGGTTGAATCATGCGGTTTTATAACCATGTGATGCTCACTCCATCAATACAAGATGCTGACCTTTAACCCAAGTTTGTTCTATTGACCCTGAGGAACATGTTCTACCTCAGGATGGATAGGTAATGTCAACTCTCATAGCCATAGGTTTTCTCTTGAAACCAAAAGGATAATGACAAGATTGATCATCATGAATCTGACATCCATGTTCCTGATTCAACTGTAACAATCTATTTTAGCATGGGTTTTAAGAAAAATATTACCATGCGCATCTAACGTAATATCATGATTTTTCTGGAGCACGTTTCCACTCTTTAGTTACTTCCCCAACTTTGTCCATTGTTTGGAAACCAATTTGCACATGTATGTTGGAGATCCAATCCATTGTTCTTGTGTTCTGTTAGGACATTCCACCTTGGATTGTCAGGATGTAACATCCCAAGTTTGAAAATCTCCCCCTAGAATGTTTTATTTCTTGTTAAGTTATGCTTTGCATCATGTCATCATATTCTTGGCATTTGTTTTGCATTTGATTTCATTTGTTTTCATTTGTTTCCATTTGTTTTCCTGTGAATTTCAAACAAAAATTCAAACCTTTATTCATACTTGTTATGTTACATGTTTCAAATAAAAACTACAAAACAAACAAATAAATTGTTCCATTAAAACTTGAAATTAAATACTTTACATTGATTAAGTTTCAATTTTTCATTTAATCCCAAATTCATTCAAAATTCAATCAAATTGCAAACATCAACTATTTCAATTTTTTTTGGAAAACCAAAGTGTGTACTTGTTGCTATTACCATACTTAATCAATAAAATTTGTCCCAAAAAAAATTGCTAACCCATAAACCCTCTCCTTTTCTCTCCTTTGTCAAACCTGCAAAAAAAATAATAAGAAGAAAAAGATAAAACAAAAAGGAGAGGGGGAATAGGGCAGCCAGCCCTTTGGGCCAGCCCAACTTACCAAAGGCCTGGTACCCCTCGCTCATCTCCTACCTCTGTACGGACGAGCATCCGCTCTGTCCACGTTGACAGTTCAGAGAAGGAACGGCCGAGCTCAACCCCCTCCCTCCTCTTAAACCTAGCATCGATCCCCTCTGTGCCCTATTTTTTTCTTCCTCCCTCCTTCTCCCTCGCGCCGCAGCTCCTTCCTCCATCTCTCTGCCCTTTTTCTTCGCTGTACTCTGAACCTCACCGAGGTCCTCCACCGCCGCCTCCCTCTCCGGCTCGTCGCCGCCGATTCCCCGCGCCATCGGCCGTGTTAGGGCCGGGAACGGAGAGGCCCCGCTCCCCTCTTCCTCGCAGTCCCCTCGGGTTCCCCCGAGGGTCACCGGAGCGCCGCCGCCATCCTCTATTTCCGCCACCTTCGCCACCACCGATCGCTGCCTTCCTCCTCCTTCGAACCTCGCTGTGAGCTCCTTTCCCTCTACTCTCCCTTCCCCTCCCTCTGCGGCTCACCCTCCAGCCGCACACCGAGCACCCGCAAGCACGCGCGCCATCGCGGGCTCCCGAGCGCAGCGGCAGCGAGCAGCGACTGCCGGTGGCCGCCTTCTCTGTCGCTGTAACCTGAACCTGCGAAAGAAAAAAAAATTCAGTTAGTGCGATAACTGAAGGATAACCTTCCCCGTCCCGCATACCTGACAAGCGATCCAGCAGAGCCGCAGTGGCACAGCGCCCGTGCGCGCAAGCGTGCGCTCCCGGGTTCGAGTCCCGCGGGAGGCATTTTCGCCTCCCATTTTTCCCCTTCCACGCGCGCGCGGGGCCCGCGCGTCAGTGGCCCTGCAGGCCACGTAGACTCCTAGCCCAGCCACCTAAGCGCCACAGTGGCGCTGGCCCCACTGGCAGTGGCCTGTGTAGGTCGCTGCGCGGTGCAGTTTTTTTTCTGCCCACCTTTTCTATTAATTTCAGTCCAGTTAAAATTACAGATTAGTCCCTAAACTCCCAACTCAAATAACTTTTGAATCCCAACTCCAAATAATATAAATAAAATATGATTTCTGAACCAAATTTAATTCTCTATCTAGTTAAGTCATTTGTTTTCTCTTTTGAGCATTGCAAATGTTTTCAAATTTCAAATTCAAACAATTTTTTTCACATTTGCTTAATTCCATAACTAATTCAATATTAATCCAAATAACACAAATAAAATATGTTTTCCATGTCAAATTAAACCACCTAACCAAATATAAATTTTGTTTCATGATTTGAATAATTAAAATTGCTTAAATAATTTAAACCTTGTTTAAATCATTTAAAATTGCTAAATTCATAACTTGCTCAAATTAAATTATTTTTGAACATATAAAATATTTTTTCAAACCAGAAAAACATAATCTTTTCAAATATGAATTTGGTTTAATGTTTTGAACAACTAAAATTCAAATAATATTCATACTTAAATTAATTCCAATTAAATCTTGTTTAAACTTGTTTAATTCCTAAGTAATTCATTCTAATTCCTTTTTCAACAAATGAGACATGTATTCCAACTCAAATTTGGTGTTCTATTCAAATATGAACTTTGTTATTTGTGTTGAACAATTAAAATTGGTGAAAACAACAAATGCTTGTGTAACACCTTTAAGGAACAAAAATTCCATAACTTAATAAATAAAATTCCAAAATTGGTAAACCTTATTTCCAATTGATTCTATTGTTGTTATTTTTCTGTTTTCCTCATCCATGCATTATGCTAAGTCACTTACACATGATGATTAGTTGTAGAACAATTATTTCAACCTTAATTCATGGACCTTTCCATATGCAATCCAATTGCATATGGGTCCATTTAAACATGTTATCTTGTCACCTAGTTTATTTTTAATGCATAAATTAAATGGTTATGCATCATCCCCTGATTGTGCACTATGCCATGTTATTGATTGTTTGTTTCTCTGCGTTGGTTGTTTGCTTCTTCTCGAATAGACGACGACGTTGAGACAGACGATACTTACGACACCCCTTCTGAGGATTTAGCTCAGTACCAGGCTGCTGAGTTTGCAGGCAAGTATTCACTCACATGAACCATCGTGTTCCTTTCAACATTGGATACCGATACTTTCCGTTGTCTATTCTGCTAGCCCTATGAATCGTTGCTTCTGTTACGAACCTATCACATGTTACCTTTAACCCTGATATAGCCTCACCTCCACACCTATCACCCCATTGCTTGTTGCCCGTGTCTTACTAGCATGCTTAGGGTTGTTTTTGCTCGAGTCTGCGGTCCGTTACTTTCTGTTATCATATTCTATTATGTTCTGGGGCTCGATGTTAAACAATCAACCTGATAATGTTTGGGTAATAATAATTTGATGTTAAGGCACCGGCAGGAGGCCCGGCGTGGTTTTGAGGCCTGCTAGTGTCGACCCTAATTAGGAAAAGGGTCTTGTCTACTGATCCATGATGAGCGTGCTCACCGCATCCGGGTGGTGGTATGGAACCCCCCTCGACTTTGACCTGATCCGCAGTTTGTCCGAAGAGACACACTTAGTTCGGGTGTTCCATTTGGCTCATACGCATAAATGGGTCGCTCCCATGGTTACTGATGATGATGATGACGCACACATATAGGGCGAGGCCTGTATTGTCGGGGTGTTGCGTTCTGCGGGAGTTTTGCACACTTGCGTTGAGTATTCGGCTGCGTGGCTGGGACCTTATAGCTCCGTGGCTCCTAGGACAGGCTGTAGAGATGGTTCGAGTCGTGTCAAGCCAACCTGAGTTTTAGTTGGTGGCTTGAGTGTGTACGGGTACTGGAGCACACCCTGCAGGGATGAATCTTCTCGAGAAGCCGTGTTGTCCGCGGTTATGTGACGACTTGGTGAAAGTACTGGCTAACAAGTACTCAGACAACTTACACCTAACCATAATAACTTGACTAGTAATAGGTTTATTGACACAATAACCTGAACCATCATTAATCCAACTGTGTGAGTTATCCTCGGATCGCTTCTTGGATAAGGGGCGAGATCCAGGATGGGTTTGTTTGGTGGTTAGTTGTAGTTGGTTACGATACGCTATCTTATCTCCTTTCTGTTAGCCGGAAGTTGTAATATGTTTCTGTAGCTTGTTAGTGCAGCCCGCTGCCGCATCTTTTATATCACCCTTTCTTCCGTTGAACCCAAAGCATCTGTACCTGGTGTTGACGGGTTACATTTTGGTGAACTGTGAGTCTTGCTTGCCAGTACGTTTATGTACTGACCCCTTTGGGGCTGTGGTTTCCGCAGACTATGATTCCGAGGATCCCCTTGGTGGCTGCTACGTGGAGTATGATGAGGCTGTTGACGAGTAGATAGCGGACCCGGGCAGGATCCGAGACTTCGTGGATGGGCTCCGTTTTCCTTTCATTGCCGGCCTCTTAGGCCTATTTGGATTTGTCTGTACTCAGACATGTTGAATGCTTCCGCTGTGATGTAATGATGATATGTTGGGACATGTGTCCTCTGGGTGATTGTATTTGCTATCTCTGCTCTAGTAAGAGTCATTTGCAACTTATTTCCATCTTTTGTGTCTTAGAGATATGGTGTGTTATCATTTTGTTCAACGCCGTTGACGTACCATGTGTGTATGGTATGAAGTACGTCAATGGTAGTATCCTGATTTCTATGGGATGGTTTACGTAGACGATGAACATATAGGGGTTGGTTGTCACACATACGTGTGTTGGCCTACTCGTAAGAGTTGCGGGTGCCGGTAAGCCCCGTAATCCAATCAACTACTGTTCAACGGAACTGCGAGTATCCTCTAGAAGTACGGGTGCGACAAATGGTATCAGAGCCTGTCTGCCTGTAGGATCCCTTTTACTGGTCGCAGTTGAGTCTAGAAACTATTTTGTAGCTATATAGGAAAAATGAAACGTGAGAGTAGGAATTCTGCCATTTTTTTTCTTTCCCCACCCACCCTCCCTTTTCTGGTAAGGAAGTGCAACGTTGTTTTCTCTTCTCACCTAAACTTTCAAGTTAGGATTTCACGAATCCTGGTTTCTCTGGGATAGTTATATCTACTAGTCCATAGGAATGGAGGTGGTTGTGACATGATTTATCATGTTGCCTACTCACGATTGAGAACGGAGGCGTGTAAGCCCCGGAAGCAGATCCTCTATTCCTTAAGCAGTAGATATTGATCCTTTAGAAGCCCGGATGGGTTTTCTCCGTAGTACCTCAGGTGTTTGTGGTCTCCTGTTTCCCAGTTGTTGCTTCAATATCGTCATTCATAAATCTTCTCTTCCGTTGTAACAACTTATCTGTTAATTCGTTGTTAACCTCCATCCTTGTTCTATGCTGTCGACTTACCGTCTGAAGTAATATTTTTAAGCACTTATATTGGATTTTGTTATCCGGTTAGTGTGTTAATCTTGGTATCCTCTTCAGGATGGAAAGTGGTGACGAAGAAACTGCCACCTGAGATGGGGAAAGTGTTGTCTCAGATGACACAAGTTATAAAGCAGATGCAGCAGAACCAAGACCTTGGGAGTAATGGCAACGACCGTGTGTCTATTCGCGAGTTCCTTGAGCTCAACCCGCGCACGTTTGATACCTCCTCCGAGCCATTGGATGCTGATGACTGGCTCTGTGAAATGAACCGTACTCTTATGGTAGCTCATGTGGCTGACGAGGACCGTGTTCCTTACGTGACCTACCTTCTCCGTGGACAATCCATGTCTTGGTGGGAGAATTTCCAAGAAATGAGAGGTCCTAGTGTCGTGGGATAATCACGGCAGATGTTACCTGGGGTAACTGATCTTGGGGCAAGTCGACACAGGTGTTTGGGAGAGGGTTTAGCTCGAGAGAGAACATGGCGAAAGCAATCTAGGAACCGGAAAACAGCTCGCCGGCTCTCGATATGATTATACTGGATACTCGATAACAGGTGTTACAACTATGACTTGGATCTCTCTTAGGCGAAGCCCAGGGGTTGGTTTATATAGTACTCATACCCCTCCGGGCTTGCCCTACCAAACGCTCCTCGAGTCCTACTCGAACTCTACATACGAACCCTAACTTTTCTTACCGTAACCCACAACCCGGGTTACGATCCTTACAAGCCCTGGGCCTTCCAGGAGTTTCTTCGTCCTTAGCCGGATTCGGTCCATCCGTCGTTTGGGCCGGGTCACACCCGGGAGTTGGCACACCGGGTTACTATTCCCTCATCAGTAGTCCCCAGGATAGCGCGGGCTTCACAGATTCATCCTTGAAGTGCTCGCTATTCCCTAAGAAGATATGAAACGCCCAAGCTTACGTGAACCGGGCCAAGTTACTTTAACAGATGACTAGGCCCAGCTCCGTAGCGGTCATTCGACAGCTCGATCCTTCCTCAAATGCTCAACGGACCTTTCCAAGTTTGAATCCTAAGATATTAAGGTCCTATTCTCGATAAGGATCCCTGATATCTCGGAACGAATCGCGTTCCCCCTGTCAACGGAATATTCCACCTCGTTCCAAACACCCGTAACACCAAATCTGTGCGGATAATCATTGCTCCGCAACTTCCGGCTTTCCAGCCGCAGGCGGGCTCACCACCTCCCTTATAAATATTAACCGAAAGTAACCCTAGGCCCTTCACTTCGCCTTAACATCCTTTCTCTCCTTGCTTCCTCGCAGTCCCTGCCACCAGGCTCGCGCACGCTGCGAAAGATAAGGCCACCTCCGGCCGCAATCGCCCCCGAGCTTCCCAACGCCGCCATCAAACACCGTTGTCACACCCGCGCTTCCTCATCGAGGGCCGTGACGCGACACTCAAGCCGCGCCACGCACCACCCTCACTTCGGACCTCAACTCCTTTGGTACGCCTTTCTTCAACCATTCAATTGAAACTCGCAGCCCTTTCAATCTGACCAAGATTGGATCTGGGTCAACCCGTACACTAATTTTCTGATATCACCAAATTGAACCGCTTCGGTAGACCTTAATTCCTTTAATCACCTGATGCGTAGTCGCAGCTCATCCCCGCGCATTTATTGGCCATCCAACTTTGCATAAGATTGCTTGCGAGCTTTTCGATCTAGATCCATTCCACCTTGTTCTTTCCGCCTGTCGCATTAACACCCGGAAAATCCTCTTTTTCCAGCTAGTCCCTCCATAATAAAGGTATGGGCAACCATCCATGTTCACCCAATTCACCCCAACGCGTAAGTTATTAACAGTTTACTCAACCTCGTCTGACACCCGGAAAATCTTCCGCACTTAACATCGTAGTGCATTATCCGGGTTTCACTTTAGCCTTCAGCGCCCTGATGTCTCCAAACTCGAATGATTTGATGTTCCGAACCTCATACATTTCCTGTCCCTTGCAGGTCAACTCCATGGCTCCTAAAAGGCAAGGAAGACACCCGGCTTCTGCAAAGGTCTCTCAAACCACTTCTGCCAACTGGGGTCGATCTTCAACGACAAAGGCCAAGCTAGATGGGATGGCCGAGTTAGGAATCCTTCCTTCTCAAAAGGAAATACACTGGAGGGCTCCTGGCGATGAGACCCGCCCCACTCCTATCGGGAATGAGGTAATTTGTTTTACCGAGCATGTGACCCGGGGATTCCGTCCTCCGGGTCACTCTTTTTTCCGGGAAGTCTTGAGCCACTATGGTCTCCGGGTGTTCGACATAGGGCCTAGCTCTATGCTGAACATCACCCACTTCATAGTGTTGTCCGAGTCGTACTTATGCACTCCACCAAACCTTATTCTTTTTACCGAATTATTCCAATGCGAACCATGCCATGAGAGTGGTAACGGAACACTTCTTACCTGCGGCGGGGTATCCCTCCAGCGTCGCAAACACTCATTGATGCCACCTCTCAACCTGAACTCCAACGCCAAAAACTGGCAATTATCCTTCTTTTATTGCCACGACACTTCTCCGGATGGCGAGAGGAAACTACCGGGTTATTCGGAGAGCCCTCTCGAGCCCTCCGAGTCTTTCAGTGCCTTTGCATCTGATCTTGATAGGGAAGCGATTCAGCCCCTTCTGGCCAAGTTAGCGGCTCTCTCAACCCACGGCCTTCTTGGGCTCAATCTAATAAAGACTTGGGTAGACTTCCGGGTTCAGCCCAACTCGATTCGCCCGAAGCTGTTACACGAATATTCGGGTCACGTCACAGATTCCCTCCGCTACTCCACCAAGAACTTCCCTGCCGGCAATACCAACAAAACCATCAAGGGCTTCCTGACGGAGAGACTAGATGTTATAAAGAACACTACCGGGTTACCCCCGTTTACCCGGGAAAACCCCGCCCCAGCGGTAAGACCTGACTCCTTTTTCTCATTTCAGTACTTTCGTCCGTTATAGTCTCTGACCACCACTTGTGTTTATTTGTTCACAGGATGACAATCCCTTCTGGAAAGTTGAAAACCCCCCTCCTTCTCAAGACCCTGAAAAGGAAACCGAGTCCGTTGATGATGATGAGGGTACTCTCCCATACCCTTTACACCTGCCTTTCGTCTGTGTTATTTTTCTTATCTGATACTTACTCGGCTTTCAGGGTCGGGGGATGAAGAGGAGGAAGAAGAAAATGACCCGGAAGCCACCGAGTCTGATCAGGAGCCCCCAGTCGGAAACAAGAGGAAGGCTAGAGGGGTAGTTGAAAAGGTTCCCTTCTCTTCTATGTCTCGTGCGCCTTACTCCTTTGCTGCTATGCATGAACTTAACGAGCGATTATCACATTCATCCTTCTTGAAGGACCCTCTCCCGACTAAACGTAGGGTGACCCGGAATTCTCCGGGGGATGATCCCCTTAACCCGGGTATCTCCACTTCACCCACTCATCGAGCCAGTACCCCTCCAGCTCAACCTTCCCAATCTCCTCAACGTCATCCGTCTCCCAATCATCCACTTGCCGGGCAACTTCGCGTGCCACAGCCAGTGCTCTTGCCAACGTCATCCGCCTCCAGCGGCGAGCTTCCCCCGGATTATGCCGTGAACACCGGGTAAACTACCTTTACTTTATATTTTCTCATACTGGTTACCTTTCTTTTTTCCGTATATTCCATTGATCAATGTCTCCCTTCTTTTCTTCAGTGCCACAGTTACGCTGAGCGACCCGGATATCCCTGAATCAGAAGAGCAGGGAGAAGAGAAGCCAAGTGATGACATGGACGTTGAGGTTGAGGACGAGGCCGAGGATGGAAATGGAGAAGATCCTTTTAAGGACCCAGTCCCACCAAAGACTGCATCACCCCAGCCCTCTGAAGAAGTGGACGAAGACATCGTTGTGGAGACCAAGTCGGGCTCTCCTATCCCGGACGTTCAAACAATCCGGGTTTCGACCCCCAAACCCGGAACAACTCCGCCACAAGAGGGCCAATCCTCCGGCCCTTCTCAACTTCGCCCTGAAGACATGACCTTTGCTCAAATGCTAGATGCCCTTCATACCTTGAAGGGCGACGAAGAAAACATACTAGATGCCTTAATAACCAAGCACGAGGTAACCCCGACTAATCATCAATTGTCTCCATGCCTAGTCCCCAAGTTCCGAGTAAATTACTAGGTAACTTGCTTGGAACTTTGCATAATGATTCTGGCTGATCCCTCCTCATGCTTCTTTACAGGACTATGTTTCACAGTTGGAGAAGAAGCTGGCCAAGTCCACCAAGCGTATTGGAAAAGAAACGGCCCTTCGTGAAGCTGCTGAGACTGAGGCTCGCAGGTGCCAAAAGATGACGAAAAAGTACAGGAAGAGAGCTCACAGAGCTAAGGAAAAACTTACAACTCTTTCTGCTCAAATTGCTGATGTTCACCGTACCGCGACTGGTAAGATTTTTGAATTTCACCTTTTTTATGACTCGGATTGCTTTGATTTGAACACTTGCGCTTGCTTGCCTACTATCTTTGCTCCTTTTGCCTTTCTTAGCAGGCCCACGTGATGCTGCCCCCGAAGAAGATGATGCTGCCAAGCTTAAAACCATCAAGAATACTCTTCGCCAACTTTGCGGCGGAGTTAGCTGGATACTTGATGAGCTGCGACTGCCGGATATCAAGCCAGATAACATGAAGAGATTACTGGAATTCTGCTCCACGATCCCCGAGTGGATTTGGCACTGGAAACGGTCCTCCTGCCGATTTGGGGTAACCCGGGGGCTCGCACTGGCTAAAGCATACGCCCCCAAGCTACAACTTGCCAAACTTATGAGTGGATTTCCGGAGTTCAACTTGGATGGGTCCAAGTTTTTGCCAAAGGACTTCAAGGCTATTCAGAAAGAAGTCCGCCACCCGGCTAGCGTCATTGCTGACAGCTTAGAGATTGATGAGATTCTCCCTGCTTATGATGCTAATGACAAGGTTGTCAAGGCGAACCGCCCCCAGCCATTCGATATGCTTGCCCGTTGGAAGGAGCAGGCGATCAAGGTGAAGGAAGAGGCCGCTAGGAAGACCGGGGCCGACTCTGCTCCTGCAACTTCTGCTGCACAACCCGGGACTGCTGCTGACCCGAGTGGCGCCGCAACTACAGGTGGCGACAAGGGCAAAGCCAAGATGGATCCTGCAGCTTGAAGTAATGCCTATCGTTCCACATACGTCAGCCGGCAAGGCATCATTAAAACAGCTTTACTATTCGTTTAAGCAGAGCGCCTGTGCTCTTTTGATACTTTATGGTTTTTGTAACACTTTATTTAAACTCCCGATGCACTTGGCGCCTCTCTGCGCTTTTGATGAATATGTCTTTGCATTTGTTTGTTCTTGATATCCGCTTGCTTTATTCTCGATACCTTATACTGTTTTTTTTTTTTTTATACTTTCCTGAGCAAGACCCGTCCTCCAGGTGTTGTCGTCTAGGGATCGGTTTTACACCTGAATCCCTAAGCTCCTAAGACCCGGATGCGTGGCTTGTTTTAATTTTATCGGCTGGATGATGCTGTTTCTTCCTTAGAGCTCATAAGTCCCCAGTCCGGGTTTCCGCGTCTAGGATGCATGATTGTTTTCTTTCAAGGAAACGACTCGCCTGCCACCGAATGCCCAAGACTTCAGGACAATTTTTTATGAGGCTTGAAGTTATGCTTGATAATCGTTGAGTTTCCGGCTATCGGCCTTATACTCTGCATAACTTGTGGTTTAGATGACCCTTTCGACTATCTTGTACTATAAGCCGGCTTTCGCGTGGATACCATGTTGTTACATCAATACGAAAACGGGGTCAAGCGAGTCCCGTTTGGGTCTCATGACCGACATTAATCGTAAGCGAACGAATCATGCCACTTCGTTGCGAGTCACATCGAGCTTAAGTAAGAATAGCCGAGAAATTTGGACTTCTTTGTCCGGTTATAAGATTGTAGCCGCACTCGTTTTTTCGAGTGACGGCCCCTATAACTCATTGGCATCAAGGCCGGGTCTTTTTTGAGTTTACAGCTGTGCTTGTATGAGCGACCAGCCCTCAAGACCTGAATATTCACATTGTATAAATAACACTTGCTTCTTTTCTTGATAATCCCTTTTTACTTGATATGAAAAAAATTAGGCCAGCAAGCCGCCTCATTAAAAACCCATCCAGTCCCCAAGGGTGCCCTGGACAGGAAAAGAGTGCGTCTGGAACCTGCTGCCTGTTACATCTTTTTCTGCTAAGTATAGTATGGACGTAGCTGAGCCACGTTCCACGGTCTATCTCTTTATTGCATAGGTGCAGTTGTGTGAGCAGTATCGTTGAGTGTGGTCGATTCTTCTCTTGCATCTATCAAGTAATATGACCCATTATGCAGGCTCCGGCTTACGATGAAGGGTCCTTCCCATGGTGGCGATAGTTTGTGTCTTCCCTCGTTTGTCTGAACCAAGCGCAAGACCAAGTCTCCCTCCTGAAAGACCCGGCTTTTCACCCGCCGACTATGATATCTTCGCAAGTCCTGCTGGTATATGGCTGATCTTTCCAAGGCTTGCTCCCTTTGTTCTTCTAACATATCCACGGCGTCTTGCCGAGTTTTCTCGTTCTCTACTTCCACATAAGCTGTCACTCTAGGTGAATCATGAATGATGTCGCTTGGTAATACCGCTTCTGCGCCGTAGACCATGAAAAAAGGTGTCATCTGGGTGGATCGGTTGGGGGTAGTGTTAATACCCCAGACCACGGAAGGAAGCTCTTCAACCCATGCCCCAGCGGCCCTGATACAGGGAACCCTCAGTCTTGGCTTCAATCCACGAAGTAGTTCTTGGTTCGCCCTCTCAACTTGGCCGTTGGCTTGCGGATGTGCTACTGATGCTACATCAAGCCTGATTCCATTGCTGCCACAAAATTTTTCCATCTCTCCAAGGGACATGTTAGTTCCATTGTCGGTAATTATGCTGTGGGGGTACCCGAACCGGTATATAATTCTTTTCAGGAATTTGACTGCTGTGGCCGCTTCGCAATTGGTGACCGGCATAACCTCCACCCATTTGGTAAACTTATCAACAGCAACTAAAAGGTGCGTCTTCTTGCAAGGTGACATATGGAAGGGGCCGACCATGTCCATACCCCAAACAGCGAATGGCCAAGTTAATGGAATGGTCCGTAACTCCATAGCCGGCACATGAGTTTGACGAGCGTACCTTTGACATCCGTCGCATCTTGCCACTATCCGCTCCGCGTCTGCTAGAGCTGTGAGCCAGAAGAACCCATGTCGATAGGCCTTGGCCACAAGAGACCTTGTGGACGCATGATGCCCGCAATCACCTTCATGGATCTCCTTAAGAATCTGTCGGCCTTCTTCTGGTGTCACACAGCGCAAAAAGACTCCTGCCGCACTTCTCTTGTACAACTCTCCATTGATAATAGCGTATCCTTTTGCCCGCCTCACGATTTGTCTTGCTAGTACCTCCTGTTCTGGTAGTTCGCCTCTTGATAAGTATGCCAGATATGGCTCCGTCCATTCGGGGACGCCGTGTATCGTAGCCACGAGCTCCACGTCCGGGTCTCGATTTGCTAATTCTTCTTCAGACTCGGATTTAACTGACGGCCGCCATAGCTCGTCCATGAAAACATTAGGTGGAACCGGCTCCCTGCGCGAGCCGAGTCTAGCGAGTGCGTCCGCCGCCTCGTTCTTTCTTCTGTCTATGTGCTCCACTTCATACCCGGAGAAAGACCCGGCAACCCTATCAACCTCCCTGCGATACGCTGCCATAGTGGCGTCCTTCCTGTCCCAGGTTCCTGACACCTGCTGCACCACGAGATCCGAGTCCCCAAAGCATCGTATCCTTCTAATGTTCATCTCCTTGGCTACCTTCAAGCCATGTAACAGGGCCTCATACTCGGCCACGTTGTTTGAGCAATCAAAATGAATCTGTAGCACATAACTTAGTTTGTCTCCCTTGGGCGATGTCAGCACCACTCCGGCTCCTGACCCCTCGTACTGCTTTGATCCATCGAAGTGCATGGTCCATGACTCGGAACTTGGAACTGCGGTAACCATTCCAGTGTGCGTCCAGTCGTTGACGAAATCAGCCAAGGCCTGGGACTTGATTGCCGATCTGGGCTCGTAGCTTATATGATAATCTCCCATCTCTATTGCCCATTTGGCTATTCTGCCCGTTGCATCCGAGTTCCTGATGATATCCGACATTGGTATTGAACTAACCACTGTTATGGGATGTTCTTGGAAATATGGCTTCAACTTCCGGCTGGCCATAAAGACCCCAAACACCAATTTTTGCCAATGCGGGTAACGCTGCTTTGCTTCCGATAACACTTCACTGACATAGTAGACCGGCCTCTGGACCGGGTAACCTTTCCCATCTTCTTTGCGTTCCACGACAACCACTGCACTGACGGCTCGGGGGCCGGCTGCCACGTATAATAACATAGGCTCTTTAGGACCCGGCGCCGCTAGTACTGGTGCTTCAGATAACTGCTTCTTTAGTGCTTCTAACGCCTCATCTGCCTCCTGATCCCATACGAACTTATCTGATTTCCGCAAAAGCCGGTACAGGGGTATTGCCTTTTCTCCAAGCCTGGATATGAACCTGCTCAGGGCTTCCACGCACCCCGTGAGTTTTTGAACGTGCTTCAAATTTTCCGGTTTCTTCAAATTCTGTATGGCCTTGATTTTATCCGGGTTTGCCTCAATTCCTCTCTCGGAGACTATAAAGCCAAGTAACTTCCCGGCCGGGACTCCGAATACACACTTCGCTGGGTTAAGCTTCATCTGATACCTCCTCAAGTTTTTAAACGTTTCTTTTAAATCATCAATAAATGTCTCTGCCTTCCGGGTCTTGATAACCACATCATCCACATATGCGTGCACGTTACGCCCAATTTGATCCTCAAAGCACTTCTGAATACACCGCTGATAAGTTGCGCCCGCATTTTTCGACCCAAACGTCATGGTTTTGTAGCAAAAGGCCCCAAAAGGGGTTATAAACGAGGTTTTCTCCCAATCCTCCCTTTTGAGTTTAATCTGGTGATACCCCGAATATGCGTCCAAGAAACATAGCAAGTCGCTTCCGGCTACCGCGTCTATGATCTGGTCTATCCTTGGCAGCGCGAACGGATCCTTTGGGCAATGCTTGTTGAGGCTCGTGAAATCAATGCACATCCTCCATTCATTTGTCTTTTTCATCACTAGAACCGGATTCGCTAACCAGTCCGGGTGAAATACTTCCATGATAAAGCCTGCGGTTAATAGTCGTGCGATTTCCTCGCCTATAGCTCTTCTCCTTTCCTCGTTCATTTTTCTCAAACCTTGCTTCACAGGCCTGGCCTTGGGATCCACATGCAAACTGTGCTCTGCCAACTCGGTAGGGATACCCGGCATGTCGCTGGGTGTCCAGGCGAACACATCCGCATTTGAGCGTATAAATTCCACTAGGGCCTTTTCTTGTGCGTCTTCCAAATTGGACCCTATAGTGAACTGCTTGGTGGGGTCTCCTTCCACAAAATCTACTTTCTTGGTGTCTTGAGCCGCCTTAAATTTCACTCTTTCGTCTTCAGAATCTGGTCTTCTCAATGCCGTGCCATCTTCCGGATCCACCTGAGACCGGTAATATTTAAGCTCTTCCTTTCTGCAGGCTTGCTCGGCCATCACCGAATCTCCCTCATCACACTCTGCTGCTATATCTCGGTTTCCATGGATAGTGATGGTCCGCTTGGGGCCTGGAATTTTTAACTGCAAATATACGTAGCACGGCCTAGCCATGAATTTAGCGTAAGCCGGTCTTCCGAACAGAGCGTGGTAGGGGCTATGCAGCTTGACCACTTCAAACGTAAGCCACTCCACCCGATAGTTATCTACCGATTCTCCAAAGACCACTTCCAAGGCAATTTTCCCTTCGGGGCGTGCCGAATGACCCGGCACGATCCCATGGAACACCGTCGAACTTTTTTGTAGCTGAGACTCCTTGAGGTTCATGCGCAAGAAGGTTTCCCAATATAGGATGTTGATGCTGCTCCCTCCGTCCATCAATACCTTTTTCAATTCATAACCATTGACCTGTGGCGAAACCACTAACGCCAAAGTTCCGGGGCGCTCTACTCCTTCTGGATGATCTCTTCTGCTCCATGTTACCTCTTGCTCTGCCCACCTCAAGTATTCCGGAGTGGCCGAGGAGGATAGATTCGCTGTTTGTTTTAACGCCTTTCTGTCCCTGCTGGAAGTTCCTGTAACATGCACATGATATTGTCCGTTCGAATTGAGTGTACGTACCATGCCGATGAAGATACTGATTTGGCCGATTGACACCTCGGATCCAGATTCGCAGCGATCCGGGTCCAACTCCCACCCGGAACTGTCCACTATTCTTTCTCCTTCGCCATTGGAGTAGATCTCGCCGACGACGAAGTTCTCCATGCTCTTCCGAGCTTCTCCCGTGATGTAAACACCTTTGGACGCAGGCCCCACGGTGGGCGCCAACTGTCGTGGGATAATCACGGCAGATGTTACCTGGGGTAACTGATCTTGGGGCAAGTCGACACAGGTGTTTGGGAGAGGGTTTAGCTCGAGAGAGAACATGGCGAAAGCAATCTAGGAACCGGAAAACAGCTCGCCGGCTCTCGATATGATTATACTGGATACTCGATAACAGGTGTTACAACTATGACTTGGATCTCTCTTAGGCGAAGCCCAGGGGTTGGTTTATATAGTACTCATACCCCTCCGGGCTTGCCCTACCAAACGCTCCTCGAGTCCTACTCGAACTCTACATACGAACCCTAACTTTTCTTACCGTAACCCACAACCCGGGTTACGATCCTTACAAGCCCTGGGCCTTCCAGGAGTTTCTTCGTCCTTAGCCGGATTCGGTCCATCCGTCGTTTGGGCCGGGTCACACCCGGGAGTTGGCACACCGGGTTACTATTCCCTCATCACCTAGTGTGGCAATCACATGGGAGGATTTCAAGCAAGCCTTCGTGCGCCATCACATTCCCGATGGGCTCATGGAGAGAATGCGTGAGGAATTCTATTCTTTCACACAAGGCAATTTGGACGTTCTCGAATACCAAAGAGAGTTCAATCGTCTGGCTCGCTACGCCGGAGACGAAATCTCCACGGAAGCGAGAAAGATGGCAAAGTTCCGCAGGGGTCTCAACCCGGAACTCAAGTATGCTCTCACCAACGTCAAGGCCAAGAATTTTGAGGACCTCATCAACATCGCTCTAAATGAGGAGCATGGGCGCAAGTTGGTTGAGGAATCTCGTAAGCACTCTCGTGAACAGGCTAATCTCTCAAAAGCTATCATGCCTCCACAAAAACGAAGAGTTTGGGTTCCATATACCACTCCAACACCGCCCATCTGCTTGCCAAGCCCGGCAGGATTTCTTGCCCTCCCTCCCACCCCAGTGGTATCTTCAGGAGGTGCTCCATCTCAGCCAAGTCCAACAGCTCCTTGTTCTGCTAGTACATGCTTCAAGTGTGTTCTACCAGGACACTACTCCTACAAGTGCCCGCAGAACAAGCTACCATCACTACCTACCTCTAATGTCAATCATGTGACGGTACACACTTCTTCGCCTAGGCCCCACAACAGAAACAAGTCTGTCTTGAGAACTGTGAGGGTGAACCATGTCAAGGCCCAGGGAGCAGAAGAATCTCCAGAGGTTGTAATGGGCACACTTCTTGTGAACTCGTTTCGTGCTAAAGTCTTGTTCGATTCTGGTGCTTCACACTCTTTCATCTCTCAATGCTTTGCAAACAATAGTGGAATCAACTTCGAACAGTTGTCTATCCCTCTCCTAGTGAAATCACCGGGATCTAGCTGGCAAAGCAATAAAGTTAGCCAGAACATCGAGATCACAATTGGAAACCTTCCATTCCAGGCATCTCTGATAGCTCTCCACTCTTCAGATACAGATGTCATTCTTGGGATGGATTGGCTGGTAGCCAACAAAGCAGTCATTGATTGTCCTGCTAAGTCTGTCAAAATCACACACCCTTCTGGCCAGATAGTCTACTTCCATGCTGAAAATCCAGTTGTTCAACTCTACACTCTCAATACAAATCCTCTACCATCTATTGAAACTATTCCGGTGGTTTGTGACTTCCCCGATGTCTTTCCAGAAGAATTGCCAGGAGTGCCTCCTGACAGAGCAGTTGAGTTCGTGATCGAACTTGAACCAGGTACTGCTCCAATCTCTAAGCATCCATACAAGATAGCTCCTCCGGAACTGAAGTTGTTGAAGGAGCAAATCGATATGTACATGGAGAAAGGTTACATTCAACCTAGTTCATCGGCTTGGGGTTGCCCAACTCTGTTCGTTGCAAAGAAGGATCAAACAAGGAGACTCGTTGTTGACTATCGTCCTCTTAACGAGAAAACCATCAAAAACAAGTATCCAATTCCTCGTATCGATGATCTTTTTGATCAAATTGCTGGAGCCTCAATATTCTCCAAGCTGGACTTGAGAATGGGTTACCATCAAATAAAGACCAGGAAGGAAGATATTCCAAAGACAGCTTTCACCACTCGCTACGGTCTATATGAATACACCGTCATGTCCTTTGGTCTCACCAATGCACCGGCGACCTTCTCTCGACTCATGAATTATGTCTTCCATGAATACCTCGACAAGTTCGTTGTTGTATATCTTGATGACATTCTGGTCTACTCCAAATCCAAGGAAGAGCATGGAGAACATCTTCGTCTCACTCTCATGAAACTTCGCGAGCATCGTCTTCATGCCAAGTTCTCCAAATGTGAGTTCTGGATTCCAGAAGTTGCTTACCTTGGTCATGTCATCTCTGCCAAGGGCATAGCCATTGATCCAGAAAAGGTTAAGGCAATTGTTGATTGGAAACCTCCTAAGACGGTGAAGCAAGTCAGAAGTTTTCTTGGCTTGGCTAGCTATTGCCGTCGTTTCGTCCAAAACTTCTCCAAGATTGCCAAACCTCTAACTGATCTCACAAAGAAGGACAAGAAGTTCGTTTGGTCTCCACAATGTGATGAAAGTTTCAACCTCCTCAAGACTAAACTCACTTCTACACCAGTTCTGGTTGGCCCAGATACTACCAAACCTTTCCAGATATTTTGTGATGCTTCTCTCCAAGGTCTAGGTGCAGTTCTTATGCAAGAACGTCAAGTTGTGGCTTATGCTTCACGTCAGTTGAATGCACATGAGCTCAATTATCCCACGCATGACCTTGAACTTGCAGCAGTTGTGTTTGCCCTCAAGAAATGGAGGCAATATTTGTTGGGTAATCGCACTGAAATCTTTTCCGATCATAAGAGTCTGAAATACATTTTCACTCAACCAGATCTAAACCTCAGGCAAAGGAGATGGATTGAAAAGATCAAAGACTTCGATCTTACCATTTCTTACACTCCAGGCAAGGCTAATGTTATGGCCGATGCTCTCAGTCGCAAGTCGTATTGCAATAATCTCATGATCATGGAAAGCCAACCTCCTCTTCATGAAGAATTCCAGAAGCTGAACCTTGGTCTTGTTCCTCAAGGTTATCTTGCAAACTTGACAGCCAGTCCAACTCTCGAGGACAAGATTCGTTCTGAACAACTTCGTGATGCTGAGATCAAGAAGATCGCAAATAACATCAAAGCAGGCAATGTGAAGTATGAGTGCTTCTCAATTGATAACAAGGGAACTGTGTTCTTCGAAGGACGCATTGCAGTTCCTCAAATTCAAAGTCTCAAAGATGTTATTCTCAAGGAGGCTCATGAAACTCCTCTTTCCATACACCCTGGAAGTACAAAGATGTACCAGGATCTCAAGACACTGTATTGGTGGTCTGGCATGAAACGTGAAATTGCTCAATACGTTTCTGAATGCGACGTTTGTCAACGTGTCAAGGCAGTCCATCAGAAAACAGCCGGTCTTCTCCAACCTCTCAAAATCCCTGAGTGGAAGTGGGACATGATTGAAATGGACTTCGTCACTGGTTTTCCAAAGTCCAAGAAGGGCAACGATGCAATCTTCGTTGTTATTGATCGTCTCACTAAGGTAGCTCACTTCTTTGCTGTCAAAGAAACAATCTCAGCTAGCCAGTTAGCAGAACTCTACACAACAAAGATCGTTCCTCTTCATGGTGTTCCTTTGGAAATAAGCTCAGACCGTGGAAGCATATTCACTTCTCATTTCTGGAAAAGTTTTCAAGAAGCATTGGGCACCAAACTTCTGTTCAGCATAGCTTACCATCCTCAGTCTCAAGGGCAAGTCGAAAGAGTCAATCAGATTCTCGAGGATATGCTCAGAGCATGTGGTCTATCCTTTGGCATGAAATGGGAGGAATGTCTCCCATATGCTGAATTCTCCTACAACAACAGCTTCCAGGCAATCCTAGGCATGGCACCATTTGAAGCTCTCTATGGCCGCAGATGCAGGAGTCCAATCAATTGGTCTGGAGCTGGTGAACGTTCGCTCTTAGGCCCTGACATTGTTAAGGAAGCCGAAGAGAAAGTTCGCATCATTCGTGACAATCTCAAGATTGCTCAGTCTCGTCAGAAAAGCTACTATGACAGCAAGCACAGGGATATGATCTATGCACCTGGTGACAAAGCATATCTCCGTGTAACTCCCCTCGGAGGCACTCATCGTTTTGGTGTGAAAGGAAAGCTTGCACCAAGATACATTGGTCCTTTCAACATTCTCTCAAGGCGTGCGGAAAATGCCTATCGTCTTGAACTTCCAGAAAAACTATCCAAGGTGCACGATGTGTTTCACGTGTCACAGCTCAAGAGGTGTTTCAAAGATCCAGATCGTGCAGTTGATCATGATTCCATTGAACTGCAAGATGATCTATCTTATGAGGAGCACCCTGTTCGAATTCTCGATGAGACCGTTCGTAACACTCACAACAAGAGCACCAAGTTCTTGAAAGTACAATGGTCGCATCATTCCGATAAAGAGGCAACGTGGGAGACCGAAGAGGATCTTCGCAAGAAGTATCCGGACCTTTTCACTTCTCAGTAGGAATCTCGGGGCGCGATTCCTTCAAGGGGGGGCGTTTTGTAACATCCCAAGTATGAAAATCTCCCCCTAGAATGTTTTATTTCTTGTTAAGTTATGCTTTGCATCATGTCATCATATTCTTGGCATTTGTTTTGCATTTGATTTCATTTGTTTTCATTTGTTTCCATTTGTTTTCCTGTGAATTTCAAACAAAAATTCAAACCTTTATTCATACTTGTTATGTTACATGTTTCAAATAAAAACTACAAAACAAACAAATAAATTGTTCCATTAAAACTTGAAATTAAATACTTTACATTGATTAAGTTTCAATTTTTCATTTAATCCCAAATTCATTCAAAATTCAATCAAATTGCAAACATCAACTATTTCAAAAAAATTTGGAAAACCAAAGTGTGTACTTGTTGCTATTACCATACTTAATCAATAAAATTTGTCCCAAAAAAATTTGCTAACCCATAAACCCTCTCCTTTTCTCTCCTTTGTCAAATATGCAAAAAAAATAATAAGAAGAAAAAGATAAAACAAAAAGGAGAGGGGGAATAGGGCAGCCAGCCCTTTGGGCCAGCCCAACTTACCAAAGGCCTGGTACCCCTCGCTCATCTCCTACCTCTGTACGGACGAGCATCCGCTCTGTCCACGTTGACAGTTCAGAGAAGGAACGGCCGAGCTCAACCCCCTCCCTCCTCTTAAACCTAGCATCGATCCCCTCTGTGCCCTATTTTTTCTTCCTCCCTCCTTCTCCCTCGCGCCGCAGCTCCTTCCTCCATCTCTCTGCCCTTTTTCTTCGATGTACTCTGAACCTCACCGAGGTCCTCCACCGCCGCCTCCCTCTCCGGCTCGTCGCCGCCGATTCCCCGCGCCACCGGCCGTGTTAGGGCCGGGAACGGAGAGGCCCCGCTCCCCTCTTCCTCGCAGTCCCCTCGGGTTCCCCCGAGGGTCACCGGAGCGCCGCCGCCATCCTCTATTTCCGCCACCGTCGCCACCACCGATCGCCGCCTTCCTCCTCCTTCGAACCTCGCCGTGAGCTCCTTTCCCTCTACTCTCCCTTCCCCTCCCTCTGCGGCTCACCCTCCAGCCGCACACCAAGCACCCGCAAGCACGCGCGCCACCGCGGGCTCCCGAGCGCAGCGGCAGCGAGCAGCGACCGCCGGTGGCCGCCTTCTCTGTCGCTGTAACCTGAACCTGCGAAAGAAAAAAATTCAGTTAGTGCGATAACTGAAGGATAACCTTCCCCGTACCACATACCTGACAAGCGATCCAGCAGAGCCGCAGTGGCACAGCGCCTGTGCGCGCAAGCGTGCGCTCCCGGGTTCGAGTCCCGCGGGAGGCATTTTCGCCTCCCATTTTTCCCCTTCCACGCGCGCGCGGGGGGCCCGCGCGTCAGTGGCCCTGCAGGCCACGTAGACTCCTAGACCAGCCACCTAAGCGCCACAGTGGTGCTGGCCCCACTGGCAGTGGCCTGTGTAGGTCGCTGCGCGGTGCAGTTTTTTTTTCTGCCCACCTTTTCTATTAATTTCAGTCCAGTTAAAATTACAAATTAGTCCCTAAACTCCCAACTCAAATAACTTTTGAATCCCAACTCCAAATAATATAAATAAAATATGCTTTCTGAACCAAATTTAATTCTCTATCTAGTTAAGTCATTTGTTTTCTGTTTTGAGCATTGCAAATGTTTTCAAATTTCAAATTCAAACAATTTTTTTCACATTTGCTTAATTCCATAACTAATTCAATATTAATCCAAATAACACAAATAAAATATGTTTTCCATGTCAAATTAAACCACCTAACCAAATATAAATTTTGTTTCATGATTTGAATAATTAAAATTGCTTAAATAATTTAAACCTTGTTTAAATCATTTAAAATTGCTAAATTCATAACTTGCTCAAATTAAATTATTTTTGAACATATAAAATATGTTTTCAAACCAGAAAAACATAATATTTTCAAATATGAATTTGGTTTAATGTTTTGAACAAATAAAATTCAAATAATATTCATACTTAAATTAATTCCAATTAAATCTTGTTTAAACTTGTTTAATTCCTAAGTAATTCATTCTAATTCCTTTTTCAACAAATGAGACATGTATTCCAACTCAAATTTGGTGTTCTATTCAAATATGAACTTTGTTATCTGTGTTGAACAATTAAAATTGGTGAAAACAACAAATGCTTGTGTAACACCTTTAAGGAACCAAAATTCCATAACTTAATAAATAAAATTCCAAAATTGGTAAACCTTATTTCCAATTGATTCTATTGTTGTTATTTTCCTGTTTTCCTCATCCATGCATCATGCTAAGTCACTTACACATGATGATTAGTTGTAGAACAATTATTTCAACCTTAATTCATGGACCTTTCCATATGCAATCCAATTGCATATGGGTCCATTTAAACATGTTATCTTGTCACCTAGTTTATTTTTAATGCATAAATTAAATGGTCATGCATCATCCCCTGATTGTGCACTATGCCATGTTATTGATTGTTTGTTTCTCTGCGTTGGTTGTTTGCTTCTTCTCGAATAGACGACGACGTTGAGACAGACGATACTTACGACACCCCTTCTGAGGATTTAGCTCAGTACCAGGCTGCTGAGTTTGCAGGCAAGTATTCACTCACATGAACCATCGTGTTCCTTTCAACATTGGATACCGATACTTTCCGTTGTCTATTCTGTTAGCCCTATGAATGGTTGCTTCTGTTACGAACCTATCACATGTTACCTTTAACCCTGATATAGCCTCACCTCCGCACCTATCACCCCATTGCTTGTTGCCCGTGTCTTACTAGCATGCTTAGGGTTGTTTTTGCTCGAGTCTGGTGTCAGTTACTTTCTGTTATCATATTCTATTGTGTTCTGGGGCTCGATGTTAAACAATCAACCTGATAATGTTTGGGTAATAATAATTTGATGTTAAGGCACCGGCAGGAGGCCCGGCGTGGTTTTGAGGCCTGCTAGTGTCGACCCTAATTAGGAAAAGGGTCTTGTCTACTGATCCATGATGAGCGTGCTCACCGCATCCGGGTGGTGGTATGGAACCCCCCTCGACTTTGACCTGATCCGCAGTTTGTCCAAAGAGCCACACTTAGTTCGGGTGTTCCATTTGGCTCATACGCATAAATGGGTCGCTCCCATGGTTACTGATGATGATGATGACGCACACATATAGGGCGAGGCCTGAATTGCCGGGGTGTTGTGTCCTGCGGGAGTTTTGCACACTTGCGCTGAGTATTCGGCTGCGTGGCTGGGACCTTATAGCTCCGTGGCTCATAGGACAGGCTGTAGAGATGGTTCGAGTCGTGTCAAGCCAACCTGGGTTTTAGTTGGTGGCTTGAGTGTGTACGGGTACTGGAGCACACCCTGCAGGGATGAATCTTCTCGAGAAGCCGTGTTGTCCGCGGTTATGTGACGACTTGGTGAAAGTACTGGCTAACAAGTACTCAGACAACTTACACCTAACCATAATAACTTGACTAGTAATAGGTTTATTGACACAATAACCTGAACCATCATTAATCCAACTGTGTGAGTTATCCTCGGATCGCTTCTTGGATAAGGGGCGAGATCCAGGATGGGTTTGTTTGGTGGTTAGTTGTAGTTGGTTATGATACGCTATCTTATCTCCTTTCTGTTAGCCGGAAGTTATAATATGTTTCTGTAGCTGGTTAGTGCAGCCCGCTGCCACATCTTTTATAGCACCCTTTCTTCCGTTGAACCCAAAGCATCTGTACCTGGTGTTGACGGGTTACATTTTGGTGAACTGTGAGTCTTGCTTGCCATTACGTTTATGTACTGACCCCTTTGGGGCTGTGGTTTCCGCAGACTACGATTCCGAGGATCCCCTTGGTGGCTGCTACGTGGAGTACGACGAGGCTGTTGACGAGTAGATAGCGGACCCGGGCAGGATCCGAGACTTCGTGGATGGGCTCCGTTTTCCTTTCATTGCCGGCCTCTTAGGCCTATTTGGATTTGTCTGTACTCAGACCTGTTGAATGCTTCCGCTGTGATGTAATGATGATATGTTGGGACATGTGTCCTCTGGGTGATTGTATTTGCTATCTCTGCTCTAGTGAGAGCCATTTGCAACTTATTTCCATCTTTTGTGTCTTAGAGATATGTTGTGTTATCATTTTGTTCAACGCCGTTGACGTACCATGTGTGTATGGTATGAAGTACGTCAATGGTAGTATCCTGATTTCTATGGGATGGTTTACATAGACGATGAACAGATAGGGGTTGGTTGTCACACATACGTGTGTTGTCCTACTCGTAAGACATGCGGGTGCCGGTAAGCCCTGTAATCCAATCAACTACTGTTCAACGGAACTGCGAGTATCCTCTAGAAGTCCGGGTGCAACACAGGAGAAACAAACTCCAGTACCTCGTTCATCTCTAGGACCAGGTCAAAGTTTTGTATTTCACAGAACCAAGAGGCTTCATTAGCTTTTGTTCTGTTCCACCTTCGAGGATCACACTCTTATATATCAAGAGGCCGTGTTGAGCTTCATGGCTTTACTCATAAATTGATGCTCTTACACGTCTTTACTCACCTTCCTCCAAGCTTGAATGCTCGAGAATGTTGGGTGTGCATTGATGTGTGTATCATATATTCCTAGCAATTATTATTGCTTTGAAAAATATAAGAAACATGTGTATCCTTCTTAGCATTATTGGTTACCCGATCTCTACTTGAAGTTGACCGTGTTACCAAATTCATTCATTATGGTGCAATTCTCGGTCAAAAGTTAGGTTCATGTCGAAGCTCTCAATATCATATCGGTTGCTTTGAAAAGAAAGATTCCTTCCAAACTCCAAGACATGCCGGTAGGTTCTGATATTCTGGTTGTCTTTCTAGAAGTGTCACCAGGTTGTTACCTGACCGTGATGTCGGAACAAGGGGTAATATGAACTACTCCTTTCTCCAAGAAACTATGCTGGATTCCATGGACTAGTTGGTTGAGCTCAAACAATAACTTTGAGAGTTCAAAGAAAAAAGCTCCGACTAAATTGATCCTTCATTAAGGGATGTCTCGTTTCCTTTGTGTTGAAGCAGGATAGTATCTCCTTAGTGGACATGCTATCTTTCCACCTTTTTATTTGATTTGGGCTATCGCCAGATCAAGCTCAGATTCAAGGACTATATTGATGGTATCTCTACTCATGGTGTTTCACCCAAGTACATCTTCAGGTCCTTTAGTCTGACCAATATTTTGCCTTGTTCATGTATCATACGAACCCCTCTTCTTGGAGTGTCTTGATAAAGGTGTTGTTGAACCCATCTATGGCATTCTTACTTTCTCCAAGTTGCAAGAGGTTCAAGTTGAACAATTGGCACTAACGTTGGAAACTTTTGAGAACCATCTTTGTGTCATCATGAAGTTTGTGTTCTGGATGTTCGAAGTAACTTACTCCAGTTCATGTGCTTATGCTGAAAGTTGTCACCGTGGATCCAATTAAAATTTTCTTGTTCCCTCGGGAATAATACCAAGTAGGCCATGCATGTGTGAACTATTCTTGAGATGGTAGGTTGTTACCTCCATTTATTTCAAGAAGTTTGTATCCACACCCAGCCACTGACTGATCGTTCATGAAATATAAGAAGTCCAATAACTTTGTTATCTCTGCAATTGTTTTCCCAACAAGGACTCAAATGTGTTTTGTTGCAAGTAATCCATGTAGGTGCAACTGTCTTTGGAAAGTTGCTAATACAGGAGGTCCGCAATCTTGCTCAGCCTTGTGAGCTTGACATTGTAGTCCATATCTTGAGAATCTAGTAAATGTACCACGTTGGTAACCAGTGCAACCTTTTTGATCAAACATAATGAGTCTGAGTTATCAACCCACTAACTAGAGCTGAATCTCAAGCAACAACGATGGTTGGTTTTTCCTCAAGAGTATTTAATTAGGTCGATTTGAAAATCCGGCATGGTTGATGTTGTGGTTGACACAATTAGTCGGAAGGCCTAACGTCATGTCTCTTACAATCAACAAGAATAACCACTCTCCGTGAGAACTCTTGTGTGCCTTGTTCCAGAAGTTGTTCCTTATGGTTCTTTCTAACCGAAGTTTAACTTCCACTTGATGACCTAACGAAGGTTTGCCATAATCTTGGTATCAGTATCTAGATTATCCAGGAGAACTTGGAAGTTGAACCGTCCAAATGTCTCTATGTCAATCCTCCAAACCCTTCCCTCCCATGGAAACAAACTCATCACGAGAAACATCTTGTGATGGTCTTTAACCGTCGCTGGTCAGTTACTTCAGCCTTGGAGTCTTCACCATGTGGTAAACGTATTGCTACATCAAATCTAAAATATGAAAGAGATTCCTTATTACTTTTTGTGCTCCAATCCTCGCTGGTTACTCAACCTATTCGTGTGACCAGGAATTCGTTCTTCTTCTTTACGGTGTTCCAACACCTTTTGCTTACTCATTCTTGTGGTGTGAAATGACATCGCGATCCTTGACAAGGATTTCCAGAAACTTTGTTGGAAAGAATGAAAGTTACTTCCTACTCTGTGTCCACTTTGAAGTGTGAAAGATCATGTGTTTTCAAACTTCCTTTGACGCATGATTCAAGTGTGTTCTCATGTTCTCCCTTTTCTACGGATATTACGTTGTGGTATCCAAGATAATCTTTTCCGTCTTGGTATTTTGTTTGAAGAAACTTCAGTTTCACAAATTGTTCCACCTTTCTTTTCCAAAAGGATTTAAAGTCCTGTGCAAAGTTCATATTCTAAATACTTTTAAGAACAATCGTCCACAAACTTGAAACCTTATCCTATTCCCTACATTACCTTGATATGTCTCATGTTCACCAGCTCAAGTGTTGTTGTGAACATTCCTCTCATGAGTTGGCCATGAGGTACTCGATCTTCGTGAAGATCAATTCCTAAGAGTTTTCCCTCTTACGTAAGGTAAAGCCAATCAACACTTTACGATGCTACAGATCAACCTCTTCAAGAAGAGAACCGTAAGGTTTGAGAACATCATTCAAAACCGGTGTTCCTTCTCTCTTTCTCCTTCGGGAATCTCGGGACGAGATTCTTGTAAGGGGGTAGATTTGTAACATTCCAATTTTGCTAAAATAAGGCTTGTGGAGTTGTGTTCATGACATTTCATGCATGAAAAATACCATCCAATTTTAATTTGATTTTTAATAAAACTAGCTCAAATATCACTTAAAGTAATCAATGAAAAATTGAATTCAAAACATTTTCAAATTGGTCAAACCAAAATATAGTGAGGTTGGAAATTTCATAAGGATTCCAAAATGTATTTTTGCTAATTTTTAATCTTGCAAAAAGGCACTTAAACCATTAATACCAGTGCAGTTTTCAAAATCAGAAGGGCCATTCTGTCATTTACTAGAATTTCCCGGGGGGGGGGGGGGGTTGCAATTTGTGCTTTGTCTTCTACCTCTGGCTAGTAGGAGCACCTGCGTGGACGCTCCACCGACGCCGACGCCACCTCCTACCTTCCTATTAGCTTGCAAGGATAAGGCCACCATGGAGACCTCGTGCCCCCTCCTCCACCTCCCCTCGCAGTCTCTCTCTGCCTCTGTTCTCGAACCCGAAACCCTAACCCTAGGCACACGTGCCGCCGGTACCCTAGCCACACGGGCCGCCGATTGCCGCTATTGCTAGAGGCCGCCCCGGAGCAAACCAAGACCACCACGATGTTCTTCATCCTCGCCTCTACCTCCTCGCCGTCGGAATCGATCCGAGGAGCCCAGAATCACCGCCGCAATCCCCTTCTTCCTCACAGCCGGCCGAGCGTCGCCGCCTCGATTCGCCACCGTCCAGCCTCCATTCGCTTCACCGACGCCGCCATCGAGTTCGCGGTGCGCTGCAGCACGCTCCAGTGCCCTCCCCTCTCCTCCCCGTGGCTGATAAGGCTTCCGTTGTCGTCCACCCGTGGCCGCCGCCGCGGTTTTCTCGCCGTGGAGCAAGCTCTGGCAACCATAGACGGGTGGCACTGAAAGTGCAATATGGTCAACTAGAGGGGGGGTGTGAATAGGTGACCTACAAATTTTACTTCTTTTTCACTGTTAATGGGGGCTTTTAAGAAAGTAAATGCTTGATTACCTAGATGTGCAACTAAGTGAGTACCCTAGGTGATACGAAGCAAGTAGCAGCGGAAATAAAGGAACGGTACAAGAAAACAACAAGCGAAAACACGAAGACAAGGATATGTTTCCCGTAGTTCCTTCTTAAAGAAGTACGTCTACGTTGGAGAGGTGGGGAGCCACCTAGGCGCTCCTCAATAGCACGGATGTGCACACCTTGTTCTCCTTGAGCTTCTCGGGTGAGGGAGATTCTCGTTTCCACTATGAGGTCGACTTGAAGGCGTTGACCAAACCTTTACAAGGGGTTGAGGCTACTCCACAAGTGAGATGGAGGCTCTCAACAATCTAAGCTTCTTGCTACAAGGTGGAAGCTACAAGCACTAGGGTTTCCCTTGGATGACAAAGCAACCAAGAGATTACAAGATCCCAAGAGTTGTGGTGTGGGTACACACGTTTTGGCTTGGTGGAAAGGTAGATCTAGTCCTCCTCCATGAGATCCTTGAAGGGCATCGAGTTTGGTTGGAGGAGGAGGGAGATCGGGGCGTTTTGAGCTCTACAACAATGGAGGAGAGAGAGGAATGGACGAGCTGCCTATCTAGAGGAAGAAGACAGCTATTTATAGGCTCCTCCAAATTCTGACCGTTGCAGTCCAGCGGGACCGGAATATTCCGGGGCAAGGCCGGAAATTTCCGGTGTTACTTGGCCGGAAATTTGAATTCTCTGGGGGGCGGATATTTGAAATATCCGGGACGGAAATTTCCGCCCCAATCCTCCGCCCCCATCTCTGTGCGCAGGCACCAAGTAGTTGTCGAAAAACTGCTAAGGACCAGGGGCCGGATATTTGCTCCGGAAATTTCCGGGGCAAATTTCCGTCCCACCTTCTGTGCGCGGGCATCGAGCAATGATGGAAAAACTGCTAAGGACTGGATGGCCGGAATATTGAAATATCCGGGGGGCGGATAATTGAAATGTCCGGGCCCGGAATTTTCCGGACAGAATCTCCGCCCCCATCTCTGTGCGCGGGCAACATGTAGTAGTCCAATTTCTGCTAAGTCCTTGAGGGCCGGATTTTTGTGCCGGAAATTTCCGGGGCAAATTTCCGCCCTGGCTTCTGTGCATGGGCAGAAAAATACTTAGTCGTTTTCGTGGATGCCAAGAAGAGGGCCGGAAATTTCCGGTGTGAATGCCGGATAATCCGGCCTTTAATGTCCGGAATTTCCGCCCTGCAAACTGAAAAATCCGGTTGCAGTAATTTCACAATATAGTTCTTCTCTTTGATCTTTTGACGAGGATATAACAATGATCACCTGAGATAATAGCTGCACAGTCTAAACCACATTGTTAGATAGGAGATATCCGTGTTATCATCATCACCAAAATCATTAGAAGGATCATGAGCTTTCAATCTCCCCCTTTTTGGTGAATGATGACAACACGGGTATTTGCGGAGGAGTAAACAAACAATGCAGTAAATGAAAACAACACAGATAGCATATATAGGAGACATGCCTCCCAATAATAATAGTTCAATACAAATAACGAGTACGATAGAACGAAGTTCGAAAAGACGCACGAAATAGGAACTGGCAACAAAGAACGAAAGAAACCCTCCCAAGCAAATCCCCACGATCATCTAGATCTTCTCCCCCTTTGGCATCAAGATACCAAAAAAGAGAAAAGAGAGAGCTACGTCCCATGGAGCAAACTCTAGGCCTGGGTGTCCTCTTCTTCCTCTTCAGCTTCACTATCGGTGACATCCTCCATGTCCTCATCAGCATCAACACCGATATCCCAGTCAACGTCACGGTTGTTCCAGTTCTTGTATGCAATCCTGGGAGGAGGAAGTGGTGGCACATTGGGAGCACCAATAGCAGTCATGATGTGGTGCTGGTTCTCGAGGATGGTGCGACGCTCCACATAGGCAGAGTAGTTCTCCTTGTGGATGCAGATATTCATGCACATCACCTTCTCAACTGCACGAACGAGCCACGAGCGTTTCTTCTTGCCAGGAGGAGGAGGACGCATGCGAGGATCACAATGCCCCTGACCAGTGGCGCCAACATCACGGGAAGACTGCTGAGTGTGGGCGGCCTTCTTGTACAAGGTGACGTCCTTGTGCTCCTCACAGTCGAGTTCCAGGTCCTCACGGTGTGCTTCAGGATAGCGGGCCTTGATGAGCTTCATGATATAGGGAGCATACAGGGCACTTTGCGGTGAAAGAGGGCAAAGTGGATCTCACTGAAAATGAAATCCATGACATCAATCCTGTGAGCCTCCATGTCAGTCATGTCACTCTCAGAGAAGGTCAAGTAGGTGTGGTACATGAGGTTGACCAATCCACCGCGAATAGCATCGTTATTGCCCGCACTTGGAGCAATGGACTCCCTGAACATGCGCAGAAGAATGTCATAGACGGCGAAGAGACCTTTAGCCGATCCAATTGTACCCTGAGGACCATAGAGCTCAGCTAGCCTATTCTTCTCATATTCATCCCCATGGATATGCATGCGGTGACCCTGGGGTGTGTTGAGGCCAGCAAAAGGATAGTCAAGCACAATGGCAAAGTCGTGGAAGTTGGCGGTGAGCAGGTGAGGGCCAGACATCCATGACATCCCAATCTCTTCAGAATCATCAATCACTAGAGTGGCATAGAACTGCTGGATGAAGGTGGTGTTGTAGGAGCATCTAGTCTCCATAAGCGGACGCAGACCAAGAACCTCAGCTAGCTGAACAGAGTTGTTGAAGTAGTCGGGGTTGGCAGCCAGATGAGCAAAGTTGATCACTTTCATGGGGCACACTGGCTTGCTCATCACGGTGTACACCTGCTTGAATAGGGTCTCCTGCTCAACATGCCAAAAGCATGAATCAATGGTGGGGTCCTGAGGACCCTCCGTGTACCAAGCCTTGGCCCGCCATGCCTTAAACTCTGTGATGGGCATGGTGCCCACGTTGAGAGTGGTCTTGCCTGACTGTCTGCCACCCCTGCGGGCAGCCCTATCAGCATCACGCTGACGCTCATACTCCCTCTCAGCATCTCTCGCACGCCGGCGAGTTTCATTGTCCTCAACAAAGGTCCCGTCCTCATTTTCTGTCAGGTGACGGAGCCGTTTCCGAGAGCTGGTCAACTTGGGGGGCCTAGAGCTTGAACCATCTGCGAGGAAAGCCAAAAAAGAATGCAAAGAAAACCAAACAAGAATCAAAAACGGGGGCTCACGAGTTGTGGAAGTTGAATAACAGTGAACTCTGTTCAAGATTCAGTATAGGCCGAAAATTCCGGTCATGGATGCGGAAATTCCGGGGGACGGAAATTCCGGCCTCAGGGGAAATTTCCGGGGTGCGGAAATTCCGGTCCTGGGGCGGAAATTTCCGGCCTGCGGGATTTTCGAATCCAGATCTGAATCTGGGCCTATAATGGATCTAGAACGAGGAATCTAGTACGAGAATGAGTCCTGGAGAGTACGTGATATGAGTGGGAACAAATAAGCATGCTAGGTCAAGATTATCACTAGATGGGAGAACAAAGCATCAAATCAAACCCAAACTTGCGGAGAAAACATACACATACCGGGATCCATGGCAGTAACGGGCGTGCGGTCTCTTAATCCGCAAGAGTTGAGTAGAGGATGAGGAGGGGAGGCGAGGGGAGCCTCCCGGAAGTCTCGGAGGCGGCGGCGGCGGCTGGAGGCGAGTGGAGGCGAGGGGAGGGAAACAGTCTGGAACTGCTCCCTCCCGGCGTCCTTATATAGCCCCAGGCCAGCCACACCGGAAAATTCCGGTACTAAGGCCGGATATTCCGGGGTCCGGAAACTTGGACCGGAATATTCCGCCCAAATATCCGGTGTGCCCTCTGTGAGCGGGCATGCGGGATATTTGGGGGATTATTTGAGTCCATTTTCGGACCCGGAAATTTCCGGGACTTAAGGCACGGAATATTCCGGGTCCCGGAAATTTGCCCCGGAAATTTCCGCACCAATTGTCCGGGGTGCCTTCTGCGAGCGGGCACATCGGAAAGGGCGAAATTTCTGGAACAAATGTCTGAGGGCCGGAATATTCCGGGCCCTAGGCCGGAATTTCCGGTGTTCCCACGCCATCCGAGTATGTGGTGGAAGATGGAACAAAACGTGAGCCTCCAAAAACAAAAAAAAACACAAACAACCGAACGTACACGAGGAAAACAACAAGAAACAAATTCAAAAGGGAAAAAGTTGGTGGCCGGAGCCACCGTGTTTGAGTGACACCAAGGAGTCGCGAAGATGTATCTTGGACTCAAGAGTATCACTCACGTTTTAAGCACAATAAGTCACAAATTGACTAGATATGCATGACGATTTGTTTGTTTTACGCATGATAGGTGGAGTGTTTGCTCATGAGTTGAACTACGCTCCCCCTATGTCCATGCCTACATCTAGACTAGATAGTACATATAGTGAAGGTACTCATGCAAGGGTTCAAGAGAAGTTAGACGCATCGATCACATTTAGTTCATTCCTCAAACCCCGAAATCTTGGTTCATCAAGGGCCTTCGTGAAGATATCCGCGAGTTGATCCTTGGTCGCAACATAGGAGAGGTCAATATCACCCTTCTCAACATGATCCCGAATGAAGTGATGCCGTATCTCAATGTGCTTCGTCTTGGAGTGAAGAACGGGATTGTAGGCGATCTTGATGGCACTCTCATTGTCGCACAAGAGAGGAACGTTGTCGAAGATGATGCCATAATCTCTCAATGTTTGCCGCATCCAAAGTAATTGAGCACAACAACTCGCCGCGGAGATGTATTCGGCCTCAGTGGTGGAGAGAGCAATGCAGTTTTGCTTCTTGGAAGACCAACATACCAATGAGCGGCCAACAAATTGACAACTTCCGGATGTAGATTTCCTATCCGTCTTCTCTCCCGCATAGTCCGCATCCGAATACCCAATGAGCTGAAAGCTTGAACCCTTGGGATACCAAAGACCAAAGTTTGGGGTATGAACTAAATATCGAAAGATACGCTTAACCGCTTCAAAGTGACTTTGTCTTGGGGAGGCTTGAAACCTTGCACATTTACCAACGCTATACATAATATCGGGTCTAGATGCACAAAGGTAGAGCAAAGAGCCAATCATGGAGGGGTATACCTTTTGATCTACCTCTTTACCATTCGGATCGGGTTTCAAATCAATAGTCGTGGACATGGGGGTCTTCATAGGTTTAGCATCATGCATATTGAATCCCTTGAGCATATCTTGAGTATACTTGGCTTGCTTGATAAATGTGCCTTCGGGATGTTGCTTGATCTCAAAGCCAAGAAATTACTCCAATTCTCCCATCATAGACATCTCGAACTTGTCCGTCATAAGCTTGCAAAACTCATCATTGAATGCAACGTTAGTGGAACCAAAGATGATATCATCCACATAGAGTTGGCATATGAACAAGTCGCCTCCGACCTTTTTGGTGAAAAGGGTGGGATCGATTAAACCAACATTGAACCCACGATCTACCAAAAACTCTTTAAGGTGCTCGTACCACGCACGTGGAGCTTGTTTAAGCCCATATAGCGCCTTACCGAGTTTGTAGACATGATCGGGGTGGTTGGGATCTTCGAAACCCGGAGGTTGCTTGACATAAACCAACTCATGGATGGGACCATTCAAAAAAGCACTTTTAACATCCATTTGTTGCAATTTGAAGTTATGATGAGAGGCATATGCAAGTAAGATACGAATAGATTCAAGACGAGCAACGGGAGCGAATGTTTCACCGAAATCGACACCTTCGACTTGAGAGAAGCCTTGAGCAACCAATCTAGCCTTGTTGCGGATGACGATGCCGTCCTTGTCTTGTTTGTTCTTGAAGATCCACTTAGTGCCGATGATGTTCTTGCAATCCTTGGGCCTTGGAACCAATTTCCACACTTTGTTGCGTTCGAAATTGTTGAGTTCATCGTGCATAGCTTCAAGCCAATCTTGATCTTCAAGAGCTTCATAGACCTTCTTTGGCTCAATGTGAGAGACAAATGCATGAGCTTTGCTAAAATCCGCTAGTTGCCTCCTGGTGACGACCCTTCCACGAACTTGTCCAAGAATCATGTCCTCCGTGTGACCGGCACGAGCAAGATTATCTAGCCTTCTCTTTGCTCTACGAGCTAGCATCTCCTCCAAAGTTTCCTTGAATAGGACTTGATCATCACCTTCATCATCGGAGACATGTCCACCTTGGTCTTGATCATTGATGGGAGGTGGATCCCTTATGTGACGAATTGCATCATCACCATGTGTATCTTGTTCTTCATTGTGAGCTTGACCTTCATCATGAGCTTGGCCTTGATTGTTAGCTTGGCCTTGTGGTGAGGCATGAGGGCTTGGTGCATCTTGTTGGGTAGCATGGTTATCAATGGATGTAGTCAATGGATCCACTTGAGTAGAGCATAGTCCTTCTCCCTCCGTCATCCGGTGTCCCTCAATGGGGATTATTTCACCAATCCCCATTCTTCTTATGACGATGGGAGGAATTGCATCTCCTACAAAACCATGATCTATACGGCCCCCTTGGGACCCATTATCCTCATCGAACACCACATCTATAGCTTCTTCAACTTGTCCGGTGGACTTGTTGTAGACTCTATAGGCGTGTGAGTTTGTGGCATAACCAACAAAGATACCCTCATAGGATTTAGTCTCGAACTTTGACAAGTGTTTCCCTCTTTTGCGAATGAAGCATTTGCATCCAAAGACCTTGAAGTATGAAACATCCGGCTTCTTGCCCGTGAGAATCTCATAGGGGGTCTTGTTCAAGATCTTGCGGAGATATAATCGGTTGCTAGCATGACAAGCGGTGGAGACGGCCTCGGCCCAAAAGTTATAAGGAGAAGAGAACTCCGCAATCATGGTTCGAGCCGCATCCATAAGAGTCCGATTCTTTCTCTCCGCCACACCATTTTGTTGAGGAGTGTAGGGAGTGGAATATTGATGAGCAATGCCTTCCTCACTAAGAAATCCCTCAACGGTGTAGTTCTTGAACTCGGATCCATTATCACTTCGGATAGCCATGATGCTTGTATTATGTTGTCTTTCCACCAAAGTGATGAACTCGATGACCCGCTTTTGAGTCTCACTCTTTCTCTTGAAGAAGTACACCCAACAATATCGTGAGTAATCATCCACAATCACCAAGCAATACTTCTTGCCTCCAAGACTATCATATGATAGAGGACCAAAGAGGTCCAAGTGAATGAGCTCGAGGATTCTTGATGTAGTGATGTTCGTCTTGGTGGGATGTGCTTCTCCATGTTGCTTTCCTAGAACGCAAGAGCTACACACACGATCTTTGGCAAACTTAGCATTTGTTAGTCCTAGAATGTGATTACCACTTTGAAGGTCATGCAACGTCCTCATATTGGTGTGGGCTAACTGGCGATGCCATAGCCAACCCACATCAACTTTAGCCATTAGGCATGTCGCGGCACACGTGTCTCCTTTGGAGAAGTCCACTACATACATGCCGTTCTCGACATGCCCAACAAAGGCTACTTTAAGAGTCGTTTCCCAAGTGACAATCACATTCTCCTTATTAAAGAAAGAGGTAAAACCACTTTTAGCAAGTTGAAGAACTGAGATGAGATTGTAGCCAAGGGACTCAACAAGAAGAACATTCTCAATTGACAAGTCATTTGAGATTGCTACCTTGCCTCGTCCCAATACCTTTAGTTCGGAGTTGTCACCAATAGTAACGCAATTGAGATGAGGTAATGGAGGATGAATATCACTCATTGCGTCATTGCTTCCGGTCATATGTTGGGATGCACCACTATCCACCGTCCATTTGCTCGAACCGGAAGCACTTCCCTACAATAAATTAGTTGCTTGATTTAGGGACCCATCTTTGAATGGGTCCTCTCATGTTAGCGACAAGGGTCTTAGGAACCCAAATACTCCAATGATAATCGTCACCATAAGAAGTACCAACATATTTAGCATATACATGACCATCTCTAGACTTCATAAGAACATAAGATGGATTATATTTCTCGGCAAAGTTATTGTGAGTGGTGCTCCCCCTAGAGGTCTCACCACCCACAATGGTGTTGGTCTCCTTCCCTTTGGTCACCTCTCCCTCTTTCACAAATCTTACTTCTTGTGAGGAGGAGGTGACTCTCTTCTTGTTCTTCTTCTTGTACTTCTTCTTTGACTTGGCTATATAGCCAAGTCCCTCCTTTCCATTGTTGGCACGTTGAGAAGCAATCTCATGGTAACTCTTCACATTTCCTAGAAGATTAGTTGTACTACAAGCATTGCTAGGCAAGACATTCAAGCTAGAAAGTGAGGTGGATACAACTTGCTTGTTTGATTGTTGAGCTAGAAGATTGTCACGAGATTTGGTTAACTTGTCATGAATTTCCTTAAGAGACATGAACTCCTTTTCAAGTTTTTCATAAAGAGTACCAAGTTCCTCGTGAGCAATTCCTAGCTTCAATTCTTCATGCTCAAGAGGTTTAATTAAGGCAAGAGATTGAGCATTTTCCTTCCTAAGCTTAGAGACACTTATAGCAAAGTTTTCTTCAAGGCAAGACAATTTCTCCTCAAGTGAGACACGAATGGAACTCTCATTATCAAGAGCTTTTTCAAGCTCTTGCTCATTGCAAGTGTGACCTCCATGGCTTTCTAAGGTCATGATGATCTCCTCCTTTTCATCAACAAGAGAGTTAGCCTCATCAAGTTGCCTCAAAAGGGAGTTCACCTTTTCCTTAGTCTCACCCTTAAGGCTAGATAGCCATATGCTTAACTCATTAGACTCACTATCCTCCTCACAAGCATTTTCAACACAATCCAATAACGAAGGAGGGTTAGTGACAATGGTCTTGGAGTTGGGAGAGCATACCGAAGTGGCTTTTGCCATAAGACATGTAGGTCGGGTAGCCACATTCTCATTGGGGGATTCGAATAGAGAGATCGAAGGTGATGATGCGGTGGCCTTGGCGATGTGAGCAACTCCAACTACCTCATCTTCTCCTTCATCTCCGGAGATGTAAGTCTCAAGAACCGCCCCTTCTTGAACGTAGAGAGCTCTTGGCACCTTCCTCGCAAAGTTCTTGTTTTGAGGAGGCTTGGTCTTGTTCTTGCGAATGAGCTTGCCTTTGTTTTCTTCTCTTGGCTCAAAGGGGCACTCCTTCACGAAGTGGTTAGCGCTACCACAATTGTAGCATGTCCTTGGTCGCTCCCCCTTCTTCTTGTAGTTCTTGTTTCGTGGAGGCCTTGGAGATCCGGTCTTGTGAGCTTCCCATCTCTTCCAATATCCATGCATAGCAAGAGCAATGCACTTGTGAGCTCCTGTGTAAGTATCTTCATAGTCTTCCTCCTCATCATCATCTTCTTCACTTTCATCAACTCGAGCCATTGCCTTTGACTTCAATGCAAGGTTGGGAGACTTTCCTATCCCTCTAGAGCGAGCTAGAGCATCATCCGCACTCTTGTGTGAGAGAGAGATTGCGATGAACTCACTAAGAACACCAATGGAGTTGAGAGTATTGTAGTCCGCTCTTGTCCGGATGCTAGTGGCGAGATTCTTCTCGAAGGGTGTGATAGCCTTGACAAACTTCCTCTTTATCCATTCATCGGTGATCTCTTCCTTGCCAAAGTCTCTCAGTTGATTGGCGAGAGTGACAACTCGTCTATAGAGCTCTTCAGGAGTCTCATCCTCTTGCATAACGAAGTTCTCGGAGTTGTCAATGGCCACATCATACTTGGAAGACTGAATACTAGCATTTCCTTGAAACAAGGTATCAAGTTTGTCCCAAGCTTCCTTGGCGGTCTTGCAACCGTGGATGTGAGTGAGATGCTCCCTTGGGAGAGCCTTCTGGATAATAACAAGAGCAGTTTTGTTGAGTTGAGATTCAACATCCTCTCTTGGAGTCAAGTTGCTTGGGTCATGAGGATGAAATCCATGGATCACGCTTCTCCACAATGCCGTACACGATCCTGAAATGTGAGATTCCATTTCAAACTTCCAAGAGGAAAATTCGTTAGTGTTAAGGATGGGTGGAACTCCAACATTAAGGATGTGTGGCATGGAAACGATTGGGTGGATAGAATCATAGTTTTGTGGTGGTGGAACTTTTGAATTTGACCCTGAACCATTAGCCGTTTGAGACTTGGAGCCACCGTCACTCTCCTTAGCTTTGGCTTTAGCCTTTTGTGCGGCTTTAGCCTTAGCTTTGGCAATGTTTTCTTCGATTTCGGAAATATCCGGATTTGTTTCCTCATCCGAACTATCCTCATCGGTGACATGGGGAGAGTGAGACGGCTCCTTGGTTCTACCCATCATGTTCTCCAACATCTTCTTGATGGAGGAAACCTCCGAGCCCACACTAGAGCTAACCTTGGACAATTGGGTTTGAATGGTACAAACCGTTGTCTCTAGGTTGGCTATAGTGTCGGCCATTTTGGAGAGCTCCTCCTTAGAAGATTCGGGATCATCCCCGTTGACCATGATTACTCTTAGGCGGTTAAGCCCGATAAAAGAGCCGAGGCTCTGATACCAATTGAAAGTGCAATATGGTCAACTAGAGGGGGGGTGAATAGGTGACCTACAAATTTTACTTCTTTTTCACTTTTAATGGGGGCTTTTAAGAAAGTAAATGCTTGATTACCTAGATGTGCAACTAAGTGAGTACCCTAGGTGATACGAAGCAAGTAGCAGCGGAAATAAAGGAACGGTACAAGAAAACAACAAGCGAAAACACGGAGACAAGGATATGTTTCCCGTAGTTCCTTCTTAAAGAAGTACGTCTACGTTGGAGAGGTGGGGAGCCACCTAGGCGCTCCTCAATAGCACGGATGTGCACACCTTGTTCTCCTTGAGCTTCTCCGGTGAGGGAGATTCTCGTTTCCACTATGAGGTCGACTTGAAGGCGTTGACCAAACCTTTACAAGGGGTTGAGGCTACTCCACAAGTGAGATGGAGGCTCTCAACAATCGAAGCTTCTTGCTACAAGGTGGAAGCTACAAGCACTAGGGTTTCCCTTGGATGACAAAGCAACCAAGAGATTGCAAGATCCCAAGAGTTGTGGTGTGGGTACACACGTTTTGGCTTGGTGGAAAGGTAGATCTAGTCCTCCTCCATGAGATCCTTGAAGGGCATCGAGTTTGGTTGGAGGAGGAGGGAGATCGGGGCGTTTTGAGCTCTACAACAATGGAGGAGAGAGAGGAATGGACGAGCTGCCTATCTAGAGGAAGAAGACAGCTATTTATAGGCTCCTCCAAATTCTGACCGTTGCAGTCCAGCGGGACCGGAATATTCCGGGGCAAGGCCGGAAATTTCAGGTGTTACTTGGCCGGAAATTTGAATTCTCCGGGGGGCGGATATTTGAAATATCCGGGGGCGGAAATTTCCGCCCCAATCCTCCGCCCCCATCTCTGTGCGCATGCACCAAGTAGTTGTCGAAAAACTGCTAAGGACCAGGGGCTGGATATTTGCTCCGGAAATTTCCGGGGCAAATTTCCGTCCCACCTTCTGTGCGCGGGCATCGAGCAATGATGGAAAAACTGCTAAGGACTGGATGGCCGGAATATTGAAATATCCGGGGGGGCGGATAATTGAAATGTCCGGGCCCGGAATTTTCCGGACAGAATCTCCGCCCCCATCTCTGTGCGCGGGCAACATGTAGTAGTCCAATTTCTGCTAAGTCCTTGAGGGCCGGATTTTTGTGCCGGAAATTTCCGGGGCAAATTTCCGCCCTAGCTTCTGTGCGTGGGCAGAAAAATACTTAGTCGTTTTCGTGGATGCCAAGAAGAGGGCCGGAAATTTCCGGTGTGAATGCCGGATAATCCGACCTTTAATGTCTGGAATTTCCGCCCTGCAAACTGAAAAATCCGGTGGCAGTAATTTCACAATATAGTTCTTCTCTTTGATCTTTTGACGAGGATATAACAATGATCACCTGAGATAATAGCTGCACAGTCTAAACCACATTGTTAGATAGGAGATATCCGTGTTATCATCATCACCAAAATCATTAGAAGGATCATGAGCTTTCAGGCGCAGCCAGTTCTAGGTGCGCCTCTGCGTGCTCGTGCCAACAAGCATAAGCACGCCCAAGGGGTGTCACAGTTTCAAAATTGCTCGAAGTGCCCCTCTGATGTCAATTTCGGGGTTAATTCCACTAAAATTGCATAGTTTCCATATGAACCCTAGTAACTTACTAAACATGTTTTAGGGTTCTATCTTGATGCATTAACTTGATCGTGTATATATATTGCGCATTGCATTATGCCATGATTGATTGTTGTTCTTCCTTTTCAGTATTTGCTTCTTATCAGTAGAATGCAACTCTAAAGTGAAGACCAGCAATTCCGATGAGGAATACTTGATCTTAATCGACAAGTCAAGCACTTATCCCCCAAGACTATATTCTGGTTTTCTTGAAGCAAGGCAAGCATAAACTCTTATCTGCCCATGTTTTCGAAGTGTTTTGTCTCTCGTACGATGCATGCTTTATAAAGTATTTGGGTCCATAGATAGAGTTAACCTATTTATTTGCATAGCCCAGATATCATGATTCACTGCTCCTAGCAGTCATACATTTTTTTGTGTGTATCACGAGATCCTCAATTATGCCATGCTTAGTCATACATTCCTGTTGATCTCTGCTCCATCCGGTTGATGAATCAGAGTTACGAAATGAATCTAGTATGACAGGATGATGTGGTAAGGTTGGAGATGTGTGTTTAATATGATAAAAGGCTTCGACGAGATGCCACATGGGATGTGGTGATTTGCCTCGTTCATGCCCCTAGGAGCGAGTTCTCGCCTTTGAAGCCAAGACTGAATGTGCAACCACGCGGGGATTGGATTCCTCTCGATCTGAACTTGCCTAGATTGTTCCATGAGTTGCCTAGTTCGAGCGTTCCATTTGAATTTGCGGGGATATTAAAAAATGTTTTCAAAACTAGGACATGGTGGTGTATCGACACACTATGGGTAGATAACCGTCGAGCATTGCACACAACGATAGAGACCCTACAGGAGATGGCCACTCCCTATTGTCGAACCATCTCTATTCGGGGTGACTCATGGAATAGGCGAAGCAAGGGAAAGGTCGTGTTCAACCACCCTCTGTCGGTACTTCCCGGACAAGTGCTAATCCACTGGCACTAGGAGTCGGTTGATACGTGTGGGTAAAGTTGTACACCACTGCAGGGTTAAATCTTTTCGAAAAGCCGTGTCCACGGTTAAGGACGACTTGGTGACGGGTTCTGGGATCATAGATAACTTGAACCTGACGTAAAATATGTTGTCAATGAATGGTTGATATCAAGGGGTGATCTCGGTTGGCAAGTGATGGAGATGATGTTTCCGAAGATAAGAAGTTGATGAATGAAGCTAGTGTGTCTTTTCAAAAGAGTTGTTTTAAAAGCTTCTCTATCTCCCTCTATTTGAAACAAAGATTGCTTTACGCAAAACAACTTTCATAACTCCTTTTTGAGCAAGAAGATATATAATAGGTTGATTAAGTCTTGTTGAGTACCTCTAGTACTCATGTTTGCTTCAACTTGGTTCAGGTGGAGTTCCTTACTTTGGTGGTGTTTCAACGTGGACATCGACGAGTAGTTTGGGGTTTCCAGGTAGCAGCCTGGAATCTATGGGCTGGGACGTCGCCTTATGTTGGGGCCTCTTAGGTATTTTTGGTTCTTGTTGAATAGAAACATAATTTGCCTTCCGTTGTCTGATGTAATGTTGGGTCATGTGACCTCTGTTTGTAAAGCTATACTCTAGTAATACTTGCTATGTACAGCTTCATGTCTAGAGTTACTGCTTTGATCGGTTGTTGGTTTGGAGCTCATTATTATACAGTTTTGGCTATGCCTGCGTAGTTGTCGCGGTCAAGGGGTTGTGGAGACGATGATCCATTTCCGAGCACGCCTGTCGATGTTTACTCGGCCTGGGCTTGGTAACCCCAGTAACCCTCGATTGTTGTTGGACTTCCTGGACACATAGCATCTCCATATAGCTTTGGTCCCGTTCCTTCAGTTTCATACGACTCATGGACGCTTTGATATGCATAGTTGGTTACGACTAGCATCGATACAAGGAGTAGTAGTACCGATGTTATCCGGCTTGCGTGCCAATGAATCCGGTCTACATGCCGTTGTTTGTTGCGGCCGGGGCTGGTAACCCTGAAGACCTTGTGGGTCCATGACTAGGAGCGCATAACAATATGTATAACTCTGGGTCCGGGGTCTGACAAAGTAAGAACAAGATCATGGTAAGTATCCCTCTAAGACATGGTCTGTAGAGTCACACACGACACCCGCACTATCACCGTGGCACCATGGAACAAAGGTGACTCCGGAGAATTATACTAGATAAAACCAATTGAGTACATCAGATCCATTACATAATGAAGGGGAAACATCATAGATTCAACAATGATAACATAGCACGCGATCAAAATCAATATCACATCATGAGAGAGAGAGATAAGCATGATCCCTCAGCCCGGAGGAGGGACTACTCCTGTCGGGGGGTTACCCCCGAGTAGGGTAAAGGCAAGATCAAAGGAGAGGTTTGGCTGAGTAGCTGGCTACCCGGTACTCGCTACCCGGTTGACTGCTATCCAGCCGTACCTGCTAATGGCCAGGAGAAAGAATCAAGGAAGTTATTCTCCTCCGAGTAAAGGAAGTGGTCCGAGTAGAGGTGGCGGTTTCCTACTCGGGCCAGAAGTCAAAGGAGCCGTTCTGACACAGGATCCCGCGTATCCTGGGTCCGTACTGGAGCACTGTTCATCTGCAGAGCGCGTGCTTATCTGTGCCAGGGTGTCAGCAGGGCGGTGCAGGTTAGGGGGCCTACCCTGTGGCCGTATCAGTGATAACAGATCAACTTCTTGGTTTTGCACAACGACTTTCCACACGAGACAAACTAGGGAAGCCAAAGCTGTCAGCGAGAAGCTGGAAGTGTGTAGTGTGCACACTATGTCGACATCTGTTTGTACTTTTCCCCCCTTGGCTGTATCCGGCTGGGCACCAGTATATAAGGTGCCCCGCCTCCTCCTGTGTGAGGGTCGCGTCTTTAGAGAGAACACCTAGCTTACTCGTTACATAGAGAGAAGGGTGGCTACTCGGCTGTAGCCCAAACTGTATTGTGGCTACTCGGTGAGACAGAAATATAAAGAGAGAAAGGTAGGAGTAGGGGTTTTACCTCCACACGAGGGCCCTGAACCTGGGTAGATCTTGTTGTTTGCAGTGCTAGATTCATCCCACACGCGGCTACTCACTGCGTGATCCCTCCCCGAGCACCTCCAGCGTCCATCGACCCCAAACAATTAGCCATCCTATGGCATCTGCCGTGACACCACCACGACAGTTGGCGCCCACCGTGGGGCAACCAGCGGCGCTGGCTGGAGTTCACGTTCGGACGGGATCCATTTCTGCTACTGGGGAGCGCGTGGTCTATGGCCTTGTCCACAGATTCGGCTCCTTCGACTTTGTCATCGACAACACCGGCGATTTCGGCGGCAGGGCCATGCCAGAGGGCGGCACGATGCCAGAGGGCGCGTGATCTGGGTAGATCTTGTTGTTTGCAGTGCTAGATTCATCCCACACGCGGCTACTCGCTGCGTGATCCCTCCCCGAGCACCTCCAGCGTCCATCGACCCCAAACAATTAGCCATCCTATGGCATCTGCCGTGACACCACCACGACAGTTGGCGCCCACCGTGGGGCAACCAGCGGCGCTGGCTGGAGTTCACGTTCGGACGGGATCCATTTCTGCTACTTGGGAGCGCGTGGTCTGTGGCCTTGTCCACAGATTCGGCTCCTTCGACTTCGTCATCGACAGCGCCGGCGATTTCGGCGGCAGGGCCATGCCAGAGGGCGGCACGATGCTCTCCTTCGGCTCGCACCTCGTCTACGTCGCCACCATCATCGTCCACGAGTACCCCGAGCAGGTGCACGTCGCGGAAGATCCCCCTACTGTCATCGCCGCACGCGGAAAGCCAACTGGCTGTTCTGCGGGCAGCGTGGAAGTGCTGATGACCGGCCCGGCTATCGCTGCCGGGAAGGGCGCGGCCGCATCCGCGGCAGTCGTTGAGGAGCTTGTTGACACGAGCGAGCCCCCGAGGACGCACAAGCCCTACGACGCGCCTCACAACATCCCGGGCTACATCTCTCCTTCCACGACATCGACGATACCGGCATCCGCCGTGCGAGTAGGCAGGCCGCCTCCCACCGAGCTCGAGCTCATGACTATGAGGGCGCAGCTCAAACGGCAGCGCCACGAGCTGCTCGCCGAGCAGGCGGAGCTGGATAAGGTTAGGCTTGAGCTTAACCTGGACCAGAACGAGTACAACAAAGCTCACGGCTTTACGCCTGTAGTGAGGAGGCCTGCCAAGGCAGGGGCTACGCGCCGCAACCTAGGCACCGAGATGGCAGCAGTTGGTGAAACCGCTGGCCAAGCTGCTAGCCAAAACACCGCCACCACCAGACCCAAATACAGCACCCCCGCCAAAACCCTTAGAGATGCTGAGGCTGTAGCTGCTGAGTTGCCGCATCCCGCTGGCGACGCGCGCGTTAGGCAGCAGGAGAGGCTCAATGAGCTAGTGCTAGAGGCTGCTAGGCAGAACGAGGAGTTCCGGAAATCCAATCCGGGTGCTGGAGCTTCTCAGGTGGTGCGTTCGCATGCGGCTAGATCTAACGATCAGGCCTCATCACCGCATCCCAGCCGTGAGAGGGACCGGAGTGGGCACTCTGGCAGAGACAGGCAAATGCAGTGTACGACCCGGCTGTCGCCGCGAAACTGCACGCTGTGCCGCGACAGTCCGGTCAGAAACACAACACTGCAGGAGCAGGCTATCAAGCCCATAAAGCTCATAGCCAGGGGCGAGATGGAGATCGCCCAGGCCCTTCTCGGCATCAGGCTGCTCAGCCTACTCGGCAGAGACCGCAGCCGCGTGCGATCGCGCCAGCCGCCAACCCGGTGGAGCAACCTGCAGTCGTGCAGGTGGACAGATATGATGATGGCTACTCGGCTATGGGGTTGGCTGGCTATGATATCCTGGACCGCGTGGGTGAGCGTGTGCTGGAGCCTAATGATGCCAGGCACAAGCTGGACCGGATTAGCCTATCCGCGCAACTCGAGAGCAAGGGGCCGCCTGGCCCAGAATGCTTTGGCCCACGCATCATTACAGAGCCATCTGTGAAGCAGTTCCAGCTCGCTAGGGGGACCAAGTGCTATGACGGCAGCACCAAGCTGGAAGAGTGGCTTAATGACTATGTCACAGCCGTGCACATTGCAGGCGGCAACCGGAGATGGGCCGTGCGGTACATCCCGCAGATGCAAGAAGGACCAGCAAGAACTTGGCTCAACAACCTGTCCAAGCACAGCATCAACTGCTAGCTTGACTTCGCGGAGGCCTTTGTCAGCAACTTCACCAGCACCTACCGGAGGCCGAATAGGCCGCAACAGCTATCCGCTTGCAGGCAGCGGGAAGAGGAGACGGACCGAGAGTATCTTACTCGGTGGAGTACTCTGAGGAACACCTGTGAAGGTGTGAACGAGGCCCAGGCCATCACTTGGTTTGCGCAGGGCTGCAGGCATGGCAGCATGTTGTGGCAAAGGCTGCAGAGAGAGATGCCGAGTACTCTCGCTGAGACCATCCGGATTGCGGATCAGTACGCACTCGGTGACCCAACTCAGCCTCTTCTTGATGCTGCTGAGCCGAGAAGGAACTACAACAACAACAAGCGCAATGAGTTCCGCAACAAGCGCAGAGGTGACCGGATTGATACCCGGTACGATCCTGAGGAGGTGAATGCTGTGGCTACAGGAGCTGGGAGTAGCCAGAGGCCAAAAACTGCTGGAGCTCAGTACGGGCAGAACCAAAATAAGGGCCAAGGCAGCAAGAAGCCGTACAACGCTCCCCAGCAGGGTAGCGGCAACTCGGGTCCGGCACCGAACTTTGTCTTCAAGGACATGAAGGATAGCCCATGCAGCTTCCATACTCGGCATCCCGCCAGACTCGCCAACCACACTACTCGGCAGTGCAGTTGGTGGGAAGAGATCAAGAATGAGGGACTGCCTCCTCCTCCTCTGCCAGCTGCGAATGCCGCTGTGCAGCCTGCTCGCGCACCGGCTGCCCGGCCTCCAGCTTTCCCGAGAAGAGAGAATGTGAACCAGGTGGCTTTAGGAGCCAACCGCTACTTCAACAACGATGGCTACCGCAGCAACAACAACAACGACTGCAACCGCAACAACAACAGAGGCAACTACAACAGAGGCAACAACAACAATGGTAACAATGGCGATGGAGGCCGCAACCAGTACCAGGAGCATCACGAGAGCTACATGATCTTCACCTCTGAGCCCGTCGACAAGCAGTCTCAGCACAGGCGTGCCATGGAAGTCAATGCTGTGATCCCTGCTGTTCCTCACTACATGCACTGGTGCAACGAAGAGATCACGTGGTCCAGAGCGGATCATCCTAAGGTGATGCCCAACCCGGGTAGCTATGCCTTGGTGGTGGATCCCACCTTCTTGGGTCCTGAGAAGAACGTGAGGTTCAGCAAGGTACTGATCGACAACGGCAGCAGCATCAACATTATGTAAAGAGACACACTCGAGAAGCTCGGTATGGCCGAGAACATGCTGCTACCCAGCAAGACCACCTTCCACGGCATTGTGCCGGGAGTTTCTTGTTCTCCAATTGGCCGAGTGTGGATAGACGTTCTATTCGGCACCAGGGAGAACTGCCGCATAGAGAGCCTGCAGTTCGAGGTAGTTGATCACCAGAGCCCCTATCACGCCCTACTCGGCAGGCCTGCTCTGAGCAAGTTCATGGCCTCTACTCATGCTGCATATTTGAAGATGAAGATCCCTGGTCCCAATGGCGTGATCACCATCTCTGGTGATTACAAGAAGTCTATGGAGTGTGCCTCTGCTGGCTCTCAGTTGGCGGAGTCTATGGTGATTGCTGCCGAGAAGAAGAAGATGTACGAGGTGGTGGCTATGGCGCAGTCCGCGCAAGGTGGTGCGCCTGGCATGCCGAGCTCCCAGCACGGGACGGCGTTCCAGGCATCCCAGGAGACGAAGAAGATCCAGGTCGACCCTGAGTTCCCCGACCGAGTTGCCATCATTGGCTCAGGGTTGGGGGACAAATAGGAAAGCGAGCTCATCCACTTCCTCCGTGAGAATCGGGACGTGTTCGCCTGGTCCAATGAGGATCTACCAGGAGTCCCGAGGGAGTTGGTTGAGCACTCGCTACACGTGCGTCCTGACGCCAAACCAGTGAAGCAGGCTATGCGCCGCTTCGGAGATGAGAGAAGGAAGGCCATCGGTGATCAGATCACCAAGCTGCTGATAAGCAATTTCATCATGGAGGTGCTGCATCCGGATTGGCTAGCCAACCCGGTCATGGTTGAGAAGAAGAAGGAGGACCCCAAGGCCGCTACCGCATGGCGCATGTGCGTCGACTACACTGACCTGAACAAGGCCTGCCCCAAGGATACTTTTCTGCTACCCCGCATCGATCAGGTGATCGATTCCACTGCTGGTTGTGAGATGTTGTCTTTCATAGATGCCTACTCTGGTTTTCACCAGATAGCTCTCAACCCTGCTGATCAAATAAAGACTGCCTTCATTACCCCGTACGGGGCTTATTGCTATCGTGTCATGTGCTTTGGGTTGCGGAATGCGGGTGCTACTTATTAGAGATACATGCAGAAATGCTTGCATGATCAACTCGGCAAAAATGTGCAGGAGTACGTAGATGACATTGTCATCAAAACGAATAAAACACATACTCTGCTTAGTGACCTTGAGGAAACTTTTTCCAACTTGCGCAAGTATAAGATGAAGCTGAACCCGAGTAAATGCACCTTTGGCGTCCCGGCTGGCAAGCTACTCGGCTTCTTGGTATCCAGTCGGGGCATTGAGGCCAATCCTTCAAAGATAAAAGCTATTGAGAGCATGTCTTTGCCGAGATCCCTGAAGGATGTGCAAAAATTCACTGGTTGCTTGGCATCTCTGAGTCGTTTCTTGGGCAGAATGGGCGAGAAGGCCCTGCCTTTCTATCAATTGATGAAGAAAAGCGACAAGTTCGTCTGGACACCGCAAGCTGATGTGGCATTCAAAGAGTTGAAGGCAATGCTGGGTAGCGCTGCCATCTTGGCTAGTCCGCTACCCAAGGAGCCAATGCTGCTATATATTGCCGCTACCAACCGGGTAGTCAGCGTGGTGATTGTGGTGGAACGAGAAGAGGAAGGCAAAAGTGTGCAGCGGCCAGTGTATTATCTCAGTGAGGTGCTGTCCAGCTCCAAACAGAACTACCCGCACTACCAGAAGATGACTTACGGCGTGTACCTGGGCGCCAAGAAGCTGAAGCACTATTTCCAGGAACATCCCATCACAGTAGTGAGTTCAGCTCCCATCTCGGATATCATGGGCAACAAGGAAGCAAGTGGCAGAGTAGCCAAGTGGGCAATCGAGCTGGCCGCGTACGCTCCCGCGTATACGAGAAGAGAAGCCATCAAGTCTCAGATTCTGGCGGAATTTCTGGTGGATTGGGCTGAGGTGCAGTATGAACCTCCTACTCCGGTATCCAACTACTGGAAGATGCATTTCGATGGCTCCAAAATGAAGGAAGGCCTTGGCGCTGGCGTAGTGCTTACATCACACAAGCGAGATCAACTCAAATACGTGTTGCAAATCCACTTCAAGGCATCCAACAATGTTGCAGAGTATGAGGCCGTGGTGCATGGCTTGAAGGTAGCAAAGGAAGTTGGTGTGCAACGCATCATATGCTATGGAGACTCGGATCTGGTTGTGCAGCAAGTTTCTGGCACTTGGGATGCTCTGGATGCCAACATGGCGTCATACCGCTTCCTGGTCCAAATAATGACGGGATTCTTTGAAGGCTGCAAGTTCCAACACATCCACCGAGCAGAGAATGAGGCAGCGGATGAACTGTCCAAGTTGGGGTCTTCTCGGCAGTACATCCCGGCTGGGATTGCCTTGGAGCATTTGAGAAAGCCATCCATCAAGCCATCCATCAAGCCATCCCCCAACTCGGAGTCCATTTTCGTTCCTTCTCGGCCTAATGAAGAAGCAGTTCCAATAGAGATTGACTGGGAAGGTGCAAAAGAGGACCCGGGGACTGCAGTCTCCATCCCGGGGACTGGCGCCTGCAACCCGGAGACTGCCCCTCCTTACTCGAGGACTGCCCCTCCATACTCGGGGACTGCCCCTCCTTACTCGGGGACTGCCCCTTTCAACTCGGGGACTGTCGCATTCCTTGAAGAAGTCCTTGCAAACCATTCGGGGTTGCAGAGAATCAACCCCAACTCAGAAAAAGACGCGGTGTTGGCTGTTCCGATGGAAGTGGACGAACCAGTGTTCCCTGCACGGGAAACACCGAGTTGGGCTGTGCCTATATTATCCTTTCTAAAGGACGGCACCCTCCCAGATGATGAGGTTACGCAAGGCAAATTCAGAGAAGATCCAAGGGCTACACCATCTTCAGAGAAGTGCTGCATAAAAGAAGTCCCACTGGCGTGTTGCAACGCTGTGTGGAACCGGAAGAAGGAGAAGAAATTCTAGTGGAAATACATCAAGGAGAATGCGGGCATCACGCCTCTTCTCGGGCTCTAGTCAAGAAGGCTTTTTGGCATGGTTTCTTCTGGCTCACTGCTTTGAAGCAAGCTGAAGATATTGTGAGGAAGTGCAACGGCTGCCAGAGATTCGCAAGTAAGATCCACATGCATGCTTCCGAGTTGAAAACCATTCCCATCACTTGGCCATTTGCTGTTTGGTGTCTGGATATGGTTGGTCCCTTCAAGCCGGCTAGAGGCAACATGACTCATATCTTGGTTATGGTTGATAAGTTCACCAAGTGGATTGAAGTGAAGCCTATTCGGAAGTGTGATGGAGCCACTGCTGTGAGTTTCCTGAAGGATGTGATCCTGAGATACGGCTACCCGCACAGCATCATTGTCGGGGGGTTACCCCCCGAGTAGGGTAAAGGCAAGATCAAAAGGGATGTTTGGCCGAGTAGCCGGCTACCCGGTACTTGCTACCCGGTCGACTGCTACCCGGTCCTACACATAGATAGCCAGAAGGACAAATCAAGAGAGTTTTGCTCCTCCGAATAGAAGAGCTGGTCCGAGTAGAAATGGCGGGATCCTACTCGGACCAGAAGTCAAAGGAGCCGTTCTGACACCGAATCCCGCGTATCCCGGGTCCGTACTTGGCACTGTTCATGGCACTGTTCATCTGAGGACGGCGTGCCTGACAGCGACAGTGTGGCAGCAGGGCGTCGCAGGATAGGGGGGCCTACACTGTGTTCGTGGCAGTGATAACAGACTGGTAACTTGGTTTTGCCCAACGACTTTCCGCACCGGAAAAACTTGGAAGCCAAAGCTGTCAGCGGGAACTCGGAAGAAGGACGGTGTGCACACAATGTCGACATCTGTTTGTATTTGGCTGTATCCGGCTGGGCACCGAGTATATAAGGTGCCCTGCCTCCTCCTGCGCGAGGGATCACGATCTGGGTTCACATTCTTGACCTAGTTCCGCACGTAGAGAGAAGGGTGGCTACTCGGTAGCAAGAACAGTTGTACTGTGGCTACTCGGTGAGACACTAATATACAGAGAGAAAGGCAGGAGTAGGGGTTTTACCTCCTCACGAGGGCCCTGAACCTGGGTAGATCGTGTTGTTAGCAGTGCTTGTTTCATACTTCACGCAGCTACTCGTCGCGTGATCCCTCCCCGAGCGCCTCCAGCATCCATCGTCCCCTCAACTTTAGCCATCCTATGGCATCTGCTGTGACACCACCACGACAGTTGGCGCCCACCGTGGGGCTGGAGTTACCGTTCGGACGGGATCGATTTCTGCTACCGGAGAGCGTGTGGTCTGCGGCCTCGTCCATAGATTCGGCTCCTTCGACTTCGTCACCGACAACGCTGGCGATTTCGGCGGCAGGGCCATGCCGGAGGGCGGCTCGGTGCTTTCTTTCGGCGCGCACCTCGTCTACGTCGCCACCATCATCGACCGCGAGTACCCCAAGCTGGTGCATGTCGCGGAAGATCCACCTGCCGTCATCGCCGCACGCGGGAGGCCGTTGAGCCGCTCTGCGAATGTCGCGGAGGTGATGATGACCGGCCCTGCTGCTGACGCCGGGAAGGGCGCGGCTGCTACCGCTGCGGCCGTCATCGAGGACCTCGCTGGCTCGAGTGCTGGCGGGAAGACGCACAAGCCTTACGAGAAGGAGTGCAACCTTCCGCTCTCCACTACTCCGACAATCCCTGCGTCTGCTGCGCGGACGGGTATGCCGCCTCCCACTGATCTCGAGCTCCTGACCATGAAGGCGCAGCTCGACCGGCAGCGCCAGGAGCTGCTCGCAGAGCAGGCGGAGTTGGAGAAGATTAGGCTAGAGCTTAGCTTAGATCAGCTTGAGTACAACAAGGCTCACGGTTTCACACCGGTTGTTAGGAGAGCTAGCAAAGTAGGTGCTACGTGTCGCAACCTAGGCGCCGAGATGGCAACGGTTGTAGAGGCTCCCAGTCAGTCCGCCACCGCAAACACCTCCACTAGACCCAGATACAGCATGCCCGCCAAAACACTTAGAGCTGCTGAGGCCGTAGCTGCTGAGTTGCCGCATCTAGCTGGCGACGCGCGCGTTAGGCAGCAGGAGAGGCTAAACGAGCTGGTGCTAGAGGCTGCTAGGCAGAACGAGGAATTCTGGAAAGCCAACCCGGTTGCTGGGGCTTCTCAGGTAGTGCACTCGCACGTGGCTAGATCTAACGATCAGGCTTCATCACCGCATCCTAGCCGTGAGAGAAGCCGGTGTGGGCATTCTGGCAAGGGTAGGCAGATGCAGGTGTACGACCCGGCTGTCGCCGCGAAACAGCTCGCTGTGCCGCGACAGTCCGGTCAGAAACACAACGCTGCAGGAGCAGGCTTTCAAGCCCATAAAGCTCAAAGCTAGGCCCGAGATGGAGAGCGCCCAGGTCCTTCTCAGCATCCAGTTGCTCAGCCAACTCGGCAGCGGCAGCAGCCGCGTGCAGTGGCGCCAGCCGCCAACCCGGTGGAGCAGCCTGCAGCTGTGCAGGTGGACAGATATGATGATGGCTACTCGGCAATGGGGTTGGCTCGCTATGACATCCTAGATCGTGTGGGCGAGCGCGTGTTGGCGCCTGGAGATGCAAGGCACCAGCTGGACCGGATCAGCTTGTCGGCGCGGCTCGAGAGCACGGGACCTCCCGGCCCCGAGTGCTTTGGCCCGCGCATCATGAACGAGCCTTCCGTGAAGAACTTCCAGCTCGCAAGGGGCACCAAGAGCTACAATGGCAGCACCAAGCCGGGAGATTGGCTCAATGACTATGTCACCGCGGTTCATATCGCGAACGGCAACCGGAGATGGGCGGTGCGGTACGTTCCGCAGATGCTAGAGGGTGCAGCTCGCACTTGGCTCAACAACTTGCCCAAGAACAACATCAATTGCTGGCTGGATTTCTCGGAGGCTTTCATCAGCAACTTCACCAGCACTTACAAGAGGCCGAATAGGCCACAGCAGCTGTCCGCTTGCAGGCAGCGGGAAGACGAGACGGACCGCGAGTATCTTACTCGGTGGAGCACATTGCGGAACACCTGCGAAGGTGTGAATGAAGCCCAGGCCATCACGTGGTTTGCGCAGGGTTGCAGACATGGCAGTATGCTGTGGCAAAGGTTGCAGAGGGAAATGCCAAACACTCTGGCGGAGACCATCAAGATTGCGGATCAGTACGCACTAGGTGACCCAACTCAGCCCCTGATGGATTCCTCTGAGCCAAGAAGAAACTTCAACAGCAACAAGCGCAACGAGTTCCGCAACAAGCGCAGGGGTGACCGAATAGATACTCGGTATGACCCTGAGGAAGTGAATGCAGTGGCTGTGGGAGCTGGGGGCAGCCAAAGGCAAAAAACTGCTGGAGCCTACGGGCAGAACCAGAGTCAGGGCCAAGGCAACAAGAAACCATTCCGCGCTCCTCAGTCGGGTAGCGGCAACTCGGAGCAGACAAGGAAGTTCGTCTTCGACGACATGAGGGATGGCCCATGCAGTTTCCATACTCAGCACCCCTCGAGGCCTGCTAACCACACTACCCGACAGTGTGAGTGGTGGGATTTGATCAGGAACGAAGGCTTGCCTCCTCCTCCTCCTCTGCCAGCTGCAAATGCCAATGTGCAGCCTGCTCGCGCACACGCAGCTCGGCCTCCAGTGTTTCCGAGAAGAGAAAACGTGAACCAAGTGGCCTTAGGAGCCAACCGTCACTTCAACAATGAGGGCTACCGCAACAACAACAACAACCACAACCGCAACAACAACAGAGGCAACAACAACTACCAGGGCAACAACAACGGCAACAATGAGGGCGGAGGCCGCAACCAGTACCAAGAACACCATGAGAGCTACATGATCTTCACTTCTGAGCCCGTCGACAAGCAGTCACAGCACAGGCATGCCATGGAGGTCAATGCCGTGATCCCTGCTGTTCCTCACTATATGCATTGGTGCAACCAAGAGATCACATGGTCCCGAGTAGATCATCCCAAGGTGATGCCCAACCCGGGTAGCTACGCTTTGGTGCCGGATCCTACCTTCTTGGGTCCCGAGAAGAATGTGAGGTTCAGCAAGGTGCTGATCGACAACGGCAGCAACATCAACATTGTGTACAGAGACACACTCGAGAAGCTTGGGCTGGCCGAGAACATGCTGCTACCTAGCAAGACCACTTTCCATGGCATTGTGCCGGGAGTCTCGTGCAACCCGATTGGCCGAGTTTGGATAGATGTGCTATTCGGCACCAGGGAGAACTGCCGCACAGAGAGCCTGCAGTTCGAGGTGGTTGATCATCAGAGCCCCTACCATGCTCTACTCGGCAGACCTGCGCTGAGCAAGTTCATGGCCTCTACCCACACGGCATATCTGAAGATGAAGATCCCTGGTCCCAATGGCGTGATTACCATCTCTGGTGATTACAAGAAGTCCATGGAGTGTGCCTCTGCTGGTTCTCAGTTGGCGGAGTCCATGGTGATTGCTGCCGAGAAGAAAAAGATGTACGAGGTGGTGGCTATGGCGCAATCTGCGCAAGCTGGTGCGCAGGGCGTGCCGAGTACCCAGCACGAGACCGCGTTCCAGGCATCTCAAGAGACAAAGAAGGTCCAGGTCGACCCAGAGTTCCCTGACCGCGTAGCCATCATTGGCTCCGGGTTGGCGGAGAAAAGGAAAGCGAGCTCATCCACTTCCTCCGTGAGAATCGGGACGTGTTCGCCTGGTCCAATGAAGATCTACCAGGAGTCCCGAGGGAGTTGGTTGAGCACTCGTTACATGTGCGTCCTGACGCCAAACCAGTGAAACAGGCTATGCGCCGTTTCGGAGATGAGAGAAGGAAGGCCATTGGTGACCAGATCACCAAGTTGCTGATAAGCAATTTCATCATGGAGGTGCTGCATCCGGATTGGCTAGCCAACCCGGTCATGGTCGAGAAGAAGAAGGAGGACCCCAAGGCTGCTACTTCATGGCGCATGTGTGTCGACTACACCGACTTGAACAAAGCATGCCCCAAGGATCCTTTTCCGCTACCTCGCATTGATCAGGTGATCGACTCCACCGCTGGTTGTGAACTGCTGTCTTTCATAGATGCCTACTCTGGTTTTCACCAGATAGCTCTCAATCCTGCTGATCAAATAAAGACTGCCTTCATTACCCCGTACGGGGCTTATTGCTATCGTGACATGTGTTTCGGCTTGCGGAATGTGGGTGCTACTTATCAGCGGTGCATGCAGAAATGCTTGCACAACCAGCTCGGCAAGAATGTGCAGGTGTACGTAGATGACATTGTCATCAAAACGAATAAAACACAAACTCTGCTTGCCGATCTTGAGGAAACCTTCGCTAACTTGCGCAAGTACAAAATGAAGCTGAACCCGAGTAAATGCACCTTTGGCGTCCCGGCTGGCAAGCTACTCGGCTGCCTGGTATCTAGTCGGGGCATTGAAGCCAATCCTTCAAAGATAAAAGCTATTGAGAGCATGTCTTTGCCGAGATCCCTGAAGGATGCGCAAAAATTCACTGGTTGCTTGGCATCTCTGAGCCGTTTCCTGGGCCGAATGGGCGAGAAGGCCCTGCCTCTGTACCAGCTAATGAAGAAAAGTGATAAGTTTGTCTGGACTCCGCAAGCGGACGTGGCATTCAATGAGCTGAAGGCAATGCTGGGTAGCGCTCCCATCTTGGCTAGTCCGCTACCCAAGGAGCCAATGCTGTTGTACATTGCTGCTACCAACCGAGTGGTCAGTCTGGTGATTGTGGTGGAGCGAGAAGAAGAAGGCAAAAGTGTGCAGCGCCCAGTATACTACCTCAGTGAAGTGCTGTCCAGCTCCAAGCAGAACTACCCGCACTACCAGAAGATGACCTACGGCGTGTACCTGGGCGCCAAGAAACTGAAGCGTTATTTCCAAGAGCACCCCATCACTGTTGTAAGCTCTGCTCCCATCTCGGATATCATGGGCAACAAGGAGGCGAGTGGCAGAGTAGCCAAGTGGGCAATTGAGCTGGCCGCGTACGCTCCCGCATATGCGAGAAGAGAAGCCATCAAGTCTCAGATTCTGGAGGAGTTTCTGGTGGATTGGGCTGAGGTGCAGTACGAACCTCCTGCTCCAGTTTCCAATTACTGGAAGATGCACTTTGATGGCTCGAAGGTGAAGGAAGGCCTTGGTGCTGGCGTAGTGCTTACGTCACCCAAACGAGATCAGCTCAAGTACGTGCTGCAGATTCATTTCAAGGCATCCAACAATGTTGCAGAGTACGAGGCCGTGGTGCACGGCTTGCGAGTAGCCAAGGAGGTTGGCGTGCAGCGCATTATATGCTATGGCGATTCAGATCTGGTGGTGCAGCAAGTCTCTGGCACTTGGGATGCTCTGGATGCCAACATGGCATCATACCGCTTCCTGGTACAGTCTATGACTGGATTCTTCGAAGGCTGCGAGTTCCAGCATATTCACCGAGCAGAAAATGAAGCAGCAGACGAGCTGTCCAAGTTGGGATCTTCTCGGCAGTCCATCCCGGCGGGGATTGCCTTGGAACACTTGAGGAAGCCGTCCATCAAGCCATCTCCCAACTCGGAATCCATATTTGTTCCTTCTCTGCCAAGTGAAGAATCCGTTCCAATGGAGATTGACTGGGAGAATGCAACAGAGAACCCGGGGACTGCCACTCCCAACCCGGGGACTGTCATTCCTTACTCGGGGACTGCCGTTCCATACCCGGGGACTGCCATTCCTTACTCGGGGGCTGTCGTTCCCTACCCGGGGACTGCCATTCCTTACTCGGGGACTGCCACTCCATACTCGGGGACTGCTGTCCTCAACCCGGGGACTGTCGCATTCATTGAGGAGGTTCTTGCCAATCGTTCAGGGCTTCAGAGAAGTGCTCCCAACCCTAAAGAGCATCCAGAGGTGCCTGTCCTGATGGAAGTGGACGAACCAGTGTTTTCTACACCAGAGACACCGAGTTGGGCCATGCCCATATTATCCTTTCTAAAGGACGGCACTCTGCCAGAAGATGAGGTGCTCGCAAGGCAGATTCAGAGAAGGTCCAAGGGCTACACCATATTCAGAGATGTGCTGCACAAGAGAAGCGCCACCGGCGTGCTGCAACGCTGTGTGGACCCAGAAGAAGGAGGAGAAATTTTGTTGGAGATACACCAAGGAGAATGCGGGCACAACGCCTCTTCTCGGGCATTGGTCAAGAAAGCTTTTCGGCATGGCTTCTACTGGCTCACAGCTCTGCAACAAGCTGAGGACATCATGAGGAAGTGCAACGGCTGCCAGATGTTCGCGAGTAAGATCCACATGCCGGCTTCCGAGTTGAAAATCATTCCCATCACTTGGCCGTTTGCTGTATGGTGTTTGGACATGGTTGACCCCTTCAAGCCGGCTAAAGGCAACATGACACACATCTTAGTCATGGTGGACAAGTTCACCAAATGGATTGAAGTGAAGCCTATTCGGAAGTGCGATGGAGCTACAGCCGTGAAATTCTTAAAGGATGTGATCGTGAGATACGGCTACCCGCACAGCATCATCACGGATAACGGTACAAATTTTGCTGAAGGAGCAATGGTGCGGTTCTGCAGAGATAAGCACATCCGACTAGATGTCGCATCCGTTGCGCATCCCGCCTCCAATGGGCAAGTGGAAAGAGCAAACGGCATGGTGCTAGCAGGCATAAAGCCAAGGCTGATTGAGCCATTGCTGAAAACGCCTGGGTGTTGGCTAGACGAGTTGCCAGCGGTGTTGTGGAGTCTAAGGACTACCCCTAACCGGTCAACCGGCTACACGCCATTCTTCTTGGTATACGGGGCTGAGGCCGTGTTGCCAATAGACCTAGAGCATGACTCCCCCCGAGTAACCCTCTACATTGAGGTGGAGGCGAGAGAAGCTCGAGAAGATGACGTTGACCTGCTCCAAGAAGCAAGAGATCTTACTCTGTCACGTTCAGCTATCTACCAGCAAAACCTGCGGCGTTATCATAGCCGAAAGGTGAACCCAAGGGTTTTCCGAGAAGGCGACATGGTCCTTAGGCTGGTGCAACGCACAGCCGGGATGCACAAGTTGTCTCCTCCATGGGAAGGGCCCTTCATTGTGAGCAAAGCGCTGCACAATGATGCCTATTATCTCGTGGACATGCGTCCATCACAGGAGAACAGGGCAGATAAAGCTGGAGAGGAATCTAAGCGCACCTGGAATGTAGCCCTACTTCGTCGCTTTCATTCGTGAGCAAAGATGTGTATGTACTCTCTTATCCGAGTTAAAATTCTACTCCGCAATCTGAAATTGAGCTCGGGGACTGCCCTCGTCCAAACTTGCTCTGTGTGTTTCTACCCGGCTTCACTTTTGTCTACTCGGTTGCTCTGCTTAAAATTTCACGAGTACATCTAGTATTGTGTTTAAACCTACATGCCAACTCTTCGACTCTGCTGCTGTCCGAAACCCGGCTTCATGGCAAGCAAGAGAACAAGCAAAAGGTCAATGAGCACAAGAAAAATTACTAAGGAAAGAAAGAGTGAAGGAACCGAGTAGGGTGTCCTTTACTGTTGTTTTTTGTTAACTCCTTTTCGGCTAAGTGGTGGGCTGCGTTACTATGAGTGTTTCTAAGTGGCTAAGTATTTGCAACTCCAACTTTGAATTCTTGTGACTCGAATACCAAAAAAGCAACAAGTTGCGGGTAAGAGCTGAGATAAAAAGGAAGAGCGAATAAGAAATGCAACTCAAGGACTTGCATGATAACGCAACCCGGCATCAAGCCAAGGCTGCTCAAATTGACTAAGTCAAATATCAAACGTGAATAAAACTGAGTAGCAAGCGACAAACATAATTGTTTCGATACATCTGCACCCGGCATCCCGGGGATCTGATAGAAGTTTTGAGGATAAAAGTTGCAGGAGATAATCAGGTCAAGGTAGCAGTGTTCTCGGTGTTGGCCTTGGCAGCTTCAGCTTCAGCGCCGGCCTTAGCAGCATCAACCTCCGAGTTGGCGGCGTCGGTCTTCGCAGCATCCGCGTCTGGATCGGTGGCAGCCTGGTCAGAAGTGGCCGTGGCCACCGAGACGACTTCTGTCGCCGAGGTGGAGGCAGCCGATTGGGCGCGGAGACGCGCCGTGTCGTCGAGGGCCGCGCCTGATGAAGTGCCGAAATCGAGGGCCGCGGTGTCGATGGTGATCTTCTCGCTCTCGGCTTCATCGTCGCTATTCGCGACAACCGCGGCCTTCCCCTTCCCGGTCTTGTCGTTGGGGCTATCGAAGAAGCTCAGACCTTCGGACTCAACGGCCTCCTCATCCGTCTCTTCGTCCTCGTTTCCATCCTCGCCTTCATCCACCTCGGTATCGAGCTCTGTGAGACCTTCAATGAAGCGCGCGGTGTCTGCGTACTGGGCGACCTCATACGCGACTGCCTGGCGGCGAGCCACGCACGTGGAATTCTTCTCCCACTTGGAGTCCTCGCGCATCTCGCGAATGACATCCAAATTCAGGTTCTCGTACCAGCTCATGATAAAGAGGAGCAACATGTCCGCGCCTGCCCGAGCTCCGGAAGCTCGCCATTTCTTCAGCTCGGTCTTCACGCTGTTCAGCTTCTCGGCAAGTCCGCGGATAGTGGCTGGCGCAGACTCTCGAGGCCAGAACAGGTCATGGAGCTTGAAGGCGGTGGACACCAGATCAGTGCCCACGCCCCTTAGGCGCTGGAGCTGGACCTGCATGGTTGTGATGCTGTCTTCAATTGAAGCTTTGGTGTCCATAGGCTCGCCCTTCTCGGTGCGAACAGTTTGGGCCTTTGCCAGAGCTGGCTTGCAAGACGAGTCGAGGTCGGGGAAAGTTTCTGAAAAAGCTATCAAAAAGATTAGAGACAGGGGCAGAATAGAGAAACGAGTCGTGCGGCAGAGAAGCAAAAGGGAAGAGTGAACTGAAGAGAAGTGGGCACTTACTATTCAGGTCGTAGAGTAGCGCCTGCAGCTTGTTCTTCCATGACTCTTCGTCAGCAACATGCTTCTCTTCTACTCTCCGGAACTGGGCCAGCTGGAGCATGAGCGCCGAGTTGCTTTCCCTCAGCGTATCGCATTCCAGCTCCAGAGCCCTTTGCTTGGCCTTGGCTGCTCCCTCAATCTTGTCCTTCTCGGCAGATATCTTGTCCTTTTCGGCAGCAATATTAAGGGCATCTTGCAAGGCGGTTCGCAGCTGGACCTGCAACGGTTCCATCTCGGAGAGGTGCCTCTTCTTGAATTCCACCTCAAGGCTTTCAATCTGCTGCTGCACCTCAGCAGGCTTGAGGCAGTCGAGATGCTCCTCAACAAACTGCTTGTGATCTTCTGCAGAAAGCAAAGCACGGTCAGCAGAGTAGCCAAGATGAAAGCAAGAAAGCAAGCCGAGAAGACATCAACTCACCTTCCAGCTTCTTGATCGTGGCTTGGCCGCTCTCAACAAAAGCGTGGCAGTTCATATGCTCCTCGGCCAGGGCCTTAAATTTGCCTGCAGAAAACGATCGATTAGAGCAGAAAGCAAAAGCGGGCGTAAACACTAAACGCAGGAACCGCGTAGCTAAAAGCTTACTTTCGACTTCAGAGATCTTGGGGGCGCTATCCATGACCTCCTTCTCCGCCACCTCGTCAAACTTGCGCTCCAATTACAGGGCCTCAAGACGCCTCTTAGCGATGCTGTGGTTCCATAGCAGCCGCCGATACAGGTTGGTTCTTTTCAGAAGGCTATTCTGAGAGGAAGAAAGAAAAAGAATCAGACAAAGTCGTGAAGATTCAACCCGAGAAGGCGGCAACTCGATTGAGTACCTGCCTACTCGGCCAGAATCTCGGGGACTGGGGGATGGATAAGAAGAAGGAGAAGAGTAGAAGAGAAGGAAAATGCAATTCGGGACGAATGAGCAAAGCTTACCGCATAAGTTTGTTCAATATCCTCTGCGGCCTTGCGGTGAACGAACAACTTGGCGGCGAGCGTGCTAGTCTTGGACGAGATAGTCATGGGTTTGTAACCCATGTCCGCTTTGTTCCAGTCAACGCGCATGTGATCCAAATCGCCCAAAGTCAGGCCATTCCAATTCTTGTTGCCAAGGACTTCGCTGTCCCACTCAGCATCAATAAATCCAACCCGGTCGATCATCAGCTCAAGGCCCGTGGACGTCACCTCGGCTTCCTGAACCTCGCGCGAGAAGATCGAGAGGGACCTGTCCTTGTTCCTGGCTGGAGGCTTGGAGTCCACTGCCGTGGCCTGTTTGCCCCTCCTGATAGCAAGTTTCTTCTCGGCTGGGGTCAGCGGGATGCTGTGCTGCTGGCTCATCTTTACCATGTAAGGTGGGAAGCTAGGTGGGTCAGGTATGCTTGATCCCGCGGCGGCATCAGCAGCCGCGCCGGAACCACCGATGGTAAGCTGCCGGCCTTGGGGCGGCGGCATCACGGCAGCATCCTGCGCACCGCCACGCGAGGGATTCCTGCGGACGGGAGCATCTGACTGGCCGACTTGCTTCTCGGCGACTCTCTTCTCGACGGCCTTCTTCTCAGCAGTTATCTTTTCAGCGGCCTTCTGATCAACGGCCTTCTTCTCGACAGCTTCCTGCTTGATCTTCTTCACAACCGGCTTGGCCGGAGGGCTGGCTGCAGTTTTGGTCTTCTTCACCGGTGGGGAGTTTGGTGCGGTGAAGGAAGTGCCCTGCTGGGTAGGCGGCGCCAAGGGCGTGCTACCCAGCGCAGCGTCGGCTGCACGCGGCTCGGAGGGTCATGCTTCATCTCGTCAACGGTCTCAGCCCGCTGCTCGGCAGCGGGATCTCGATGTGTGGCGTCTTGTCTGTCTACCCGCGGCTGGGCCGCGGGGTCGTCATGCTCAGCAGCCCTTGTTGCTGGCTGCTCTTGGTCTCCTTAATGCCGCTCAAGGGCGGCGTCATCTTGCTGCTCGGGATCTTGTTCTAAGTTCTCCTCGGCCGTGGTGGTTGGAGGAGAGGGTGGCCTCTCGTCGCGAGCAGCATCCCGCGCTTCTTGTTCTACGCGGGCCTGCTGCTCCTGCTCGGTGTCGTGGACATCGGTGTCCATGTATAGAGCGTCGTCGGAGTCTTCTCCTTTCACAGGAGAGGACGCACGCGCCCTGTTCCGCGCTGCGATCTCGTCCTCATCGTCGAGATCAATGAGGGCTTCGAGATCGATGGCAGATTTCTTCCTGGACTTGGTGGATGCGACAGCAGCGTCTGCATCCAAGGGGGCACTGAAGAAAGGAGAATATTCAGAAAAGAAGGGAAGGACAGAATGAACCGAGAAGCAACATCGGAGTAAAAAATCGGAAAATAGCGGCAACAGAGATGTGCAGCGGAGGAGAAAATTGCTTACCCCTTACGGGAAGGAGGCAGCCGTCACCCTTTTGTCACGGCTCCTTTGGTCTTCTTCACGGCCGTCTTTGTCTTCTTGGCGGGGGGCTCCTGAGCACCGCTACCCGTCCTCTTGCGAGTAATAGGAGCGGCGACTGAAAGCGGATCAACGACAAGGGCGTCCTCGTCCTCGTCCTCACCCTCCTCTTCAGCGTCAGCATCGTCTGTACAGTTGGGAAGAAGAAAACAATTCAGAAGCGGGAGGAAATTGGGTTGCGCTGCTTGCGGACAGACAAGGTGAGCTCAATTACCTTCGTCATCGTCCTCGGACCAATCTCGAACAGACGCGTCAACATGATGCTTCTCCGTCTGAGCGGCGTGAGGAATATTGAGTTTGTCCGCGGTCTCGTAGGAGACCTCATCATCCTCCTCCCGGTCCTCTTCCCAGTTAGCCTCAAAGCGCTCCGCGCTCTCGGCAAGCTGGCGGGCAAGGACCTGGAAAGTAGGCAAACATCACAAGTTAGTCGAGTAGCATAAAGGCATCCTACTCGGCAAGGCGTGCAAACACAAAGCACAGTAAGCCTAGAGAGTGCTGCTAAGTGTGCTACTCGACAGGGCGTGCAAGCACAAAGCACATTAAGCCTAGAAAATACTGCTAAGTGCGCTATTCGGCAAGGCATGCAAACACAAAGCACACAAAGCCTAAGCAAAACTGCGGAGTGTTCTACTCGGCACAGAGTGCGGATACTAGGCACAGCAAGTTAAGAAGGCTATCTACTCGGAATCTGTGTACAGGAAACAGGATGAGAAGCACTAACCCGCTCGATTGGTTTCGTGCGGCTGAACGGCACGAAGCCGTACAGCCAGTTCTCCCTAAGGCCAGTGCTCATGATGGAGCGCGCCCAAGTGGCAACGTCCGCGTTGCTGAGCTCGAACGTGGTTGTCCGAGTGCAGTCGCGGGGGCCGCCCATGTAGCACATGAGATGGACGCGGTGCTGGAGCGGCAGCACTCGCCTGGAGATCCAGCAGGCGATCGGGTCATCGCTCTTGAGCCCTTCCGAGATCAGGTTGGCGAGGCGCTCGTCCATGTGCTTCAGGTTGCTGTCGAGGGACGGCTTGGTCCGCCAGTTCTGCCCGGTGGGAGCTGTGTTGGTCCAGCGGGGCAGATTGATCCGGTCCTCCACTTTGGCCCCCTTCTCGGCGGGAATGTTCTTCACGTAGAGGAAGGTCCTTTGCCACTTGCGGACAGAGTCCAACCCCTTGATGCGCGGGTGATTGGTTCCACCGCGCTGCACCCTCATGGCGCTGCCAGTCTCCGTCATCCCGCGGCTGGTCTCCGCGCCATCCTTCTTGCCCTTGCTTTGCTTCCGGAAGAAGAAGTACCGGGACCAAGTTGCCGAAGTGGGGCGAACGCCCAGGAATGCCTCGCATACCACGGCGTGGTATGAGAGCATGACGACGGCGTTCGGCGGGAGGTGGTGCGGCTGGAGGCCATAGTGATCGAGGAACGACCGAAAGAAATTCGAGACCGGGAGCCCGAATCCTCGCGCGAAGTGCGCGAGGAAGACGACGTGCTCGCCCTCCTGCGGGGCCGGGACGAGCTCGCTGCCAGGTTGCCGGCAGCGAACACCAGGAGGAACTCTCCGGGTGTTCACGAGCCATTGGCACTCCTCGGCAGTGACCTCAGATCCAGCCCAGCCGGCGCGAGCGTCGTCGTCACGAGACATCACGGTGGGGAAGAGGTTGGCTGAAAGATTGAAGGAGTTTGGGTGGAGAAGCTCGCGGCGGCGCGGTGAGATGCGCGGCGGCGAGATGCTCTGCGGCCGCGGAGAAACGAGGAGACGAGGGGAAAGTGGGAGCGGAAGAAGAAGAAGGAGTTACCGAGGGGGTATATATACCGCTCCTCGGGTTTCCGTTACGAATTGAGGTAGTGGGATTGATCGTGGCAGAAACCGTGCGGCGTGGGATCTGTGGGCCGGTTAGAAACGCACATAGCGCGGAACGCGCGCGTAACGGCCGCATTAGATCCCACGACGAGATCGTGGGTAATCACTGCCTTTGATGGGACGTAACGGGCTAGTGGGCCCACTCCGTTAAAACTGGGCGCGTGGCCTGTCAGTTCTCGGGCACCGAGGCGTCGGGGTCGTGTCCGCGTGACACGTGCCCAGTTGCAGTGCGGAAAGCCGGATTGTGCTCTGCCACGCAGAGATTCTGATTCGAGATTTCATCAAGTCATTTTACTCGGCTACAGAGAAGAAAAGTGGTCCTATTCGGAAGAGAAGAAACTCAATCAAAGGCTACTCGGAGGTTTCACTCGGTATCCCAAGGTTCAAGGGCAAGACAGTCAAGGTTGGTTCTCAAGCTGGCAGGGCCCAGTGAACGAGTTCGCAGGACTCTACCAGCTTCGGGGACTGCTGTCGGGGGGTTACCCCCGAGTAGGGTAAAGGCAAGATCAGAAGGGATGTTTGGCCGAGTAGCCGGCTACCCGGTACTTGCTACCCGGTCGACTGCTACCCGGTCCTACACATAGATAGCCAGAAGGACGAATCAAGAGAGTTTTGCTCCTCCGAATAGAAGAGCTGGTCCGAGTAGAAATGGCGGGATCCTACTCGGACCAGAAGTCAAAGGAGCCGTTCTGACACCGAATCCCGCGTATCCCGGGTCCGTACTTGGCACTGTTCATGGCACTGTTCATCTGAGGACGGCGTGCCTGACAGCGACAGTGTGGCAGCAGGGCGTCGCAGGATAGGGGGGACCTACACTGTGTTCGTGGCAGTGATAACAGACTGGTAACTTGGTTTTGCCCAACGACTTTCCGCACCGGACAAACTTGGAAGCCAAAGCTGTCAGCGGGAACTCGGAACAAGGACGGTGTGCACACAATGTCGACATCTGTTTTTATTTGGCTGTATCCGGCTGGGCACCGAGTATATAAGGTGCCCTGCCTCCTCCTGCGCGAGGGATCACGATCTGGGTTCACATTCTTGACCTAGTTCCGCACGTAGAGAGAAGGGTGGCTACTCGGTAGCAAGAACAGTTGTACTGTGGCTACTCGGTGAGACACTAATATACAGAGAGAAAGGCAGGAGTAGGGGTTTTACCTCCTCACGAGGGCCCTGAACCTGGGTAGATCGTGTTGTTAGCAGTGCTTGTTTCATACTTCACGCGGCTACTCGTCGCGTGATCCCTCCCCGAGCGCCTCCAGCGTCCATCGTCCCCTCAACTTTAGCCATCCTATGGCATCTGCTATGACACCACCACGACAATCATCACGGATAACGGCACGAATTTTGCTGAGGGTGCCATGGTGAGATTCTGCAGAGATAAGCATATCCGATTAGATGTCGCGTCTGTCGCGCATCCCGCCTCTAATGGGCAGGTGGAAAGAGCAAATGGCATGGTGCTTGCAGGCATAAAGCCAAGGCTAATTGAGCCGCTGCTGAAAACACCTGGGTGTTGGCTAGACGAGTTGCCAGCGGTGTTGTGGAGTCTAAGGACTACCCCTAACCGGTCAACCGGCTACACACCATTCTTCTTGGTTTATGGGGCTGAGGCCGTGTTGCCGATTGACCTAGAGCATGACTCCCCCCGAGTAACCCTCTACACTGAGGCGGAGGCGAGAGAAGCTCGAGAAGATGACGTTGACCTGCTAGAAGAAGCGAGAGCTTACTCTGTCACGATCAGCTGTTTAGCAGCAAAACTTGAGGCGTTATCATAGCCGGAAAGTGAATCCAAGGGTTTTCCGAGAAGGAGACATGGTGCTTAGGCTCGTGCAGCGCACAGCCGGGATGCACAAACTATCTCCTCCATGGGAAGGGCCATTCATTGTGAGCAAGACTCTGCACAATGATGCCTATTACCTTGTTGACGCACAGCCATCCCAGAAGAACAGGCCGGATAAAGCTGGAGAGGAATCTAAGCGCCCCTGTAATGTAGCTCTACTCCGTCGCTTTCATTCGTGAGCAAAAATGTGTATGTGCTCTCCTATCCGAGTCAAACATCTACTCTGCAATCTGAAATTGAACTCGGGGACTGCCCTCGTCCAAACTGTTCCTTGTGTTTACTCTGCTTTACTTTGTCTATTCGGTTGAACCACTCAGAATTTCAAAACCATACAAAGTAGTGTGTTTAAACTCACCGGACACTCTGCAACTCTGCTGTTGTCCGCAACCCGGCTTCATGGCAAGCCAGAGAACAAGCCAACGAGTCAATGAACACATGAAAAATTGCAAAGGAAAGGAAAAGTGTGGCAACCGAGTAGAGTGCTTTTTTGCTGTTTTTTCTTTCCGGCTAAGTGGTGGGAAGCGTTACTATGAATTTTTCCAAGTGGCTAAGTATTTGAAACTCCTACTTTGAACTCTTGTGACTCGACTACCAACAAAGAAGCAAGTTGCAGGTAAGAGCTGAGATAAAAAGGAAGAGTGGATGAAAAATGCAAATCGGGGACTTGCATGATAACGCAACCCGGCATCGAGCCAAAGTTGCTCAAATTACTAAGTATAAAATATCAAAACGGAATAAAAACTGAGTAGCAACGGGAAAGGTAATTGTTTAATACATATGCACCCGGCATCCCGGGGATCTGATAAGAGTTTGCAGCATAAGTGTTTCAGGAGTAAACTAGTTGGAAGTAGCAGTGTTCTCCAAGTTGGTGTTGGCGGCATCCGCTTCAGGGTTGGCAGCAGCTTGTTCGGAGGTGGCAGTGGCCACCGAGATGGGATCGGTAGCTGATGTAGAGGCATTGGACTGAGTGCGGGGTAGCACCGCGTCGTCGAGTGCCGCGCCAGAAGACGAGCCCAGCTCGGGAGCCGCACCCTGGGTCACCATCTCGGTGGTGATGGTGGCATCCTGGCTCTCGGTTTCCTCGTCGCTACCCGCGGCAGCCTTTCCCTTCCCCTTCTCGGCACCTGTGTTCTCAAAGAAACCCAAGTCATCCGACTCGGTGTCCTCATCCTCGTCTTCATCCTCATCTTCATCCTCGCCTTCCACCTCGGTGTCAGGCTCGGTGGGACCGGCGAGGAAGATAGCAGTGTCCACGTAGGAGGCGATCTCGTACGCGACTGCCTTGCGGCGAGCCACGCAGTCGAAATCGGACTCCCACTTCGAGTCCCGACGCAGCTCAAGGATAGTGTCGAGATTTAAGTTCTCATACCATCTGCATATGAAGAGGAGTAGCAGATCGGCGCCTGCCCGAGCTGCGGACGCACGCCACTTCTTCAACTCGGCCTTGGCACCATTAAGCTTCTCGGCGAGCGCGCGGATGGTCGCTGGCGCAGGGTCTTGAGGCCAGAACAGAGAGTGTAGCTTGAAGGCTGTGGACACCAAATCGGTGCCCAAGCCCCTGAGATGCTGGAGTTGTGACTGCATGCTCATAAGATTGTCTTCAATCGAAGACTTGGTGTCAGCGGGCAATCCTTTCTCAGCTCGAATTTTTTCCGCCTTAGCCAGGGCAGGTGTGCAAGTCGCGCAGGGATCAGGGAAGATTTCTGAAAATGCTATCAGAAAGGATTAGAAACGGAGGCAGAGAAGAGATGCAAATCAAGCCAAACAGAAGAAGAGGGAAACAGGCAGGTGCAGAGAAGCGCGAACTTACTGTTAAGTTCGCAGAGTAGCGCCTCCAGCTTCCTCCTCCAAGCCTCCTCATCTGCAATATGCTTCTCTTCAACTTTCCGGAAGTTGGCCAGCTGGTCCATGAGGTCCACGTTACTCTTTTTCACCACCTCGTTTTCCAACTCGAGGGCCCTCTCCTTGGCCTTGGCTGCCGCTTTGATTTTGTCCTTCTCGGCGGCCTGGTCTATGGCATCCTGGAGGGCAGCCCTCAATTGGACTTGCAGCGGTTCCAACTCGGTGACGTGTTTGTCCTTGAGCTCGGCTTCTAGGCTCTCCAGTTGCTGCTTCACCTCTGCGGGTTTTAGGCAATCAAGATGCTCCTCACGGAACTTCTTGTACTCTTCTGCGGAAAGAAACAACACAGTGAGCAGAGTAACCAAGAGAAAGGAGAGAAACAAGCGAGAAGACGGCAACTCACCTTCCAACTCCTTGATCTTGCTCTCGGCAGAAGCAGCGAAGACATGGCAATGTTTGTGCTCCTCTGCCATCGCCTGAAATTTGCCTGCAGAGTAGAAGGAGTTAGAGCAAAGAGCAAATACGGGCGTAAACACAAAACGCATTAACCGAATAGCTAGAAGCTTACTCTCAAGTTCTGAAAGTTGGAGGGAACGATCCAAGGCTGCTTGCTCCGTCTCAGCATCACTCTTGCGTTCTGCTTCCAGGGCCTCAAGGCGCCTCTTGGCGATGGGATGATTCCAGAGCAGCCGCCGGTAAAGGGTTGTCCTCTTCAAGAGGCTATTCTGTGAAAAGGAAAAGAAAGGGAGTCAGACAGTTTTTTAGAGATTTGGCCCGAGAAGACGGCAACTCGGTTGAGTACCCGCCTACTCGGCCCGAATCTCGGGGACTGGGTGACGGATAAGGAGAAAATGCAGGATAGAAGAGAAGAAAAGTTGCAACTCGGAACAAGCAAACAACACTTACAGCGTAGTTCTGTTCGAGGTCTTCGGCAACCTTGCGGTGAACAAACATCTTCGCGGCCAGTGTGCTCGTGGTGGACGAAATGGTCATGGGGTTGTAACCCATGTCCGCCTTGTTCCAATCAGTGCGCCAATGGTCCAGCGGGCCCAAGGTCAGGCCATTCCAGGTCTTGTTGCCAAGGGTGTCGCTCTCCCACACCGCGTCGATGAAGCCTACCCGGTCGATCATCTGCTCGAGCCACTCGGACTGCACCTCAGTCTCTTGGACCTCGCGCGAGTAGATCGAAAGAGCTTTCTTCTTTTCCGGCAACTTGGAGTCCACCGCCGTGGCCTGGTTGCCCGTCGTAAGCGCAACCCGCTTCTCGCTCGCGGTCAACTTGATGCCGTGCTGTTTGGACATCTGCACCATGTAGGGCAAATAGCTGGGCACATCTTGAGCGCTCGATCCCGCGCCTTCGCCAGCAGAACTGCCAGAAGCGCCAATGGTAAGCTGCCCAGTCTTCGCGGCAGGCTTCACGGGTAGTTTCGGTGGCGGCATCTTGGCAGCATCCAGCGCAGCATTGCGCGATGGATTCTTGCGAACTGGGGCATCAGGCTGGATGGCCTGCTTGCCGGCGGCATCCGTCTTCTTAGTGCTCTGCTTGGCTGGAGGGCTCGGTGCAGTCTTGGTCTTCTTCGGTGGTCGTGGAGGGCTTGGTGCAGTGGGTGGAGCAGCCTGCTGGGTAGGCGGCACAGGGGGCTGGCTACCCGGCGCAGCGTCCGGCTGCGCTTGGCTCTGCAGGTCGTGCTCCACCACAGTCGTTTCTACCCGCTGCTCGGCAGCGGGATCTGGTCGTACATCTCCTTGCTCTTCTACCCGCGGCTGGGCAGCGGGGTCATCTTCAACAGCAGCTTCAGTTTCCGGCTGCTCCAGGTACTTTTCCTGCCGCTCAAGGGCGGCATGGTCTTGGTACTCGGCATCTTGTCCGGTATTCTCCCCAGCTGAGGCAGCTGGGGGAGAAGAGGGGGTCTCGTCTTGAGCAGCATCCTGCGCACTTGGTTCTGCGCGGGTCTGCTGCTCCTGCTCCAGGTCTTGGACACCAGCGCCCGTGTCCTTGGCGTTGGTGCCTTCTTTGTCTTCCTTCACGGGTGAGGGCGCACACGTCCTATCCCGTGCTGCGGGCTCATCCTCGTCCTCATCAAGATCAATGAGCGACTCGAGGTCGATGGCTGATCTTTTCTTGGAGGTGGCGGGAGCCGCAGCAGCATCGGCATTCAAAGGATCGCTGAAGAGAAAAATAAGTTCAGAAAAGGAGGAGGGGAAGAAAAACACCGAGAAGCGATAACAAAATGTAAATTAAAGGGAAACTACTCACCCTTTGCGAGTAGGGAGTGGCCTTCTGCTGGAAACCTTCTTCACCTTCTCGGGCTTCTTGGCCTTCTTGGCGGCGGGCTCTTGGGCACCGCTACCCGCCCTCTTCCGAGTGGTAGGAGCGGCCACCGCAACAGGATCGACGTCGAGGATGTCCTCGTCTTCCTCGTCCGCATCGGCGTCGTCTGCAGAGTAGAAGAAAAGAAGCGGTTGAGAAGCGGAGAGAAAAGTTAGATTGCGCTACCCGCAACTACAGAAGCGAGCTCAGTCACCTTCTTCATCGTCCTCGGACCAATCCCGAATGGACGCATCGACGTTGTGCTTACCCTGCTGTTCGGTGCGAGGGACACAGAGGGTGGCCTGGGTGTCATAGGCGGTCTCGTCGTGCTCTTTCCGGTCTGGGTCCCAGTTGGCCTCAAAGCGCTCCTCGCTCTCAGCGAGCTGGCGGTCAATGTGCTGGAAATACAAGCAGGCAATACAAATCAGTTGAGCAATATAAGGAATCCTACCCGGTACGGAATGCAAACACAAAGCATATTTGGCTAAGGTTCTTTACTCGACATGGCGTGCAAACATAAGCACATAAAGCCTAGCGGGTACTGGTAAGTGCTCTACTCGACATGGCGTGCAAACACGAAGCACATAAAGCCTAGGAGATACTAGTAAGTGTTTCTACTCGGTGCAGCGTGCAAAGACTAAGCAGACTAAGCTGAAAAGCCACCTACTCGGTATCATGATGCAGAGATAAAGCATAAAGTACTAACCTGTTCGATTGGCTTCTCACGGCTATACGGCACGAAGCTGTATTGCCAGTTGTCGGTGAGGCCGGTACTCATGATGGAGCGCGCCCAGACAGCCACATCCGCGTTGCTCAGCTCGAATGTGGTGGTCCTCGTGCAGTCTCTGTTGCCTCCCATGTAGCACATGAGGTGAGTACGGCGCTGTAGCGGGAGCACTCGCCGAGAAATCCAGCAGGCGATGGGATCGTCGCTTTTGAGCCCCAACTCCTTCAGCTCGGCGAGGCGCTTGTTAATCTGGGAGATGTCGCCTTGCAGCGGTGGCTTGTATCCCCAATTCTGCTGAGTAGGCGCCGTGTTCGTCCACTTGGGAAGCATAATTCGGTCCACGATTGGCGCTCCTTCTTCATCAGGAACGTTCTTCACGTAGAATAAGGTCCGGTGCCACTTGCGCACCGAGTGGAGCCCCTTGATGCGCGGGTGAGGGGTAGAGCCGCACTGCAGCATCATCGCACTTCCTGTCTTGGTCATGCTGCGGGCACTCTCCGTGCTTCCAGGCTTGGGCACGCTCTGCTTCCGGAAGAAGAAGTAGCGCGCCCAGGTGTGCACCGTGGGGCGCACACCCAGGAACGCCTCGCAGACCACGGCGTGGTATGCGAGCATCACCACGGCGTTGGGAGGCAGGTGGTGCGGCTGGAGCCCGAAGTGGTTGAGGAAGGACTTGAAGAAATCGGAGACGGACAGGCCGAATCCTCGCTTGAAGTGAGCGAGGAAGACGACGAACTCGACCGCTTCCGGTGTGGGAACGAGTTCGCCGTCCGGCTGCCTGCAGCGAACGCCGGGAGGGACGCGGCGGGTATTCACCAGCCACTGGCAATCCTCCAGCGTGACCTCGGATCCAGCCCATCCGGCGCGGGCATCGTCATCGCGAGCCATGGAGACGAGGGGATTTGGTGGTTTTGTGGAGATTTGGTGGGAGTTGTTAGCCCTCCGGCGTCGCGCGGCGGCGGAAGTGCTCTGTGGCGACGGAGAAGCGAGGATGCAGGAAGTGAATGGGAGCAGGAAAGAGAAGGAGAGGTTACCGAGGGGGTATTTATCCCTCCCCTCGGATTGCCGTTACTAGTGGAGTTAGTGGGATCGGTTGTGCGCGGAGATCGTGCGACGTGGGATGTGGGCCGGTTAGAAACGCACACAGCGCAGTTTGCGCGCGTAACGGCCGCAATCGATCCCACGTCGAGATCGTGGGCGAATAACTGCACTTGATGTGACCTAACGGGCCGGTGGGCCCAGGTCGCAGTGATGGGCGCGTGGCCTGTCATATCCCGGGCACCGAGGCGTCGGGGGTACGAGGGTGTGACACGTGCCCAGTTGTGATGCGGAGAGATGGATTTGCTCTGCCACGACTGAGATTCTGTTCAGGATTTGACAAAGTCATTTTACTCGGCGAGAGAGAAGAGAAATGCTGCTACTCGGAAAAGAAGAGACTCAAGTAAGAAGTGGAGACTACTCAGAAGTGCTACTCGGCATCTTACGGTTCGAAGGCAAGGTTTGTTTTAAGCTGGAAGAGCCCAGTGAACAAGTTCGCAGGACTCTACCAGCTTCGGGGACTAATGTCGGGGGGTTACCCCCGAGTAGGGTAAAGGCAAGATCAAAGGAGAGGTTTGGCTGAGTAGCTAGCTACCCGGTACTCGCTACCCGGTTGACTGCTATCCGGCCGTACCTGCTAATGGCCAGGAGAAAGAATCAAGGAAGTTATTCTCCTCCGAGTAAAGGAAGTTGTCCGAGTAGAGGTGGCGGTTTCCTACTCGGGCCAGAAGTCAAAGGAGCCGTTCTGACACATGATCCCGCGTATCCTGGGTCCGTACTGGAGCACTGTTCATCTGCAGAGCGCGTGCTTATCCGCGCCAGGGTGTCAGCAGGGCGGTGCAGGTTAGGGGGCCTACCCTGTGGCCGTGTCAGTGATAACAGATCAGCTTCTTGGTTTTGCACAACGACTTTCCACACGAGACAAACTAGGAAGCCAAAGCTGTCAGCGAGAAGCTGGAAGTGTGCAGTGTGCACACTATGTCGACATCTGTTTGTACTTTTCCTCCCTTGGCTGTATCCGGCTGGGCACCAATATATAAGGTGCCCTGCCTCCTCCTGTGTGAGGGTCGCGTCTTTAGAGAGAACACCTAGCTTACTCGTTACATAGAGAGAAGGGTGGCTACTCGGCTGTAGCCCAAACTGTATTGTGGCTACTCGGTGAGACAGAAATATAAAGAGAGAAAGGCAGGAGTAGGGGTTTTACCTCCACACGAGGGCCCTGAACCTGGGTAGATCTTGTTGTTTGCAGTGCTAGATTCATCCCACACGCGGCTACTCGCTGCGTGATCCCTCCCCGAGCACCTCCAGCGTCCATCGACCCCAAACAATTAGCCATCCTATGGCATCTGCCGTGACACCACCACGACAACTCCCGCATCATCGTGGGAGGCAACAACGTCGATGCAGAGGCCTCTCGTGACGATTCCCCCCTCCGGCAGGGTGTCGGAGAGGCTGCAGAAGCCCTTGATCAGACTTTCAAGGTGACAACGCCTCTTTGTACCTTTCATGGAAAATAACTCCATCCCCGAAGTTTATAGGGTAAAAGTCCCACTTGGTGCGGCGAAGGAAGAGGTCGCGCCTGGGGCATCTTGTTAATAACATTTTTAGGCCAGTTGTTAATAACTCCAGGCCTGGGACAACAGAAAACAACAACTGGCCTGGGGCATCTTGTTAATAGGTTAGTCTATGAAAACATTCGTAAAAACAAGGAAAACGATAGAAAACATGTGGAGAACAAAAGGTATCAGGTAGAAAACAAGCATGGAGCATAAAAACCTTATAGATACATTTGCAACATATCAGCATCTCCAAGCTTAACCCTTGATCGTCCTCGATTAGGTAAGTGATATCAAAATAATTTTTGAGGTGACAGGAAGCCAACACAAATCTTGATCAACATTATGTAAAATCATTGCAAAGCTGCAATCAAAGTATGTTAACAAAGGCATGGTAAATATCATTTCAACTAATGTAAACTTAGCAACCATGTTGCACATGAAAAGAAACACAAACAAAAGAAAATGAATAATGAAGCATTGAAAGTGATACGGCTGTTTCAATCATAAAGAAAAGCATAATAAATTGGTATCCAGCTAGTCCTTCGCGTGGTAGAAAAACATAAATGCTAGCACACCTTCAAAGTTTTTAAATGGTGACTAGATAGACATAATTTGAGATCAAGCAATACCACAATCATGAATCAATAATAAATTTTGGGACTATGCACATTATATTCAGAATGAAACTATGGTCTCTTAACTGGTGCATAAAGTAAGAAGATGAAGACTCAGTATAAAGATAAAAGAAAGGCCCTTCGCAGAGGGAAGCATGGATTACTCTTGTGCTAGAGATTTTATTTGATAAAACAAAGATATTGAAAACGATTTTGAGAGAGGTGTATGTCTATGTCAACGAGTGGTAATCAAAAACTTATCATAATCCATGTCAAGCAAAGTATTTAGACTTTTGAGAGAGCTTTACGTTGTTTTATTAGTTTGGAACTTCCCCCCACCTTTCTTTCACAAACCAGGGCTAGCCGTGTTCACGGGTACCCACCAACTTTCATCAAACCATGGGGAAGTGCCTTTTTGTTATATTTATTGGCACCAGCTCTCTACAAATTTAGATGAGCATAGATTCCATACTCATCGGGTGAAATAAGGAAGAACAACTTTACTTGACACAAACCATAATAAACTTTAAACTACTTCCTCATTAGCTAAAACAGGAACATAAAACTAGTTAATATTTTTGAAGGTTTTAAAGGTTGCACACGAGAAATTTACTTGGATCGGCGGTTAAATACCACATATAGGTAGATATGGTGGACACATTTGGCAAACTTTGGTTTTTGGTAGTTGGATGCACAAGTATAGCTATACTCAGTACAAGTGAAGGCTAGCAAAAGACTGGGAGCGACCAACAAAGACAGCAATAGCGTCCATAATCATGCATAGCGACAAAACATCATTAATCAAAGCATGAAGTGACATTACAAGTCAAAAACTAAATGACCATCAAGGCTAGAGGTGACTTTGTTTGTAGTCATAACATGGTGTGAGCATGCAACAAGTCAATCCATATAAATCATTCAAAGGAGAAATACCACAATACCATGCTTCAATATGAGAGAACAACACATGATAAAATTCAATGGCACATTAAGCACTCTCAGATATTTGAGACTATTTATGATACATCATAAATAACTAATCACACAATTAAAATAACATCTAAAATGCCAAGCCACAATCAAGACAAGCTTCCTATTGCACCACTATAAGAATGAAAGAATTTACTCTTCTCCAACACCAATAAACTTATTCGAAACAACTTCAAAGCAAATAATCAGCAAGGACCAGAGAGATAATCAAATATAACTGAAGCAAACCAACAAGCCCTGAACAAAATTCGAGTGAAAGACAAAAGGTAAATGTAGTACTAGCAAAAACTAAACACTCGCAGAACAATAATAGTGAAAACTAGAGTGTTCTAGGCAATGAAAACAGAGTGTATCTCTCCCAAAATAAAAGTGCTAGGATCCAACCAAAAGATATAGCAAATAAAACAAACAAACTGAAATAAAAATAAAAAGACGCTCCAAGAATAACACATATCATGTGAAGCAATAAAAATATAGTGTTTTGTGAGAAACCTGATATTTTTGTTGATGAAGAAGGGAATGCCTTGGGCATCCCGAAGCTTTGATGCTTGTACTTATTGGATATGTACTGGGTGACATGGGAATCCCGAAGATCATTCTTCTCTCCCTACGCTTGAAAACTTCCTCCACCTAAAACTTCTCACAATCTTCATTAGCAACATTAGTGTAATAATAATAATATATCCACTTGGTTCAGTTTCAACACAAGTCTCACAATCCATTTAAAACATTAACTACTTTTACAACTTATTTCAAAGCTCTTCCCCTCAAAATAACACCAAAAGAAAGAGATTAAGACGCAAATGCAAATATTGGTATAAATCTACCAAAACAGAATAGTCTGTAAAGATGATTTTTTTAGAAAAACTTCTGTT